>OX101820.2:49298394-50548394 GCA_944452925.2 Chrysolina oricalcia
GAACGAAACGTCGCGTCGTGAAAATAATAATAATACTACGAAATATAGAGAACAACAACTAATAACCTATGTGTCTGACTTGACGTGTTGAATAAAACGAATCGCAATGAAACGAAAAGGTAACGTGAAAAATAAAATGCCAACGAGGTTCAAAATGAAAAATTGAGGTGAAAAAAAAGTCATGGAACGATGGGAAAAGATGCATTCAAGGAACAGTTTCATGGACATTTCGTAATAGCAGTGTTTCTCGAGAGACAATAACATATAAAAAACAAATGAGACACCAAAGTTGATATTCATTAGATTTGGTTTCAATTAAATAAGTCTCATGCAGTGTGTTAGCAAGAGAGTTTGTGAGAAATAAATCATAGAGGATAGAAATTTCAGTAAGCAAGTTTGTTAGAAAGATACCCATCAAAGTCGTTTAATATCCACCAGTTTTCCACTTTGTAAATTCGATAGCTTCGGGGTTTTTTCGAACGTGTTGCAAGAGTATATAATCCTCGTTCCTATATGAAAATGGTGTTTGGTTGCCTATGAGATGATATCTCTAGAGGGACCAAAAAAAGCAACCCTCTATAAAATACATCAATTCCGTTGCCATTCTTTATTCACATTATTTCCAATGACATCTTGGGCATTTTTCTATAAATTCCATTTAAGTTCTTGTGGAATTCCTCTGAACGTTTTTGATCTGATTTGAGTATTCCTCAAGGAACCATTACATAATCAGACACCAAATTTAACGTGCGGGTGGAAGGATTCATCAGATTGGTATTCAATTCAACTCAATTCAATTCAATTCAGGTGTTGTGTTATGTTCCAATTAAGTAAGCTGGTTTGTGGGCGAGATTTCACTGACAAAGACATCAACTTTGACACAAGATTAGGAGATTCATCAGATTAGTTTCCATCAAACGAAAGGTTCGTGCAGTTTGGTACTATAAAAGTATGTGAGAAATACATCACCAACGAAAGGAATTACTTTAAATGTTAAATATTTTCAAGTGAATCGTATGTTATTGCTTCCCAGTGGAAATGAGCCGAAAGACTTGAGGTAATAACGAGAGGAATATTTTCGACTGAACTATGTATCGATTCAGATGTAAAATTTCACCAAAATGAATAATATATTCAGATCATTTTTGTTGAAATTGCTTATAGCCAAAGCACCATTTACAAACTCACCAAACTCACTCAAATAAATAGTTCCAGATGATTTTGGCTGAAAACACTACTACGCATGCCCCGTGTGAATACATATTTTCCTTCGAATTGACAAAAAAAATTAAACAATAGTGATCATCGAAGAAGAAGTTCAGAATTGGTATACAGCGAATTGGAGTTTTAATAATATTCCTCCAAAAAACACTCGAAGACATAGCCTGTGCGGGTGGAAAATGGTTGTAATTATTATTATTTGCCAGGGCGCACCAAGTCGACTTATTCACTTTACAGCTGTAGGAAAACTCGGATAACTTATCCCGCCACCATTACAAAAACGAACATGTGAATTACAAGAACAAAATCAAATATATCAAAATATCAATGAGGACTTGAGAATTCAAGCTTAAAGAACCATGTAACAATTTGTTATTCAAGGATTAGCACAATGAAAATTAGGTAGTTCAGACGAAATATACATGAAGTTGATAGTAGAATAGTTCCAGAATCGTCAAATCAACCAAAAAAAGACTTGTTATGAATATGTGCCAAACCGAAATAACTCTTTGAAGGAAATGCGGGATCACATCATACAACAATATCAAGAAATTCCTTGGGGAAAGAAAGGTGCATGACAAAACAATACGGATAGTTGAAATGTGCTAAAAAATTTTCTTTCAAATACACCACTCCGATAAAGAGTCTTCGGAACAAAATTCAAGAGTTGCATTATCACCGATGTTACGGCTTTAAGTTTGTCAACCGTACAAAGACAGAAATCGAATGTTTGAGTGAAGAAGTCTAACATAAAAAATGTTGGAATAATTGTGAATATTTCTTTCAAGTGTCGAAATTTGAAAGTAATCTCGAGATTTCACGGCTGAGAAGATTATTCTGTTTCAACTCAACAAGCATTGTGGTATATGTTTCAGTGGAGTGAGTTGGTGCATGAGCAAGATTTCATCGACGAAGGCACCAAATTTGATGTGTGTTAGTAGACAAATTTGTGAGAAATATATCACCGAAGAGAGAATCTTCTTCAATAAGTATCAAGATGACTTGAAATATTTCCAAGTGAATTGTAACAGTTGTCCGTAGGTAGATTTCATGGGCGGAAAGACAATTCGCTTTCAATTCAACATTGTGTTATGGTTGAAATGTACATATCAAAGTCGGAGGTGAGCTTCTGTTGGTGCGCACGCACACCAACAGAATCACCTGGCGGCTGTCAAATTCGGTATACCGGGTGAACGAACGCAATATTTAAGAGAAAAAAACATGGCTGCCTGTCAAATGTCATGAGACAGAGAAAAAACACAGCTTTTAAGAGGAAAAAAATATGGCTGCTGCTTGTCAAATGTCTGGTGGAAAATGAGGCAATGAAAAAACGTTTCATTGGGGGTATAATTCTTCACGGAGACAAGCAGCAGCCATATTTTTTTCCTCTTAAAAGCTGTGTTTTTTCTCTGTCTCATGACATTTGACAGGCAGCCATGTTTTTTTCTCTTAAATGTTGCGTTCGTTCACCCGGTATACCGAATTTGACAGCCGCCAGGTGATTCTGTTGGTGTGCGTGCGCACCAACAGAAGCTCACCTCCGACTTTGATATGTACATTTCAACCATAACACAATGTTGAATTGAAAGCGAATTGTCTTTCCGCCCATGAAATCTACCTACGGACAACTGTTACAATTCACTTGGAAATATTTCAAGTCATCTTGATACTTATTGAAGAAGATTCTCTCGTCGGTGATATATTTCTCACAAATTTGTCTACTAACACACATCAAATTTGGTGCCTTCGTCGATGAAATCTTGCTCATGCACCAACTCACTCCACTGAAACATATACCACAATGCTTGTTGAGTTGAAACAGAATAATCTTCTCAGCCGTGAAATCTCGAGATTACTTTCAAATTTCGACACTTGAAAGAAATATTCACAATTATTCCAACATTTTTTATGTTAGACTTCTTCACTCAAACATTCGATTTCTGTCTTTGTACGGTTGACAAACTTAAAGCCGTAACATCGGTGATAATGCAACTCTTGAATTTTGTTACGAAGACTCTTTATCGGAGTGGTGTATTTGAAAGAAAATTTTTTAGCACATTTCAACTATCCGTATTGTTTTGTCATGCACCTTTCTTTCCCCAAGGAATTTCTTGATATTGTTGTATGATGTGATCCCGCATTTCCTTCAAAGAGTTATTTCGGTTTGGCACATATTCATAACAAGTCTTTTTTTGGTTGATTTGACGATTCTGGAACTATTCTACTATCAACTTCATGTATATTTCGTCTGAACTACCTAATTTTCATTGTGCTAATCCTTGACTAACAAATTGTTACATGGTTCTTTTAGCTTGAATTCTCAAGTCCTCATTGATATTTTGATATATTTGATTTTGTTCTTGTAATTCACATGTTCGTTTTTGTAATGGTGGCGGGATAAGTTATCCGAGTTTTCCTACAGCTGTAAAGTGAATAAGTCGACTTGGTGCGCCCTGGCAAATAATAATAATTACAACCATTTTCCACCCGCACAGGCTATGTCTTCGAGTGTTTTTGGAGGAATATTATTTAAACTCCAATTCGCTGTATAACTCCGTTTTTTCGATAGAAGGAATTACCTCTTCAGCTATTCAAGCAGTGGACTTTTTGGCAATAGATAATTTTGAAGAGAAAACCAATTCTGAACTTCTTCTTCGATGATCACTATTGTTTAATTTTTTTTGTCAATTCGAAGGAAAATATGTATTCACACGGGGCATGCGTAGTAGTGTTTTCAGCCAAAATCATCTGGAACTATTTATTTGAGTGAGTTTGGTGAGTTTGTAAATGGTGCTTTGGCTATAAGCAATTTCAACAAAAATGATCTGAATATATTATTCATTTTGGTGAAATTTTACATCTGAATCGATACATAGTTCAGTCGAAAATATTCCTCTCGTTATTACCTCAAGTCTTTCGGCTCATTTCCACTGGGAAGCAATAACATACGATTCACTTGAAAATATTTAACATTTAAAGTAATTCCTTTCGTTGGTGATGTATTTCTCACATACTTTTATAGTACCAAACTGCACGAACCTTTCGTTTGATGGAAACTAATCTGATGAATCTCCTAATCTTGTGTCAAAGTTGATGTCTTTGTCAGTGAAATCTCGCCCACAAACCAGCTTACTTAATTGGAACATAACACAACACCTGAATTGAATTGAATTGAGTTGAATTGAATACCAATCTGATGAATCCTTCCACCCGCACGTTAAATTTGGTGTCTGATTATGTAATGGTTCCTTGAGGAATACTCAAATCAGATCAAAAACGTTCAGAGGAATTCCACAAGAACTTAAATGGAATTTATAGAAAAATGCCCAAGATGTCATTGGAAATAATGTGAATAAAGAATGGCAACGGAATTGATGTATTTTATAGAGGGTTGCTTTTTTTGGTCCCTCTAGAGATATCATCTCATAGGCAACCAAACACCATTTTCATATAGGAACGAGGATTATATACTCTTGCAACACGTTCGAAAAAACCCCGAAGCTATCGAATTTACAAAGTGGAAAACTGGTGGATATTAAACGACTTTGATGGGTATCTTTCTAACAAACTTGCTTACTGAAATTTCTATCCTCTATGATTTATTTCTCACAAACTCTCTTGCTAACACACTGCATGAGACTTATTTAATTGAAACCAAATCTAATGAATATCAACTTTGGTGTCTCATTTGTTTTTTATATGTTATTGTCTCTCGAGAAACACTGCTATTACGAAATGTCCATGAAACTGTTCCTTGAATGCATCTTTTCCCATCGTTCCATGACTTTTTTTTCACCTCAATTTTTCATTTTGAACCTCGTTGGCATTTTATTTTTCACGTTACCTTTTCGTTTCATTGCGATTCGTTTTATTCAACACGTCAAGTCAGACACATAGGTTATTAGTTGTTGTTCTCTATATTTCGTAGTATTATTATTATTTTCACGACGCGACGTTTCGTTCAATGCATTGATCTCTAAACCTGTCGAACGCGTAATTTATGCGCTTTCTCTATTTCTCATAATCACAATTATTTTTATGATTTCATTAATTCATTTTTGCTTCCTTTCATTTCATATCGTTTTGTTTCTTCCAACGCGTCAAGCTTGATACCCGTCGGACGCCTACGGTATATGACGTCGACCGCATTTTTATTATCATTGTCATTATTTTCATAACTTTTTGTGTCGTTTCGTTTCATTCAAATCATCGAATTTGATACCTTCCATATTTATTTCAACCTCTACATTTATTACTATTATTATTTTCATAATTTCTTTGATTCATCCCGTTTCATTTCGTTACTTCTGACGCGTTGAGCTTGAAATCTGCCGCAAGCATAATTTATTAACAGCCTTCTATACTGTATAATATGATGTCTTCTACATTTTTTATTATTATCATCATTATTTTCTTGATTTTTTGTGTCGTTTCATCGTTTCATCCAAATCGTTGAATTTGATCCCTTCCATACGTATATTTCAATGCGCTGACCTCTATATTTATTACTATTATTATTTTCATAATTTCGTTGATTCATCCCGTTTCATTTCATTTCTTCTGACGCGTCAAGCTTGAAATCTGCCGCAAACATAATTTATGTACAGTCGTCCATACTTTATATGACGTCATCTAATTTCTTTTATAATTATTACCACTATTTTCATGTCATTTTGTGTTGTTTTCGTTTGATCCAAATCATCGAATTTGATTTTTTTATACAAATATTGTATCATGTCCCGATAAAGGTTTATTATCTGATTTGAAAGCTGTACTTTTGAGAGTGATTCCCATTTATGAATATATGTTTATATAAAAAATTATTGTAGATAAAATAATTAACCAATAATGACGTCACCATGCCTCACAGCTAAAACTTTTATGAAAATTTCACTCAATCACATTTCAGATAATTAAACACATATGGCGAAAATGTTATCTTATTTTGAAATTAGGCTCTAATAATTTGTAAAAACCCCTATATTTAATAAAACTGACTATCTCAAAAAAAAATCATAATGGACTTATGTATCCTAAACGGACATTATTCAAAATGAACATTGTGAAAATCGACAACACGAAATAAATTTTTGTAGATGCTAACTGAAGTAAAATGAATAATAATACTCATAATTTCCTGTATAAATTCAAGATATGAAATATAAACGCCTATCGCCCTAAACCACACAATGGTGATAACTCCAATAATAAAACACGATATTTGTTGAAATTATGTTTTCTCGACTGAATGATCAATTATTGTCATCTTTAGACTACGTTGCTACATGATTAACTGAAACCCACTTGCCTCAAAATCCTCTGTGCATAATCCATATTTTATAGAATTACAAACTACACATACTTAAAATGATGCCGGTACTGGTCACAAAATAACTATGAATAACATTTTCATTTCTGGGTTTTCGCTCACAGGAAATGCGATAATAACTCAACGGGAAGTACGTCGGTTGTAATAATCGAGTTTTGTTTTGTGCCTCTAAGATCCGTTCTGTGGCCACTATCACCATACACGAAATCACGAAAACTCATGCTTTTTTATGGATTATTCAATAGAAATAATCTCTACCGACCGAAGATCTTACCTTTTTTACGTCCACGACGTAAGCTCAACATGTAGTCATACTCATTTTTGCGTGAATTGCGATTTTGAAATTTCAATTTTGAACGTAATAAACGTATATTTTGGTCATATTATTTGAGTGAATTAACGTTTATCTTATTTGTAGCGTATAAAAACGTCCATTTTAAACAATTTAGAAATGTCAAATCTACATAAGAAATACATGTACGTGTATATTGTTTGCCTTAATTTTCGTCATAATAATTAATGCGAAAACGGCTATTTTTGTACGTATTTTTGCGTGAATTGACGTTCGTATTTTTTATCTTTTTTGAAACGCGTAAAACGTATATTCTGTGAAAATGCTCCAATCGAATTTACCTGCTCTGATCAGTTTATTGGAAAACTCGTTGAATTCATAAAATGTATCATTGCTGAAGAAATAAATATTTCCATTCGTGAATCTAAAAGCATTTGTGATGATGTTTGTTGGTACGCCTGGAAACTTTTCGCTGATGAAGCCATGTTTCACATCCCCACAATCACTGAGCTCTGCATACAAATCATCACATAGAATATAAGTTTTGCCTCTATATGAGCAAAACATACCACTGATTCTTGCATTTTTGGAGATTCCAAATTCATCGATGGATTTATCCACAGAACGTTGTTTGAAAGTAGGAAAATCTATTACGCTAACTCGTTTATCATTAAAAATGACGACCTCATCATTTGGTTTCTGATATATGTGTGATATATTAAGGTTTGTATAATCTGAGATTTTCTTTGGGCTCAATAACTGTGCTTTTTGATTCTCGAACCCCAACTTCACAATCCACACCAATCCTTTGGAAAAAATGAACATGTGATTGTTTGATGTAATTAACATTTGATCGGGGTATTTGATTTTACATAAACCTCTTTTAGAGTCAAGCTCTGGTGTTGTTGGTGTCCTGAGTGGTGTTGTTGTCTTGGATAGCGTTGTGGTCGATTTTGTTGTAAAAGTTGTTGTCTTGGGTGATGCCCCATATCACTTTTCATTACTTCATTATTATTAATATGGGAGGGTGTTTGGATATTGCTGCTGCTGCGATGTTCAAGCTCCTGTTCCATGTTTTTACTTTGTGTTCGATGCAACATATTGAATGCATCTGAATTCTCTACATTCCATCAAGTCTATACATAACTAAACCATACTGTGACAAACCGAACCATACCGAACATACCCATACTGCACCATACGGTGACAAACCGAACCATACCGAACATACCCATACTTTGACATCCAGCAAAATGTTTTTCCTCTTGAATGATAAGTTTTGGAGCACCCTGTATACCATTTAACAAGCAACCGTCATGTTTTTCATCTTAAATGATGTATTTTGACGCATCTTGTTGTTTTTTCTCTCAAAAATGTGTTTTGACACACCCTGTATAACATTTAACAAGTAGCCACCATGTTTCTTTTTTACCTATAACTTAAATTGGTTAATTTGAAACTCTAAAACATGCACAAAATGTGGTCAAAACTGACGTTTTTCGCATTCGAAAAAAACATGAAATTTCAAACGCTGAATTACATAAAATATGTAACGAAAAACATGCGTTTCCGTATTCCAAAAAACAGTCTAAAATCAAACCATGTTTACATGTTATTCTTATGGACAATAGGCATTTCAAAATTGCTTAAAATGATCGTTTTCGCGTTCCAAAAAACAACTAAAATTTGAAACGCTTAAACACATAAAAAATGCAACGAAAACATGCGTTTTCGTGTTCCAAAAAACAACTAAAATTACGAACGCCAAAAATACACTTTTACATGTAATTCTTATGGACAAAAGGCATTTCAAAATTGCTCAAAATGTTCGTTTTCGCGTTCGAAAAAACAACTAAAATTTGAAACGCTGAAACACGTAAAAATGCAACGAAAATAGACGTTTTCGTGTTCCAAAAAACAAGTAAAATTAGAAGCGTTAAAACACATTAAAAGGTGGTCACAATAAGCGTTTTATAAGGTTAGTTCATTCTGGTTTGATCAGAAAATACATAGACGTCTGATGTAATTCAATCTCTCTGTATGGGTGAGTAGTTGTTTTCTACAATACACACACACACACAAATGTAATTCAATCTTATACTTTAAAAAAATCGTGCTGCCTAACTCCGCCTGATGATGATGGATAGTGAAAACGAAACAAAGACACATATATTGAGTGGCATTCTGAATGAAAAATGACAAACTTTTACGAATCAGCTTCTAAGATTTAAGCAATAAGTATATAACACATTAATATGTGCGGTTTACGGCCCTTATGGCAGTTGATGTACGCAAATTCTATTATTTTCTTGATCTCCCATGAAAGTTGTCTTCTTAGAGTACCCGCACGTTTCTGTAACTTTACTAATAACGAAGATAGCCTCCTATGCCGTTTCGACCTCGGAAAATGCTTAAAAATGTTTCTTGACATCCAAACGAACCTATTGATACCAAAATCATCCGAATCGGACGACCGGAAGTGACATTTCCGGTTTGGACCGGAAGTAGCAATTTTATTGCAGATTTGGACTCTCCCCGATGTGGGTAATTCGAATTTACTATTACTTTTCTTCTATCTTAATTTTTTGAAACCGGAAGTGCTTATTTTTTGATGATTCGTACAGATCCAAAATATCATTAATGTATATATTGAACGACAGATGGCTCTGATGTATTCCTTGAAAACGAATTGGTATCGCACTTTAAAAATGACGGACCCCGTCACGATGCACGTTTATGAGACACCCTGTATATATTTTTTGTCTCAACTGGCACGTTGGTACACCTGGTATATATTTTTTTCATAAATGCCAAACCCCATCATGATGCACGTTTATGAGACACCCTGTATTTATTTATTTTTTGTTTACATCATTTATTGGTACTCCCTGTATAGATTTTGACAAAAAGACGCCATGTTTTTTTCTGTCAAATGTTAAATGTTTTTCTCCTAATTGACTGTTTTGAAACACCCTGTATACCATTTACCGAGCAGCTGCCATGTTTTTTTCTCTTAAATGCCAAGTTGGTACACCCTGTATGGTAGCAGCCATGTTTTTTTCTCTTAAATACTATGATGGTACACCCTGTATGGCAGCAGCCATGTTTTTTTCTCTTAAATACTATGATGGTACACCCTGTATGGTATCAGCCATGTTTTTTTCTCTTAATCGATGTTTTTTGAGACACCCGGTATACCAAATTTGACAGCCGCCATGTTTTTTCTCTTAATCGATGTATTTTGAGACATCCTGTATACCAAATTTGACAGCTGCCATGTTTTTTTCTCTGTCTCATGTCATTTGACAGGCAGCCATGTTTTTTTCTCTTAAATGTTGTGTTGGTTCACCCGGTATACCAATTTTCATAGCTGCCATGTTTTTTTCTCTAAAATGCCAAGTTGGTACACCCTGTATGGTAGCAGCCATGTTTTTTCTCTTAAATACTATGATGGTACACCCTGTATATATATATATATATTTATGCCAACTGTACTCCCAAATCGCACTTTAAAAATGAGGGACCCCGTCACGATGCACGTTTATGAGACACCCTGTATTTATTTTTTTCCTTAAATGGTGTATTTTGACACACCCTGTATACGTAAAACGAAAACTTCTGAATCCCTGCATGCCCCAATGATGCGATGCTCCAATGATGTGATGATTCATTTTTCCGATGTATTTTGAAACACCCTGTATATAATACGATTTTTGACAGTTTTTTCTGTCATGTTACGTTGCTACACCGTGTATATCTTTTTTCTTCCATAATTAAATTTAAAAACCGGCAACGTCCCACCCTCCGTAACTCTACTCCTTAATTTTAAATCCGGCAACACCCAACGTCACGCGGTGAACCCAGCGAGCTTCGTCAATGCGCATGCATGCGCTAGAACGCAGGTTGTCCCACTACTCACACGATACACTCATGAACAGTTCTCTTCGCAAGATTCTTTCCAAGTATGGGCCAATATGTTTCACGTATTGAGTAGAGCAATTGCTGAGGTCCAGCATGAAGAAGCTTTTTATGCTCGTTATGGAATAGTAACTTAGACTGCCCCCAACCCTGAGAATACCATTCTCATCAATAAAAGGAAGTAGGGACAACATTCTACTTTTGCGAGGAAGAGGCTTGCCTTTCGATAAGTTATGCAGTTCCTCTGGGAATGATTCAGCTTGAGAATATTTGATAAGATAATGAAGTGAGGAATTCAACTCCTGCATATAAAGAGGACCGGAATTTCTTTCCAGGGATCTGGAACGAGCTAATGAATTGTGAACGAATCTTAAGATATAGGTGCGTTTGAGACGATTCAATGTTGAAAATCGTTCGAAAGGAAAACTGGAGAGGGCTGTCAAATTCAGGGAAGTTATTTCTGTTCGCTTCATCTCCGGAAGTTCATTGGTCAACTCAAGCGGTTGAGTGGAGCAAATTTGAATGGAATCATTCAGAAATTTGGGACCATGCCATCTGTTATATTGACCAGTGAATAAAAGGCTGGATTCAACGAATTGAACAACTTTATTTTCGCTCAATTATAATAGCGAAATTCAAGCAATTTCCAATTGAAAAACTGTCACTTTTCTCTCGTTGTTTATAATTTTCTATCGTGTTTTGTCACTATCTAATGTCACGATTGTTCAATCACTTACAGAGTGTTGAGAAGATACATATAGATAATGAGTCATATCGGAACATTCTCCCACCATGCAATTTACATCAAAAACTAAATTGCAACAATAAAAAACATAAGTTTACATTTCATAAAAAAGTTACAATGTAGACTAAAATAAAGATGCAATAATGTAGACTATCATCAACAAGTAACCAAACCTACTAGGAGTATTTACCACACGACCACTTCTTGTTTTTTGAATATTTTTATCAATGTCAACCTCATTTTTTTCTGCGTTAATATCAGTCGCAACCATATCATCAATTAGAGTACATGATTCATCATTACAATCATGATTTGAAGTATTATTTGATATTCCTTGCTCTGGTTGTGTAAATATTTCTAAAGGAAAAACTCTCTGAACCGGTCTCAATAAAAGTCCCGTGCTAGTACGCAGTCGAACAAGTCGTACAGTGCCATCTCTACTAGTAATAAGATCCTGAATCCGGGCTAACGGCCAGTCAATCCTCTTTAGATTATCATTTTCCACTAACACGATCTCACCAACTTTCAACTGTCTAGAAACCTTACCATCATGACGATTTTTCAAATAGTCAATACGGAATCTTTTCCTCAACTCATCGCAAAGCCTTTTCCTATAATTAGCACGTCTAGTCAATTTACCAGCATCAATCGTATCACAATCAGGCACACCTATTTTCCTAATGTCTTGTATGAACATAGCAGGAGTCAAATAGGACAGTTTTTCCAGAGAATCGGAAACAAATGTTATTGGTCTACTATTAATAACTGCTTCGCAATCGCTCAATACTGTAAGTATCTCCTCGAAGTTCAGACAAGCTCTACCCAATGTTCTACGCAATAAATCTTTCAGAAGTCGAATTAGTCTTTCCCAAAAACCACCCCACCAAGAAGCTGTTGGAGGATTGAACTTCCAATTAATTTTCTCTGCAGAGCTAAACCTAGAAATCTGTGTCCAATCCAATTTGTTAAATGCGTTGGAAGCCCCTACAAAATTGGTCCCGTTATCTGAATAAATAACTCTAGGTCGCCCTCTTCTTGGTATGAAACGTCGAAAGGGCAGTATGAATACTTCTGTGGAAAGTGACGACAATAACTCCAAATGATATATTCCACAAGTAAAAAGAGCAATCCATGCTTTCTGACCACACTTCAGGAAAAGAGGGCCAGCGAGATCTACACCGACAACTTCAAAAGCAGCACCATCTCGAACACGGTCGGAGGGAACAGCAGAAGGAGTTACCCCTAAACTTTTACTCGAAAACCTCTTGCAACGAACACATTTAGAAATTGCACATCTAATAGTCCTACGTCCTCCTATAATCCAGAACATTTCTCTAATACGACTCAGTAAACATTGAACACCCACATGACAAGCATTTCTATGTTCTTCTAGAATTAAACTGTCTACTAAGGGATGCTTTGAAGGAAGTAGTATTGGATAACAAAAGTCAAAACTATCTTCACGGTTGACTAATTTCGTTTTCACTCTGAGAACACCTATTTCATCTTTAAATGGAATCAAACTCACGAGTGTACTATTATTTTCACCATCAGGAAAACATTCACACTGAATAAATTTCAAAACATCTATTTCAGCCTCTGAGATTTCGGAGACAGTCAGAACACCACAAGATTGAGCTCTAGGAAATGTACAGTTCTTAATGAACCTTTTGATCCAACCTATCATTCAGACAACTTTGTGAAATTCTGAAAAACATCTATAATACCAATTCCGATTAACCCCATCACAATTCAGCATACAAGACGTTACGGTTTTTCTCTTTTCTTGAGCTATTGCATCCTCATCAAAACTTGAAATACCAGTAGGCCAACAGTACGAAGGCGACTTTAACCACTCGGGCCCCTCCCACCATCTAGAATCTAATAACTTTTTAGCAGTACAACCTCTAGATGGTAGATCTGCAGGATTCATACACCCTGGAACATATCTCCACTGCTTCCTCAAACTGATTTCCAGGATTTCTTTTACCCTATTTCTAACAAAAACCACCCACTGTTGATCACGAGAAATCCAAGCCAACACAGTCGACGAATCTGTCCAATAAAAATATTCAAAAAGATCCAACTGTAGCTGCAACTAATTCTAAACGTGGTATTGACATCTTCCTTACTGGTGATACTCTAGATTTAGCCTGTATTAACTGCAAAACTACACCATTTTCAGTTTGTATCCTTAGAAAGCTAACAGCAGCATAAGAAAACTGGCATGAGTCACAAAAAGTATGGATTTGAACTTGAAGCCATCTGTCACTACTGCTTGTTGAGAAGTATCTGGGGATCTCGATTTGAGTTAAATAAGACAGGCCTTTTACCCATTTCAAAAAATTAGTTTTCATTGGTCCGCTCAATTCGTCATCCCAACTTATATTTTCTCCCCAACTAAGTTGAAGAAGTAACTTAGGATATAGTGTCACACAACAAAAGAAACCTATCGGATCAAACACCCTATGAGCCATGGACTAGATAGTTCTTTTCGTGACTTTCTCCAATTGAATATTGATCCAGTTTTCTGGATTTATGGAAAAAGTGTCATTTTTTCTGTTCCACACTAAACCCAGAACATTAGACCTTTCATTCATACCATCGGACAAAGAAGAATCACTATACTCCCACCCTCTCAAATCAAATTTACCATCACTCATGATACTTTTCGCTTCTGTTATGAAATTTGAGAGTTCACCCACACTATCTACACTCGTAACACAATTATCCACATAGAAGCTCCATTTTAATTGTTCAATGACATCAACGGAATAAGAATCATCGAATATTTTCTGTAGATGTTACTGTATAACAGCTCCTAGATGGAAAGGACTACTTATCACTCCAAAAACTACTCTGCAGTGCCTAAATAACTTAATATTACCATCGGAATCCTTCCACAGAAATCTCAAATAATCACGGTCAGAAACATTGAATCCTATCTGCAGAAAAGCTTTTCTGATATCAGCTATCACTCCCAATTTTTTCAATCTGAACCGAAATAAAATTGAAGGAATTTGCTCGATGAAATTTGTACCTTTTTCTAAACAAGCATTCAGAGAAGGGGATTGTTTTTCATGCGCAGAAGCATCAAAGACTGGTCTGACTTGAGTTGTACTATTGGGTTTCAACACATGTCTATGAGGTAAATAATGTCCACAGATGACAGATTCATTTGAGGGAACCTCCTCAATTATACCTTTAGCCATCCACTCTCTGAAAACATCATCATATCTAGAATAACATCCATCTAATGTCAATTTACGAATTGTAGATTCTAATCTGGGAAGAGCTAAACTATGATTTGTTGGAAGTGGAGGATGACCTTCAATCCATGGAAGATGGACAATGTACCTACCGTCTGAATCAGTTGCAACGGTATTCTGAAAATGTTCCAAGGCTGCTTGCTGCAATTTTTCCTTGTTTTTCATTTCATATGGATCTTTGATACCTAAAACATCTAGTTCCCATAAGTTTTTTATCTTGAAATCATTCACGAACATCGAAGTTACCACCATAGCAGTATTATTATCACCACGATTGATTACATTATACCACCTACCCATTAAAGTCCAACCTAAATGAGTTTCAACCGCCGTTAGCCCAGAAGGTAATTGCACAACTTTCCCTGTCAACAATTTACCAGCAATATCAGCCCCAATTAAAATCTCAATTTCGAGTGGTTCATGGTCGGTAAGTGTGATACCATGGTTTACTAAAACCTTTTCATATAAATGTTTACTCACCGCCCTGATATCCCCACAAATCTTTGGCTGATCTAAAGTAAGAAAGTTGCAATAATAGTTTTTATTCAAATCACATATATGAATTTTGTACGACTTATGAGAACTTTCAGCAGTATGCTTCCCACCAAATAGGGAATGGATTATTTTTTCTTCCCCTAAAACTGGAAGACCCAACTCATATGCGGTACTAGATAAAATATATGATCGTTGAGAGGCTGAATCAATTAAAACCTTTACTTAACGTTCAGTGCCATTTATTCCTCTCAAAATGACGACAAGCGTTTGTAAAAGAACCCCCGTATCACGAGTGAGACTGGTCAGATAATTTTCTTTAGAAACTTCGATTTGTTGACTAGATTGAAGTTTTTCAGAAGTGACATTCAATTTGTCACTGACGTTCACAGACGGACACATCACCAAATAATGTCTTTTTTGACATTTCTCACATTTAACATATTTTCTACATTTTTTGGTGAAATGGCCAAATCGGAGACAGAAGAAGCAACATTTATTATCAAAAATACGCTGTTTTTTGTCAGCAAGAGACATATTTTGTGAATTCAAACACTCAAAACTTTTATGGTTTGTACCATTACAGAAAATGCAAAAGGATACATTGTTACTTGTTGTTAAAAGTTCAGCCGCAGTGCAAGTATTCCTTTTCTTGTCCGTGATTCGTTTTGTTTTCTGCTGTCGACATAGAACCAATGCCAGTCATCGCCATATATACTTTTTCTTCATTTTCAACTTCGGCTCTTATGAAAAACATCAATTTCTCCAGTTTATCTTTCGCTTTCTCCTTAGTCGAATCTGTAGATAACGTTCTCTGCCACACTCGCAATAGTTCTTCCGGGAGACATGATTCTACCAATGGAAACAGCATGGAAGAACATTTATCTGAAGTCACACCAAGTGACTCCAGAGCCCTCAACTGACAATCTAATTTGTCGTATAATGAAGACAAAGAAATAGTAGTGGATGTTACTAATCCTAACAACTCCCTCACGTACAACTCTATGAGCATCTCTTCACGTCCAAAACGAGTTTTCAAGGCATCGATAGCTTTAGGATAGTTTTCCAATGTTGGGGGAAAGCTTTCTACAACACTTCTAGCTCTAGATCCAGGTAAGGTTGACTGAATGAGGTACTGAAACTTCTCTTCGTTATCTATCGAGGGATCTTCATCCAGCTTTTTGAATAATCCCCAAAAATGAAGCCAATCTCGAAGGTCACCTCCAAATTTCTTCAACTCAATACGTGGCAACTTAAACTTTTGAACAAGGGAAGGAGCGCTGGGAGCACTACCAACTGAGCAAGCGTCTTCAACTGGTCCCATGAACATAGATGCGAGCTTCTCTTTCATGACGTTGAACTTCATCGAATACTCATCAGCACTTTCATAATCAGCTTGTAACTCAGCTTCACTAGCTGTGCCTTCTAACATGAAGTTGAATACTTCCTTGTTCAACGAAACTATATCATCATGTTTGTTTTCCAAAATACGGAAAGCTGCTTTCAACTCTACAGTATCACTTTTTCCACCACTTGCATATCAATGATACTATTATACTGCTTCGTGAAAGATCCTCGATGGACAGTTCTTGCTTCCTTTGCCTTATCCATACTTCTTAACACTGGTACCAAATAATGAGTCCGTCACGGTCGCCAAATGTTATATTGACCAGTGAATAAAAGGCTGGAATCAACGAACTGTAGGAATGCGCAATGAAGAAATGTCTATTTGACAACCTGGAAGCTGATTGCATATGGCATTGGTGACTAAACAGGTTAGGGGTGCCGAAAATGAAGAGTGGAGTGACCTAAGGAACACGTCACACTGGTAATTCATATTAGAGGAAGTTTGAGCAATCCCTATCACAGAAATGTCAATTCGCCTTTTGGGAAGACCTAATTTAGAGACGAAATGGGATGAGATAAAATTTGATTGCGAACCACTATCCAAGAGAGCTCTGCATTCTTGCGCCTTACCAGAACTATCCAAAACTTGAACTACTACTGTGGATAAAAGAACAAGATTTTTCCGAACAGCGCTAGTTGAAAGCGCATGCGTAGATTCAATATTTGAGCCTGCTTCACTGGCACTCGAAATGACATTTGGAGCAATTTCGGTAGTTTCGGCATGAATTAGTGTGTGGTGCTTCTTGCCACACTTATAGCATTTGCCGTATTTGCAATTGGAATTCACGTGACCAGGATGTAAACAATTTAGACAAACCTTTAATTTTTTGGCTTGCTCTGTTCTATCAGTAATGCTTAAATTGAGAAAATAACGACAATTGCTCAATTTGTGATATGAAGACTTGCATAGAAAACAAGAACCTTGACTTGATATCAAAGATCTCGTAAGAGATTTTTTCTGAAATCGATTGCGATCTTTATTGCCACTTGAAAAGTGATTAGCCTCAATTTTTTCAAGAATGTCAGCTTTCGTTTTCAGAAAATTCAAAAGATCTTTGAGAGTTGTCTCTGTTGATTTCTTTGACTCCTATTCAAGAGTGGTTTCAGAATCAAGCTTCTCAACGATTAGAAATATCAATAAGGTATCCCAATGGCCTACGGGTTCATTCAAAGATTTCAGAGAACGCAAGTTACTTTGTAGGCCATCTACTAGCTGCCTGATATTGAAAGAAGACTGTTTGATAATTTTTTGCAAATTGAATATGCATTTAGTGTGATTGTAAACAAGAAGTTCACGATTAGCAAACCTCTCGCAAAGCATTTGACACGCCACTGAGAAATTCTCGGAAGATACCGGAATACTATGAATAACTTTCTCAGCTACGCCACTGACAGACGATTTCAAGTAATGAAATTTTTGTACTAAACTGATGCTCACATTTTTAATAATCATAGACTGAAAAGAATCATGAAATTCCAACCAATGGTCATAATTACCGGAAAATCTAGGCAATTGAACAGTTGGTAATTTGATACCCAAAGATGCATGATTATTTTCATCTTTACTTGAAACAGCTGAGTGAGAGCTATCCTGTTCATGTGGATTTCCTTTCTCGTTGGAAGACTCCCCGACACTGGCAGTATGTTTGGACAAAAGAGTTTCGGCCTTTGCAATTATGCCAAAGTAATCGTTTTCAAATTGTTCACTTTGAGCCGATTCATCTTGAACATCATCGACCTGACAATCAATTTCAGTTTGAATTTCTTCGAATTGATTCAAAAGAAGTTCAGACCTTGATAACCTCAATTTGAATTCATTTTCAGGAAAAATAAATTCTGGATTAGCTAAATCATTTTCGAGATTATTTATATAGTTTTTGAAAATTGTAAGTTTCGATTTTATAGATGCCCGCCTTTTTCTCAATTTGTCAAGAATAATTTTAGTTTCGGCTTCTGTCATGTTTATCAGGAAAAAGAAACTCTTCTTTACAAGAATTAGCACAATACAAAATTACTAAATGAGAAAAAGTTGTTTTTTTTTGTTAAGATAAATGAAACGTGAACTATTTGAACTGTTGATGTGTGAAAAAATGTGTTTGAAACATTCAAAACTGACAGTTCCTTATTAAGAATGAGCGTTTTGGCAAAGCAAACAAATTGAATTTGTGAAATAATTCACGAAATATATATGCAAATGCAAGTGAAAGCTATTTTAAATAAGGAAAAGGGCCAAGGATTAGGAATGATTACCTGGGAGACCGCAAATTAGTTCACTACAGTAGAAAATGGATGCTGCGAAACTGGAAACTCGAAACACGTGTGGAAAACGAAACTTCGACTTTATCGAATTGTTTGCCAATGACTTCGTGTGTTTCCGAAATTTTCACCAACTTCCCAATCTTCTTACTTGAATATCCGGATGAAGGACCATGTAAAAATGTAGATGAAGAATGAACGCGCTGGTTGCAATTCTTTTCTTTAATGAAGGTATTTTACAAAGATGTAAAATTTGACAATTCAGAGAAATTGAATTTAATTATTGACATTGTACGAATGCATTTGTTATCCGTCGTCACGTTCGCCAAGAGCAGTCATGGGCGCCGACTTGGGAAGGAAATTGGATACCATCTTCAGCCTTCTACAAGTTAAGTAGAAAAAACTTCTTTTTTCATATACATGTGAAAAATTGTGGAAAACTTGAAATCAAATATTGATACTATGTCCAATGCCCAAGCATGGTTAAACTTAGTTGATTCAAATAGAAAATATTTGAATTTGGTAACTAGTACATGGTCCGATGATCCGTGTCACCACTACACTTGCTGAAATGGACTTCTACAGAGAGTACCTTTTTTTATACTCATTTGGTGATTTGAATTGAGATGAAACTACATATTATATGTGTTATTGTGGGTTTCTTTACTGAAACCACAAATTTTGGAATGATCTGGATACTTTTTAATTAATACACCTAGTAAAAATTGCGACATTCTTTTATTTCATTGGTGCATCTGATCGTCGGTTCCATTCCAAAAATATAACTGAATGTAGTTGGTAAATCTTGTCTGCCATGTGGCCGAATATATCTCACTACCTTTAAGACATTTCTGTTATGTTATTTACCTACAGTCATTTCGGATTTGGTGATGGGTGAATAATCACTTTAAACCTTTTATCTACAACTGTCAAGTAATGATTATGATTTGACACTCTTTTGAATGTCATAATGACGTTTATTACCACACTAGTGCTTTTTTGAATCTATTACCGCACTAGTGCATTTTTAATATCGGATGATAGATCATCTTCACTTGAAGACATTTTCACTCAAGAAACTCAATGATGGTTCTGGATATCGATCGGACAATTCAATTTAACATCTATAAACGGATTTATTTATACCAACCGTTGCTACGGTTACAAAAATGATCACAGGCAACTTGTGTTTTCAATTATATGAAAACTGTCATGAGTAGGTACGTCGAAGTGGAATATCCATGAGGTACATTTAAAGATAGTTACGAAAACGTTGACAGTTGTAGATATAATTTTGTACGCAATGCGTGGGATATATACTACATTATTAACGCACTCATGTGATTACACGACTCAGCCTTCAGCCTACGGCTTCGTCGTGCAATCCTCACATGCGTGCGTTAATAATGTCTATATCCCACTTGTCACGTAAATACCTATTGTTTTATTTTTCAAGTATTTTTTGACAGTTACAGTCGGAAGTAAAATCACCTCATCAAAATTGACTAATATAATATTATAACTAAAATTTGTTTCACGAAATTTTTAAAGGAGGTATTGCTTGGGTATTTGGTATGAGTCACAACAATTCAAATGATATTTATTCGAAAAATATTTTGTTGAATTAGAGTACAGTAGAGAAATGAAAGAATTTTATTTTTATTCGACTTGTAATAAAGCCCAAAAAGTATGAAACGGCTAGCTGTCACTCCTCTCGGCGTTACACTTCCTTTGGTCTTATTGAACGTTTGATATAATTCAAATTTTGATGTCATATAGATCTAGGTAACATACAGGACAATGTTATTCTTCAGGACGGCAACAAACTAATTTTTTCATCAGTTTATTTGTGATTAATTCTTTTAAAATGATGAGGAAATTATAGACCGTCAGATAGTGATAGATTTAGGTGCCCCATTTTCGCATACAAGCCTCGAATAGGGTTGAAAAGTTCATCGATAATGAGTAAAATGGAGGGAAATTTACGAGTGGCTCCTGGGGAGAACATATGGAAAATTCGATTTTCCAGAACAGAAATAAAAGGAGTATGTTGCCCATATTTTTACGCAAGCCGTGTTCACCTAATTATTAATTAATAGAACCTGGCTTCGGAATACCAAAGGCCCTACTGTTGCAGGTGGCTAAAAGGTCAAAATCAGGGTGTAATCTTGTAAGAAAAAATCGAGATTTTGACAGATTTTCCCACACAAGCTCACCGAAACTATGAAAACTTACATCGTCACTAGTCCGAAAAATATAATGGCTGGCGTGAAAATATAGGCAACATCCTCCATTTATTTTTGTTCTAGAAAATCTAATTTTCCATATGTTCTCCCCAGGAGCCACTCGTAAATTTTCCTCCATTTTACTCAACATCGATGTACTATTCAACCCTATTCGAGGCTTGTATGCAAAAATGAGGAACCCAAATCTGTCTGAATTGATTCTTTCTGTAAGATTCTTTCGGAATTTCCGACTTTGAAGTCAGAATTGCCGACTTAAGGTCGAAATTTTCGAGTTTAAAGTCGTAAAAACAAAATTCCGACTTAAAAGTCGGAATTTCCTTCTTTAAAGTCGGAAAAACAAAATTCCGACTTTAAAGTCGGAATTTCCCCAACTCGATCGTATGACTAGATTCGGCGGTAAGGGCGCCAAATCATGAATTTTGTGATTTTTTGAGAAATTCCGTTGAATACAATACTATCAATATATCATTTATATTCAATATTGTGTGCGACTGGACATTCCTAAAATTCGTGAGAAATACTTTTCCATAATACAGAAAAAAACTCGCCACTGTTTTTCTACAGGGTATAGTCAACAACATACTCAACTCTTCAGTGAATGAGTTCGCCGACGAGGTTATAAGTTGATTGAGTTGATCATTGAGGATCAATGAGAATGGTTTGTTGATCGACCAAATTATATTAAAGCTATGTATACAGAATGTTTGAATTAAGGAAGGTCCATATTATATACATTGTGGCCCATTAGTATGAGAAAGTACAGTATCTCACGTATCATCAGAAGTGTGAAAAAATAGTTCAAAGTTATTCAGTTTACTTCATTGCTTGTTATAATAATATTTCGAAATATACAGAGTGTTTATTTAAAGCGGGGTAACACAAAGCATCGATTTTCAAGTTATTGCTGGGAGATAGAAAATCTTCGAACAGACCTTCACAAATACCATCATAAATCCTTCATGAATACAATTTGAACAAACGTATTTGTCATACAAAAATTATGAACAATATACATTCTTCTAGGTTTTTTATTCAAGGGCTAGTTTAATAACTCCGTGCCGATGATTGAATTCTCTTTGAATTCAGATGGGTAAACTCAGTTCAAATATATTTTAAAGTCGACGGAAATATACTCAATATCCTCAGAAGATCAGATACATTTCTTTGAGTGATTCACAAAATATATTCATATTTTGTAGCTTGGTAATTCCTACAAAAACTTAAAATTAATTATTTGGCGCCCTCTATAGCGGAACCTGTAGGCAGTACGATGGAGTTGAGTTAATAGGAAATGACGTCAGCTCTCTGTTGAGGACAAAGTCATGATTGAATCCTCGAGAACAATAATTACTTATTCAAATTCAATGGAGCCTTCCTTGTGTGAAACACTATGTATTTTTATTTGAATTTTGATTTGAGAGATCAACTTCTATTCTGATCGATCATCAATAATAATTAACCTAACCAACCTAAAAATTGATTATGTTGTAAACTACCCTATAGAATTTTATTTTTGTTTCATAGAGGAATAATTCATGATCTTAGTGCTCAGTTGAACAACATCGATTACAAATAATACGTATAAATGTTTTTCATTTATCTGATTCACTCAAAAATAATTAAATTCGTGATTTGGAGTAATAGCGAGTATATATAATATGGACACTTCATTATTCCAAACACGCTGTATTCATCCCTTCATTATATTTTGGTCTATCAACAAACCATTCTGATTGATCCTTAATGATAAACTCGATCAACTTATAACCTCGTAGGCGAATTCTTTCACTGAAGAATTTAGTATATTGTTGAAAACCCTGTAGAAAAACAGTTGAGTTTTTCATCCTGTATTATGGAAAAATATTTCTCGCATGAGAAAACTTATTGGACCAGTCAGAAAACACAAACTTTTGGTCTTGTACTCATTATCTGTTTTACATTGCACATGTATGAAAAAATAGGAGAGTCAAATTTAAAAATTGTCGCTAATGTTACGCACATTGCACATGGTATACAAAAGATGTTAAACAACATATAGTGAAAGTTAAGAAATGTCGCTGATGTCACATTATCAGAGTTTCAAAAAATAGTTCTAAACACTGAAAGCAAGAAATTCATCCATACTGTAGAAGCAACTACTTCTACTTTTATTGATCCCTATAAACGATTTAATCTTATTGAAGCATCTAATACCCATATATTTTGGGGAATTCAGAGTAAGGGGTGGTATAAAGTATCTTCATCTCGTGTTGCACAATTATGAAAATCGGAATTTTTAGGAAATAGCTGTTTATTATCATAGATGAATAAAACTAGCTGTAATATGAATGAGTTATGAATATAAAGAAATTGTGTAGTTCAGTTGTAATGCTTATAAAGTTAGCAAAGTCACTTTCCAGAAAATCAATGAAACCTCTTCTAGTCATTCTCGAATTACTGTTGAGAATTTGTCGTGTTCAAGAAAAAATTGTCGCGCTTTTTGATACAGAAAAATAAAAAAAGCAATTGTTTCAACACTGATAGATAGTTGATAGACATAGTTAGTTCAATGTTCAGCGTGGCCTTAGGCGGAAAAGTAGCTGTTTTCTGTCAGATATTACGAACAAATAGCTTATTTTTTCTCGTAGGTTTTTTTCATTTCCAGAGAAGTCATGTTTTTTTTTAATTTTCATTGAGAATGTTTCCCTTTTAACATTTCTCCCTTATTGCAACGTCATGCCTTGTCTATACCCATTTTGAATTGGTTTCATTTGTAAATTATTGCATGACTGCTGTTTTTCGGAAACCTACTAGGTTTGATAGATCCCTGATCAATCTGTAACCTTCATGCCTTCATGTTCGAGTTGTTGAATATTAATCAGTAGTGACATCTCTATTTAAGTTAATGTAATAATTGTTTCTTTGTTAACCTAAAATAAAGTTATCTGTGAACTATATTTGTCAGTTGAGGAATGTGTTGGTAGGTGATGCTGTATGCTCTGTCATGATCACAGGATATAGAGAAGTTTGTTTTTTTTAGTTTTTTAATGAAAAGCGTATGTCTACATCGCACAAGTATATTCTCATGAATCTTCATGTATTGAATACATTCAGTTGAAAATTAATGTGTGAGTTTTTTGTTACTAAACAACAAAATAAGTTACAACACGAGTTGCCAACCCCTGTTCGGAATCTTCAGTGGTTGCTTACTTTTAAACACATAATAATATGGACAGAGCCGTAACTAGGTGGATTGCGCCCCCTAACAGTAGTCAAACCTCATATATAGCTGATATTATTCACATCAACAGTCATTTTCTCATAGAAATAGTAAATTATCTGTGGTTTCAAAATACATGTTTATTTTTTCTTCAAAATAGGAACACAAAATTCCGAAAATATGTAACAAAAATTAAATAAATGAATTCTTACAACACAAATGAAAAACATAAAACATATATATATATCAACTCAGGTACTCAATGTATAATAAAATTAATCACAAAAAATAAAGGGACCATTTCCGTAGTACTTTGGATGGGCAATTGAAGATAAAAGATGAACCTTGATTGAGCTAGTGCGAAATCATTTATCACGTCTTCAAAATCTAATAAAGCAGCTGTTTCTTTTTCAATGCTAGGTATAGCCAAATCAATTATTCTTTCCTGGCCTATTGCAGACCTCTTGAACTTTTGAACTTTTGACTAGTTTGTTGAATGCTCTCTCACAAGATGCGCTATTAACAGGAATACAGAGGAATAATCTTATTACTATGTGAATAATGAATATTCAGATATATTTTCTCCAATTCATTTTGATGGATAATTTGGAGAGTTTGAATATGATCTAATTTCTCAAAGTTTTCAACTAGAGCTGGAATTTGGAACTTTCCATTTCTTCTATGAATTCAGAAGTAGCTAGGTCATCCTCATACTTCTGAACTAATTCTACAGCAAATCGTTTGAAGTATTTTATTGTGACAGCGATATGAATTGGCCCTTCAGAAACTCCAAATCATTACTCACTTTTTTCAAATCATAATTTGAACTGTGTTATGCTGTTATCAACTATGCAACGACACATTCTCTTGAATTTTGAGTTTTCATCCATATCACCAAGATCGTCGATACAATGGTCACCAGGTATCCTTTTCGCTTGTCTTTTTCTGTTCTCAGGAAAAGCTGGATCAATGTTCAACTCTGCACAAATTGATCTTGCTTTATTCACTACCTGATCGAAGAATTTATCTCTGAAATCCATAATTTCATTTGTTAAACCTGTTATCATTTTCGTCAACTTACTCACATCAAGTTGTTTAGCTTGGAGCACCACATTGATCTTATTAATTTTTGTCAATATTGTACACCACAAAATAAAAATATTGATGAATTGGAATGTTTTTTGAGAGATTTCAGCAGAGATTTTTGGTCTAGTACATCTATCACAGATTTGAAATGAGTTACAAGTGCGTTTTAAAAAATATTATCGCCATTCTACTTATTCATTGAAACATTATAACATTAGGTTCGATTTTTGGCGCCCCTTGAGGGCATGCGGCCAAAGCTTCCCTTGCCCACCCTAGTTACGGCCCTGAATATAGATTGGGTACGAGAAAGATACGATTGCTGCTGGACTTGTGAAAAGGATAGAGTAAGTAACACCGATAGGAAGTGTCTGAACTCCCGAATGAGGGATCTGTCAAAAAGGTAAACCTCCGGAAGATCTATATCCCAATGACTCGGTTAGGAACTCCAGACAAGTGATGTGTTCTTGAATTTACTGAATTTAGAATTTACCTCCCGACCAGTTCTTCTTGGTATCTGAAACATAAATGAATGATTAATCTTGGTGTAAAGCCTGTTGAAGTTGACGATGGCGTCGCCGTCGAACTTCTTCAGGGGTGCCGTTGTCTCCCTGGTTTACAGGTAGTCTGTATTTACCTCTGTTTCTGGCGTATTGCTCACGCCTGCTCTGCTCTCGTGGATATCTGTGAGCAGCGGGATCGTGTTGGTTTCTACTCTGTCGAGTGTAGTCTCCTAGTCTCCGCATGTTGTCCAATCAGTCTGACGACGTAGTCCGGATGGATGCCTAAGTCTCGGTATATGAATCTGTTTGGCATATATCGAGAAGCGTCCTTTGCCATTCTTAGGCAAACATTGAAGAAGGCCTGCATCCTTTGCCTATGCGTATACGCGCATTGACCCCAAGCGGTCGACGCGTACAGCAACTGGCAGAAGGATTGTCCTGGTGAGGCGTAGTTTCAACTCGAGAGCGATGTGACTACTTCGTCCGATTAGCTGCTATAGCTTTTGCCTTGCGGCTTTCGCTAGTACCCATCTGTGGTAGACGTGTGCCTCTAAAACGTGAGTGACTTGTGTAGGGTTACTCCTAGGTAAACAGCTTAGTCTACCCATGGAATTCTCTAGTCGTTCATAGTCACATGGTCCTACGTCGCATCGTGAACAGGATGGCCTTACTTTTGTCTGCGATGATTGCGATCTTCCAACGATTGAACCACGGTTCCAGCTTGTTGGAGCTTTGATGTGACTCCTCTTTAAGGGGGATCACTCGGCGAAGGTAGCCGTGTCATCTGCGTAGAGTGCAAGTTTGGTCATGTGGTTGTCCGCTAATAGACATGACTGCGGTATAGATGGAGAACAGGTGTGGTGACAGCACCGGTCCCTGTGGGACCCCAGCTTTTAGTATCCTCCGGGATGAGAGCACATTTCCGACTGCATCGGTAAAGTCGCCCACCTACGAAGGAGTTTATCAGCTTGTCTATCCTTCACAACACCTCTCTCTCTCTTATGCCGCAGGAAAAGTGTGTAAAAGTCACGTGACGGCCAGGCCATATTAATATCTCTATGTGCTTACTCGATCACTGACTCTGGTTCATACATTCTAACTCTACTCAAAAGCAAGAATCTAATAAGTTCGTAAACTATAGTATTGGGGTTGATGATATGTGCAATCCGTCATGTGATCTCTTTGGATCGGGTTGGTAACCCAGAGTAAGTTGAGCAAGTGAATATTTTCAGTACAATAAAGCTGAATAAATCAATTTCTTTGAAATTGTAATATCACGATTTATTCCAACCATATTACATGTCAAAGAAAAAAAGAGAGTCACAGGTGTAAGAAAGATACCTATTGTAACGAACTGAGACCGGACCTGCCGCCTCATTAGCATAGGACACCGGCGTTTTTCGCTAAACAACGACGAGTCATCGCTTTGGTACGCCAGTCGGATTTCTAGAATGCCGAGAGCCATCCAGAATGGTATAATCGAACAGCAAACGACCAATTTAGAATATCCAGAACAATCGCGAGAGAGATCTTCATGGATATAAATAGAGAGCCCAGGTCAGAGATGGTATATACAGTTACAGTTCAGCATAGACAGTCTCATTTGAAATGAAATAGTGTGATATATAATTTGATAGATTGTGATATAAATAAGAATATAGATTTTTGTTTAAAAATAAATGAGTTAAAACCGTTAAGACTATAGTTATTACCCTAATATGTATTGATTTATTCAGCAAATATAGTTTTAATAATCTTATGACTTTTAGTTGAACTTTTATTAATTGATATTGTCAAGTCGTACAAAAACTGTCATCATGACGATGATACTGAATGTTATAAGAATAACTACATAACATGCCCTTCCTCAAATGAAGTTTCGAATTATGTCAAGAAGACAAACATAAACATCTCAAAACACTGTAAATAAGATAAACAAAAACTACATAAGAACTTCATTTTGAAGTCAGAATATTTTGTCGGCATTCTTCTATTCCTCTTGGGATAAACCGATTGCCCATCATCTGAATTCCTAACGTTGTCGTTGATATCTTTCATTTAGTCTTCTGATACTGCCACTTGAATGATCTTCGTCTCCTATTCGGGTTTCGGTTTCTATTTCCTCCTCTGCTACTTCTCTAAGATGGATTCTGTTTCTTCTGAGTATTTTGTCATTGGACGTTTTGATGACATATGATTCTGGTTCATCAGCGGGCTTGACCAAAACGGCTGAATTTGGGGGTATTGTGTTCCATTATAGACCAGTAAGGGCCGTTGTTTGATCGGACTGCTTTGATAATGAGTGATTTCACTGTTTGAACCGTTCTTTCGACTTGGCCGTTAGAAATAGGATAGTGTGGACTAGATGTGGAATGTTTGATACCCAATTTTTCAGTGGATTCCTTAAATTCGCTAAATTGAAAGGAGAATTGTCACTCATTCTTTCCAAAGGTAAGCCAAAATGGACGAATACATGTTTCAGAACTTTTATAACTGCAGTACCTGTTTTGGATTTCATCTTGTGTATTGAGACGAATTTAGAATGGTAATTGATAATGAGTAAGTAATCGTTTCCAAGAATCTGACAGAAATCAATTCCGAGTTTGGACCATGGAAGTTCTTCTACAGGATGTGAGTGAATAGGTTGTTTGCACTGACATATTCTAAACAAGTTTTACATCTCTCAACTGCTTTAGTTATGTCTTGATAAAGTCCAGGCAATAATAAGCCCGTTTAGGCTTCAAAATGCAAGCATTGATCCCTTGATGAGCTTTATGTATCAGTGATTCAATAATATAATTTCTTTGACTCGAGGGCACAATGAATCTATTGCCTTTATAAAGAATGCCATCTTGTTCTATTATTTCATCTTTAAGGTCCTAATAAGGTTTACTTAAAGGAGAGCAGGATGTTTTCGATTTTGGCCATCCTTTGATGTTTTGACTATCGAAAGAACAGGGTCACTGTTTGTCTCTAACAATCTCCAATAATTTTTGGGGAGTATCGACCATTATTGAATCAATACGTGCAGCATTATCTTCTAGATATGATGTATCGATAAATCTATTTCCTGGACTTCTAGAAAGCGTATCAGCAAGGTATAAATGTTTCCCTGGTATATAAACTAGTTTAGGATTAAATTTGAGAAGCCTCAGTGCGAGTCTTTGTAATCTTGGTGTGAGTGAATCTAAAGGTTTTTGTAATAAACTCAACAAAGGTTTATGATCTGTTTCCACGGTTACATACAGTGTCACACATGAAGTTCGCGACATATGGAAGTTTTTTTATTAATAGATATAAAGAAAATTTGACTTCGCAGTTAGTTTGTGCTTGAAAAATGAGTAAAAAACAGCATCTTTCCTTTTTTCATTAACCTGTCAAATTTGATATTTTTTTCGATAATCCTCAAAAAATCAGTTTTTTTTGGAAATTTCGAAAAATGCCAAATTTGGACTCTCTACTGTCACTTCGACTTTTTTCCAATTTTTTAATTTTTCGAATCTTTCGCTCTATCGATTCGAACGAAACATGATTCAAATTTCATAATTTTGATGAATATGAGACTTCAATATCATATCTTGCCCAGAAAATACCCACATTGGCCTGTTACCAGAAAATTAAAAACATGCACCTCCAGAAATTCGTCTTTGTTGTTGCAAAGTTCATCTAGTTTATTCATTTCATTGTTAAACTGATTCGGATTTTCAATGTATGGACGTTAATATGTCAGTAATCAAATTTCTCTCCATTCTTATTACACTCGTATTTCTTTTTTTAATAGATTTTTATCCAGTTTGATTATATTTCTGACCAATAATTCATTTACAAACAAACCCGAAATATCATACTTTTCTGTAAACTAAACAATGACCTACAGTTTCATAACTATTCAAAAGACTTATGCAACATCTCGGGAAGAAAATAGTAGGTATTGATCAAATCGAAAAAAAAAAATTCACTCAGAAGGCTTTTGAAACAAATTTTTAGTTTTGGTTAATGTCAAATTATTGCGTTTAATAAATCGAGTTGTTTTGTGTTCAGATTTTCTTACATTTATAATTCACAAAAAGTTTTATGTACAATGTTATCCACACAAGACAAAGTGGAAAAAGTGGAAGAAATTGTTCTGTTATGTGGTGAGAATGTGCCATATCGAGATGTTGCTTCAATCACCGGCATCCAGAAAGAAATATTCACTTTAGTACCGTGGGAAGGATATTGAAAACATTCAAAGAAACTGGAACTGTGGACAACCGTTTCAAGAAACCACATAATCCAATAAAGTATAATGAAGAAGAACAACTCAATGTTTGTTTGAGCGTTGTTGAAAACGGAAATACTAATATTAGCAGTATTAGTGAAAATACGGGGGTTGGCAGAGAAACCGTGAGAAGAATTTTGCACAAAAATAATTTCCATCCCTATAAGCCAAAGTTCATACACTCTCTTAAAGAAAGAGATTTCGATATTCGAGTAGGATTTTCATTTTGGTTTCAAGGTGAGAGATAAAATGATATCGCATTTCCCTACAGGATTTTATGGACTGACGAGGCAACTTTCACGTCGAACGGAACAGTTAGTTCCAAAAATTGTCGCTGGTGGTCCAACAATAATCCAAATTTTGTAATAGAATGCCGTGACCAATATTCATTCAAGACAAATGTGTGGTGTGGTTTATTACATAACCAAATAATTGGACCATATGTTTTTAGAGAAAACTTGAACGCAGACATGTACAAAAATTTCATTATGAATCACTTGTCTGAAGTTTTGGATAATCTGCCTCTAAGTGTTAGACGAAATTTGTGGTGTCAGCTTGACGGGGCACCGATCCACCAAACGGTAGCAGTGAAACAATGTCTCAGTCAGATGTTTAGGGGCAAAGTGATAGGACGAGATTGGGAAGATTATAATCTTCCCAATATATATACAGTGTGTCCCACTTACCATGCTCACATTACCCATGCTCATGGGTATCTTTTTAATGGTAAGAGATACGAGGTCGGTTAAATGACACCAAATGTGGAGTTTATCAAGGTCTACTATAATGTGGAAAAATATTTTGATAAAATCTATTCGTTTTTGTTTTATACGCAAATAACAGATTTGATAAACTCCACATTTGTTGTCATTTAATCGACCTCGTATGTCTCACCATTAAAAAGATACCCATGGTGAGCATGGTAAGTGGGACACACGGACACACTGTATATATATATATTGGCCACCAAGATCACCGGACTTATCTCCAATGGACTTTTTTCTATGGGGTTATCTAAAACAAAAAGTGTATAGACCATTCGCAAACAAAGAACATTTAGAGAATACCATTCGGGAATGTTGTGCTAACATAAATCCCCTATTTATTTATATTAAAAATGCCACAAAGTCTGTGAATGAAAGGACTATAATTTGTTTAGAACGGGTAGGACGACATACTGAATGATTAATTCGGGTTCTTTATAAGATTATTAAGATACATCAATGAATGTTAGATGTTTTGTTGTTGGTTATAGTTATTTTGGTTTAATGTTTTTTACACAACTAATGGTGGAAATAAAGAATATAAGATTTATGAAATTAATTCAAAAAACGAAAAATTATTCATGTTTAGTACAAATCGCTAGAACGAAAGTTTTTTGAATAGTTGAAACTGTAGGTCATTGTTTAGTTTACAGAAAAGTATGATATTTCGGGTTTGTTTGTAACTGAATTATTGGTCAGAAAAATAATCAAACTGGATAAAAATCTATTAAAAAAAGAAATACGAGTGTAATAAGAATGGAGAGAAATTCGTTAATTCGATTACTGACATATTAACGTCCATACATTGAAAATCCGAATCAGTTTAACAATGAAATGAAAAAACTAGATGAACTTTGAAACAACAAAGACGAATTTCTGGAGGTGCATTTTTTAAATTTTCTGGTAACAGGCCAATGTGGGTATTTTCTGGGCAAGATATGATATTGAAGTCTCATATTCATCAAAATTATGAAATTTGAATCATGTTTCGTTCGAATCGATAGAGCGAAAAATTCGAAACATTAAAAAAATTGGAAAAAAGTCGAAGTGGCAGAAGAGAGTCCAAATTTGGAGCAAATGTATAGAATTGGAAACTGAGCAACTTTTTTCTTTGGCATTTTTCGAAATTTCCAAAAAAAAAAATATTTTTTGAGGATTTTCGAAAATAATGTCAAATTTGACAGGTTTATAGTGGCACATGAAAAGAGGAAAGATAATGTTTTTTACTCATTTTTCAAGCACAAACTAACTGCGAAGTCAAATTTTCTAATTAATTGAATAATATTAATAAAAAAAAACTTCCATATGTCGCGAACTTTATGTGTGACACTGTATATGTAATATTTGAAATGTTCGAAAGCACTGACAACTGCCAAAAGTTCTTTATCTATTTGAGAGTATCTTGATTGGGCAGAAGTAAGTGAGATTGAGGAATATGCAATGGGTTGAATCAATACGGGACCCAAACTATGCTGACTGGCATCAACTGACAGTATGATTGGCTTATTTTTGCTAATTATCGCTAAAGCTTTAGCAGATTTTATAAAATCCTTCAAATTATCAAAACATTGTTGTTCATTTGCGTCCCATCTCCACTGGGTATTGTTTTTAATAATTGCCTGAGTACATGGGTTTCTTCTGACAGTTTAGGAATGAATTTGCCCAAATATGTGATCAAACCAAGAAACCTATGAAGTTCTGCTTTATCTTCCGTTGGTTTGATGTCTTTTATTGCCTTGATTTTTGTTTCTGTGATATTAATTACATTTGGTTGAATTTGATATCCCAAAAACGTTATATTTGAAGTGGCTAATTGCATTTTATGTTTATTAAGCTTCAAATTATGGTGTTTAGCTCGCTCCAAAACAGCAACCAATATCTTGTTGTGCTCTTCTAGAGAATTTCCAATTATGAGATGTCATCTAACTAAACATAAACGCCATCAAGCCCATCTAAAATCTCATTTATAGCTTTTTGCCAAACCTCTGGGCTAGACTTTGTGCCAAAACGATATCTTCCAAATGGAGTGGCTATAGTACATATTTTCGAGCTATTTTCGTCAAGCGATATTTGGAGAAAAGCTGATGAAACATCTGAAACAGTAAAAAACTTTGCCTCACATAATTCAGCTAAAATGTCTTCTATCACAGGTAGCTGGTAATTTTCCCTTTTGATGTATTTTTTCAGTTCTCTAGGGTTCATACATATCCTGATGTCTCCATTCTTCTTCTTAGCTACCGCTATGGGATGTGCCCAGTCTGTCGGTTCATCTACATTCTTGAGTACCCCAATATGCACCATCTTGTCTATTTGCTCTTCAGAGCGAAATATATTTTCCTGGAACTATTGATCACTGGAATAGCATCTGGAGTTAAAGTAATTCTATGAATATAATTTAATTTACCAAGGCCCTCGAAAACAATTTTATATTCTTCGATTATCTCATTCGCATAGATTGAACAATCAACGGTGTGTATTCCTCCCTTGTTTTTGCATTTATTAATGAATCCAAATATTTCCATTCCTCTCAAACCAGAAAGGGGTGTTTTATCATGTTCGGTGATAAAGAAATCTATTGAATTTTGCATTTACTGCAATTTTTTCCCCATGCAGAACATTATCTGATTTTATGAGAATTTCCACATATACTACAATCATTAATAAACGTAATATTATCTTTATTACCTTCAGTTCTGGAAAAGTTTCTTTTGAAATTATTCTTTCCTACTATGGTTTCAACGCAACCATACCTGGTGTTGAGAATGAATTATTTGTTACACATTGTTATAATTGTTGTAAGATTTTTCCTAGTTACACAAAAAGTTGTAAAACAGATGTCATAATAAACTTTGAAAAAGTCACTGTTTTCATATCATTTTGAAAGTAAAACGATAGGTTTCTGCGAACCATTTTCAGTTTCAATATTTGGCGGCGACCGTGAGATTTGATATGGAAGCCTATCTGTTCAAGAGAGACCACCTGAGAAAACATGTCGACAAAACTTGCAGCGAAATTATTAACGTTTGTCGCATGAAAACCAAGAAGAAACGAACATCATGAAACTACTCAGGCTGTTAGAAGATGAAAGTGAAAGGTTGTTCAACTTGGACGAGAATATCGAACAAACCTTTTTTGATAAGAAACTCACCAAAGAAGAGATTGAGGAAGAATTTTGATGGTGTTGAACGATACAGAGAGGAGATTTCACGCCACCGTTCAAAGTGCGAGGCTGTTTTGAAAGACGACCATCTAAAGAAAATGGAGCAAGAATGTTACTCACAGAGTTCACAAAGTGAAAAGGAAGGAAAGAGCAAGTTTCGTCTACCAAAATTAGAACTGAAAAAATTCGATGGGGATGTGAAAAACTGGTTAGGATTCTGGGGGCAGTTCAAGAAAATTGACGAAGACGAAGAAATCGATTTGGACGTTAAATTCCAGTATCTACTTCAGGCTACAGAACCAAACTCATCAGCGAGAGAACTCGTCGAAAGTTTTCCACCTGCAGGAACCAACTACAAAACTGCCATGGACTGAAAAATAGGTTTGCCAGGGACGAATTTCTAATCGAGGTATACGTTAGAGAACTTTTGAATTTAGTACTCAAACTAGCAACTAATAATAAATTACATAAGAATTTAGCTACTTTATATGATAAATTAGAAACTCAGTTGAGGGCACTTGACACCTTAGGTGTAACACAAGATAAATATGCAGCGATGCTTTTCCCATTAGTAGAGTCATCACTTTCTGAAGATCTACTCAAAGTTTGGGAAAGGCACCGAAATGCAAATAAAATGAATGTATAAAGTGATGGTAATATTGGTACCAATTATTTGTCTCTCTTACTAACATTTTTACGAGGTGAAGTCGAATCTGAGGAAAGAATACAGCTAGCACAAAAAGGTTTCAAAAACGATAGTACAGTAAAATACTAACAAGGTAATTCAGAAATGTATACTGCTGCATCTCTTCACTCTTCCGGAAAAGAATCATTCAAGAAAAATGCATTTCCTATCTGTATATTTTGCGACAAATCACACGCTAGTCAGGATTGTTTAAAGGCACAAAAACTCTCATTAGACGATAGAAAAAAGGTAGTTATTGAAAAAAGGGGTTGTTTTGCATGTCTGAAGAAAGGCCATGTGGTCCAACAGTGTAAACATTTCATTCGGTGCTTGATTTGTTTGAAAAAACATTATCCTTTATTATGTCCTGTCTTATGTGTGAAGAATAATCAATTGAATTCCAACTCTGATACAATTGATGAAAGAAAAGTGGAACAATCATTAACCAGTACCTATTTATCACAAGTTTTACTCCAAACGGTTGTCATAAAAATATACAATAATGGAAAAGAGAAAACCATTCGTGCACTCCTGGATTCCGGATCTCAAAGATCATATATTTTAACAAAGTCCGCAAAGGAAATAGGTTTCAAAAATTTCCGAAGAGAAAATCATTCAGGGTGTTTTTGGGGGCCAACAATCATCTCCAAAAATTCACAATATCTACAATGTCACCATCGAAAGTTTAAATAAACAATTCCAATGTGAAATTCAAGTTTTGGACCAAACAAAAATTTGTAATATAATTCCGAAACTCGAAGATACCAATATAAGTAATTACCTCAAAAGTGAAAATATTTTGATCACTGATTCGTTTATTGACGCTCCTGCTGAAATTGAATTACTATTGGGGGCAGATATTTTTGGTAAATTGATCACTGGATATACAAAATATCTGAAAAATGGTTTAGTGGCAATTGAAACTTTGCTAGGTTGGACAATAATTGGAAAATATTTTGAAAGTACTGATTCTCATATATTCACTGGTTTTTCAGATTTTACTATTCCTGATTTGTGGGAACTTGATAGAATAGGTATCAAAGAACCAACAAATATTGAAAATAACAATTTTCAAGATGACAAGACTATACATTTTTTCACCCAGTTTCATCAAACAATTTTGAATTAGCTCATAAATGATTATTGTCCAATACAAACAAATTAATGGTTATAAAAAGATTTGAAGATTATCAAAATGTTTTATCAGACTGGGAAAAATTTGGTATCATTGAAGAAATCAAAGAAAATGTGAATCATTCTTCAATTCATTATTACCTCATCATGCTGTTATCAAAGAATCTAGTGAAACGACAAAATTTTGACGCCTCTTGTCGGGATACTAGAGGAATATCTTTGAATTATTGTTTGGAGAAGGGTCCAAATTTAATTGAATTGACTCCAGCATTGCTTATAAAATTCAGAATAGGTATTTTTGGAGTGAGTGATGATATAGAGAAAGCTTTTTTACAAATCAGTATCAACCCGGATGATAGAGACTATCTCAGATTCATAATGGTGGCAAAATTTCGATAATAGAGAATTGAAATTATATATACATTGCTGGGTTGCATTTGGGGTAAAGTCAAGTCCATTTTTATTAGCAGCAACTCTATCACTTCATTTAGATAATGTTTCAGCTGAGTTCAAGAGAACTGCAGACAAGCTGAAAAGTTCATTCTACGTGGACAATTGTATAGCAAGTCTTAACAGTAAACAAGAATTAGACACTTTCATCAGAGAATCCAAATATCTTTTATCATTAGCGGAGATGGATTCATAATACTGTTCAATATCAAGATGTCGATAACACTGAGAGTGAAGCAAAATATATTTCCATTTTATGTTTGTTTTGGGATAATAGATTGGATACTTTTCAGTGAAATGTGGGAACAATGGAAGATTTAAAAAAAATTCCGAGAACAAAAAGGGGTCTTTTATCCATTGCACAAAAGATTTTCCATCCAATTGGTTTCACTAGTCCCGTTATGTTGGTCCCAAAAATATTACTCCAAGAAACTTGGAAAATGAAAATTGATTGGGATGATGATCTACCAGAGGATATTGTTAAACCATTCGAAAAATGGCTGAATGAGTTACCTCTGATTAGTCTTTGTAGAATTGTAGACCATTTCATAGGTTTGTTAATCTAAAAGATCTTGAGAATTGTTCTATGCATGTTTTCTGTGATGCAAGTATGTCAGCTTATTCAAGTTGTATTTTCTTAAGGGCAGAGATGGGTGGAATTCCATCAGTTACTCTTATTCAGGCCAAGTCCAGAGTAAGAAAATTACTCTTCCGAGACTTGAATTGTTAGCTACAGTAATTGGTGTTAGGTAATGCAAAATGGTAAAAAGTATTTATGAATTCAACTTTAAGAACACTTTTTACTGGAGTGACTCCATGGTTGCACTGGCTTGGATAAAAACGAAAGAAAATTGAAATACATTTGTAGGAAATAGGGTGAAAGAAGTGAGGTTTTTTAGCAAGATGAGTGAATGGCATCATATACCAGGCAATTTGAACCCTGCAGATATTGGTTCGAGGGGATGCAATGGTAAAAAATTTATTGAAAAACAATGGTGGAAAGGTCCTGAATGGCTTTTACGACCTAATAATGATTGGCCAAGAAGTGAGATCGTTTGTAATGAAAAGGAATTGTATGAGGAAAAAAGGAAAGTAATTTTTACGAATTTGGCATCTGAAAAAAGTAATTTATCCGATGACTTCAATTATTTTTCACATTATAATAAGATTGTTAGATCAATTGGTTGGATATATTTCAACTGCAAAAGCAAAAATAATAAAAATACTGGCGATCTAAAGTCAGATGAATTTTTGGAGCTGAATGTCATCTTCTGAAAATGGTTCAAGCTGAAAGTTTTGGGAATAACTTCAGTTCTTTAAAAAGTATGCAAGTTTTCACTGACGATTTTGGAATCCTAAGATTAAAAACCAGATTAGTTCTTGGATTCAACAGTGAGGAATACAAATTCCCCATAATTCTTCCTTATAAAAATAAAATTATACGAAAATTCATTGAACAGTATCATCGTAATAACTGCCATGCAGGTATACAAAGTACACTAATTTTGTTGAGGGAACGCTTTTGGATTGTGAAGGGAAGAAAATTTGTCAGAGAAGTGGTGACAAAATGCATTAAATGCAAAAGGTTTAGCAGAAAACCTATGGACACGCCTTTCGCTCCACTTCCCAAAGATAGGATACAATGTAACACAGCTATTGATGTTACAGGTATATATCTTGCTGGCCCACTATACCTAAAAGGGAAAGATGAAGTATGGGTTGTTTTATTCACATGTAGTGTATACAGGGCAGTTCATTTTGAGGTAGTGGATTCATTATCAACTGACGCTTTTCTTATGTCTTTGAGACGGTTTATTGCCAGGAGGGGACGAATATCTGTGATATACTCAGATAACGGAACCAATTTCATTGGTGCTCATAATTGACTGAAAATCATCAATTGGGATGAAGTCATCAATTATTCATCTTCAAAAAATATAAAGTGGTATTTTAATCCAATAACTGCATCTTAGTCGGGTGGTTGGTGGGAAAGGCTTATCAGAATACTCAAAGAATTAATTCGTAGAAATTTAGGAAAAACTTTGGTCAACTACTAAGAATTAGAAACCTTATTGTGTGAGTGTGAAGCAGTCATGAATTCTCGACCCTTAACATATTTGACAGAAGAATCAAATGATTTAGTACCTCTAACGCCATCAATGTTCATAAATGCCAGATTTAGATATAATTGATAGAAATCACCTCGTAAAACGTTTTAGATATTTTCAAAAAATTAGGGAATCTCTAAGATCTCGATTTATAAGGGAGTACTTGGCAGATCTAGTTTATATTGGTCAGAAAAAACATGACACTTTGCAAGTAGGAGATATTGTTCTCATTGGTTTCGATAACTGGAAACGTATTGATTGGCCCCTTGGTAAAATTGAGGAAATTTTTCCTGCAGAGTTGCGAGAGTGAAAACAAAAAATGGAGAACTCTTGAGACCATTTCAACGCCTATACCCAATGGAAATATGCTCATCGCAAATTCAAATGGACAAGACGAATCGCCAAGAAAAGGAGAAGACGAATCGCCAAGAAAAGGAGATTCCACTGAAGAAGCGAGAGTATTCAACAGAAAATATTGACGAAAATTCTAAGGACAAGATTGAAGATAAGCCAATGTTTACAAGAAGTGGACGGAGGGTGAAGTTACCAGAACGTTTTAAATTCTGATTTGGTGGGGAGGATGTTTTTTTTCCTTCCTCGGATGCTGGTCCTTTTACCAGCTACACCTCAGCCTCTTGGGCTTTTTGTGTTTTCCGTGTTGGTTTTACAGCACCCACTCCGTAACTCTGGTCCCCTGTACCAGTCTGTACAGGTTCTTCACCGGTTGGCTGTTGTATTCCTCGGGAGTTAGATTGGGTTTCCCGAAAATTGCCTGTCTCTTGCGGTCTAATGCCTCGCATTCTGACAGTATATGTTTACCACATTGTCTGCAGGAAAGTTCTCCGTTGTGCAGACCCATTTTGTGCAGGTGTTTCCTCATCGGACTGTGACCAGTGAGAAGACCCGTTATTGTTCTAACTTGATTCCTGCTAAGCTTGAGTAGTTCTTCAGTTTTGTGTTTTGACGGTTCTTTAATGTATGTTTTCCCGTGGTGCATGAGAGGGGCTTCGTACCACCTCTCCTTTTGTTTTCGCTTGACCCAGTCCCGAATGCATCCTCGAATGTCGGATTTATTAATCCCGAGTGCGGGTTCTGGGCCAATATATGGAGTTGATGAGCCCTATCTAGCTAGCTCATCAGCTTTTTCATTTCCCTCGATACCGCAGTGTCCTGGAACCCACATCAGGGGAGGATGTTGAGAATGAATTATTTGTTACACATTGTTATAATTGTTGTAAGATTTTTCCTAGTTGCACAAAAAGTTGTAAAACAGATGTCATAATAAACTATGAAAAAGTCACTGTTTTCATATCATTTTGAAAGTAAAACGATAGGTTTCTGCGAACCATTTCCAGTTTCATTACCTGGAATTTTCTGAAGTCATGGCCTTAGACTGATTTTTGGATTGTTCATCGGCTCTACAGATATCAATTGCTCTTGCCAACTTCAAATTTGGTTCCTTCAACAATTTTTCACGTAAACTTGAGTTGTTTATACCGCAGAATATCCTTAAGGTAATAAGATCGTCGGTTAGGTTACCGAATTCGCAGTCTTTAGAAATCAATTTGAGACCCGTAACAAACTCATCGAATGATTGAAGCTCCTTTTGGTTCTTGTTGAAACATTTATACCTGGAAAATATATTATTCTTGAATGGTTTATAATATTCTGAAAAGGCATCCATACTGATTTTGGTCGTGCGTTTCTCTTCGGGAATATCCTCATTTTTCTCGTCTACGTACCTTAGGGTATCATATATTGAACTCCAACGTCACCTACCACATGTAAGAAATGAGCCCTCTGTTGATCAATGCCTTTATCCGAGATTTCTGCAGCAAACACAAAATTCTCATATATCCTTCTCCATTTTTTCCAGTTTTCCGATGGACTGTCCCCAGGAATGAATTCAAAGTATGCATTTTATTTTATTTGTTGGCCAATAAACTCACCGTCAATCAGGGTGAATGTTGTTTATTTAATCCTTTTTAACACGCTGCCACCATAATATGTATTGATTTATTAGCAAATATAGTTTTAATAATCTTATGACTTTGTTGAACTTTTATTGATATTGTCAAGTCGTACAAAAACTGTCATCATGAAGATGATACTGAATGTTATAAGAATAACTACATAACACTTCCCCTGAAATTACTCTCGCTTATATCGACCTATCATGCTTTTGCCTGTGTCTAGCATGTGAGATATTCATTTAAGGGAAAATGATGGACGTAAATTGTTCCCAGTCAGAAAGTCAAAGAGGAAAAGAAGAAAAGCCTGTGATTAGGATTTCAGTTGTTAAGGACCCGCTTTAATTTTAGTATTTTTTAATTTAATAATATTGGTCCAATTTTTCTTTATCCTACATTTCTCGTTTCATGAGAATGATCATGTAAATAAACATTACTTGGTTAACATTTTACTAGTATTCCCATATTTATATTGAAAACGAATGAGGATATATAATTATACTGATATTTGAGCAAGTAAGATATTAATAAATGTACCTTTTTTATAGGGATTGGATTACTGGTACAAAATCTCAATCGGAAAAACAAATTTCCTTAGCTATGCAACCTCCTGAACCTATGGGTTATCGTTTTGGCCTTAGCGACATGGAACGTACATCTACAGATTTGATCTTGTCTCCAGATCGAAAACTTGCAGCAGTGTGTGATGCTTTAGGCAGAGTTTTACTTGTTGATACTCACCGGGGAATAACCTTGAAGATATTTAAGGGCTACAGAGACGCTCAGTGTTCTTTCACTCAGGTTCTTGAAGAAAAGGAAACAAAAAAGAAGTCCGAGAATAAAGTAGCTTGCTTTTTGAATATTTATTCTCCCAAAAAGGGCACTTTAGAGATTTTTTCGGTGCAACTAGGAACTAGAATAGCTACTTTCATGGCTTCGAAGAATAGTAGGTTACTTTACATCAATTATGGAATTATGGGATTCACCACTACAGCCAAAAGTAGATATATATGTCAGTACACTACCATCTTCATTGACAACGATGGACAGGTGAAGGATATTTCAATACCATTTCACTTTGCTCTATCTGAAAAAAACAATACCCGTGCTAGAGATATTCACTTGTATAAAAAGCTCAGACACCTTGTCAAGTCTGGTGAAGCAGATAAAGAAAAATTGCTCATTGAAGCTGTCAATACTTGTACAGAGCTGAAAACTCTCGAATTCAAATCTCAAACTGTCGATATACTATTAGGTACTAAAAGCATTCCTGCCACTGTCAGCATAGAGTGTCTTGAGATTTTAGCAAATAACCTTGATGAGGAAGGAGAACACCTTAAAGCTAGGTGCAAAAATGCTTCTATTTTACTGAAGCTATTCTCATTTGTAACCAACTTGGATAATCATGACATAGAAAATGACAATTTGATAAAGAATGATAACATTATCCATGAAGATGAGAAGGAAATGGAAAATCTGCATACATTATTTGGTTTGAGCTCCTTGAATTATAACAACAAGCTCCGTGAGGTCCATGTGTCCTTTTCAGAAGACTCATTTCTTTCACCAGCTGAATTCCTGTCAATATTTGACATTTCTAAGATTGATGGTATTTGTCTCAAGGAAAATGTGAATGAGACCATTCTATACAAAACTTCCGAAATCTTATACAAGCCCTACCTTACAGAAAACCACAACTTAGAAAAGCTAGAAAAGGAAATCATCAAAACCGGACTTCCGACAAAAAATCTTTTCAACATGCTTGTCAAATATTGGGTAAATCGATCAATCCATATCAACCCCTGTTTGGAAAAGGAAATGTGCAAGTTATCCAAATTGATTTACACCCTAGTCAAGACAGGTGATAAGAAAACTATTCGGACAGAGTATAACGAAACATCAATGTTTTGGAATGGAGTTCGTGATCTTTTAGTGAATTCTGATAAACCCTTTCCTGCACTAATTGCTGCTATTTTATGTAAAGCCGTAGCCCAAAATATCGAAAATGAAATGCAATCGGATGAATCTTCAACAAGCTTGGACGATGAGAGTATGGAGGTGTTTACTCAAGAAACTGTGGAATGGTCACTTTTAATAGGTGAGTTAGTACCACTCAAGATTTTGATGATATTTACAAGATGTCTTGTTTATTGCTTCGATAGCTGTTTCCAAAATTGGGAGAAAATATTCTATCTCAAATGAATCCCTAGCTGTTCTGTTTGAACGTATCGGGTCTTCGTCACCCTTAACCACACAAATTTTTTTTCTGTTCTAATTCTTGATTGCACAAATTCAGGATTAACTTCCAATATTTCAGCAATTTCTTTCGCATCAGTTAATTCTGTATTTCTGTATGTCTTCAAAAATTTTGCTAATCTCTCCAAAGCATCAACAGCAACATCCAATCGCATGTTAATTGATTGGAAGGTTTTGCTTACATGATTAGCAGCAAATAGTAAGTTGTACATTATAACAAGGCTCACTATAAACTTGAAGTTTTCAAGCTAGTTTAGTAACTCAGTCATTTCGTTCGAAAAAAAGAGGTTACCTGGAAAGTTTTTCTGGAGTTTTGAAAATGAGGCATTTTATAGATTTCGCTTTGCTCTTTCCGAATTTCAACTTTGCCACCTCGTATCTTTGCCGCTCGCGTCGTCATATTGAAAAAATGGCGCGTGAAGGAAGTTTTTTGAAAATATCTTCATTCCGACGATAAAAACATTTATATGGATACTTAAACTATAGAAAATTTTGTACAATTTATGTAAAAACAATTTTTTTGTAAAATCAATAGTTTTGGCGTACGAGCTACGAAACTATTATTAATCCTCACCAACACGTATTTTGCGTATATTTAGGAAATATATTTTTTCTATGCGTTGTAGGTATGTGTATTGTAGGTATAAGGTATTCAGGTATAAGGGAAGGCGTTGCATTTGTGTCGCCCCCTCCCTCTAACTTCTACGAAATATCTGCCGGCAGAACTCAATAGAAGTATTTAGTCTTAGTCATCAGTATACGTCTATGTATCACGAAAAAATGTGTCACAAAATAAATTCCTGGAGAATGATGCAAACAAGAACCGCCTCATTAGAATGTTGAATACAAAATTTGAAGCTGAGAATTTCATGGTCAAACAAGCCATGGAAGATGCGGATACTCTAATAATCAATACAGCAATAAGTGTTTCTCCAGCATTCGATTCCGGATTAGTTGTCGGCGAAGATGTAGATCTTCTTATTCTTTTTACTGCTCCATCAACGCGGTCAAACTTTTATAGTCTCAAACCAGGAAAAGGAAAAATTCCGCAACAAATATATTCAACTAAAAGTATCATAGATAAAATAGCTGCAGGTCATATTTTATTCTTGCATTTCTTGCATGCATTTAGTGGCAGTGATACATGTGCACTCTTTAATCAAGGAAAAATGAAATTTATTAGTTTACTCCGAAAAAATCCAAATATAAATGAGGTTATCCAGGTATTTTAAAATCCAAACGCTAATCCAGGGATCATTGCTAAAGCTGGAGAACGCTTCCTTATTGAATTATACGGTAACAGTGATGTAAAAAGTAAGAAAAGCATGTATTTAAACAACTGTAGTCATGCATGCTGCACAAAATTAGCAGATGAAAGTAAATTTAATATTGCGTCGCCACCACCAACAGAAGCAGCAGCACGACAACCTTCGTTCAGAACCAATTACCAGGTTCAGCAGTTGAATGTTATGGGAATGAAAAGCTGGGTTGAAATGCTCCGTTATATGCACAAATTGAAGAGGTACGTGTGATAATTCGCAAGAACCATCACATTATAGCGATGAAGAGGAAGAAACGGGGACTTTGTCAGTTTTAATTACGAAATGCACTTGACGTGGCTAATTCATGTCTTCTCTGCGGTATAAATTCCTTCTTTTCGTGATTCCGGAGGGCATGGTTTTTTCTGTGGTTTTCCTGCTGTTGAAATGACAAATGTGCCACCTATATTGTCAAGTCGCCCCGGAGTTCATATAGTGCTGGGCTGAAATGCAGATGATGGGTGTATCACCATTGTAGTTTATAATTATTAATTTGATTCAATTAATTTTAACAGTATCTTTAAATAAATGTTTCTTTGTCTATAAGTTTTTATAACTTCCGACAATAAAGTCTTTGTGACTTGGACTACACTCGTTGCTCGTGCTTTCATTTATACACTTGTATCATAATATACCTATATATACTATTATGTAGAATTGTCATATAAATTACTTTTAATATCTTCAACAGGTAAACTCGAAGACGTTTCACTCCTAAACATCATTCTCTCTAGTAAAATTACCGTTCAAGATTGCCCATTGCCAAAGCTCAAACATGATAATGTTGAAGTGAGTCTCAAATATGTCTTGCAAAAAGGAAGAGGCGTCGTGACTGAACTAGCAGCCCAGTGGCTTACATCAACAGGATTAAACCCGCAAAATTTAGTTCTGAATGATACACTCAATAAGACTGATGAAAATTTCGAAATATCAGACTCGGACGGACCATTGAACGATGTTACTAACAGTGAGGATATTTTCGATCAACAAAACCAATTGAGAGAAGCTCTTGACAGTGAGAAAATATTTGAGCAGATAAACTTGTTGAAAACAAAATTTCCCTATAGCATGGAATCTAGTGCTCTGCTTGCAAATATGGCTTGGGAATATGCTCTGGCTTGGCGAAAAAATATTCAAAATTTAGAAAACTTAGAAGCAGCAATGAAGTGTCTAAATTTTATTCAGGCTATCCACATCAAAGATGGTGAGTTAATTACAGATGCGACTGATATCAACAAATATTTTCATATAAGAATTCATACTAGATATGAACCCACATGCGTTCTATAATACATGGTGTTTCTAAATGTCATGGAGAACGAGTCAATTTTTTGGCTTATTTCATGACTAAGAATTCATATAATCCCGCAAGCGTTCCATTACCTATCCATAGGATATTGAAATTTCAATTTTGTGTTAGTTTTTCTTTATAACTTCTGCTGTTTTTGGGATTTTGCTCAAATATGGAATACAGGTTACACTGTAGGGCTTACATCATGAGATTTTTTTCAGGGTTCATGTTCTTTTTCTTCCCATGAAAATATTTTATAGTGAGCCGCTGGTAGAGTCTAAATTACAAAATTATAACGAAGTTATATTATGTAAACAAAATAATTAACGTGGTTCGTGCGTTTAATTAAACAACGCTAATCTACAACAACTACAAGAATAGTAATTTATGTTTTGTATCTTGTGTTGGCACTTAGGCCTCTGCCCTTTGACATTCGACTGACTGCAGCACGTTCTCGATGTCAACCATTGACGCAGTGAATTATATTTAGACCGTTTGATGTTCGCCGCCTATATGAACTGGACTTCAAACAGCTTTTTCTCTCCATAGGCGCAACTATTCAGGTGTTTCACTCGTTACAGACTTCCCCTCTGAATCGTCTGAACATCCTCGTAGACGGTCTAGCATCCTTGGGATCCTTTTTGGACCTTCCCCTGTTCTTTATTGGGACTATGGGTTTTCCAGAAGTTTTCCTAGGATATCGGTATTCACGTAATATCTTCTCGCGATTGCATTTCAGGAACAACCAATTATGCCTCTTTGGTTGCCTCTTCATCGCCTATATGAACTGGGGTTACTTCGCAATTATTTAGTTGTTTCACTCGTTACAAAATGAGTTTTCTGTATAGTTTAAAATATTTTTGTTCTCTCGTAGTTTTTTCGTATATGATGAAATTGACGAAATACAATTTTTTGAAATGGTTGCTTTATTTGGATAATTTCTTGTTTTAAGTATTTACAACAGTTCATTCGGATCAACCAAGATTCCTACATTTTGTTTAGATTTTTTCTGAAGACAAAACATATGAAATACTGGTGTGCTTTTGTAAGGCGTCCTTATAGAATTTTAGTCCTGTCAATATTCCAAGGATATGGTAATTGGTGATTTTCATCAATTGAATTTTATGAAATTTCAATAAACTTCAAATAAAACTGAATAAATAGTTGTGGCGGAATCTCAATTTCGTATTGCTAATTCCTTATATTTTTTACTATTATTAATGCGTTTCTTCATTCTGTTGTATTTTCTTAGACATTCATCATCCATTCAACAATAATTCAATTTTTCTGATTGACTTGGTCATTACTTGATGACGATCCATAGTATTTGTACAAAATACATAGAAAACGATTCGATTTTCACAAACTTCATTATTTTAATCAGACACATTTCGCTAACACAGTAGCTTCTTCAAGTGAAGAAGCTTAAATGAAGTTTGTGAAGTTTGAATCTTTTTTTGTGTAGTTTGTACAATAATCATCAATTAATCATGTTCCATTTTTGTATCATTTGTGACAAACAAAATAATTCATCTATATCCAGTACCGAAAGTGAGTACCACCATAGTATAAAGATTACCACATAGTACATAATTATTATTATAAAACTTTTTAACGATAACCCGGAACTCACAGAATCCCGCCATTTCCGCCTATATTTGCACAAGATTCACACTGTTGACAGGTTGTAAATGAAATATGTGGTTATATTATTCTCGGTAATTGCATTTCAGTGGAAAATAATATGATTAAGTCAAAAATGTAACAAATAAAACTGATTGGTGATTGAGTGATTCAGTAAATTCAAATAATTATGTTTTATTCATTTCTTTCGTGGGCAATACCTGAAACTTCTGTTCTTGTAAATGTAAAAGGCGGTACACGCAATATTGCGGGATATTTGGTAAACACGATTTCATTTGTTTTCTCTTAGTCCAGCTGGCGAATGTCTCACGTTTGATACCACACTATTGCAGGTATGAGTCGACACAACAGGGTTTTTAGACATTTTAGGCACTACCTGTTGAAAATTAAAACTGGTATGACCTTGTTTTTTGAACCTATGATTTATTACAATACAAAAAACCAGAACAATAACAAGGAAACTATTTTACAACAATTGTTGAAACTGACCTCCTTCAACCCGTATAATTTTAAAAGTTATTTTTGATGAAGTACTGTTTTTCTATTATCAGAATTTCATTATTGTAGGTATTTATCAGCTGGTATGGAACACTCACTTGAAAATTGTGAATGAAAATGCTTGTAAACTCATTAACAAAGTGGGAAAACTTCCAAAAGAACGACTCTGTCAACAAGACACTGGCCTTTCCGACCAACAAATAAAACTGTTTATAGGAATTTCCATGGAATTTTTAGACTCTTTCTTAGGCAGTGCATATGAGAGATACAGTGCAACTGAAACTAACCTGATATTCGAAAGTATTTGGCAGAATGGAGGACAGTCATTAGTAGAGCTTGCAGTTCAACAACGAGAGGTAAACTATGAGCTATTGCTTGCACATTATCAGCTCAGTGTGGTGCTCCACTTGATAACTACCGTTTCTATAAAGTGCGTGAAGCCCATCAACAGTCTTTTTGATTCTTCAATTGTAAATCTATTTTTCACTGATCTACAAAGGAAATGCCAGGTTAATTTGAACAGGTGAATATTCTTAGCTAGAGATAGTTGAGCAAAGACGAAATGTAATTTGTTGGATCCTTACAGGACTGATGTCAAACTGAACAACTACAGGGAACAATTTCTTCTCAGAATAATATCGGCTAGCTTAGAAAGCATTACCTTAGACGAATCTGGAGAGATACACTCCATAGAGCACGTAAAGTGTATGTCAAAATGTGTCACGTTAGCAAAAATCTGGAACCTAGATATTGACCTACTGAAACGTCATCAGGTGAGTTGTTTTTACTCTTTGATTTTTTTCGTCTGGTTTTCCTCCAGTTGTGTATTGTACTCGAGCACTTCAACAACAGAAAATAAGTGTTACTTTTTTATGTTTTTCATTATATACGAAACTTAAGTTTGATCTGCAAATATCAGCTTGACAGTTTTGTTCTCTGATATTTTTCTGAAAGTGTCATTTCTTTCTTTGTTATCGAACGGATATAAGACTCACTCCATAATATATTCCTGCTCCTATTTTCACATCTGATTTTGAGCCATTTGTATACCAGTTTATATAGGGTGTATTCTAGTCAATAATTTCAGGTGGTGATTCTTTGTCATATTTTATGAAAAAAAGTACATATAAACGTATGTACTAACTTGCTTTGTTTTCAAGTGACGGAGTGTCAAAGTTTAAATAAAAAATCGGTTATTTATTGATTACTCAAAAGTTTTCGCCGATTTATATGAAACCTGGCCCTTGTACTGCCTGTATATTGGCAGTACAAGGAGCTTGTTTTCATGAGGTTAGATCTCAAATTATAAGCAGCGAAGGGTCAACTGATTGATAAATATTGTAAAAATCATTGTATGCCACTGTTTTTCTCTCATATTTTTATCAAATTAAACATTTAAAAATACAACACTCTTTTAATGCCGTGAATTTGAAATAGCAACACTTTATCAATCGATTTCCTTAATTCATTTATACCTGAACTATTTTATTGGTTTCGTCGTTGATGGACTGGTTGTTTGTTGTGTTCCTGGGCCTATTATTGTCAACTGTTTCAATCAAAACATATTTGTGCATAAAATTAAATAGAATTTCAAGGAAATATGAAAAAAAAGATCATTCACATAACTTTCTGAATTTTGATGGTGCGTAACCACCATTTCTACGCCAATGAGTTTGATTTGACAAAGTGCAGCCATTTCAAATTCACAGCATTATAAGAAAGTTGTATTTTTAATTATTTATTCTGAAAAAATATGAACCTTAGGGAAAAACAGTGACGCTCAATGATTTCTACTATAAATATAGATTAGGTAACCATCTACCACTTATAATTTCAAATATAATTTCATGAAAGGAAGCCCCTTGCTACTGCTAATAACCACACCAGGTTTCATAAAAATCTTCTGAAAGACTTTTGAGTAATTGATGAAATGCCGATTTTTAAATGAAACATTGACACCATTTATCTCGGAAACATTTACATGCAATTTTATTCATAAAATATGACAAGTAATCACCACCTGAAATTAATGTCATCATTTAGTATACAACCTGGATTGGGTTAGCATGTAGTTTGGTAATGTTGACGAAAGGGAGGTTAAAACCTATAGATGAAGGGTAATGCAATGCTGTACATCTAGGTGCAATAAACAAAAACAAAGTTAATGGGGAATATTTCGTTATTTTAATCCCTAGTATAAGGCGCATTTTCCTCTGACATGTCGCTCTTTCCACAACACTGTGAAGAGATGTGAAGTCTAGTATGACCTCTAGTGCTGCCATAGGACTCGATCTTGACGATACTGCGGCTTATTTACAATTTTATGACAGTTTTTATATTTTCTGGATGTTGAAAACTACTATTCATAACAAAGATGTCAGTATTACAATATTACGACTAGGTTTGCTGGTTAATCCGATACATTTCTTATATATTCATTTTTTAATGCAGGTTGTCCAATTATTCTCCAAGAGTTATGATGATTTGGCAGAGGAGTTGATTCCAGCAATAAACAATAGAGTAGAATTAGGGAAATCATTACTGAAAATAACTGCAAAACGGTTATCATATTTTTTAGCTTCCTCTCCAAAGCTGAAGGAAAATTTTACAGCTTTGAGTACACCTTTGACAGGATACTTGAGGACTTTGGTGAGTAAAATGAACCATATTGGAATAAGTATATTAAGTATAAGAACGGTAAGGGTTACCTACTCTTGACGAAAGTTATAATATACAGATGATACAATTAATCATTATTCCTGTGGTAAGCTGTTTGCGTGTCAGTGAAGCATCTGTCAGATCGAACCATCTTGAGCTATCGTCTATGAATTCTGCGATACATTTTGCTCTACTTTTTCTGTCAACTCGCATGGATCCGCATAAATCTGAATGCGTTGATGCCAAAATTTTAGTGTCTGAATGAATGAATGAGGTCAGGGATAGACCACGAACCTCGAAACCTATAGATACCCTCCTTGAACCTAATATTATTAATAATGATTACAGTTCAGTTGCTGAAAAGCTTACGGAAAATATATTTCCAAGATATGATCCATTAGACTACCTGAGGCACATCCACGTTTAAGCAAATCTAACACTCTATGCTACTAATGCATCTGGATTGAAAGAAGTAATTTCTTCTATAAAAAATAAGAACGCGGCTGGTTTAGATGATATCTCTATAAAGATATTTGAAAGCATTCCTACTGGTGCGCTCAGCGCTCTTGCACAAGTCATAAATGACACATTTGAAACTGGAATTTTTCCGACACTCCTGAAAACCTCTGTTATAATTCCTCTTCATAAAGGACAGAGAGAGGTGACAGAGAAGATCCCTCCAACTTCAGACCGATATCGTTAATTACCACCCTTGCAAAAATAATCGAAAAACTAGTGAAGGAAAGAATTATGGAATTTCTGACGATTAATAGAATACTGAGTGCAGAGCAGTTTGGTTTTCAGAATTCAAAAAGCACAGATGATGCCATCCACAGACTGATGTCAATGATTTATAAAAGCATAAATGGTAAAGAAGCTGTCGCGGCGGTGCTGTGTGATCTTTCGAAAGCATTCAATTGTGTAGATCATTACATTTTGCTGCGGAAGCTTAATCGATGGATTTGGGGGAGTCACTCTGAACTGGTTCAGATCTTATCTCTCTGATAAAAAGCAGTGTGTAAAATTATCCACTACCTCTGATACAATTGGAATAAGGTGTGGAGTGCCCCACACTGGGTCCTATACTTTTTCTTTTGTATATAAATGACCTTACAATTCTACCAATTTCGGGAAATTTAACGTTATTTGCAGATGATACAACCATATTATGGCACCATAAAGATAAAGAAAGACTCCACGAAATAATGTGTGATGACATGGTCTTAATCAAAGACTGGTGTGATTCTAATTTACTTTCACTGAATACCAAAAATAAAGTGCCATTTCTTTCAAAACCTGTATACCGGATGTGAATATAGGGTCAAATATTAGTAAATAAGATCACTGCAAAATTTTTGGGATTTTACTTGGACACGAATCTGAAATTTGAAGAGCACATAAGAAACTTGAATACAAAATTGGCATCTGGTTGTTATGTTTTGAGGGTGGTTTCTAATGAGTTGGGATTTGCTGCTGCAAAATCAGTTTATTATTTTTGATGGTCATGGTACTGAGTTGAACTTCGTTAAAGTGAGCTCTTGACAGTTTCTATTGTTAAAGTAGTTGAATTGGTTGCAAAAATTCAAATCTTGATGTCATATAGTGTATTAAACGATGGACAATCCGAAAATTGAAGTGTTTTTATCAAAATATATGTGTGCTATCTATAAAAGCGATAAATTGGATAATCCGAAATACCCCGATGAAGTTTTGATGCCCTGTTGCCAGATCACAGCGAATGGGAATAGAACCAAGTAAGTTGCAAAATGAGTCAAAAAACGAGAAGTAACAGTAATTCTTCTACTGCTGCTACAATTGATGACTCCACAATAGAACTTTTAATCAATAAATTGATACCAAAACTGAATTCCAAAATTGAAGAACAAATCGTTAAATTATGTAAAAGATTCGATAGCTTGGAAACCAAGATGGAAAGTGTGATAAATCAACTTTCTTTAGTGAATTCTGTGGCCGAATCTAATAAGATTAAAATCGAAGTAATGAGTAATAAATTCGAAGAATTAGAGCGGCATAGTAGGCAAAACTCACTGAGTTTGTCAGGAATCATTGAAAATAACGACGAGAATCTATTGTCAAAAGTTCTTGCACTATTCAATGAAGGTATGAAAATAAAATGTTCTCATTGGGAAATTTTCAATCTATATAGAATTGGAAAAAGGAATGAATCCCACGCAAGACCAAGAATTATCGTTGTTACTTTTGGTTCGATATTGAAGAGAAACGAAATATATGGTGCTCGAAAATCCCTGAAAGAGTCAGGAGTGTACGTTAACGAAAATCTGACGAATAGAGCATATAATCTACTGCGTATTGCTAGAGAAAAATATGGTCGTCAAGCTGCATGGTCAAGTAAGGGAAGGATTTTTGTAAAACATGGCAACTCTGTTAAAATAGTGAGAGAAGAAACCGATTTAGATGGAACGATTCAAATGGATAAAAAACTTTAGAATAGCGATAAGCCGTTGTTTTTTATAAGTGGCATTCATTAAATATATTTTTGGGTAAAGGCGGTTCTATATCAACCATATGTAGGGTCAAGTCTGATTTATAAGAAATAATGTTTTGTTTCACGTCTATTTTATAAGAAATAATGCTGATTTTTGTTGAAATGTAACCATATTGTTCTTACAAGATTTTTTCTCCCTTTCATAACTTAATTTATTGATATTTCCTTCCGATCTTAGATGTTCGCGAATTTATACTACTGTAATGTATTATTCTGTTTTAGTTTTATTGTCATTAAGCTCACTCATGAGGGCGTGTAACTTGGTATGTTAACTTCCAGCCTAAGCATTTACTACCAAAATTGTAGAGGGTTGAATACTAAATGTGACGAATTTTATAGAAGTACCCTAAACGCAGATTTTGATGGTGTAATTGCTGTCGAAACATGGTTACGGGAGGGGGTTGGTGATGGAGAGGTGGTAGATGGAGGATTGTATAATGTGGTAAGATCTGACCGAAATCTTGAGTACACAAAAAAATCTAAAGGTGGTGGAGTTTTGATAGCGATCAAAAAAAAGTATAAAATTTTGAATATAATTAGACAAAACACCGATTTTGAATTAGTAATCGTTGAGGTAAAAGTGAACAATTACAAATATACATTCTGTGGTGTATATATCCCTTCTGGCAGTATATGCGACGTATATGAGTCAGTTTTTGAATTTCTTCAAAATAAAATTGTGAATGTTGATAAAGTTTATATTGTGGGGGATTTCAATATACGCGATATTGATGGAACAAATTACGATTCGAATAAGTCCAATAGTATTCTTGATAGTCTGAATGATTTTATTGATTTTAACAGCTTCAAATTATATAATGACGTAAGAAACTTCCAAGGGAGAACATTAGATTTAGTTGTTAGTTCAGAAAACAATTCGAACAAATGCAGGGTAACTAGGGACTTCCTTCCTTTTGTGAAAGAAGATGCATATCATCCTGCTCTGGACATCTCAATTACTTTAGATTGCGACACAAAATTAAATGAATATATTTCAAAAGAGTCAAGGTACAATTATAAAAAAGCGGATTTCCTCAAATTGAGTAACAGTATTAGAGATTTTGATTGGGATAGTGTCTTGTCTGAAACAACTAATGTGAGCGTAGCTTCAGACAACTTTTACAAAAAATGGTAGGAAAAAATAGATGAATGTGTACCTAAGAGCGTAATATTCACTAATTTTAAATGTTTTCCGATTTGGTTTACAAACGAAATAAAGAGCATGCTAAAAGAAAAGGAGAAGTATAGGAAATTAAGATTTATATCTAACTTTTATAGAGATAAGTATATTCAAATGAGAAAGACACTTAAAAAACTCATTAAATTAGAAGAAAAAAAATATGTAGAAAAAATTGAAAACGATTTGTCAACAGATTTGAATGGATTTTGGAATTTCATATCATGTAAGGGAAAAACTAATTCTAATATTGGTACTTTCAATTACAACAGTAAAAATATTGATGATGGAGAAACCGCTAATGAGTTCGCAAAATTTTTTTCTTCAGTATACTCTTCAGCAAAAGCATCTTATAATTTGAGCTTTGAATGTGAAAACAATGATACATGTAACGAAACTTTTGTATTAAAGGACGTTTCAGTCTCAGATTATAACAGCGCATTGAAGAAACTGAAACCTAAAAAAGCCTCAGGGGAAAATGGTATCCCACCATATTTGCTGAAAGGGTGTGGAGAATGGTTGAGAGAGCCTTTACTTCATATTTATAATATCATTCTTTCATCTAGTACTTTTTCTTCGCACTGGAAAACTTCAATAGTTACACCAATATTTAAATCAGGTAACAAAATGGACATTACCAATTATAGACCCATATCCATAATGTGCGCACCAGCAAAACTATTTGAGCAAATAGTCTATTGCAATCTTTATAACTATATTGAGAAGTATTTTGTATCCCAACAACATGGATTCGTCGCCAATAAATCTATCAATACAAACCTGTTCGTCTTTGGAAATTGCGTGTACGAAACTCTAGAAAGCAAATCCCAACTTGACACAGTTTATACAGATTTTTGTAAAGCACAGCGAAGTGGTCGAAGTGTTTGGCGTTTGGCTTCCACCCGGACGGTCCGGGTTCGATCCCCGGTCGTGTGTCACTGAGCTGAAGTGGTTCGGATTCCACTTTTATTTAAACTGTAGGTCCCGGATCTCCCTTGCTCGCACAAGCTCTGCTTTTGAGTGGTTTTCTCCCGAAAACCTGGGAGTTTCGTAAAAACAAAAAAAATTCGACAAAGTAGATCATGACGTATTGTTGTTGAAATTATATAGGTTTGGTCTGTCTGTTAACTTCCTCAAGACAATGAAAAGTTATTTAGAGAATAGATATTCAAAAGTGAAACATAACGGTAATACATCAGGAAAATTTGAAGCTAACTCGGGTGTTCCTCAAGGCTCAAATCTAGGACCTCTTCTATTTTTAATTTTTATCAACGATCTTCCGTCTGAGCTAAAATCTTCAAAATGCCTTTTATTTGCAGACGATTTAAAAATATTTAAACAAATACATACAGTATGTGATTGTATTATGCTTCAAAAAGATATTAATAGAGTTTATGAGTGGAGTTTGATTAATAAACTGTACTTCAACGTCAAAAAATGTTTGACACTGACTGTTACTAGAGTAAAAGATCCTATTTTGTTCGAATATATGATTGGAGATGAGGTTTTGATGCGCTGTAATAAAGTGAAAGATCTCGGTATTACCTATGATAGCAACTTTTCTTTTTCTCACCACATTACAAGTATACTAAAATCTGCCAACCGTTTGCTGGGATTAATAATCAGGCAATCTACAAGTTTCACAAACATTAATTCTCTTAAAATTCATTACTACAGTATAATTCGACCCAAATTAGAGTTTGGTACACAATTATGGTTTGCTGAATACCACACTAAATTAGGTCAGTTGGAAAAAATACAAAACAAATTTCTGAGATTCATTTACTTTAAGAAATACAACAAACGAGCTGACTATAAAACTGTAAGAACGCACCAACTGAGAAATGAATTCAAAATACTATCGTTAGAAAATAGACGAACTCTCACAGTGTTAACCTTTTTGCATAAATTGATCAACAACAAAATTAACTCACCGGAAATTCTATTTCTAGTAAGATTCAACGTACCCTCAAGAAGAACTCGATCTTTTCCAATGTTCAATATACCTCTTATGTTCACTACCAGACCTCCGCTTGTGGCCATGTTGCGATTAGCAAATGAATTCAATACCTTGATGGAACTAGACTGGACAGTGTTGCAAAATGTATTTCGCACATCAGTTTTGCATCATCTCATACATCTCTCTGTGTAATTCAACCCCAATGTATGTGTACAGGTTACAGTTAGCATGCACACACCTAATACCTTCTAAGATTTACTATTGTATTATATGATTTGTTAATTTTTTTATCCTTGTAATGAGACCTTCGCGGTCTGTTAGGATATAAATAAATAAATAAATAAATAAATTACGCACTTGTGGAATCCCATTTGCGTTATGGTATATCATTTTGGGGAGTTTACAACAGTCAGTGTGTATACAATAGAAGCGAGCAATTAGATACCTGTGTAAAATAAAATTTAGGGACTCATTATCGAACATGGGATCCTGACCCTTTTTTCAATTTTTATATTAGAAACGGTTTCATTAATCCACAAAAATAGATTAGATTACGAAATAAATGATGTCTCCTATTATACTCGTCAAAACGAAAATAGAAAATGGGGTAAAGATGTATAACAAATTACCTTGTGAAATTAAGGAAAAAATGTACAATATATATATATATATATATATATATATATATATATATATACATCCAGCTATCTTCCAGGCGTCCTTTCACAACTCTTTCTCTGAGCGTCCGTCGAGTGGATATCATAAGTCTCTTGTTCTACATATGTATATTTTTAAGATTTGAACATCAGGGGTCATAAAGGAGTGATCAAGCTTTCCTTTTCGACGATAAAAATTTGAAAGTTTCATTACACCTATTTCGTGGCGTCCTTTCATGTATCCGTCTCTGAGCGTCCAATATATTCACGAATTCACGCTACTTAGCGTCCGGTTTGTATAGTTTACTTTCATCCTGCAGATTTGTGAGCGTCCAGCAATGATGCCAGATTTAACCATCGCCTTTAGCGGCGGTAATCGAATTAGGGCAACGACACTGTGTATTTTCCGGATGCCACTCATGGGTTGAATTTCACATATTATCTGATTAGAGCTTATGCGGCCTCAGCCAAAGGCAGAACGCGGCGCTACGATACTTGTACGGTATAGACGAGACACCGGTGCTCAGGGCGATATTGAGTCCGTTGTGGAGAATGAGAAGTGCTGAATCTATTGACACTACTCATTCCCCACCCTCAGGCAAATACAAGCCAATAAGCCTGATGTCCACCTCGACCACCAAATAAAACGATTTTTGTCATGGAGTTTTTCGCTACAGGTGGAATGAATATCGTTCGGAGAGAGGAGGAAAAACGGACTAAATATCGAGATATTATCTTTGAACTCCGCAGGTTGTATCCAAACCATTCTGTCAAAATGGTGGTTTTGATCATAGGAGTCCTTGGTAGAATGATGAACATACTGTTCTCAAATTTGAAGATGATACCGGCTTGCCTTGATATGACAGAGATCTTAGCGGCACGAATGCAGAAGGCCGTCATCCTTGGTTCACTTCGTCTGCTCAGAACACATGAATCTCGGACCCAATAGTCACGTAGGAAGTGGTTATTAGGGTAAACGACACCAGCTCTCCCTTCGGATGGGTCGGAGCTCTGGAGATAGAGCCTGACTGGTACATTCCTTAAATAATGATGATAATAATAATTATTACTGTCAATATTATTATTGGGGTAAACGACACCAGCGCGCCCTCCGAATTGGTCGGAGCGTTGGAGACAGGGACTGACTGGTACATTCCCAACGAAAATAATGATAATGATAATAAAAGGTTCTTATTTTTCAAATATACGTACAATATAAGAGGAAAAACCCCGAAGATCAGATGATGATATACGTGTTACCTCTGTTATTATTGTCAAGCGTATCTGAAAAAATATAACAAACAAAAATCACTATGTTTATAATTATTCTGCAGCGCTCCTTAAATCTATATTTACCTACCTGTGAATAGCCATAAAAAAAAGAAAAACTATTCCATAGACTCATGCATTCATTTGTGCCGTGATGATATATTCTTTTATACGTTTATAAATGAATTCATATTTAATTTCTTCATGTTTGTTGGACCATAGTTTTAAATGAGTGGTATCTGATAAGAGAAAGACCGCCTGAAGGTTTCAGTTCTATGAATCGGTGGAGTAATAGTTCCCTTGTAGCGTATGTTTAAATTGTGAACATCTTCAAGAAATTAAATTTTCTTCCATAAGTATGAGGGTGTTCGAATAGTGATTACTTTATGGAAAAAACAAGTCGCATAGAGAAGTTGTCTACGCTGCATATTGAGCTAACCTCTTTCATTCAATTTATGGGAGATGTAGTATCCCCTACTGATCCCAAATATCAATCTCAGGCATGAGTTTTGCCTCTTGTCCTCATCAACCAGACATGGACTATAAACTGAGTCACGGTAGTTGAATTTGGAGAGTACTAGTAAGTCACAGAGCACGGCCTCAACCTTCTGATTCAAGTACCTCCTGTTGCCATAAATGAGTTCCAGATTCCTGAACGCCAGGCCACGAATATTTCGTATGTGAGATTTGAACCTAAGATCATCATCGACTGATAAACCCAGATTCCTCATGTTTTTGACAGGTTTTATTACTTGGTTTTCATCATTGATCTGGATTCAGTTTTCAAGGAGACGTCTGTGATGCCGTGTTCCAAATAGCTTTACCGATTTTCCAACTGCATTATTTTTGAGCACAGGACCAGCATCGGAAGGGGAAAAAACTCACCAACAGTATTCTTTTTATGTATTGGATGTACAACTGACTTTTTTCAAATTTGGAGATAAACATTTGGGTGAGACCAAAATTCGAGATATGATTTATAAATGGTATCAAATAAGGGTAACACATAAGTAGGAGTTTCAAATTGATACCATCCCACCCTTGAGCATTAGATAACAAGTTATATAGGACATGTTGGGTTCCATGTTGGGTTCCATTTTGGGTTCCATCTGAACTGAAAATGGCCTGCTTTCTCATGAATACTATTGGAGTAGAATTCAATCAGAATTTGATCTGCAGCGACCGCTGCAATACCTTTCACGAAGTACTGATTCAATTACTTTACATCAAACAAATGATCGAAAATGGTTGTCGATCTTTTTTAAGTGATGTAGATCCTTCCATATCTTGCTTACTCCGCTGTCTAAAAATATATTGAAAATATGCCTTCTTTCCATTTTGACAAGCCAGGGTTGTGGAGCTTCGGAATGTCTTATAATATTCATAGTGACCTGGAGATTCTGTTTTTTGCCACCTAGAATGGGCTTTATTTCGCTATGACATCAATAATTTAATATTATCTGTGATCCATGGTGCATAACGTTTGGTTGAATTATGACATAATGTTTTTATTATGAAATAAAATTTTTTCGTCAATATTATCTGTCGCATAAATATTTTCGAACGGGATTGATATATCTTCGTAAAATCGTTCCTTATCAAAATTTCTAAAGTCTCCAATCATTATATATGTCGGTGAGCAGGAACTATCACCAAGATTATTTTTTTATACTATCAACTCTTGATATGAAATACCTGGTACCAAACTTCGATATTCTTGGAAATATCATCACTGTTATTTGTGATGATCAAATCTATTAGAGAAAGTGATGAAACGGTCACTCATGTGGGTCTATCAACTAGTTGAACGAGTCCCGATCCCTCCAACATATTATTCAGCCTGATAGCAGCCCTAGACTCATTTTTCAACAAATCAATATTGAGATCACCCAGAATGAATACATCATCATATTTGGGAATTAAAGATGGTATACCATTCTCTAGTGAACTGAGGAAATCAGTTTCGGAATAGTTCGAAGGCTTGTAGACAACTCCAACAGCCACGTTAAATCACATGGAAATTTATTGTCAACACACATACCAACGCCCCCTCCTCTACTTTTCAGACGATGTCTTCTGAAGAAAACATAATCATTCACATGACATACATTACTATGAATTCGATCGGACAGCTAAGTTTCACTCAGGCATAGGATAGATTTTTCTGTAAAGTATTGAGATCTTTCGAAGATGATAAGTTTGGTAACAGCGATGTAATATTCAGGTGGCTAAATCTCTGTGAATGTGACATTTCATCTGAAACAAAACATGAGTGAACATCAAAATACGGAAACACAATTGAAATAAATAAAGAGATATAGGAAAGAAATCTATTTTGGAATCTTAAATGAAGATCTCGAAAGTTCGAGCTGATTTATTTACTCTAAGTCTGTCGGCATGTTCCAATTCTCCTGCTGTTCATTTCTTCTGGTTTTCTTCTTCATCTGTGCTTGATTTACTTGCAGTCGTATCTGTTGAGTTTTCTGCTGCCAACTTGCTCTCTATATAGTTCTTCGTAAGTATGGCTGATTCTATCCACTATCAGAGAGGTTCCTTTATTTTTGCTTCACGACCGTTTTCTTCTGCAGCCTTTTGTTGTGACAATAATAATGTTTTGATCTGATATAGTCTTCCGGTATAATATCTCAGACCTCAGTCTATTAGTCAAGCACTCAATTACAATGGGGCGAGTTTTATTATTTTCATTCTAAATTCATCCCTTATTTCTATATCTTTCTCATCAATCCCCAATTTGAGTTGAAATAATCAGGTTATACTTCTTCAGTCTCCTTTCAGTGGATTCAATCCATTGAGATGTTGAGATAATTGTTTATTATCTTCCTTCAATATAATATTTTCCTGTTTGATTTCGTTCATGTCAGTTAATGTCAGCGATTAAAAAAAAGTTTTTCTCTGTAAATTTAAAATAATATTTTCAAAAAGGCAAATTTGAGAATACGATGAGTTTACGAAAAAATTAAACAATTTTTTTCGACGTCTGTCGATGGCAGTAACTTATCGGGTAAATTGATTCGTTGCCCTTCTACACTTTTACAAATTTCCGTGAATTAACAATTTTTCATTTTCAGACTGTGGAACGTTGATATTCCAACAAGCTGTCAAGAAATACTTATTATTATTAATTTTTTTGTGTTATTTCTGTCATGCCAATTTGAAACTATCATAAATCTAGTGGCGTGGTGGAATTTTGTTTAAAAAAAATGATTTTTGGATTTTTGTCTCTGAACAAAATTATGAATTTAATTTATAAGTTATAGTTATAGTAGAGACAATTTGTAAAAAATGCATTGAGGTACCCACATTCAAATGGGTTACTCTATAGATATTCAAAAGATAGATCTGTAACAGGTATAGGTTGTCAGGCAAATGAAGGTAGAACAGTATATATTAGGTTTATTGAAAATCAATAACAGAGTCTACCATTAGATCATCGGTCAGCAAGAAAGTATAGCTGTATTTCCAAAAAAACAAATATTCCAAATAAAATTAATTCATTAATATGGAATTAACAAAATATTCCTACAAAAAATAACATAAAACATATTCATGTCACTATTGAAATAGAATAAATTCAAAAGAAATATCGATATTGTCTGTGTTTGCCCATTAGGAATTCATTTGAAGCAATTCATAGTACATTTCTTGAATCAGGTCAGCTCTTTGAATCTCAAAGGGAAAAACACTGGTTGTAGATTTGAAGAAATTTTCGGTGACACCATTACTTGAAGATGGTTCACCCGTCAAACGATAAACTTTTTATTTGTGATTTTATGAATTTTCTTTGAAGAGTTCTGCTTTCTAAGAAATTATCAAAATTAGACAAGTGATGTGCAGAGTGGTGAAAATACGCAATTGACGGGCAAAAACATGAAAAAATGTTGCGAATAATGAAAAATTATTCACAACGAACAATTTTTAACAGAGTCATTTCAAAAATTACTTTGAATTTTGCATATACTCTAACAATATTGAATAAATTGAAATGGATTTCATCAGTTCTTCTTTTACGCGAAACGACAAATAATAATATCGGGCCTCTACCCGCACATGCAGTGTGTTTGGGTACATTCTACGACTGTTTCAAAGAAAGTGTCATCATTATTATTGAAATTTCGCCTCTTCATGATCACATTCTCTTTGCATAAAAATAGCTGTCCTTGTAGAAAAATTTCCTAATACATTCATTAGAACGTCTGGAGTTACATTTTTTGCTCTCAAATTGTTTTTTACAAATCCCTTAGTTTTTTTATGAAAAGCATTAGAAGCTCAATCCTTCAAAAATATTATCATTACATCTCTTTTACTACTGTGCCATCTATAAATTTAAACAATGAGATTTCTTGAGAGAAAATAATTTTGTTATACCATTTTGCTCGACAATCATAAGTTTATTTTCCACCACTGTACATGACAAGTCAATATTTGATACTTGAATATTATTTTCTTTAGGCTGCAAAACTCTTTAGATTTTTAATAAAATCAATGCCTTTTCAAAAATGTTTTTTCCTTTTCAAAAATGTTTTTTTCCTGACAAAACTTGAATTTACAAAATAATTCAACTAGGATTTGTGTGATTATCATTTTGAACTTATACAGGGTGACCCAGGGTTAAACTGCCAAACGTTCAGGATCGTTTGTTTAGTTGAAAAGGAAACTTTTTTTCCTATAACAATGTGTCCTAACTTTTGGAAATACAGAGTGTTCAACGTTTTTACAAAATATCAGTTTTCCATCATATTATTTAAAAACCTTCTAGCTGATTTCAATAAAATCTGTCATGCTAATATGCGGTAATAAGGGGTTTCTTTTAATTTACTTATGGCAACATTATTATTTCCAGTGGCGTCCCAAGGGCTAATCTCATTAATGTTAGAACGAATCATTGTAATCCACTGTTTTTTTGCATGTTCAGTTTTTTTTCTGGATTAAGCCAATAAAAATACAATTTTTTTGTTTATTTCAGTATCTTCCTTCATTTTTGAGAAATAATTTAAAAACCGATTTCATGTAACAAGAAAAAAAACTTCCTGAGAAATTGATATTAGGACAAACGTATTCATTGTATTTTATTAGTAGGTAAAGAGAAAACAAAAATTCACAAAAATGGCCACCATTTCTTTCAATGCAAAGTTCGCACCTACGAAGGATGGATTCTGCAGCTGCACGGCATCTTGCTGGTGTGATCTCTACAGCTGATTGTACAATACTTTCTAGGAAAATACCTTGGTCGTTGATGGGCTCAGCATACACTTTGGTTTTCATTTTACCTTATTCAAAAATCCATAGGGGTTAAGTCAGGAGATCCTGCAGGGTAAGAAATTTTGACACTCTGTATCTCGAAAACGAAGCTAGTTAGGAAACATGAGTATAAGAAACAAAAGTCTTATTTTTACCTAAAAAACCGATCCTAAAAGTTTGGCGGTTTAACCCTGGGTCACCCTGTATATGAAATTCAATTCTGAACAACTTTTCTGAGTAGCATTTTTCGATGTTCTTCAAAATGAAGGTACTTTACTCTGAAGCTGAAATGATATATCCTTCCCTGCATATGAACTTGACTTCAAATCTACACACATCATTTGGAACAACTTTTCCGATTAGCATTTTTCGTCAGATTTCGAATTGACGGTCTTGAATTCTGGAGCCAAAATAATATTATCGTTGTCCCTCCCCATATATCATATGAGATTTTCACATTTGCGTTGAAGCGCTCCTAGTTTTGTGATATGCAGAACTTCTTATTGGGAGTTTTTCTTTCATATACCAAGTATCAAGAAAGTTTTCTGAGGACAACTTATAACCACTTGTACCAGTTGGGCTGTGATGGTGATGGTTCGCTTTTCTATCATAGGGGCGTGGGTGCATTTGTCGTACGTCTTCTATAGCTTGCACAAGTCTTTCGAAGAATACTTCTGAGGGCTGTGGTGAGGGTGCAGCAGGTTGACAGAAAAAACAATTTTTGTAGTTTTTATTTGAAGGGGGTGAAAAACTTCAAGAGTTTGATGTACTTTTGGAATATTCAACTTTTTAATGACTTAGTTTTCCACCGATATGGACTGCAACACAACCCCATGCACTCTTTTGGAAAACAACACACATAAATTTGCTAAGATCAGAAATGAAAATGACTCTCGAAACTGACAAGGATTTTCACATAATTAGCTGTTTAATTTCCAAAACCTTTGTCGCAGATATGCATTTGGATTTGCTCGTTCATAAACTCAAGCTGAAATAATGAACAAATACAATGATAAATATTACTGTGAGTCCATTCTTCATTTATTTTCCAACTCACTTTACTATCAGCACACCAAATATCATTCACGATTACTAACGAATACCGCAAATAACGATTTTCAAACAATGCTCATTGAAATTCTTCAGCGTTGCCGTATTTACCACAACTTGAAGGACGCTTGGAAATCGGCAGTCTAAAAGTAAATCATACTCTGAGAAATATACAGACGGTGCTCTTTGCGCCGCTAGCGGTAAACCCGGTGAACTAATAATATACAAAAGTATACAAAAAAGGAGGTCCTACTATTAAGACGGCGTCCGGCAAATTTTCAAATCTGTAAACTACTATGAAGATTTGAGCACATTTTCTATAGGAAATCAACAGAGCGTCCGTATACGGACGCTCAGTTGGAGACGGACGCTTGGAAGATAGTAATTTGTCAATGTACGGACGCCCTGAAGATAGTGGGACAGGGCGTCCGTACATTGACAAATTACTATCTTCCAAGCGTCCGTCTCCAACTGAGCGTCCGTATACGGACGCTCTGTTGATTTCCTATAGAAAATGTGCTCAAATCTTCATAGTAGTTTACAGATTTGAAAATTTGCCGGACGCCGTCTTAATAGTATATATATATATATATATATATATATATATATATATATATATATATATATTGATTTGAGTTTTGACTTTTACCTTCACGCACATAATACAAACCGATTATTATTACTATAAAGCTTCGAAATTATTCGTTATTTTTTTTACCCACCGATAAATTAACAATACTTTCCAAACAACTCTCCTGAAGAGCTATTGCAATGTTTTTCCTATCACAAAAACAGATAATCAAAATTACAGACCTTTGACTTACTTTGGACTAGCAACAAAAAAGCTAGCTTCATTTTTAATTAGACAAGATCTCCAGATATAAAGATTGCATATAGATGATTTCAACAATAATGCTAATGGTGATACTGACAATAATAGAAATAATAACGATAATAACGGCACAACCAATAATAATAAAAATAATATCGGTACAACCGAAAATTGACGTCACACAATAGAAAAATTGATACCAGTTGCATTATTAGAGTGCCCAACATTCGTTGAAGTTGAATTGTTGAGACTAAACGTTTATATGCGCATGACACATATTATCTGATTCTTATGAAATACAATTATTATTTTTTGAAATATAGTTCTGCTTCATAGGCAACGGTTTTTCATTATTCTGTTATGACCACGACTTTGTTTAATAAATAATATTCGTTATTTTAGCTCAGAAATAACTACACTTTTTGATATCATACGAACAACATAAATGCTGATGTTACATAGAACTCGGTAGACTTGCACGTTTACTATTCAACAGGACTATGGCGTCTTGTTTTCGACGAGACGTTAAATCCCAAACAAATAATGTTTAGTGCGGTGTAGAGTAATGTCATGCGGATGCGCTGTATGTTGTGGGTTGTGTCTAATTTGAAATAATTGCGGAATTGATCAGATGATAATGCATAGTTTATTAGCCAACCTAACTACTTCGACTGACCTTACGTAGACAGAAAATCTGAAAGTATTATAATATGAAGATGATAGTAACAATTTTGGATGGATATTCTGTCAGCCTATTATATGGGAGTTTTAAAAATTTGCCTATGCACTCTCATAACTAAGACAGGGCCAGACAGAGAACTCTGAACGATTTCGAAGGCACACACAATCTGTCTGAAAAGAAACTGTAGCACTGAAGCCCCAATCCAATCTAATTTAATCTTATTTGAAGATACTCTTAACAATTTTGGATGGTTATTATGTCTACGTAATGTCAGTCGTTGTGGTTAGATTGCCTAAAAGTTACACATAATCAACTGACAAGTTTTCCAAATCACCTGCCAATATTTTAAATTAGATACAACATGCAGCTCTAGCGCATATAATTGATTGATTGTTGGATTAACGGGTTATCGTCTTTTCATTCCTGACGCCATTTGTCCCATATTTACTGTTTCATGACCGGTAGGAAGTTGTTATAAAATAGTTGAACTTGCATAGGAATATTCAACATTTTACGTCTCGTCTGTTTCCGTAGTTGACAGTGCTGCCAACGATGGTCGGAGAGAATCAGTGCTGCCAATACATGACAATTTTCTCTCCTAGATGTAATATCATTGGGTCGCATAATCGCAGCTGAAGATAACCTTATGGAGGCAGAATGTCTCAACATTGGTGAAAGCTAGAGTCCCTGTATGCAATCTGACATTAGAGTCGGGACACTCTTTGACAGGACATAGAAATAACGCGTTTTAGATTACATCTCAAAAATTATGGTAAAACCAAATATTTTTTAAATGGCGAATTCTATTAGTCAAACAAGAACAGATAAGACATCGGTCGAACGATAATATTGACAGTACAAAATATATTTCCTTCTCTGTCAACAGTGGCGTTTCTTAAAAAGGGTGAGAAAACTGATCAAAACACGCAAGCAGAATATCTGTACAGGGGGACTTTTCAACAGAGCCATTAGTACATGAGATTTGAAGAGTTCGATGTGAGATGATTTCGATCGTAAAATATTAAAACCAATAATTTTTCACTTTCAAACTAGTAATGATAGAGATATTCCAACGACGATGATTGTATCATTTATTTGTCCTTCCCCACAGTTTTGGGAAGACATCATTTGTAAATGGATGTATTACTGGCAACCTTAGCCGAATTCATTTTCATATTCACAATAGGCGTTATTTTTTCATTACGCAGAATTTTATAATTTTATCAAGGGCTTTCGTGGAAAATAAATAAGGCACTCCTACCTGCATTTTGTCTGATTTGCCGTATCAAACTGACGACCATTATCTGTGTGCAAAAACAAATCAAATTCATTTGAAATTTCATTTATTTTCATTGTAACCCCAAATTTTTTAAAATGCAAGTTTTTATTCAAAATTACTGGAAGATAATATCAATTTTTGCTGACTCGTTTAGGGTGTGATCAATGTTCAACAAATGATTGATCAATAGATTATTCAAACTAAGTGAATATTAACCAAATAGGACATGAGTTGACAGATGGGAGGGTGCCAGGCTGCAAAAGACAGAACCGAAGAGAAAGATAAACTATAAATTGATATCTATCTTGTGTGGGAAGGCAGAATGAATATGCAGAAATGATAACGAATAACTCTATTTTCTTTTCAAAAAAAATTACAATAGGCTGAAGGCCGAAAATGATTAGCTGAAGGCTATAAAATTGAGGAGCTGAAGACTATAAAAATTGAGTACATGAAGGCTATAAAAATTGATTAGCTGAAGGCTGAAAAATTCTTTTGACATTAACGATATTGAATCCAATGGATGAACATATGTTTATAATTTCTAATAAGTGTTTTGCCAAAGATTCTCCCTTCATTTTCTTCCATGTGAAATGGTATGATATGAGTTGTTTCCATCCACTTGAAACTCCTCCTAACAGGACAGCCAAAACATGAATAGCTATTTCTGTCCCTTTTTCTAACGTTTCCCTTCCCATATTAGTGCAAGTAGCTACACAGTAGGTAGAAAATTGAATGTGACTTATTTTACGATTCAACGTTTTTATACTAAGTAACGCATAGTTCAGTTTTAATAAGGTTTCATAGCCAGAATCTAATAACTAATGCTACCTCCACAGTCTCAGGTCGCCACCTTTTTCCATTACTGATTCTATTTGTATTTTGAAGTTGATCTGAATTCAAGTCAAATTTTCCGTGAAAATTCAACTTTGTTTGCAAATTTTCATTTCTGATTTGAATTCGTTCTTCCATTTGTTCCATAAAAATTGTTTAAAAGATTTTTTTCTTGTATGAAAACTTCAAACAGAAATAGCATCAGTTTTCACTTCTTTGCGACATACCACTCAAAATCTTCTTTATTGAAGTGAACCTGTTTATGAAAAATATTATTTAAACTCTGAGTAACCTTGTATACATTCAGTCGAGTTTTTCTCGATTGGAGGAAACTCTTCTGCCCAAAAGTTTTACCAATTCAATAGATATTACTCTTTACCTGTCATTTCAATTCACCTGACAAATTCGCGATTTTGATGATTCCACGTGGCTCTCTTGAGCGCCGACTTCCATGTTTGTAATGGAACTGGATCCCCAGGAAAATGATATAAATCATTGGAATTGCTCTCACAATTCTGTAACGAATACATCACGGTATGAATATATTATGTATATCGTTTCGGAAGCTTCAGTTGACAAATATTCGATTTTGAAAGATACAGTTACAGTTACTCGGGTTACGTGTTCCTTCAAAACATATTTTCACATATTCCTTCCCTGACGATACGCCCTCACAAGGTAGACATAACCTAAAACGCGTTTTTTTGATGCCCTGTGAAAGAGTGTCCCGACTCTAATATACGATCTAATGTCAAATTGCATACAGAGACTCTAGTGAATGCTGTTTCTGATATCTACCCATATATCCTCGATTTTCATATTCACCATCGTCACATTGTTATGCGACAATACCAACTTCCAGCGAAAGTTTGAAATGAAAATATTTAGAAAGTGCATTCCTTTGAAGTCATAGTAAACAGGGCGTGAGTTTAGTATCGATAGATTTAATTTTCAGATGTAAAGTGATGGTTATGAGTATTCCTAACGGATTGTGGACAGAAAATCTTTTTAGAATTTCTAAAAACAAAGAAAAGTCTGCAGAAGGCAGCATTAAAAATCATCTACTTGGTTACCGCATGTATAAGACAAATACAGTAGAAAATGTTTTGCAAAGTTGCCAACGGTATCTTTATTTAAGGTCAGGTGAAAGCTGATACTGATATCTATCTATCCATATAGGTATCCTCCATTTTCTCTTCCATTAAATTTTTCTGAAACTCACAAAAATACGCACATGAAATATAAACCAAATTGAACCAAGTGAAAACCAAAAATCTGGGGTGCTCTTCTCGAATCATTCGACTTCCAATTCGTACATATACATTATTGTGTTTTTAAGAACCTAACTTTTACTATTATTTTTATCTGTTATTTTTTTAAATGTAATTTTAAGACATTTCATTTTTAATTTTATATGATTCTGTAATTTTATAAGGGGCGTTCGTTATATCCAAGTATATATGTTTTTAATTTTTTATCCAGAGCTGTTTTATATTTTTAAATTCTTAAAGTATCGATGTGTATTTAAACTTTCGTCATTTTGTATTTTCAAAATTGTAATAATATACCTGTATTCTTTGAAATAGCTACAAACCTTAAAAAGAAATGAAAGATGGAGATATACTCACGGACAAGTTCTTTATTGAACTTAAGTGAGTTATTGTTTCCAAGTCATAGCCTTTCACAAGGTTTATACATTGTATACCGTTTGTTTCTTAGGCTTATATTTTCCTGGACAAATGTATATCCCTTCATGTATATTGTGTATCCTGTTTATTTTCGTGTTTATTATCTATATACCCCAAGTATTTATACATTGTACTATTTATTTCTGGAAATAAATAATTATTATAATTATTATATACATACACACATTTCATGTGTGTCAGTGTGAAACAGAAAATCGAATTCACATGCGTACAAACTCGAGAATAGGACCCCTGGTCTCTTTGGATCCGAATCTTCTTCCTTCTTTCTTAACATTATTGACTTTCGCGGTTTTACAACAGAAACATTATATTTTTAACCGTTGGTGACACTGGGTAGATAGTATTGCCGCATTACAATTTGGCGGCGGTGAATATGGTCGATTAGTGATTAGACTTTGCATTTAAAAAAGAAAGTTTACGATACACAATGTAGCCCTGAACAGATTAAAATGCATCGAAAGAAAAATGGACAAAAATGCAGACTATGCAAAACAGTACTGTGCGAAAATTGAAGAGTATCTCAAGAAAAATTATATTAAGAAATTACAACCAGAGGAACTTGAGCAAAATGTAAATAGGACTTGGTACTTACCTCACTTTGGTGTTGTAAATTGCAATAAACCCGGAAAACTGAGATTGGTTTTTGACGCTGCCGCTAAATCATACGGTATTAGCTTGAATGATCTGCTTCTCCAAGGTCCAGACATGTTGACCAATCTGACTTCAATTTTATGGAGGTTCCGACAGAAGAAGATTGCATTTTGTGGAGACGTAAAAGAAATGTTCCATCAGGTTTGGATACGAGACGAAGATTGTCCCGCGCAACGTTTCTTCTGGAGAGGGATGGAGAGATCACCAGATGCAGATGTTTACCAGATGAAAGCAATGATCTTTGGAGCTACATCATCACCTTGTATGGCCCAATTTGTGAAAAATCGAAACGCTACTCACCATTCGTCCGAATTTCCAAGAGCTGCAACTGCTATCATCGATAAACATTATGTAGACGACTATTTAGATTCTACCAATTTAGTGGAAGAAGCAAACGAGCTGATATCTCAGGTCATCGAAGTACACCGTAGAGGTGGGTTTGAAATTTGTAACTGGATTTCTAAGTCGAAAGATGTTTTGAAGTCAATTCCAGAGAATCTGCGCTCAAAAACACAAAAAAACTTGGATTCATTCAGTCAACACCACGTAGAAAGAGTCTTGGGACTATGGTGGAATCCAGAAACTGACAGTTTCACATTCTTTCTGAATTGTCGTAAAGTTGATCCAGAAGTGATGAACTGTACCAAAATTCCTACCAAGAGGGAAGTGTTGAAATTAGCAATATCTTTTTTTGACCCACTAGGACTATTATCACCCATGATTGTAAAATTCAAGATATTTCTGCAGCAAATTTGGCGTTCAGGCATTGGATGGGACGATACGATAACACCTGAAATGGAGACAAAATGGTTTCACCTGATGGAAGAGTTGAAAATGATTGAAAAAGTTAGTCTTCCTCGTTGTTATGGTACTAATTTATTCCAGAGCTCGTCTGTGGAACTTCATGGCTTCTGTGATAGATAGATAGATAGATAGATTTTATTAATCCTTTTTGCTACAGGTTATGTAGATGGGATAAGTCATAGTTTTGTGTATATCGATACAGATGTAGTTAATTAAACCTAAGATGTACAAGCACTTTAATATATACATACAGAAAAAACTCGAAGTATAAATAAAATATGAGAAAACAGGACATTTAAGAATAAAATTAAATATAGCAGCGAACAAGCTTTTTCTGCAGTCATTTACTTGCGCTTTGGTATGGAGACTATTCATGTATCTTTTATCAGTGCCAAGACACGAGTGGCACCATTGAAGCCGATAACTATACCTCGGCTGGAACTTCAGGGAGCAGTAATGTTGAGCAGATTAGTAAATACCATCAAGAAAAGCTTGGAGGTACAAATATCTGCAATGTAATTATGGACAGACTCAAGAATTGTGCTTCACTGGATCAGATCAGAAGTGAAACGATTCAAAACATTTGTCTCACACAGTGTAGGTGAAATAACCGAGTTAACGGATGTATCCAACTGGCACTGGGTTCCAGGAGAACAAAATGTTGCGGATGAGAGTACAAGAGAAACATCAAAGAGTCCTAAAAATTGATTGGATGGGCCAATGTTCCTGAAGCTTCCGAAAGAAAACTGGCCAACTGAAGCAGAAGTATATATAAATGAGGAAGAGCTAGAGATAAAAAAAAAGATTATTTTTGACTACACAAGTCGATGACTACCTACCGGACGTGACAAGATTTTCAAAATATAGTAAATTGATTCGTACAACGGCTTGGATGATGAGGTTCATAAAAAATTGTAAGGCGGAAAGTAGGACGTCTATAGATTTAGAAAAGGATGAACTAGGAGAAGCAGAGGACACTTGGTTGAAACGTGTTCAGAATCAATGTTTTCCAGAAGAAATTTCAGACTTGAAGAAAAACGGAGTACTTGATAGAAGAAGTAGACTCTATACCTTACGTCCGATGCTAGATGAAAATGGAGTTCTTCGAATCAAAGGACGACTACACAATTCAGAAGACTTAGACATTTTTCAGAAACATCCTGTTATATTAGACCCAAGCTCAGATCAATAAGTAAACATAGATGGGCCTGATGCTACGTAAACATCATATTCACTGAACCGAAGACAACTTTGTTTATTTACGTACACCTCTCATCCCTAATGTTTTCAAACATTGACGCCCTGTTGTCAAATTGGTAAAAAAATATGATTTTGGTAGGAACCTACCAATAAATGCATAATCAATCATATTTTATATTCATATGTATTATTCTAAAAATTCTAGAGAAATTTTTATGTCCAGAAAGGTGTGAAAAAATTACCAAAAAGGAAGATATATGTCGTTTTGAACTTATGAAATTTTAGGCACTTGAGCGGTTAATAGAATTATTTTACTTTTGGCAACACCGCTTGTGACACCGGCCGTGGCGGCCATTGTACCTTGTCGTTTTATTTTGATGAAGTGTTGTTAGAAATTTTCCTGTGTGTTTTCGTGGTTTTTGTCCTGCTTAAACAACAAAGTTACATTTGGAATATTTTTCAAAATAGTGCATTGGGTTAGTGAGGCACAATGTCGAAATACTGCTTTGTTTGCAAAACAAATGATAGTAAACAAAAATTCCACAGGTGAGGTTCCAGTGGCGTCGAATGCACGATGCAAATCATGCAATCAAACGTATTCGTCAAATATAATATTGGAGGACAAAGAAACTCATTCAAAATTACAGATACGAAAAGCCTATGGCAAAGTGGTGAATTCCTCAATGTTTGTTATAAATATCTGTAAGCAGGGGGGATAACATTGAGGCTTATGAAAGGATAATTGAATTTATTTTCCAATAATATTGACATTGTTAAAATTCTAACAGTGAGGACAATTAATGATATACCAAAGGACTTGCTTAAAATGTTTGGAAATCATTTCTTTGAGGAAGAGCCTTTATCAAACCATAGTTATGCCTTGGTAAAGGGAATACTTCAAATTTTTTTCAAAATCTGATTATACCATGAATTATTGTCAATCAGCGGAACTGACAAAGTAGAAAGGGTCAGGTCTCTTTGTCATTTGAAAACCAATAAATACCAAGTGTTGAAATCCTCATGTACTCAGCTTTCTTGAGAATCATTCTTCACACACACTTTGACACTTTATATTTATACATTTGTAATATTGTATATTAGGCTTAAAATTAAATAAATAATAGTGATATTTGCGAATTTGTAATAATAACGTGTGGTATAAGCATATATTTCATTCAATAAATATTTTAATTCCAGTGTTAATGTTGATTTTACCTTATCGTATGCCATCTTGTGATCACTATATTCCTGTCCAAAAAAATAAATGCGTTAATAAAGAGTTATATTTCTACTTTTGTGTTCAATTACTTTTCCCAGACGTAATCTATATAATATATAATGCAACAAATGTTTCTATAGATTACGTCTGGGAAAAGTAATTGAACACAAAAGTAAAAATAGAACTCTTTATTAACGCATTTATTTTGGACAGGAATATAGTGATCACAAGATGGCAAGGTATACGATAAGATAAAATCAACATCAACACAGGAATTGAAATATTTATTGAATGAAATATATGCTTATACCACACGTTATTGGCAAATTGGCAAATATTACAATTATTTATTTAATTTTTAGCCTAATATACAACATTACAAATGTATAAATAAATTATTACACTATATAAGTAAAACGACTATTTGAGAAAACATTACAAAACAAAATATACATACATATCACCAGACATTAGATCAGATCACATTCCAAAATCAGCAAAAAAAACAAAGGAAATACTAAAAGAAATACTAAATATCTCAATGAGCTGTCACTATTTTTCCTTATTGATGACACAAGTTGTGGTAGTTTATTGAAATCGATTAAGCCTTTATGAAACCTACTATTCATTCCAAATTTCGTATTAAGTTTTATTAAAGTAAAAATTGCTATGTCAAGAGAGAATACAATATTTCTTAGTTCATTAATTATTGTTAAAGTGTCAAAGTGTGTGTGAAAGAATGATTCTCAAGAAAGCTCAGTACATGAGGATTTCAACACTTAGTATTTATTGATCTTTAAATAAAACTGTCTTTGTGAAAAGAGACCTGACCCTGTCTACTTTGTCAGTTCCGCTTATTGACAATTCATGGTATATTCGGATTTTGAAAAAAATTTGAAGTATTGCCTTTACAAAGGCATAACTATGGTTTGATAAAGGATCTTCTTCAAAGAAATGATTTCCAAAACTTTTCAGCAAGTCCTTTGGTATATCATTAATTGTCCTCACTGTTAGAATTTTAACAATGTCAATATTATTGGAAAATAAATTAAATTTTCCTTTCATAAGCGTCAATGTTTTTCCCCCTGCTCACAGATATTTATAACAAGCATTGAGGAATTCACCACTTTGCCTCTGTATCTGTAATTTTGAATGAGTTTCTTTGTCCTACAATATTATATTTGACGAATACGTTTGATTGCATGATTTGCATCGTGCATTTGACGCCACTGGAACCTCGCCTGTGGAATGTTTGTTTACTATCATTTGTTTTGCAAACAAAGCAGTATTTCGACATTGTGTCTCACTAAACCACTGCACTATTTTGAAAAATATTCCAAATCGAGGGCCAAAACGCAGTACCTCGTATGTAACAATATTGTCGAAAATGAGATATATTAATACCATTATATTTGGAATTGCTGGCTCTACCTGTCGCCCAAAAGATGATTCTTGATGATCTGAACAGAAATCTGAAATTTCGAATAATCAGTTCTTTGTAACTGAAATTACAAAATTTTAGACGCAGCAGCTCGTATTTGTGTCTCCTGTAAAATTACATTTTTGTCTTAGCCAGGAGAGTAGTTGTTTTCTGACAGGTACTTGGCATATGAATAAACTTGTCCAAAATTTAGGAAGGATAATACTCAACAGAATGAACAATTTTTACAAAAAAGGAAAAAATAGATGTTGGAAAAGGTTTCTTAACTCATAGGGCCAGTTGCATAAATGATTTAACAGACAAATAAATATTTTATTTGATGATTACTATGGCAACGCATGTCTAAGCTCACCAGTTATGTTACCTACGTTAACAGAAGGCTTTATGCAACTGGTTCATATTTATTCAAATATTCGTATTGATTCGTTGAAACTTGATCTACACAACATAAACCCCCAGACTCCAAACTTGAAATATAGTCAAGGAACTTGTTACCTCTCGAATTAATTACTTTAGACCATAAATAATGCTTCATTTTTTATAGCTGAAAACTCCTGGAATCCAACTAAGGAAAGAATATCATCATAAATCACAAAACCAATCCGCTATCTTGAATCCCCAAATTTTGATAAAAAGTTATTTGCTGCTAACCCCCGGCTTTTTATTGACCCTAGGAATTTTAAGACAAAACCGCGAAATAACTTGTTGCAGCTCACAGGTACTGCATTTGCATAAGTAATTTTGACCCCCTTAAAAAAGCACGGCACTGCTAGAGGTGTTTTGTTTTGGTTAGCATGTCAAAAACCCAAAACAAAACAGTTTCCGCAAGAATTATCTTCGGTTCAGTTAATATGATGTTTACGTAGCATCGGGTCCATCTATGTTTACTTATTGATCAGAGGACCCAAGTAACACTTTTACAAAATTACTTATTGAAGATTACCATGTGAGACTTTGCCACCAAGGACAAGAATCGATGATTAACGAAATTAGTCAAAGATTCTGGATTCTGCGATTGAGAAATGCTGTTCGGAAATGTAAAAATGATTGTTTCTACTGCAGGAAAATGAAAGCAAAGCCATCAGTTCCAGAGATGGGTCAGCTACCAGATTACAGACTGAAGAGTTTTGTACGACCATTCACTGTAACTGGGATGGATTATTTTGGACCTATATCAGTCACCATAGGTAGAAGACATGAGAAACGGTATATTGCCATACACTTAGAAATTGTCGGTTCATTGGTGGCGCTTTCCGTACTTTTTCAACTAGCATGGAAATGATAAACTCCGGACGGCCAAATGTGCCAGTGTTTCTATTATTTTTGAGACATTTGATGATGAAATCAAAAGTGAATTCACAGCTTCTCTAGCTCTACCACGAAGACACTTCTGCAGGCGTAACACGTTTTCTTCATCACAAACATTATAAATTCTAGTGCTTCTTTTGTATTGATCATAACATAGAGGCAATTCCTCTGGATTACCGTCGAAAATTGGTAGATTCATATTTTTCCCATATCCGGAACTGGATGCAACAGTGTCACAGTCCTTTCTCATAATCTGGCATATTTTATCTATATATTCTGTCGTCATTTGAATAATCGGTTCTTTGGTACTTGGTGGTTCTTGATTATTCTGCCCTGCCCTTGTTGGTCTCTCAAAATGGTCTATTTCATGGGTAGATTTCATTGCAGGATCCTCATAGGTGGAAGGACTCTGTTCTATCCATTGTGCAACATATGATTCACCTTCAGGTCCTGGTAGTTGTCTATTAATAACACTGTTCCGACAAATATCTACCACATTTCCTCTGGAAGACTCTGTATGTCTGCTACTGATTCGAGATCGTTGCTCTTCTTGATCTAAAATTTCGGCTTCACGATATGCTTTCTCCAATTCGATCAATTTCAATTTCTCTTTCAAGGCTTCATCTAATAAAACCTGTTTGGCTTTTTCTGCTTGCAAAGCAACTTTCATACGCTGTAGTTCAACACTTGCGTTGGAAGTTTTTGAAAAATGAGTACGTGTAGAATGTCTAGATGATGTATTCGATCTATTCGCAATAGAAGGTCGAGAAACAGATGGATTGTTGTCGTTCATAACTTCAGAGATGATTCTACCATCAGTAATGTCACCTTCTGGTTCTTTGGCATTGTCGTCCATTTTACGTCTAGATTCTCCGAAGTTCTTGGGCCACGAATAGTTCTCGTCGAGATTTCTATTGATCCCAGCTGTCTCCCTTTTCCTGGAGGAGTCGTTCATAAAGTCAACTTTTGTTGGTTCGTCTGAACTGCTATCCACAGTGCTTGTTCGTCTGTACTTCTTGAAGGACCAAACGTAATAGAGTCGGTCTTTCTATTACTTTAATAAGATAAATACGTTTCGAAATATTTTGACTTTTTTATTACTTTTCAAAACATGACATTACACCACATAACATTTATTTTCTACAACCACACTCCAAAACATGCTTTTCTGCATAGTTTTACGTTCGCAAACATGATTATTTCTCACAATAATTAAAATTTGACATTAGTGTGCCGCAAAGTGACATTTCTGTGCCACAAAGTGACATTTCTGTGCCAAAATTTTTCAGTACCTAATTTCTAAGCAATACAGTTTTCGTGACAGCAAGGTGAAAGTATATTTTGAAAATTCTGCATTTCGAAGGGACATTCGATCAGGCAACTTCGAAAATGAATAGACAAAGTCTGTTGGTTTATATAATATGAGGGAAATGGTCGTACAAATTCATAATATTCTGAACAAAAATCATAGACATCACTACTGCTGTCTCAAATACCCACTACACACTATCCATTGCTAGGCAACGGAGCAACATCTATCGAATCATTTGAATGTCAACAAACGTCAAGCATAAAATATTCGTAAAATATTCTTGTCATGTCATTTTTTAATGAGATTGAACTAAAATGGATAGCGACAGTTCTGAAATTGGAAATACTCCGCCAGAACTAAGAGAACAAGTTAATTCATTGTCATTGAATTTACTACCGTCAACTTCAAGAGGAAAATATAAGAATGAGTCACTGACATTTCATTCCGTCTTATAGTATAGTATAGTATTATTTTTAGCAAAATGGGTGTTGTAGAAAAAGTATAGTGTGTAACACGAGCAGAAATGCAATTTCTCACTCGTTTGAATTGCAGCACTCGCTTGCGCTCGTGCCGCAACTTTTTCAAACTCGTGAGAAATTAGCACTTTTCTGCACTTGTTGCACAATATACTATTCCACAACTCGCCGCCTTGCATAGTTTCAAATATATACAAAGCGTATTAAACTCAGTTAAAATAGTAAACAACAATTGACTTTCGGCGGTTTTACAACAGATACATTATATTTTTAACCGTTGGTGACACTGGGTAGATAGTATTGCCGCATTACAATTTGGCGGCGGTGAATATGGTCGGTTAGTGAAATTACTTTGCATTTAAAAAAGAAAGTTTACGAAACACAAAAACACTGTAATTAATTTTGTGTTTCGGTGCGTGAGCATTAACTTATATCGTTTGTACTAATTTCAAAACCCACAAAGGAAATGTTATTGGCATGAAAGTTATTATCTTATCCCAAATGCGAACGGCATTCTTAGAATCATGTCCTATCCTAAAATAGTTATTTAAGTAACAAGGAATGTAAATACGTGTTAACATTCGAGCTGAGCGAGTACGAGCCGAGGCAAAGCCTCGGCTTTGCCTATGCTCGTCGCTTGCCGAGGATGTTAACAGTCGATACATTCCGTATTACTTATTACGTTTTTCCCGCTGCTTGTTAACATTTATCAAAATTTGCCTGGATTGAAGTTTGTGTTCTTACGCTTCCTTCATGATTATTCGTTCCGATATTTCATTCTAAGTTGCTTGTGCGTGTAACTAAGTTATCGAATAAACAGACAACAATAATATTCAAAAAGTCTCATAACTTAAAAAATTATATAAATGAAGCTGAAGCTAGTACTTGTAAAAGTCAAAGTCATTATTACCCTAGGCATGTAAATGACACTATTTACATTCTGTTGTCAAGATGAATCAGTAAACGAATGATATATTTACCTGTTTTGTTGCTGAGCATGTATGGACTATTTACAGAGTCGGCAGCGGGAAAAAATCATTATCATAGTTACCTACTATGAGACTGTCCTTCATCTTTCATTTATACACTAGTTTGTTTTTCATCCACTTGACCTATTATGATTATAAGATTATAACTGTTGTTATGAAACACTTTTATACGGAGACAATTCTGCTTATTTGTCTTGAATTTCATTACCTTGTTGAAATTCTCAAATCAATTTCATTTAAATTTTTTTTATAGGACGAAGAAAGATGTACTCCTTCGCCATTGAAGAATATAACATATCTAGCTTCTCGTACGTTGCAGTTCTTAGATGAGGAGCAAGGAGGACACAAACTTGCGTTTTCACTCTTAGATGCATGTAAAAATTTAGAAGCAATACATTCGTGAAATCGTTTTTATCGAAGAATTCATATTTTTATCGGAAACTTGTTACCAGTTGCATTTTGAGAGATTCTAATACTATTTTAAGGTGGTTTGTTAAGATTTAATGTTTTCACGGTAAAACATATGTGATTCATCTTACAATAAAGTTTTTATTGATTCAGATACATTTTTTATTAATTGTTCGTCTGTTCATGTGGAAATTTTCCCCCATAACAACAATAATTTCGATTTGATTGAAAATATGAACAGGATGTTCATAAAGTCAGTTGTGGAATCATCTGCGACTGAAAGTTGGAATTAAGTCGCTATTTTCCATCGTACAAGATAACCTCTCTTGGAAGGGATTCATGTTTTAAAGAGAAACATTCTCAATTGAAAATTGAATCAATACAAGACTCCTCTGGAAATGGAAAAACCCTACGATAAAATTGAAGTTACTTTTTTGTAATATCTAACAGAAACAACTACTTCCCCGGCTAAAGCCACGCTGGACATTGAACTACATTTGATAGATATTGAGAAAGACCCTATATAACTTGAGAGAAAAAATCTGAAAGTGAAAATTTGCACTTTCATTCAGATAGTTGATTATTTATTAAATGTCCAGTTTCCAATGGAGATTTTTATCTATGAATGAGATAAGGGAGAATGTTATTCAGAAGTATCACTCACAGAAAATCGCTCTTTCCATTGATGCGTGAATTGCATCTCTTTCGCTAGGCCACCAATACATTTTGGTCGACAAAATTCTATTTCACTCTTCTAAGATCATCAGGGAGGTCGGAAGAATTGGAAAACATACTCTTCAGAAGCAATTTCACACTGTAATGAGGAATTGTTGGACTATTTCTTGTGCGGTGAAACTTTGAAAATAATTTTCTGACATAAAACCTGTCATGGGTATGGCATGTTGATTTCATTAAAATATGAACAGGATGTTCATAAAGTCAGTTGTGGAATCATCTGCGACTGAAAGTTGGAATTTAGTCGTAATTTTCCATCGTACAAGATAACCTCTCCATTTACAGAAGAGTCATGTATTGATTCAATTTTCAATTGATAATGTTTCTCTTTAAAAAATAATTTCGAATTTGACCAGACGCAGTCGTGCTATAGAGAAAGACTCGTTGAGGGTAGAACATTTTTTCCGCCTTCTACTAATCTTATGAACTTATTGGAACCAGAGTTGACTTACAGAAAACCAAATAAAGAAATCTGCATTGTTCACGTGCAGAATTCTTACAAGGCTATCTCTGCAATTGCTAGTTGCATGGAAATGTTAAGTGAAACAATTTAGACCACCTATAGATCGATTTCGGGGTGTTGCCCCTCATCAGTATAGGGTAGGTCTCTGTAGACAATAACTAATATCGGCAACAAATGGTTCAATTAATAATTCATGTCAAGACAAAAGCTAAGACCGAGCTCGCAGTGTAGTAGCTTTTACTAAACCACGAGCGTGATTACTAAAACCACCAATTCAAATAAAGAAGTCTGCTTTGTTCACAATGCGCGCTCGTCACGAAAGAAACAAGGTGTCCTGCCATACCAGGACGGTGCTCATTGCCATAATCCTATACAATAGGAATAATTGGGTCGAAAATCCATCAGAAAACAACTACTTTCCTGGCTAATACCACGACGAACATTGAATTACATCCAACGAATTTCCGTGCAGAGTTCATACAAGGCTATCTCTGCAATTGCTAGTTGCATAGAAATGTTAAATGAAACATTTGAACCACCTATAGATCGATTTCGGGGTGTTGCCCCTCATCAGTATAGGGCAGGTCTCTGCAGACAATAACTAATGTCTGCAACAAATGGTTTAATTAATAATTCATATCAAGACAAAAGCTAAGACCGAGCTCGCAGTGTAGTAGCTTTTACTAAACCACGAGCGCCATCTCAACTTCTGCCTCAACCAAAGCAATACCCAAAAGTGCGTGATTACTAAAACCACCCATACAAATAAAGAAATCTGCATTGTTCACAATGAGCGCTTGTCACAAAAGAAACAGGTGTCCTGCCATAACAGGACGGTGCTCATTGCCATAATCCTATACAATAGGAACATTTCCATGCAACTAGCAATTGCAGAGATAGCCTAGTAGGAACTCTGCACGGAAATTCATTGGATGTAATTCAACGTTCGTCGTGGTATGGCAGGACACCTTGTTTCTTTCGTTACAAAAAACCATCTGGTACTCATGTTAACCCATGTGGTGTTCAGAAAGTTCAGTCAGTTTACCAGGAACATAATGTTGAATTTGCAATGCCCTTGATTTCTTCAACTAACGTTCTTCTTCAACTATGAACTTCATCCTAAACACATAGTGTATGTATTTGTAATATTTGTATTTGCAATTTTAAAGAAAATGGCCAAGGGTTCCGCAGATGTCCAAAGCCAAACAAACTGTTCTGCTTTTCTTGTGGTCGGAAAAATACCAAAAGAGGTTCGTTGTAGATCGGACAGCGTGGTCAAATTCGATCATTTCTACCTCTTACGTTACTAATGTCATTGACTATGTCTTGGCACATGCTAAGGAGGATCAGAGACCCTACTTGAAAGTCGTGATATATGGAAGAGATATTTCATAGTGAGAAATAAATAAATATTTCACATGGGCGTACTTGGCGAAAGACAATAATTTTCTCAATGAAAATGGATTTAAAATCTAGTCTTTCGCAAATTTTCCTTACTATCAGGGTTATTCAGGTGACCATTGAAAACGGAACAACATTCAGGGTTATTCAGGTGACCATTGAAAACAAAACAACGTTCACTGGAAATCGGTATTGTTTATTTTTAACGTTGATTTAATTTTCCTTTTCAGGTAACCAACATGTATTGAATTTTTACCAACCTCTTGTAGAAACACCGTTGGTTATTTGGCAAGTAGATTTGGTACTTGCTATCAGCGTTGTTTGTCAGTAAAATGGCGAATAATTGTTTTATTCTGCTAATTAATGTTGCCAATGATGATGAAGAACGGTAAAGAAAAAGTTTTTGGAATAAGTCAAATAATAATAATAAATGGCTTTATATTTATCTTAGGGATGTCTAGGTAAGTTATCCTTCCATATTTACATGGCAGATTGCAAAACAGAGTTTTGAGGAGGCAATTGAGGGAACAAAGCGATCCTTCAAATACGAATGAGAATCAATTTAAAAGTGTGTATCGCCTATCAAGGGACATGGTGAGACAGTTGATCCAGACTCTCGAACATCACTTACCTCAAGGAGTGAGGGAGGATTTATTCATCCCTAACAAATTGAAAATAAATACCTATTCTTGTTCAACAGAATTTATTTTTGATATTTCTAAAAAAAAGGAATATGTAAAGTAAATAAACCAATATGATACTTTAATTTTCCTTTTAATTTTTTCTATGAATACTATTAGCTACAGTTTTTGTGGAACTGATAGTGCCTTCACTTGAATCACCGAAATTTCCTCATTTTCAGACGGTCTTTCCTCCGTTTCACACATTGTTGCCTCATCTGCAAGTACAAATTTAGCAGCAGTTGCAGTTACCCCTTCAGTATATGATAAACCAGCTTCCCTAATTTCTTCATTGAGACCAGCCTCAGGCAGTTCAAGACCTGCCACAGCCACTGATCCCATTAGCTCTAAGATCTTTATCTCCCGGCTAATCAGTTAATTTTTCTCCCTAGCCCTTTTCCTGACAGCACTTTTCTACTCACGAAATACCTGTAATGAGAGAGTAATAAAGATATATTCTCTTCATACCTCACAGATAATTATAATTCACTCACCTTTTTCCAGTCATGACTGCTAAGAGTGGGGCCATCGCCAGTGGCGTTTAATTCCTCGGTCATTCTTTACCATATTTCCGATATTATTTGGACCCCAAGGGTTCAATTTACCAGTTCTCAAAATGTAATTTTTTCTAAGATGTTCCCGTATATTGTTAAATTGATTTTTCGATGTACGTTTTTTCTTTTCCATTTTTAATATTTGGTTTAAAAGAATTATGGAAATGACTCGTAAACAAAAACAAATTCCAAAAGAGTAAACATGAAGTTAGCGCTAAAGAATAATTTAAGTGTTCCGTGAATAAAATAGTCAAAATCAACCCCATTGTTGTTTCAACGTTGAAAAAGAGTCATCGTTGGGAATGAGTGGTCACCTGAATATGTTACTTTGCTCAACGTTGAAAACATGATTGAAAAGTAGTTGGCAATTAATAAATGTTTCCTCGTTTTCAATGGTCACCTGAATAGGAGTTTTGACGGCAAGCATTGAAGATAGTTACTTGCCTTCTTGGACAGTGGCTGTTTCAAAATTGTGATCATAGGTCAAGGTTGGAATATTTTGAGGAATATCTGTTCATTGACTACTACTTCGTCTCTTACCCTCTGTACTGTAGCCAACAGGGTGAAATGATCGGTAAAAGGTACAATTACTCCACAAATATTGAAGAACACGAGATTCGTACCAGTTCTCCCGCAAGAAAGCAACGTCTCCCGCACTCTAACAGAAAGTCAATATTGAGTTGAAACAAATGTTGAACGCGTGATTTTGTTGTTTGGTGCACCTTCTCGTCTAGTTTCTGATGATGGTAAACAATTAATTACTGAAATTTTCCAAGATAAAGTGAGAGAGTATGACATGAAACATTCTTTCATTGCTTTTTATCATATCCAAGAGAATACGGTACAATGCGTTCACCGTGAAAATCGTGTTAACGGCTTATGTAGCTGATAATCATCGGAAATGGGATCACTTCCTTCCCAACGTCGCTTGGGCTATTCGTTCTGCAAGACATGAAGCCACGGGTGTGATCCCGAACTTAGAATTGCCGGTTCCACATTTGATCCAAAAACTCATTCGGAATCTTTAAAAGGGGTTTTCAAAGATATCAGACATGTGTACGATAAAAGACGTAACATCTATAACCTTCGCAGGCGTGCTGAATTTTTCACACTTACTCAATTAGTAAGGAAAAATAAACGTCATGGTTCATGATATGCAGAAGAACTTTTGGAAAAATATAAGGACTGCAACCGAAAGTCATGCACTGGCTATACTCCGCGATCATAAGACCCAGAATAACATGGCTCACTTTTGTGCTGATAAAGATAAAACAGAGGCAGTCACAAATCAACCTTGGTAAACGACAGAGGCTTACCTGTCTGTGTATTACGAGCGCTACGAATAGCACTCCAACCGCTGCTATGTAAATTAACCTAAACCTTCCCCACCTTTGCACATCATAGTCATCGGGAAGACGAGGATAAGGGCATACAGACTCAAACAAAGAGGTAATTGGGAAACCCAACCACACCAAAATCATCCATGAAGTCAATATTACCTTACTGGAAACGAAATCGGACAACATTATATCCCAATACCCATACGAAATACCATTAAAAACACTGGTCAAGGGGAATGAATGGGGCTCGGGAGCAGAATCACTATCACACAGATGGTTCAAAAACATATGTAGCAGCAGGAACAGGAATATATGGAGTGAGGCCAAAAAGAAACCTTATGGTTCCACTTGGCAATATCACCACAGTATTTCAAGCTGAGACACATGCCATAAGCCATCGACACAGCACAGCTATGGTGAGTCACCTATTACCGGTTTACTAACCAGACTATGCGGCTTACCTGCACACTGTGGGTATAAATAGGGAAACCGTGGAGACGAAGATAAACAGCCTCTCACATCATCTTTGCATGCGATGCATGCGCTGCACAACAGGCGCAACAGAACATTTGGACAGATCAACCTAGAAACAGACATGAAATATGAATCCGAAACACCTAGTAAATAGATTACTTAACCTGGTGAAAGACACATGCCTATTTAACTAGGAACCAATGACGACAGAACAATATAATAGCCATCAGCAGGTATCAGTGTTGAAGGAAAATCTAAGGGTAAGGCCGGTATCTTGCTCGTCAGCCTTTAACCAACCAACCAAACAACCAACCGAGGATAGCAGGGTAGGAAACATCCGGATAGAAAAATTTGTAAATTGCATTGCCCAAACGATAAATCAGACATGGATTCGACCTACACCATATGAAAGAAGTCATAAAGGAAGAACTGTGTGAGTCAGGAAGTATAGGTATCTCGTCAGGGACGACGATGAAGAGTTGACTAGTATGACAAAATTAAATTACAGTTGTTGTGGAAATTATAACGTACATTCTACTTTGTCATTTTTGGATATTTTGTTGTTTTCTTTATAATATGGTTACGAATATTGTTTCAATAAGAACTTACTTTATGTAGTTGTCAAATAAAAATTTCCACAACTCGTATTTTCTATTTTAATCATAAGGAAACAGTTAATTCAAATGTTTGACCTCAATACCAGCGGCACAGTCCATTTGTAAAGCTACATGCCTCGTACCTTTTCGTCAACGAAAAGTACTGAAGAAGGAAATAGAAAGGCGTTTTGAAATGAACGATATAAGATCCTCATGTACTTAGTCCGTGGTAGTGTAGTGAATACTGCTGAATAGGGAAGCTATGATCCATTCGCTTGGGACGTAGTCGCACAGGTGGATAATAGGGTAACCTGATTTCTACTCAGGACATCCACTGTCAAACGAAACAAATCACGGAACTTTTTTCAACTTAAGCAATGATTACCTGGTGCACACAAGACCTTGTCGAATAGTTACAAAAAAGGATAACAAATAACTCAATATAAATATAAAAGGTTATTACTTAATATAAACGCCCATCTTGATGAGAGACATCTCTCAGAGGAGGGCTGTACCCAACAACTATACCTAAGACTATATTTGTGTTTTACCCTCTACATCTCCCGTGAATCCGCGATACCATAACTGACCCCGATCATTCTCTGTCCTAGCATTTTTAATCACTCTTTTGTTGTCATTACGTGTCAGCAGTTTGAATGAATAAGTTCACGTAATTACGTTCGAAGATACAAGGTCACGGCGAATAACACGCTAGTTTGTTGACCAATTACTTTGAACTTTGTTTGTAATTTTAGTTCGACCCCGATGTATTGTTTTGTTCAATACTCTGAGGGCCGGTTGCATAAAGAAAAGTTAATCATGTGATTAACTAGCGTCACATCAAATTTGATGTGATTAGAGTACATTGATTTGGTAATTAGTAGGATTTCAGAAAGCTTATAAAACATAAAATTAAAGTATCATTTTCAGTTCTTAGTCAACAATTTTAATTGTCTAGTATTTATCTCATTTCCACACATGACTTTGTAACAAATCGACCCCCCTTCGTTGCTCCCAGTAACGATCCCCACTAACTACTGACAGCTAGGAAAGACAAACACTATCCAGATGTTCGAGAAGGAGAATCGTACCACAGACAACTCGAGGTGACGACCCCAACACAAGCTACTTTTAATATTAATTGAGGACACTATGTTGAACCAGGTTGGGAGATGAAAACCTAATCAACCTGATCGTACGTTTTTTAGAAAAGATAATCGTCGAGCGGCAACCGATTATCCTTATAGGTGTTCACTCTGTAAATAAATAACCCTAAGGTAAATTTCCAATTTATGACACGAAGTAATTAATAAATCGAAAAATAGAATGATCAAGCATAGAACATATTACATTTAATCTACCCTCTCTATAGGGGTAGAAGACATGCGTTAATATATACTCTTACCAAACTAACGGGTGATTCTAGACATTTGGCGGAGTCAACATCAACTTTAAAACATAAAAATGGAATAAACATGCATATACCTTCAAGTATTTCATAAGTAATTCCAAACGACATTATAAACAAAAAAAAGGCGTAGTATTGTAACATTTTCCAAATATCAAATCATTTCACAACAAGTAAAGAGGACAGACAGCTTTGCTTCACCTGTATACAATTGTACAACTGTGTTGCAACTACAGTAATCATATGAGCAAGAATACATACTAAAGAATAAGGCATGGGTCAACACTAGATCGGAATTCATACAGTATATCAACCATTATACCTTCGAATCACTTATACACATTTGATTTCGCATAGTAAATAAAACGTTTCAGCATTTTGCTATCAAAAAATAAATACTATCAGAGTAACTCATAAAAGTAGATCATAATTCACATATTCATTTCAGTTCACTGTACCCGTATCGTAACAATTTCTAAAAGGATTCAGAACAAGGTCATAACTTTTGTTAATAATTATTAAATATGGTTGTTGGGGTAAGGTCGTCTTAAAGAAAAACCAATATTTTTCAACAAGCCAACGTTTTGGCAGTATATTATTATATAATATTATCCATGAATTAAATATCAGTCGGAGATCGGGAATATGATATTTATATACACAGTTCATTTCGCCGAACGCTCTTCATATTTCTAGTAAGCCTTAGGAACGTTCTTCGATTCGATGAGATTCTTCTCGATGCATAGCTCCTCGATGCATAGCGTCATTCGTGCTCACCCGCTGTTCGCGTGAGCGTTCAGGTCCGGCTTCGCCTGCAGCATCGCCACATTGCCCCCTTCTTAGAGATATTTCGTCCCGAATTGCCATCTTTGGAGTGTGTCGTTATTTGCAGGATTCCCCATATCGGCATCGTGAAGTTCGATGGAAATAACACTCCACACTCTTCATGTAAGGTCGTGGAATAGGATTACAGCAAACCAAAATCTGAACGCCACTGGATCGGAATATCGTCTCCAACATACTTCTTATAACCCTCCAATCCAGCCCATCAATACCACAGGATAATTTTGGGATTGCCAAGTCCACCAGATTCAGGTCCACCATCGTATCTCTCAGTTGGGTGAGGCTCTTCCACAGATCTTCATAGAACGGTTTATCTTGGGACTGCTTCTTGGTCACCAGATAGTAGACATTTCTCTGGCCCTTCTTCAGCTGTAGCACACCTCCAATTTCTGGATTCTGATTCCGTAGTGTTTGGAGTTGGCCAAATTTCTTGGAGAACACCACAGCGATGCCCCTGGACATTCGAAGATCTTCTGCGACGCAGTGTGCTAGGGAGTAATCAACTGGTACCTTGAAAAGGTCCCGTGGCTCCTCTCGAGTTACCCCGTATGACACTTTCTGTCCGTTCGAGTATAAGTACATGAATTTATGGAACGTCATCGCATCCTCCGGTGGTCTGAGGGTGCGGATTTGGTCATGGTGAGGGGCCAGCCTGTTGAAATGAACAACCCTGGGTTTCCCTCGGGGTGGCTTGTGGATTCGGTAAAGCAGGTCGTTTATCCTCTTGACGATCTTGTACGGACCTTCCTACGAATTCCGTAATTTCGGTGACAGGCGACGCTTCTGGTTGTACATCCAAACTAGGTCACCAGCCTGAAATCCTTCAGCATCGGCATTGATGTCGTATGTCGCTTTCATTCGGTAGCTGGCACTCCGGATGTTCAAACGGACTCGTTCGTGGATGTCCTCCATTCTCTGCCGGAGTTTGCTGACGTAGTCCTCTCCCGCGGTATTCTGTCCTGGCGGCGCCTGCGTCCCAAACTTCAGGTCACAGGGAAGTCGCAGCCCTCGGCCCATTATGATACTAGCAGGGGTTACAGGAGATACTGGTCCCAGTCTCTTTGATGGTCAGAGACTACCTTGGACAAGTGGCGATTGATAGTCCTGTTCATCCGGTCCACCATTCCATCGTACTGTGGATGTAGAGCCGTGGTTCTCGTCTTGCGAATGTTCAGCAGTTGGCACATTTCTTGGAACAGGTTGGATTGAAAATAGTCCATTGCCACAAGGATGTATTTATTCCCGTGGTCTGATACGGGAAAAGGGCCGGTTATGTCAATGGCGATTCTCTCGAATGGGCTACCTACGTTATATTGACGCATCGGGGCCTTGGGTTGTGTCCGAGGTCCATTGCTGGCAGCGCAAACAGCACACTTTCTGCACCAGTCATTGAAATTAGCTTGACAATTAGCCCAGATAAACCGTTGCCTTATTTTCTGCAGGGTCTTCGTCACTCCCAGATGTCCTCCAGCAACTCCATCATGGATCTCTCGGAGTACTTCCTGTCTTCTGTTCTTGGGCACCACTATCTGACGTCTGTCCTTCCCACCATCTTCGGATTCCAATACACGTTTCAGGGCCCCATTGTCCAGGGTGAGGGAATTTCGTTGGGCCCAGTAGGATTTGACTGCTGGGAATATCTTGAGATTTCCTGCCGTGCCGGTCTTTGATTACTCTTTTTCCAACGGATGACTAAACCAAGATCTGGATCTCTTTCTTGGTCTTTCTGGACCTCATTGTCATTCCAGTTGTTGTCAACTGCCGTGATTCTACAAATCGCTGCTTCGTTCTCTTCTGCTCGTCGACAGTGTGAGCAGGGCCGCTGAGAGCCAGTGCGGGCCCCGGGATAGCTATATGTTTCGGGTCCTCTTGAATAATGACTGTTTGAACTAATCATGGTGAACCTTTTAATTACTCAGACCACTCCTGATTAAAAAAAAATAAAGTCTTGATGACCTGATCATTAAATGAAAATGCTTAAAAATCAAAATAAACATGAATTATATTAAAAATAAAAACAAGTAAAACAAAGAATAGAATAAAACACAACTCGTATCCTATAACTAATAAGGATTATACACATAGTCCTGCACGATTCACTGCTGCGTTCCAATTAACAGTGCTGCTTCTAAGGTGGCGTATGGACTTAGTATCAAGGCCTACCCAGAACACATGGCTAATGACCATAGCAGAGGATGCCAAAACACCAAAGAAATGAACAAAAAATAAGTAATAAACCTGACGGTTCGAAGGTTCAAGACATAAGAGTAATTCCTAACACAATGGAGCTTTACGGGCATTTTGGTGTGCAAATTTATGAATAATTTCGGAAAAATCACAATTTCTGGCTAATTCCGCTAATTCGACTCTATTGATAAAATAGCTAGGTCAGATAGCCGCTGTTGAGTCATTGTAGAACTCAAAACATTTTTAACTGTAGATAAATGACTGAAAGATCTGTCTCCTGTCTCCTGTCTCATTACAATTACAATGTTTCGAAACAAAGTGTCTAGAAGTTCCATCTCTTCAAAATTTGCAGTATAAATATTTTTAAGATGTCTGATTTGATCTATTAATTGGGGATTAAGAAGATCTTCAAATTACAGTCTGTGTAGATTGCCGACTTTTCGATCAATTTCGTTATCAGCTGTGTCTTGAAAAGTCCACAATAGTAATTTTTGCGGGTTCAAATCGATACATTTAAAAGAACAGAATCTTCTTGGCCATAGTAATTATTTTTGTATCTAGTGCCCACAATGCCATTTTGCTGACCGAGAACTAATTTTTTTAAAGAACCGAGTTAAAAACAATTTTTTTTCTATAAACGTCTACAAATATTGTTCCAAAATAAGTAATACGCTTAGCTTAATATAAAGAATAGTGTTGAATTAGCTTAAGAGGCCATGAGCGCGATCATGTCTGGAACGTTTTTTTTGATAAAAGAGTCGATAACTCAAAAACGGTTCGTCATATCGATTTCAAACAAGGACAGGCTTCTAGAGGATATTTGATTCTATGTACATATGTCTGCGGCAGCATACCTCACGAAGCTTTTTACATATAATTGAGGTAGCTGCAATGGTATTTTTCTTCCATTAAAATTTGAAGCAATCTTTATCAAATCGAAATAAATTTGATATCAAAAGAAAGGTAAAACGTTGATCTATGTACGTGCTGTAATGTTTTTTTGAAATTATTTGTTCATCTACCCAAAAAGTTGCCTCAAAGTAACTGCAGTTTTAGGACATTTTTGAGATTTATTTGTGAAAAAATTTCATTTTCCATTACAGCACGTACCTAGAATCGAACGTCCTCTAGAATCGTGTCCTTGTTTGAGAAATCGATGCGACGAACCGTTTTTGAGTTATCAATTGACTCTCACTCTAAAAAAAGCGCCCCAAATACGATGGCGCTCATGGCCATGTTTTTCCAAATCAAGTAATTACAATAACTGTGAAAATAAAATGGCATTCATCTGTTGTTAAACATTCAGAAATAAATAATTTTTTGGATTTTGCTTGATTGAGGACCGTAAAGGTCAAAATATAAAAATTTCATGTAGTTTACATATAGTGCGCGTAATATGTATTTCGCATTATATTTCGCGCACGGTGTTGTGGTAACGTAGGAAAATGAAAAAAGTTACCATTTTTTTCATTTTTGCATAACCGCATGTTGTTACCAATGCGCGAACCTTGTCAATTTTTGACGTTTGTAGAAGAAATATATTTTTCTTCTTTCTTTTACGTTTACGTGTAATCGATAAATCTTTTGACATTCCTAAATTTTCAGCTACAAGTTAACATTCATTTAATATGCTTGACCAATAATTTCTAATGGTAATGGGATCTCCAATCATTGAATGAAGATTTTCAATTTCAACAGTAGTAGTAATTGTTTTAAGAATTACACTTTGGTCATTCAAACATACAAACATTTTTAACCAAATTAATGACATCAACGAACATTCAAAGTACTGAAGATGTGTAAAAATACCTTTGCGTTGTGTATACGAGGATATATTGAAAAATTCTTAGCCTACTATAGAACCAAACAAAATTTCAATGTCAAAATATTTTATTACTCAACATATTCTCCTCTTAATTGGATACATTTATTACAGCAAACCTGCAACGTCTCTAGACCTTTCAAAAAAAAAATTTCTTCTTGCTCTGCAAACCAGACCTCCACAGCTTTTATTACATCCTCATTGGAAGAAAATTTACGACTTTTCAAACTTTTTTTCAGTTGAGGAAAGAGATGATAGTCGGACGGAGCCAAATCTGGTGAATAAGGGGGGTGTTCTAGTAATTCAAACCCTAAATCACGAATTTTTTGCATGGCAACATGAGATTTGTGTGCAGGGGCAAAAACAAAACACCTTTGGATAGCTTTCCGCGTCTTTTCTCTTTAATTTTTTCCCGTAGAGTGGTCAGTAATGTCGAAAAGTAATCTCCAGTTATTGTTCTACCCTTATCCAAAAAATCAATCATGATTACTCCATGGCAATCCCAAAAAACTGAAGCAAGAACTTTTCCTGCAGATTTTTGGACACGAAACTTCTTAGGTCTTGGAGAACCGGAGTGTCGCCATTCCATCGATTGTTGCTTTGTTTCTGGATTGTAGAAATGTACCCAAGTCTCATCCATAGTAACAATTCGGTTTAAGAAGTCTACATCGTTTTCAAATCGAGCACAGATCGAACGCGATGCTACTACCCTTGCACGCTTTTGGTCAACACTCAAACATTTGGGGATCCATTTTGCAGCAATTTTTCTCATGTCTAAATTGACGTGAACTATATGATGAATGCGTTCGAATAAAATATTCAGTGCTTCAGATATCCGTTTTAGCCCAATTCGACGGTCTACATTGATATTTTCGGGGATTGACACAGAAACTGGCCTTCCCGATCGGTCATCATCTTCAATGGAAAATTTACCTCTTTTGAAGCTTGCAGTCCAATTTTTCACGGTCGCATATGAAGGATATTGATCACCAAGGGTATTAAGCATATCTTCGTAAATCTGCTTACCTCTTAACCCTTTTAAATACAGGTACTTGTTGATAGTCGATACTCCAAATTTTCGATTTTCACAATTTCGGTGGACATATTTTTTCTTTTAATTTATTGCGTAACTCTGGTTTACTTTTATGACGTCAAACTTTACACTGACACTTCTAATAAGTTATTGTTCGTTGCTATGGTAACGCAATATTTTATTTATGCAGGGAACTGGTCTAGGCTAACTAGATATCAATACATCCTCGTACACAGAGTCGGAAGTCAGAATATAGCCCGTTATGTCGGGCCCCTTTGAGGCCTGGAATTTGTGCCTGCTTCCCCGCCCTCTCGCCAGGCCTGAGTGTGAGCAGTCGTCTGGGCATGGTCTCCTTGACAGGGCATCTGCGTTCTTGTGGCCACTTCCTGCTCGATGTTCGATCTCGAAGTCGAATTCTTGGAGTCTTTCGATCCAACGTGCGGCCCTCGGAGTTTTTGAACTATAGAAACCATTTAAGGGCTGCGTGGTCAGTCCTCAACAAGAATCTCCTCCCGTACACGTATTTATAAAAATGTTCTACTCCCTTGACAACAGCTCCTGCCTGGTGACACAGTAGTTACGCTCCGGTGTACTGAGTTTTACTGAAGTATCCAATGACCTTCTCTTGTCCATCCTGGATCTTGTTTAAGATAGCTCCAAGTCCCACGTTGCTGGTGTCCGTGTCCAAAATGAATTTTCCACTCGGAAGGGGATAACTTAGAATTGGTGCGTTGATCAATGCCCCCTTCAGCTTCCTGAACGAGTCTTGGCATTCTTCGGACCATTGGAACTTTGTTAGACCTTCCGTAAGCCTGGTAAGTGGTTTAGCGATGTTGGCGAACCCCAGCACATATCGGCGATAGTATGAGCACAAACCAAGGAAACTACGTAGTTGGTGTATGTCTTTCGGTATAGGCCACTCCTTCACTACTTTGATCTTCTCGTCATCCACTGCTACTCTGTGCCCAGAGACAACGTGGCCAAGGTAACGTACTTCTTTTTGGAACAGGTGGCATTTCTTCAATCCAGAGTTTCTCAGTCGCAGGAATACCTCCTTCAGGTTTTTTACGTGGTTTTCAAACGATTTGTCAACTACAATAATGTCATCGAGATATACCAGACACGTCCTCCATGAAAGTCCTTTCAGAACTGTCTACATTAATCTCTTGAATGTGGCTGGAGCATTACAACGCCCGAATTGCATAACGGTGAGATGCCACAATCCTAAGCTGATGGTGAAGGCTGTCTTTTCCCTATCTTCTGGAGCCAGTTCTACCTGCCAGTATCCACTCTTTAGATCAAGGGTCGAGAAAATCGTGGAGCCGGCCAACATGTCTAGGGTGTCATCTATTCTCGGAAGAGGGTAACTGTCCTTCTTCGTCACGTTGGTCGGTTGACGATAGTCTACCCAAAAGAATGTTGATTCATCTTTCTTTTTCACCAGCACGACTGGAGAGGATCATGGACTGTCGGATGGTTCAATAACTCCATATTTCCCCATATCACTGACTATTTTGTCAGCCTCTTCCTTCTTGGCAAGATGAAGTCTTCTAGCTGATTGTCGGATCGTTCGGGCATCCCCAGTGTCAATTTTATGCTGAACTACATTCGTTCGACCCCCTTTTCCCTGCCCGGTATCGAAGATGTCTTGGTACTTCTTGATTAATTCTCTCAATCTGGGCTGTTGAGTTGGTTCAATGCCCTTGGAAGAGATGGTAATCAACTTTTCCAGTTCCGCTGTCAGGTTGTTGTACTGGCCAACAGTACCATGTACACTCCTGAACATTGAGGAAATTTACGAGCAGTGCCCCAAAACAGTTCCTTTCTTCAAGATCACTGGGTAATAATTGATATTCATTACCCTTACTGGTAGAAATTTATCAGCACGCAACAAAGTCTTGCCTAGTGCAATCCCTCGTCCCATTTTCTCATCATGAAGCTTGGGCTCGAACATCACCACGCTTCCATTGCTCGCACCTCCGTCCAAGCGAGCCTCCAGTATGGTCTCAGCCCTCTCGGGTACACTTACATCTTCAGCCAGTGGAACACGATTCATCTCTTCACTTATTCCATGTAGCACCAGCTCTTCTCCGTTCACACGTAGGACGCCATCTCTGAAGTTCAATTCGAACCCTCTGAAATTCATGATATCCATTCCAATAATTGCATCGTCCTCAATGTCCGCTACTAATTCCCGATGTTTCACTTTTGTGCTGCCTAAAATCAGTTCAATCGGTAGCTCACCATTTACAGTGGCTGGCTCTCCTGTTGCTGTGCGTAGCTTCCAGGACGATGGTTCCATTCTCTCTGATGTTTTAGTAAAAGCAGGCCCAAGGATTGTCCTAGTCGCACCTGTATCCAGCAGCATTGCGCAAGGCTTGTTGTTGATGAAACCGTCTACGAAGGCTCCTTTAATCTGTCGTTGGAGGACAGCGACATATAATAATAATAATAATAATGGAGGAGAATCGCATTGTTCCACTGATGGAGGATATCAGAACCCGCAGGGCGCTTCACAATATGAAGCCCCAGAAGCCGCAAGAACTGGCACGGGTGGATGCGGAGATTGGCCATGTTCTTCCAGAAGAGGCTGACATCTGGCAGATCAATTCTGTCGTGTACGACGCCGCTCATGCTCTATCCCAAACAGAGAGGAGGGACACCACCGCTCTGGTAGGGAGGCATGAACGACGTGTACAGAAGATGGAAGCCAAGATCAAGTCGGCGAGACAACACGCGTTTCGTATCCAGTGTGTGGTGGACTTCGTGGCGGCCAATAGGCCTTTCACGCCCGCAGTGCGGCGAATTGCCGCAAAATTGAGACGAGCTCACCACACATTAAATCAAGGTGTGCTGTTCTCCATCAAACAGCACTGCCTTGATAGGATACGAATGCTAGTGGCTGCAAAGAAGTCACTAGTGAGGCGGGCGAGAAGTATCGCGGAAAACATAAAGTTCCGCGATAAACCTTCTCACTTATTCCAAGAACCTCCACGTGTTGTCGATAACCCGCCGGCTGCAGATCGGGTGGAAACATTCTGGAAGAATATCTGTGAGTATCCGCAACCACTCAACGTATATACTCCAGCCCTAGCGCAGTTCGAAGCATTTTGCAGGAGGCTTCGGCAGCCTGAGCTCAATGATCTGAGCATTCCGATAACCACGGAAGAAGTACGAGGGGCCCTAAAAGACTCTAAGAATTTCGCTGCTCCAGGCCCTGATGGGTTAAATAACTATTGGTGGAAAAAGTTTCCAACAACCCTCCGCCATCTGGCCAGAGTTTTCAACTCATGGCTAGATGGGGAGCAGCAGATTCCGGAGTGGTTTGTCGAGGGGCGAACCGTGCTCATCCCCAAAAACGGAGATTTGTCTGATCCAAAGAATTACAGGCCGATAACATGCTTGAATGCGTGTTATAAGGTGTTTACGCGCATCTTATACACGCGCATTCTCTCCGCAGTTGATCCTGTGTAAGAACGTATAAATGAGCAAAGAGGGTCAAAGAAAGGGGTGCAAGGAGAACCTGCTCATCGATAGATGTATCACGCAGGACTCCGTGCAGTATAAGCGTAACCTTTCGATGGCCTGGACCGATTACCGCAAGGCATTTGATACAACATCACATGAGTTAATCATGCATTTGCTCAGATGCCTTGAGGTACCCGGTCTAATAGTGGGATGCATTGGACAACTGATGCCGCTCTGGAGGACTCGCTTCACCATAAGATCTGGTAGAGACATAGTCCAAACAGAGCAGGTCATCATTAGAAGAGGCGTGTTTCAGGGAGACTCCCTTAGCCCTCTTCTCTTCTGCATCTCACTATTGCCATTGTCCGTTGCACTCAGGAATACCCGTGGGTACAACTGCGGCACCCCCAGCAACCGGAGGCATAATGTCACCCATCTATTTTACATGGATGACCTCAAATTGTATGCCTCTGGAGAAAGGGACCTACATCAGTCCCTTAGGGTGGTGGAAGAGTACACGCATGCTATCGGTATGGAATTTGGGATCGACAAATGTGCCACGGTTCATCTCAAAAGAGGACGATGCAAGGAATACGGAGAGGATGTACAGCTCGTAGACGGAAGCATCCTACATCATCTGGATGCCGGAGAGACTTATACCTACCTTGGGGTGGAACAACGCCGCTCCCAAGAGGTATTCACAGTTAAAAACTCTCTCCGCGGCAAGTATCAGCACAAACTCCGACAGATCTGGTCATCAGAACTGTCGGGGAAGAACAAAGTTGCTGCAACTAATTTGCTTGCCGTTCCGATCCTTCTTTACTCTTTCGGAGTGATGAAGTGGACTAAGGAAGAGCTGCGACAACTTGACGTTAAGACTCGCAAAATGATGCATCTCAATAGGAGCTTGCATCCTAAATCGTCCGTTCCACGGTTATACTTTCCCAGACAACGGGGAGGCCGTGGACTTTTGAGTTTGGAGTGTCTGCATAACAGAATGGTTCTGGATGGGGCCTGTAAAGTCATCAGGAGTTCAGATCCCCTTCTCTGCATGGTCCGCGACCATGAGAAAGCAGGGATTGGAGCATTTCTTTTTAAGGCAGCAACCCGTGCGGCCGATGAACTAGGTCTCGTATTTGACACTGAAAGGGCTAACCCAAACTCTGTCACCGAGTTGGGACCCGTTCAGCAAAAAGCTCACATAAAAGCTGCGGAGACAGAGGTCCTGCTACAGCTACATATGGATAAGTCAATGCATGGTGTCTTCTTTCACAACATCGAAGACCTTGGCTTATCCAAAAGCATGACCTTTGCCTTCCTCAGGTCGAGTGAGCTAAAGTCGGAGACCGAGGGATTCATAATGGTCAACACCCTTGTCTACCGTAGTCGCGTGATGGGTATAGACGTCCCTGACACCCGATGCAGGGCATGTCGTGGGGCACCTGAGACCGTAATGCATTTACTATCAGCATGTCCAGCTTATGCGGTCTCAGCCTATATCCACAGGCATAACGCGGCGCTACGAGTGTTGTACTACCATCTAAGACACTCGTACGGTATAGACGAGACACCGGTGTTGCCTTATGTTCCGGGGGATATTGAGTCCGTGGTGGAGAATGAGAGGTGCCGAATCTATTGGAACTACTCATTCCCCACCCTCAGGCAAATACAAGCCAATAAGCCTGATGTTGTCCTCCTCGACCGTCAAAGTAAAACGATATTCGTCGTGGAGTTTTCCGCTCCTGGCGAGATGAATATCGTTCGGAAAGAGAAGGAAAAATGGACTAAATATCGAGATCTTCTCTTTGAACTCCGCAGGTTGTATCCGGACCATTCTGTCAAAATGGTGGTTCTGATTATAGGAGTCCTTGGTGGAATGATGGACACACTGCTCTCTAATTTGAAGTTGATACCGGCCTGCCGTAATATGGCACAAATCCTAGCCGCTCGAATGCAGAAGGCCGTCATCCTTGGTTCACTTCGTCTGCTCAGAACACATGACTCTCGGACCCAATAATCACTCACCCTACGGACGTAGGGAGTGGTTATTGAGGTAAACGACACCAGCGCGTCCTCCGGATGGGTCGGAGCACCGGAGACAGGACCTGACTGGTACACTCTTAAAGGAAAAAACAAATAATAATAATAATAATAATAATAATAATAATAATAATAATAATAATAATAATAATAATAATAATAATAATAATAATAATAATAATAATAATAATAATAATAATAATAATAATAATAATAATAATAATAATAATAATAATAATAATAATAATAATAATAATAATAATAATAATAATAATAATAATAATAATAATAATAATAATAATAATAATAATAATAATAATAATAGTAATAATAATAATAATAATAATAATAATAATAATAATAATAATAATAATGATAGTAATAGACGAGACACCGGGGGATATTGAGTCCGTGGTGGAGAATGAGAGGTGCCGAATCTATTGGAACTACTCATTCCCCACCCTCAGGCAAATACAAGCCAATAAGCCTTATGTTGTCCTCCTCGACCACCAAAGTAAAACGATATTCGTCTTGGAGTTTTCCGCTCCAGGCGAAATTAATATCGTTCGAAAAGAGGAGGAAAAACGGACTAAATATCGAGATCTTCTCTTTGAACTCCGCAGGTTGTATCCGGACCATTCTGTCAAAATGGTGGTTCTGATCATAGGAGTCCTTGATGGAATGATGGACACACTGCTCTCCAATATGAAGATAATACCTGCTTGCCATAATATGGCAGAAATCTTAGCAGCATGAATGCAGAAGGCCGTTATTCTTGGTTCGCTCCGTCTACTCAGGGCACATGATTCTCGGACCCAATAATCACTCACCCTACGGACGTAGGGAGTGGTTGTTGGGGTTAACGACACCAGCGCGCCCTCCGGATGGGTCGGAGCACCGGAGACAGGGCCTGACTGGTACACTTCTAAGGAGAAAAAAAAAAAAAAATAATAATAAATGCTTTTATTGTTAGAATACTCGGTACAGAATAGATACCTTACCTAGAAAAAGGCAGGATTCAATCTCCGCACATGAAAAATCATTGCAGAGCTTGGTCTTCCATCCAACCATTAAAAATAAACTCATGATAATTCCTAATTTCGAATCATTAATAACAAAACAAAAATTATTTCAAATTCATTAGAACTGGAGAAGTTACGGTATTTCAAGAGAAAAATTATGATGAAATATACCAAAAATTAGAAACTAAGCTTTACATTTAAAACATCCACAAACATTTTTGTACCACTCTTGAAAGTAGTACCTACTTGGTATGATCTAAAATACAGGGGTGTGACATTTTTAGTTCATTTCATATATCAATATTCTAGATATTATTTTCGATTAAATATTGTTTGAGTTTTTTCTTGGAAGTTTTGAGTGGAAGAGGCTTAAATTCAGTCGGTAACCGGTTGTATAAGCGAACGATCTGATACGAGAAAGAGCCGCTGAAAAAAGAAGTTCTGTGTTTGGGTGCTGACAAATGATTCCGAAATCTTAAGTTGAGGTTATGTATGTCGGTTCTGAAAGATAACTTTCTGAATAGATAAGAAGGCTTTTCAGTTGAAATAATTTTATGAAAAGTCGCAGCGGAATGGAGTGTACACCTACCCTCCATGCTGAGCCAACCAAGATATTTTAAATGATGTGAAACATGTTCTCGCCTTTTTGTGCCTGTGATAAGCCTGACACATGAATTTTGGAGCTTTTAAAGCCTCATTTTGTCTGATTTCAGTAATCTAGGGCTATAAACTACATCTGCATAATTAGCATGTGAAAGCACTAATGCATCACATAGTATTAGTTTACTTTTTTTGTTCAATATATTTCTACTCGAGTAGATCATTTTGAGATTCATATATCCTCGCTTCAAAATATGAGAGACATGTGTTCTGAATCTGAGAGCACTATCAAGGTACAACCCTAAATTTTTAGTTACCTCTGAATTGGGTAATTGTACTCCGTCAACGGCTACATTCATTAAATTCTTGCAACGGTTGCTAACCGGGGCTTGCTGAGTATAGGCGACGATTGCCCCTTCTCCACAACCTTCGTTGGTCTCGACCTCTTGAGGGTTGTACATTGGCTACGCACGTGTCCAAGTTTCCTACAGTTCCGGCATCTCACTAGTGTCTTCTTGGGCAACACTTCCTTTATCACTTTCCTAATGGCAGCTTCAAGAGTGGAAGGCTCCTGTGGGTCTTCTTCCATCATCCGGACCTTGCTTTGACTCTTGCAATATTATTTCGCCTCCTCAAATTCCAAAGCTCGTGCAAGTGCATCCACGAGATGTGTTGGACGAGCTAGTGTCAATGCTAGTCTGGTTTTCTGGTCACGAAGTCCATCTAGGAATGCCTGAACTGCTAGTCGCTCCATTACCTTTTCCGGTGTGGTTGGGTATGCAAGGCGAACCAAGCGTGCAATGTCTGCTTCAAATTCCTGTAGGGACTAGCTTTATTTCTGGCAGCAGTTTTTGAGCTGTGAGTGGTATAGATGTTCTAGATGGGTCTGTCCATACCGTAATTCTAAATGTTTAATCAGCTGCTCGTAGTCCTTTTGTTCTTGAGCCGTGAGGGTTTGTAAGATATTTGTTGCCTCTCAGCACACCGCCAGTGTTGATGCTACAGCTCTTTCTCCTGAATTCCATTCATTCGCCTTTACTGCAGCTTCAAATTGTCGGCGGTAATTTGCCCATGGTGTTTTTCCATCAAACTGAGGTGGTTTCACGGAGAGCTTTTCTGTTTCCGAACTGATGTTTACATCGTTCAGACCCTTTGGAATATCATCCAAGTTCAAACTCAGTTCCAGCATTGAGTTTTCATTGACAGACTCTGTGATGTGGGTAGTGTCGATCTGGTTTTCCAACTTACTGATTTTCTCCTTCAATTTGTTGATTTCTTCCTCGATTCCGCCCCTAAATTCATCGCTGATTGTTTCCTTCAATCTTCCCATCTCTTCCTCAATTTCATCACTGATTCCGCCTCTGATTTCATCAGCGATTGTTTCCTTCAATTTCCCCGTCCCTTCCTCGATTTCATCTTTGATTTTCTCCATCTCTGTCTCGACAGTCCCCATACTTTATTCTAAACGAGTCGCCACACCAGAAAGTAATTATTTTAATCCCTCTATATTTTCGAGGAGTTTTTCTTCCACAATCTTTGAATTTTCCAGAAGTTTCTCTTCTAGATTCTTCGACCTTTCTTGAAATTCACCCTTCAGACTACTCGAAGTCTTTCTTTTTCTTGAAGTTCTTCCTTCAAAGTATTCGAATTTTCTAGAAGTTTCTCTTGAAGTTCTTCCTTCAAAGTATTCGAGGTTTCTAGAAGTTTCTCTTGAAGTTCTTCCTTCAAAGTATTCGAATTTTCTAGCAGCTTTTCTTCCAGGTTTTTCGAGTTTTCTTGAAGTTCTTGAAGTTCTTGAAGTTTTGTTGCATTTTGTCTTCTATTCCGTCTAGTTTCGACATTATGGATTTTCGCCCTCCTGGACTAATCCCTCAGCAAGTCTTGTCTGAAGCGCGGCTTTTTTACCACTTGTGTCAAGTTCCCTCTCCTACAGTTCTTGCTTCAATTCCGCAACCTTCAAATCGACCAGGCGAACTTTCCTCGATCATATTTTGTCTTAATCTATTTCACACAGTCTATTTCACGGGCCACCCGTCTATTATTATTATTATTGTCTATTTCACACAGTCTATTTCCACGCCACCAGTCTATTATTATTATTTTCACACGCGAGAAGTGTATCAGTTTATACTCCGTTAATGCACGAAACTGTCCACTTCACCAATAATGTTTTATCAGTCACTGTCTATTTTTCGCAAAAAAAATTGTCCAAAAACAAACTGTCCACTTACACGAACACTATGTATTTTATTTTCGAACACACGCACTATTTATTTACACTTCCAATTTCTGACACCAATGTAGTGAATTAGCACAAATTCACTCTCAAATAATTTATTTGACGAAATACAATGCTTCAATAATTTCAACACAATTTATATAACAATCACTGGACTATTTATGTTCGACTTCCAATACTAACTGCCTATCTGTTTCACTGACTGCCCTTCCGAACTGCGTGGTTCTTTTATATGCACAGTTCATTTCTCCGAACGCTCTTGATATTTCTAGTAAGCCTTAGAAACGTTCTTCGATTCGACGAGATTCTTCTCGATGCATAGTGCCTCGAAAGTAATTCGCGCTCACCCGCTGTTCGCGTAAGCGTTCAGGTCCGGCTTCGCCCGCAGCATCGCCACAATAGCATGCTATAATATTTCTGTCCTAAATTCGAAAACCGGATGAATCTATGAATTAAAGTCAAATTATTAATGTAAAAATCGTTAAATTAAAATATCAATTTGCTGATTTCTAACATTTTCTATAAATAAACGGCAAAATTTATACCTACTTGTATAATAGAATACAGTTTAGATCGTCAATGCCGTATAAGTTATTTCATTGATGACGTACCATGACGTCACTTTTACTTTTCATCCATAGGGAGGAAAAGTACGACTTTGCTCCCTGCAATGAGGCCAGGAAATGTATACTTTGGATAGAGGTAGGCGGAAAAAGAATTTTCACATTTCACATTTTTCTTCCAGAACCATTTCTATTTCCGTATTCTGAGTCAAATTGATACCTACAATGCATGTCTTTGCTGTTTAGTTTCCAGTTGTGAAATGATCTTCTTTTTGAGAACTCCATTTTCATTAAGAATATAAAATGATGTCGCAGTATTGTTTCTCAAAATGTGCTGCTGCTGCTTCTGTTTGTTGTAACAAAAACCCATCATACTTGTCCTTACAACTTATTTAAATCCAATTTGGTAACTATCGATTCTCCACTTCCGAAATCAAGTAAATTATTCTGGTGTTCTAGTACGCACACATAATGTTGTCGATAGACTGACGTCAGTGACGTCCCTTCGGACTGATCGGCATATTAATAATGTTGTACTGCTCCTTTGTGAGATTGTATCCGTGCTCAACATCGAGATCGAATGAATAAAGAATGTGATTCTCTTCATCATTTATGTATTACCCTGAATTATATTGCTATCCAGACGAATGCGTTTCACAGGTACAATATTAACAGAATGAACATAGTCACTTGCAAAACAGGGTTTGAAAACTTTCGAATTAAATCCCAACTGGAATCATTGAAATTCCATGGGTTTTATCCTTATTTTTATCCAATATACACTTCACCGGTGCTCTTCTTATGAGAGCTCTTGTGGGAAAGTACATTTGAAAAACCTTTTTTAATAACGACGTTTTATTTATTTTTTATTAAAAGTTACAAAACAAAGAAAATTATATGAAATTACAAAATATTTCCCAGTCATTCAGGAAGCAGTATATAAACTGGTTGAGTAAAATAACATACAAAAAGTTGAGAAAAACCATACAATTCTGTACAAAAGCAAATCCAAAAACCCATCAGTTTTTCATATCCAGTGTTTCCCACTTTGAGCATCCACACCCTTTAATAAAATGATAAAAATTTATTCTTTTTGCAAGTGGTAGTACTAAGAAATACCTACCTTCAAGTTAATGAAATATTGTTATATCCATTTTCCACGGCTAACTATGACCAACTGAAAAGTAAAAAATAGGGGAAAACATCATGGGGATTTTTTTATCACAAAAGTAACTCCAAATTCTGGTCCAGAATGCCCCAAAAACCCCCAGATCTCGATATTTCAATCATTTGAATATATAGGGTGTAGTCTGCTTTCAACATTATTAACTGTTTTTCATCGGTAATGTTGGGTTAATTTCCAAAATGTCTTCTCTTGTCACAAAATTCCCAAATATATTCGATCAATACTACGGAAAATAACCAAATATCACTTCTCCATGGCTAACTATAACAAGATGAATAGTGAAATATTCTGAAAAACAAATCAGAGAATTTTTCATATAAAAGTTAACATAACAGTCTGGTTTGGAACACCCTAAAACTCCTGGTTCAATGGTTCAATCAGGGTGTCATCTGTAGCTGGTAGTTGGTTGGTTAAAGGCTGACGAGCGAGATACCGGGTTTACCTTGAGGTTTCCCTTAACACTGAGAGCAGCTGGGGTCTATAGTATTGTTCTGTGGTCAGTGGTTCCTAGTTGAATAGGCCTGTGTTTTTCACCAGGTTCAGTAGTCTATTTACTGGGTGTTTCGGATTCATGTCTGTTTCTAGGTTGATCTGTCTGAATTTTCTGTTGCGTTTGTTGAGCAGCGCGTTGCATTCGAAGATGATGTGAGAGGCTGTTTCCTCCTCGTCACTACATAGTCTACAGTCCACGGTTTCTCTATTCATTCCCATGGTGTGTAGGTGTTTCCTAAGGCCGCAGTGTCCGGTTAGTAAGCCGGTGATCGTGCGTATCCCAGATCTGCTAAGGTTGAGTGTGTCAGCCGTCAGTGTTTGGCCCAGGTGCCTCACCATTGCTGTGCTGTGTCGATCCCCTTCGATTTGGTCCCAGTACGTTTGGTGTTTTGATTTCTTCCACTCATTGATCAGGTTTCCTCATCGGGTTTTGCTAATTCCAAACGCTGGTTCTGGACCTGTGAATAGTAAATTCAGATGCTTTCTTTGCAAGTTGGTCTGCTTTTTCATTGCCTTCAATTCCCCTATGTCCGGGCACCCACACAAGTGTAACCTTGTTGCGTTTCGACAGTACATTGAAGCTCTGAAGATTCATCTGTATGCATGTTCTTATGGCATGTGTCTCTGCTTGGAATACTATGGTGTTGTTGCCAAGTGGGACTATCACGTTCCTTTATGGCCTCACCCCGTATATTCCTGCTCCTGTTCCTTCATCTGATTTTGATGTTTCCAGATGATAGTGATTTTACTTCCGAGTCCCATTCGTTCCACTTGAGCTGCATTTTGAATGGTGTTTCGTACGAGTATTGTGGTAGCATGTAGTTTGATATCATTTCCAGTTCGGTAATGTTGACTTCACGGATGATTTTGGTGTGTACCAGTTTGTGGTTGGATTATCCAATAACCTGTTTGTTTAAGTCTGTATGCACTCATCCTCGCCTCCCCCATGACTGTGATGTCTAAAGGTGGGAGGTTTAGGATAATTTCCATAGCAGCGCTTGGAGTGCTATTCATGCCACTCGTGATACACAGACAGGCGAGCCTCTGTATTTTACCAAGGTTGGCTTTCGACTGTCTCTGTTTCATCTTGGGCCACCACAAAAGTGAACCATATGTAATACTGGGTCTTATGATCGCGGTGTGAAGCCAGTGCATGACTCGGTTTCAGTCCCCACGTTTTTCCAAAAGCTCTTCAGAACATCATGAACGATGTTTTGCTTTTGTTGACAACATGTTGTAGATGCATGTTCCAGGTTAGTTTCTTGTTCAAGAACATCCCTAAATATTTGACATGATCAGCAACTTGTAGTGTTGCGCCAAAGACTGGACGGTTCATGTTTACGTTTTCACATAACTCCAATGCCAACTCGTCTTATCGTAATGATTACTATAATTCCGAGTTGAGAAGTCGGAATTATACGAGGATGTATTGATATCTAGTTAGCCTAGACCAGTTCCCTGCATAAACAAAATATTGCGTTACCATATTAACGAACAATAACTTATTAGAAGTGTCAGTGTAAAGTTTGACGTCAAAAAAGTAAACCAGAGTTACGCAATAAATTAAAAGAAAAAATATGTCCACCGAAATTGTGAAAATCGAAAAATTGGAGTATCGAGCCATCATCAAGTACCTGTATTTAAAAGGGTTAAGAGGTAAGCAGATTTACGAAGATATTCTTAATATCCTTGGTGATCAGTGTCCTTCGTATGCGACGGTGAAAAATTGGACTGCAATCTTCAAAAGAGGTAAATTTTCCTTTGAAGATGATGACCGATCGGGAAGGCCAGTTTCTGTGTCAGTCCCCAAATATATCGATGCAATTCATGACATGATTTTAACAGACCGTCGAATTGGGCTAAAACGGATATCGGAAGCATAGTTCACGTCAATTTGAACATGAGAAAAATTGCTGCAAAATGGATCCCCAAATGTTTGAGTGTTGACCAAAAGCGTGCAAGGAAAGTAGCATCGCGTTCGATCTGTGCTCGATTTGAAAACGATGTAGACTTCTTAAACCGTATTTGTACTATGGATGAGACTTGGGTACATTTCTACGATCCAGAAACAAAGCAACAATCGATGGAATGGCGACACTCCGGTTCTCCAAGACCTAAGAAGTTTCGTGTCAAAAAATCTGCTGGAAAAGTTCTTGCTTCAGTTTTTTGGGATTGCCATGGAGTAATCATGATTGATTTTTTGAATAAGGGTAGAACAATAACTGGAGATTACTATTCGACATTACTGACCACTCTACGGGAAAAAATTAAAGAGAAAAGACGCGGAAAGCTATCCAAAAGTGTTTTGTTTTTGCAGGACAACGCCCCTGCACACAAATCTCATGTTGCCATACAAAAAATTCGTGATTTAGGGTTCGAATTAGTAGAACCCCCCCCACTCTTTTTCACCAGATTTGGCTCCGTCCGACTCTCATCTCTTTCCTCAACTGAAAAAAAGTTTAAAAAGTCGTGAATTTTCTTCCAACGAGGAGGTAATAAAAGATGTGGAGGTCTGGTTTGCAGAGCAAGAAGAAACAGTTTTTTAAAGGTCTAGAGACGTTGCAGGTTCGCTGTAATAAATGTATCCAATTAAGAGGAGAATATGTTGAGTAATAAAATATTTTGACATTGAAATTTTGTTTGGTTCTATAGTAGGCTAAGAGTTTTTCAATATATCCTCGTACTAATTCCAAGCTGCGAAGTCAGAATGAGGCTAATTCCGAGTTGTAAAGTCGGAATTATACTAATTCCGAGTTGTAAAGTAGGAATTATAGTAATTCCGAGTTGTCAAGTAGGAATTATGCTGATTCCGAGTTGTAGAGTCGGAATTATACTAATTTTTAGTTGCAAAGTCGGAATTAGGCGGATTTAATTTTTTTGTGACCCTTTTACGCTGTCGTACATTTCAGAGCTGATGGAGACGTGATAAAAGTCAGCTAGTGTAAATTTCTTCAGAGTTGGTAAAAATAGTTGTTATTCTACTTCTGATTAGGTACACCCATACCTCTGTATGGAATTTCAACTTCTAAACTCATTTGATGCGTAATTTGATGCTCTTTCATTTTGACAATGGGCGATATTTTGACAGTTTGTGTTATTTTCAAGTTATAGGCCAAAACAAAAGTTCATAGTATGTAGGTACGAGATAAAACAAAAAAAGCTTCTACCTCATTTAGCGCAACTATATAGTACCCATTTCCTGGACGCTATTCTTCCTTGACTAAGGTCCAGTTTCACAATGTCTGGTCACCAAATGGTTAGGATTTGGCTATGGGTTAAGTATTAAAAAGTGTTTCAAAGTAGTTGGTTGGGAATATAATTAAAGTTAACCATAGTTCAACTTTACTATAACAAAATTCAATGGTTAGGAACTGACCAAAATATACTAACCTTACCTATGCTTTATTTTGAAAGTTAGTTTTTGACATATCCTACTTAATAATGATGGGTATCCCAAGATAAAATAGTATACATTTCTGAAATAGATATGTAGGTTCGATATCAATACATTTAGTGAAGAAAAGAAAGAGGTGCGTCGGCCAAAAATAATTAGGCCGAATCCGGACTTTTTTTACTATTTTACCTCTAGGCCAAGCTGTAGATAAAAATAAGAGGCTCTTTTCACACAAAATAAAAGACGCAAAGGCCTAAACTACTTTTTATAAGATAGTTCGTAGATGAAAACCCCGGTTTTCGCCCCACCAAAATCGCTTCGTGGAATTTTTTAAACAAGAAATAGTGAAAAAGATTTTTTTTGCGAATATCTCAAATATCTTCAAAAAGAAAGAGAAATATAAACTACCAAATCGGTGCATTTTTTACTGAGAAAATCCGGGAAAACCACGAAAAAGGCACCATTTTTCAAAAACTCATACAATATTGCGAAAACTGATAGGTAATAACATGTGGTTTAGCTGTGCGCAAGATGGTATAGTTTTTGCACAACCGCTTTATAAACAATGTGAGGGCAAATCTTTCTAAATGCGCCGATTTAAGGAAAATCATCTAATTCAATTTCTGTAAACGTCATTTGGAACCAAAGATCAATATCTACAATTTGTATATTTTGGATTTCCACCTAAAAGGTGGGAAATGTGTTGAAAATGTCACTGGAAGTTACTAATGCTTCAAAGTGCACCCGAAGTCGCCCGAACTCAACTCGAGTTAACTTCAGTGCGACTTCGGCTGACTTTGGACGAACTTTGAAGCGTTTTGATCAACTTTCAGTGACATTTTCAATACATTTCCCACCTCTTAGGTGAAAATTCAAAATATGCGAATTCTAAATATTGATCTCTACTTCCAGATGCCGTTTACAGAATTTGAATACGACAATTTCCCTTAAATCGGCGCATCTTGCGAGATGTACCCTTGAATTGTTTATAACGCGATTGTGCAAAAACTTCACATCGGTCAGAAGAAATATTGCTCACAGTTGAACCACATATTATTATATCTATCAGTTTTCCCAGATTTTCTCAGTGGAAAATGAACCGATCCGGTCGTATGGTAATCCATTTTGTAGGTTTAATAAATCTCTACAAAAGTTTCATTAATTTTTCCTCTAATTTCGGTTAGACGTTTCATCAAACTAATCAATTAATAATCTATCACTATTATTACTTAGCCCTGTCAACCGCTTGCCCAAAATGTCCTTCACAGCAATATCAACATCTTTATCTATTGGTGGTTTGAAAGTACATACTCCTGTTTTTGAAATTTATTCGTTTTGATCAGCCCATTTCTAGATGAATTCCTTCTTTAGTATTTTCCATGACTTTTTATTTTCCTTCCATGAAATTCAGTAGCTTTCCTTGCATTCTACTATTTTTTTGTATTTTTCCACAAGACTTGCAAAATTGCTCCTCCTCTGGTGAAGTCTAGAGTATTTAGTTTCTTTTTTTTTCAGATACCAGAGTTTTCATTTTTTTCTGAAAAAGTAACTTTATCTACCATAGAGACGATCCCCAATGAATGATATATTACTAGCAGCTCGGTCTTCATGAGCATTTTTTAACAAAAATTCACAGCGTGGCCATATACATTAATCTCATTTTGAGTTTTTTAACGTTGGTACAAAGTACAGAAAATCGTCAACAGGTAGTACTTAGTGACGGTTTTTAATTTTATGCTCTTTTAAATTGGTAGTACCTGGACGACCGAGCTTCGCTCGTTTTGCTACCTAATATGAACTGCAATCATTTAAATAACGAACGTTAAAGCAACAAAACCGAAAAAAAACAACTTTTTGTGGCAACTGTCACAGTGACAGTTCTCAATTCCAAGAAACATTCCTCCAAAACCTATAAGGACTATTGATTCCAACGGTTCCAGGTGTTTTATAATTTTTGCTAAACATCTTTTCTTGAGTGGAATTCAATGAATTCTTTCATCAAAAATTCGAATCTCTAATTCTTTCATTCGAACTAATTTTTGTTTGTGTAAAATCGCGTTTTTTTCACGAAAGACGCCTATATAGATGTCCTTAATGGATGAACTATTATCTAAACACAAAATTTTATCCAAATCATTAGAGCCATTTCCGAGATACCCAAAATATATGAATAAATATTAAACTATATCTTATTGGGACTATTGAAAGTGGGTGAAAATTAAAAAATTCTCATCAATACATTAACAATATCACATTAATGTCATGAAATTCTTGAATTGTCGTCGATCCTTGATATGTGTGCCAAATTTGATAAAATTTGGACGATTGGAATGATTGGAACGTTGAATGATCGTCTAATGATTGCTCTAAATGGCCAGGGAACTGCATATTTCGATCCCAGACCTGCCGTAGCCGAGTTTTTCAGGAGAAAAAAACGCCGATACAGAGAACCAACACCACAAATTTACCAGAATAGAGACTTTATTAAGAAATTCTTTATGAAAGAGGCAGAGTTCGATTTTTGAATTGGAGTGCAATTTTTCATTTTCAATTATAGAGTAATGTAGTTGTAAACCCGAAACCAGTAGAAATTAGACAAAAGTTTATTAAAGTGATGTAGAGAGTTTCCTCATTTTGTTTTTCAGATATATACAGTGTGACCCATTTTTAATGGAAACACCCCCCCCCTAAAATTTGAAGTTGTTAACCGATTTTATTTTTTTTTAAATGTCAAGTACTAAAAGGTCTACCTTGGGACAAAATTTTAAATGTTTATTCCAATTTTCAGGGCATACTACGATATTTTTTCTTAGTCGAAAATCGGGATTTTTTTAGCGATTTTTTTATTGAAAAAATCACTACGCCACTGGATTTAGAGTGCCTCTAAACAGGTGTGACCAAAACTTCATGAAAAAATATTCATTAATAACAAAGTTATGACAACTCAAAAATTCGAAAACTCTCACAAAAAACACCCTATATCAACAGATATAGCCATGAGAATATTTTTTATGATTTCGACAATAAGGTGCCGCCAGATGAAAAAAAAATTGATAGCGTGAAATTTTTTAATGAAAATAACGGAATTACACTCAAGTTTTCACGCAAATTAGCTAAAACTAAGACCTAATAGATTTTTCAATTTAAATCTTAGTTGCCATGGAAATGATATTACAGTTCGACACTTGTGAAAGATTTAAGTGTACTATTGTCAACAATATTCACCTTACAGTTCTTCGAATTATTTTGTGTCATGGCTGCAAGATTGAGAGTAAGAGAGAAAATTAAAATTGTACGCCTTTCGGGAGATGACGTTAGAAGTGCTAGAGAGGTTTGTAGAGTATTTAATGAGAGACATCCAGATCGTCCTCGTATCAGCTGCGGTACGGTAAATAAAATAAATAAAATATTGAATGAAACCGGTATGCAGTATCAAAAATGATGTTAAAAAGTAAAGACGAAACAGGAATGACAGGAAAGATCAAATCATTTTAGATTATTTCGGAAATAATCTTAATGCCAGTATAAGGAATGCCACTTTACATTTGAATATTCCACGAGAAACTATTCGGAGATGTCTCAAGGCGAAGAATATTAAACCTTTCAAGCAAAAATTCTTACACAAACTGCAAGAAGGCGACGAAGCAAGACGTCTGGAATATTGTTTATGTGCCCAAAGGGAATATTTAAACAATAGAAATTTTCTACAAAATATTTTATATACCGACGAAGCCGCTTTCACTACAAATGGAGTAGTGTCATCACAGAATAGTCGCTGTTGGGCAGCTGATAATCCTAACTGGGTAATAAACTATAAAAGCCAGTATTCCCAAAAAATCAACGTCTGGTGTGGAATTATTAGTCCTTTCTTTTTTGAGAAAAATATCAATACGCAGATGTTTCTAGAATTTTTAAACACAGAGTTTTGGGATGCTATTCACGAGCTGCCAATCAATGAACGATCAAATTTAATTGTCCAGTTAGATGGGTGTTCAGTTCATTATGCCAGAGCTGTGAGGCAATGGCTTAACGAACATTTTCCAAACCGATGGATAGGCCGTGGTAGTCCGTTTGTAGAGTGGCCACCCAGATCTCCAGACCTCACAGTTTTGGACTTTTTTCTCTGGGGACTTCTCACACAAAAGGTTTAGAAAAACCGCTTAAGATATAGAAATGAATTTTGTGCAAGAATTCGACAGGTATGTGCAGAATTACCCCTCAAGACCTAAGGAACGTAATTAGAAACATTCGTAAGCACTACGACAAATGTATCGAAATACATGGTGGATTAGTAGAGGCTACTAGAATATGAGTTAGAATTAATTGTTGCACTGAATCGAAACATTTCAGTAATTAGTTATCATAGTTACGTTTATTAAATTTTTTTGCTTCATTATTAGTTGAATTGTGTATAATGTAATTCCGTTATTTTCATTAAAAAAATTTACGCTATCAATTTTTTTTCATCTGGTGGCACTTTATTATTGAAATCATAAAAAAAATTCTCATGGCTATATCTATTGATATAGGGTAATGATTCTTTCGATAAAAAAATCGCTAATAAAAAATCCCGATTTTCGACTAATAAAAAATATCGTAGTAAGCCTTGAAAATTGGAACAAAAATTTCAAATTTTGTCCCAAGGTAGACCTTTTAGTACCTGATATTTCGAAAAAAATTTATTAAAATCGGTTTCCAACTCCAAATCTTAGAGGGGTGTTTCCATTAAAAATGGGTCACACTGTATGATTAACGATAAAAATGAAAATTCTTGTCATATTTTGTGTATGTGCTTGTTTGACTCTTCAAGTGATCCGTGCGTCTTGTCTCCAAGGCCCGATTTTGAACGTTTGCCATTTCACAGTTAAGGCCTGTGTGTCCACTTGGACACTTGGACACGCAATATATACCTTAAAAAATGCCTAGCATTCAACAGCTCCATAATGACAATCTTCTGACTACGTCAACATGAAATCTCGTTGACAACATTTAGGAAATTAACACTATCTAATGGTTATTTGACTCACATAACTTTTGTTATTGTGTAACACTTCAATATTTAACCACTAGTAAAACAAATGGTCTTTGGTTAAGTGACTAAGAAGATCACCATGTATTGTGAAACTGGGCGTTAGTGTGTATTTGTTAACTTTACTTTTATACATTTATTTTTCACTTGTCCATTACTGCTTTATATTACCTTGGCAACGATTGCTTTTAATATACCTATAACGCCCTGGGCGTTATGGAGGGCTTTATGAATCATAACATAACACAGTTCAATAAATTAATTACTCAGAAAATATTTATTTATAACTGTACATAAAAAAGGACTAATTATTTTCTCTCAAATAGAAATTACAATTTTCAAATGAAAAATAAGTTCCAAGTTTGAAGTTCTGTGAGTTGACCGATGATGAACTCCTCAATGTGCATTCGGTTTCGTTCGGAACGTTAACATTTTCTTTTTCGGAAACGGAATGGGCTATCATTGTAGCAATTTTGTTCTTCGAGGAGATACTTTCTTCAATATAGCTCTCCGCTACCGTACTATTCCATTTTCCATGTAATTTTAGTGTTTCAAAGGAAGCACCACCTTGAACAAGAATCGTTGACGACGTTCGACGTAGACAATGTCCGGTGTAACCTTTCGGGTATTACAAATTAAGGTATATCGCTATGATAGAAGGAACACTTCCTATAGTATTTTTACCTACAGGTAACTCAATGCATTTATTATTTCTGTAGGTTGAAAAAAACCAACGATGTTTACATCCTTTTGGTCGTAGTGCAATGTACTTTTTAACTAAGTTCAAGGCTCCTATTTCACTTTCTTCAACAATGGTGAAATTTTTTGAGGTGCAGGTCTTGGTTTCTGGTACCTTGATCTGTAAAACGGCTCCTCTGTCTTCAATGTCATCAATTGTCATCTTGACCATTTCATCACGTCTTAAGCCTCCAAATACGCCCATTACCAGAACAACTTTATGTAGCAGAAAAGTATCATCTGGAGCTTTTCTTATGAAAAGTAATACTTGTCCACCTTCCCACATCTTTGATTTTCTAGGAATGTATCCTTTTGATTTAACTTTGAGAAAGGCCATCAGTTGACTGAATGATGATATATTATTGTTTTCTTTAAAAATCAATGTTGATTTCAGCTGTGAGTATTTGGGCCATATACTATTTGCACTATATATTTCAGACTAAAATAATGTGAAATAAATAAAAAATATTAAATTTTTCATGAGATAAACTCACCAGTTCCTGGAAGTATGCCATTGAGATAGTTTCATTTACGATATTCACTCTGTTTTCATCTTTCCATTTCAAAAAATGGTCATACTCGTATAAGTATTTGGATATCACAGGCAGTAAATTTCCTAACGATTTTTCAGCTTTGAGCGTCACATTCTGTGGGATCTCCATAATTATTATGAACACAACCGTTTTTAGTTTCCTTCACTAACATTCTTGTCAATTCTTCAAAAATACAGCATCATTTTATTAAATAAACAACCCTTAGCTACCTCTTCAATGTTTCCATGACAATTGCATAGAATATCACTTGTGCTCAGTTGCCGACCAGAACGCAGTAAATACTATGAGAAGAAATTTATGAAGTAAACAACGTAGTTTGAGATGAAAAATAAAATCTTGTATGCACCACGAGCGTTACTAGATCCTAACGCCCATGTGGCGTTAGGATCTACAAACGCACTTGGTACATAAATAGCTATTATTGTCCATATTTTTTGAATTGCAGCCCTTGAAAAAGCCAATACACATTGGCGAAAGTTCGGGAAGCAGAAGTGAGTAATTTCTTCTTTCATTTGACCGGATGCCCGATAGAAGAGGTTTTCTATAATAATAAGCCGGTCGAGATATTTTCTTCTCTATAACACTATAAGTATAGTGACCTTCCTATGTCCATGATCAGCTGTTCGAAAATGCTCCGTCCCCAAAATGAAATTTCACAATAAAGGCACGACGCCCGCCCGCGGCGCGCGGCGTCGCTACGCATGCTTCGATCGGGAGCGGCCGCGACGCACAGTGTGCCGTCGAGTAGCGCGGAGCTAAGATGCTCAACAATGGGTGCCCAATCGAGATTCTCGCCGAAGTAGACGACGAGGACCCCAACCTCGATCATATGGGCCTCACAAGAGGCACTCAACACCCTCTGTTCAAACATTCTTTTTAAAATAGTTAGTGTTCAGTGTCGTTGATTTTTTCGTTTGGAAATTTTCGTTTGTTTGACGTTTTACCGTGTTCGGATAATTACGGGTACTGTACATAGTGTGTTAAGGGACCAAAATATGTATCTTTCATTATAACATACCTTATAGTGTAAGAATTTGTGAAATTCAAGGTGAATATGAGTACTGTAGTTCGTAGTGTTTAGATATTCATTTGTTTTAATCTGGTGTCACTGATTCTGAAAACACCCTTCTGCTCAAATACGTAAAATAAATTCACATTTTCGAATGAAGAACGTAGGTACTCCACATTATAGCGAGAAAGGTTATCTTTGATATGAATGCATTTTCCTAAAAAAATGATTTATGTGGATAGACAAAGTTCATTTCCAATGGAATATCAACCAAGTAGGAATTAGTGCACTGAATGTTAGTATTACAGTGACCCGATTTCTTCATCTATCTATCTGTATTATCAGAAAACCCTGCTGAATGCAAGAACGCAAATGAACTAGTGATTTGTTTTTCTAAACACACAAAGAGAAAATTAAATCACCATATCTCCATAACCAAGCACTGAATCAAATTGCTCAAATTGGTGTTTATATGGAGAGGAAACTAGAGTGAGTTGATAGAAGATGTTCTCCTTTTCACTCTCGCTTCCTACCCCCGCTCTTCAGCCTCCCCAATATATTGAATGGCAACACCCCACATCTCAGTGAAAAGTATTCGCTTTTCAGTAGTGCCATACAAAGGGTCTGTTTGCACTGGAATTTTCGAAAAACGTTTACCCAAATTCTTCATCATTTGAATGTTTTTTCGAATAAATGAATAGGTACTTGAAATTTTTCCTCGTGAATCCAATTCAAGAAATAGAAAACACTACTCAATTACCAAAATCACACTCGACGCTCATTTCGCGAGCAAAGTTAGCATCTTCAGGAGCTATAAGCTTACTGATCTGCTTATTCTACATTTATACTACTTATCTGAATGAATGTATACTACTTATCTGATGGTAAAAAAAGTCCAGGATTTATAAAACTATCAGTAAGGACTGCGAGAGGAAATTTTGGGTCAAACTCGAAGGGCTATGAAAGTACGGTTCAAAGAGCATATTGCTCATATCTGAATTTCAAGATCAGAAAAATCGAGTGTGGAGTTTGAAATTAATTGGGCAGGTTCATGAACATATACTTCTCGATATTCCAGAGCTTAAAAATTGCCAAGTGCAAGAGTAGTATGAATACTGTCAAGGGCTCTATTCCATACAGCACATTGTTCAATTTCATAGTTGAATGATAGAATAGAATAGAATTTATTTGATCAAGATACGATAATGTTTTTGGTAAGTTAATCAGGTACCAAATGTTAATTAAAATTTATAAAACCTGTACTTAAAACATCACAAACAGACATACAAAATTTTCAAAATCGATAGAAGAACATGATTTGTCAAGATACATCATTGAGAAGTGGGGGCACACTCAGATATTCGTCGATAGAGTAAAAACAGTGGAGCAAAATATGTTGTTTCTGTTTTAATTTGAAACAATTGCAATTGAACATTTTGAATTATTGAAGTAGATATGGGCCTCACAAGAGGCACTCAACACCCTCTGTTCAAACATTCTTTTTAAAATAGTTAGTGTACAGTGTCTTCGATTTTTTTCGTTTGGTAATTTTCGTTTGTTTGACGTTTTACCGTGTTCGGATGATTACGGGACAGTACATAGTGTGTTAAGGGACCAAAATATGTATCTTTCGTTATAATATACCTTATAGTGTAAGAATTTGTGAAATTCAAGGGGAATATGAGTACTGTAGTTCGTAGTGTGTAGAGAATCGTTTGTTTGCTCAAATGCGTAAAATGAATTCACATTTCCGAATGTACAACGTAGCAAAAAACGTTATCATGGACATGCATTTTCCTAAAAAAATTAATATAGTTGATAGACAAAGTTCATTTCCAATGGAATATGAACCAAGTAGAAATTAGTGCACTGAATGTTAGTATTACAGTGACCCGATTTCTGCATCCATCTATCTGTATTATCCGACAAACCTCCTGAATGCAAGAACGTAAATAAACTAGTGATTTGTTTTTCTACACACACAAAGAGAAAATTAAATCACCATATCTCCATAACCAAGCACTGAATCAAATGGCTCAAATTGGTGTTTATATGGAGAGGAAACTAGAGTGAGTTGATGGAAGATGTTCTTTTCACTCTCGCTTCTACCCCCGCTCTTCAGCCTCCCCAATATATTGAATGGCAACACCCCACATATCAGTGAAAAGTATTCGCTTTTCAGTAATGCCATACAAAGGGTCTGTTTGCACTGGAATTTTCGAAAAACCTTCACCCAAATTCTTATTCATTTGAATGTTTGTTCGAATAAGTGAATACTTGAAATTTTTCCTCGAGAATCTAATTCAAGAAATAGAAAACACTCAATTACCAAAATCACACTCGACACTCATTTCGCGAGCAAAGTTAGCATCTTCAGGAGGAACAAGCTTACTAAACTGTTTATTCTACATTAATCCTATTTATACTACTTATCTGAATGAATGTATACTACTTTTCTGTTAGTAAAAAAATTCGGGGATTTATAAAATTAGCAGTAAGGACTGCGAGATGAAGTAAGGACTCGATGGGCTATGAAAGAACGGTTCAAAGAGCACATTGCTCATATCCGAATTTCAAGATCAGAAAAGTTTGAAATTAATTTGGCAGGTTCATGAACATATTCTTCTCGATATTCCAGAGCTTAAAAATTGCCAAGTGCAAGAATAGTATGAATACTGTTAAGGGCCCTATTCCGTACAGCCCATTGTTCAATTTCATATTTGAGTGAAGGTTCCTCCTCGCGATAATATAATAGAATAGAATTTATTTGATCAAGTTACAATAATGTTTTTTGGCAAGTTAATCAGGTACAAAAAAGTTAGTTAAAATTTAATAAAACCTATACTTAAAATATCACAAACAGACATACAAAATTTTCACAATCGATAGACGAACATGATTTGTCAAGATACATTCTTGAGAAGTGGGGGGCACACTCAGATATTCGTCGATAGAGTAAAAACAGTGGAGCAAAATATGTTTTTTCAGTTTTAATTTGAAACAATTGCAATTGAACATCTTGAAATCTTGAATTGTTCATATGGGCCTCACAAGAGGCACTCAACTCCCTCTGTTCAAATATTATTTTTAAAATAGTTGGTGTTCAGTGTCGTCGATTTTTTTCGTTTGGAAAGTTTTGTTTGGGAATTTTCGTTTGGAAATTTTCGTTTGGAAATTTTCGTTTGGAAATTTTCGTTTGTTTGACGTTTTACCGTGTACGGATAATTACGGGTACTGTACATATTGTGTTAAGGGACCAAAATATGTATGTTTTATTGTAACATAATTTATAGTGTAAGAATGTGTTAACTTCAAGGTGAATATGAGTACTGTAGTTCGTAGTGTGTAGAGAATCATTTGTTTTAATCTGGAAAGCTGGTGTCCCTAATTCTGAAAACACCCTTGTGCTCAAATACGTAAATTGAATTCACATTTCCAAATACAGAACGTAGGTACTCCACCTTATAGCGAAAAAGGTTATTTTGGATATGAATGCATTTTCCTAAAAAAATTATTTATGTGGATAGACAAAGTTCATTCTCAATGGAATAAGAACCAAGTAGGAATTAGTGCACTGAATGCTAGTATTACAGTGACCTGATTTCTTCATTTATCTATCTGTATCATTAGACAAACTTCCTGAATGCAAGAAGGCAAATAAACTAGTGACTTGTTTTTCTGACACACAGAGAAAATTAAATCACCATATCTCCATAACCAAGCACTGAATCAAATTGCTCAAATTGGTGTTTATATGGAGAGGAAACTAGAATGAGTTGATTGAAGACGTTCTCCTTTTCACTCTCTCTTCCTACCCCCCACTTCAGCCACCCCAATATATTGAATGGCAACACCCCACGTCTCAGTGAAAAATATTCGCTTTTCAGTAATGCTATACAAAGGGCCTGTTTGCACTGCAATTTTCAATGAACTTCAACCCAAATTCTTATTCATTTGAATGTTTGTTCGAATAAATGAATTCTTTGCTGTGAACACAATTCAAGAAATAGAAATTACTCAATTACCAAAATCACATTCGACGCTCGTTTCGCGAGCAAGGTTAGCATCTTCAGGAGCTACAAGCTTAATAAAGTGCTTATTCTACCTTACTCCCACTTATTTAAACTACTTATCTGAATGAATGTATACTTCTTATCTGATAGTCAACAAAAGTCGGGTGTTCATAAAATTACCAGGAGGGACTGCGAGAAGAAGTATTTGGGTTAAATTCGAAGGGGTATATGAAAGTACGGTTCAATGAGCACATTGCTCATACTCGAATTTCAAGATCAGAAAAATTGAGCGTGTAGTTTGAAATTGATTGGACAGGTTCATGAATATAGACTTCTCGATGTATTCGAGAGCCTAAAAATTGGCAAGAGTAAGAATAGTATGAATGATGATAAGGGCCCCATTCCATACATCCTATTGTTCAAGTTCGTAGTACAATGAATGTTTCTCCTCTTGATTATAGAATAGGATAAAATTTGATTTTATTGAAAATATGAACAGGATATTCATAAAGTTCAGAGGAGTCATGTATTGGTTCAATTTTCAATTAAGAATGTTTCTCTTCACATGATAAAATTTATTTGACCAAGTTACAATAATGTTTTTGCCAAGTCAGTCAGGTACAAATAGTTAATAAAAATTCATTAAAATAAACACTTGAAATATCAAAGGCACACAAAATTTCCACAATTGATAGAATGACATGATATGTCAAGATACATTATTGAGACGTGGTGGCGTTCTCAGATATTCGTCAATAGAGTAAAAACAGTGGAATAGAATGTGTCGTTTAAGTTTGAAACAATAATTGTAATTGAGCATTTTGAATTCTTGAGGCAAGAAATTGTAGATTCCAACATTCAGTAAATTCATCTAAGATTTGTTGAGCCTTCATCGGGAAGGCTTTAAGTCGTTCGCTCCACGAGTTTGATAATCATGAAAATCGGAGTTGGCACAATAAATGCCTTTTTTTTCTGTGAATCTCTGGAAGACTATCATAACTGAATAGGGAAGGAACAGTCATAGGAACAGGAGTTTGGAAATTTGTTGACATGATCCCTGTAGCCAGCACCAGCAATAATTCTTATCGCTCTCTTCTGCATTTTGAAGACTTTACATGAGAGAAAAGAGTTTCCCCATAACTGTATGTCGTAATTTATGTGTGAGTGGAAGGTAGAGAAATAACACGACCGTACAATGTTGTCACCGAGTTGATTTTCGATGTGCGCAACAGAAATATTGAACTGGATAATTTATGACATAACTGCTCTATTTGGGAGGACCATGATAGTCTATCATCGTTAAATACTCCTAGAAACCAGTACTGTCTCTACTCAAAGAATCAGCCATGGTGTTCAAAACATTATCTGCATGAGTAGAAGTGTTTATTAATGTCTTCTCGGCATATGCAAAGCATTTATTAGAAGACATAGTTGAAAGAGATCGTTCATGTAGATAATAAGGAGTGACGGGCCAAGAATGGATCGCTGAGGTACCCCTTGTGAAATAGTTTGAAAGTCAGAACATGCTTCATTTATAAATACTGCTTGTTTTCTATTGCTCAGGTAGGCCTGTACTAAATCGAGAGCTAAACCTCTGACGCCATAAAAATGCAGTTTCTCCACTAGAGTGGAGTGAGAGACACACTCGAAGGCTCTTGATGGATCATGCCGTCTTCCAAGCCTTCGACTATCTCAGTTACGATTCTGAAAACAGCAACTGTGTTGCTGCATTTATTCCTAAAACCAAATTGATAGCAGTTGAGAAATTCAGTAGATACAAAGTATTTGATAATTCTCTACTTCAGTATAACTTCGAAAACTTTGGAGAACAAGAGAATTATAGATATTGGGCGGTAGTTTGATATTTGTATAGTATCCCCTTTTTTGAATATAGGCATTGATTTCGCAACCTTTAAAGACATCAGAAAATTCTCCTTTTGAATTGCATGCATTGAAAATGGTAACAAGCGGATCGATTATCAGAGTTTTTTTCAGAAGTTCAATGGTCATCCCATATCGAAATCATTGATCAAAGTCATTCATTTCCACGAAAAGTTTTTGTCATCAAATCCAAAACATGTAGGGTAGAATCAGTTCAGAGCAAGTAGATTCCAAAAATTGGGTAAACAATAATAATTTGATAATGAGTACGCTTTATCAGTACAGAACTTTTGTCCGGGGGGGAAGCGCCAGTTTTCCTGAAGATCGCATAATAGCAACTAGTAATAGTTGTTGAATCTGGAGAATAAATTGATGAATACTTGGTTGAAAATATATATTACTGACAGTCAGAATCGTTATAATGTTATTTTGACTTTTTATAAACAAAATTGATATAAACTCCTTTTTATGTATAGGATGATTCTATAACAGGTGAATTCTATTTAGGGTGATTCTCAAAACAACATTCTAAAATTCTCCCCTCTTTTCAATTTCGAATAATATAAAAAAATTCATACAACAAATAAAATAGAAAACATAAATTCAAAATTGAAGTTCAAATTAAATAAATTCAAATCATGAGTGACTTTGAAAACGCTTCGGGTACTTCACCAAACGTCCCGATCTAGTAATTGTCCCATCTGATTTCAATTCTGTTTCTCCATCTTCTTTCTCCATCTGCTTCTTCTCCTTCGGGTCATTTTCATTTCGGTTGCTGGTGCGTTTTTCATCATCTTCGTATCTCTGGATTCGTTGTATACGTAACTCAATTCTCTCTTGATCGGATGAAACCTCCACCGGATATAACCTTTGATAAGGTCGAGTCAATTATCCATGCTGGGTCTTAAATTTCGCTACTCTTGGTACCCCATCTTTTCCTGGGTATATCTTTAGAATTCTTCCTAAGGGCCAGTTTAGTCTTTTCATGTTATCTGCTCTAATAAACACGATATCACCAACTTTCAGATGATAGTGAGTTTTGCTATGACCAGTATTGATCAGTTCCGCGAGGTACTCCTTTTGAAATCGAATCCTGAGTCCATCTCGAATCTTCTGTAGATATCGTGTTTCACATAGTGGTTTCTGTCGATGTAATCTAAATATGGTGTTTCGGTATTTGTGATGTCTTGAAAAAATAGTGATGGGCTTAAGGGAACGAGATCATTCTGATCCTCAGAAATATATGTCAGTGGTCTGGCGTTAATGATCGCTTCACAGTCGCACAAAACTGTTGTTATTTCTTCGTAAGTCAGACACAATTTTCTCAAGTTTCGTCGAAGCAATTCTTTAATAATTCTTATAATGCGCTCCCACCAACCTCCCCACCAGGAAGCGGTTCATGGATTGAATGTCCATTTAATTTCTCTTTCTGTAGAACAATCCACTATTTTCTTCCAGTCTAGTTGCTTAAGATGATTACTTGCGCCAACAAAATTCGTGCCATTATCAGAATTCTTCCTCGTCTAGGTATAAATCTTCGCAATGCCAAAAGAAAAGAATCAGTAGATAAAGATTTCAGTTTCCAAATGGACCGCCCTGTACACTGCACATGTGATTAACAATCCATGCTTTACTTTCTTCCTTTAGGTGCAGTGGTCCAGCCAAATCCACACCAGTAACTCTGAATGCTGCATTACAAGTTATTCTGTCTAGAGGTAGAGGTGCTATAGGAGTCTGAACTGGTTCACTATTATCTCTTCTACAGATTACACACTTTTCTATGATCCCTTTCAGTGTTTTTCTTCCTTTCAATATCCAATAATTTTCCTCCAATTTACAAAGTATTGTGTGTACACCAACATGATGATGAATACAATGTTGTTGGTAAATCATCTTGGTGACAATTGCGTTTTTGTTTGGTAAAAGTATTGGACACCTGAATTCCTCAGAGTAGTCACCTAGAAGTAGTCAAGTTCACAGTCTCCAAATTTCTCATTCATCCTTAAAAGTTCAAAAATTCTTGAAAAGTACCGCTTTCTCTCCAAAACTTTCTTTTTGTACAATTTTCCAAAGTTGAATTTCTGCCATTCGTATTTCATCAATATTGAGATATCCAGACTTCTTATATTAATTTGATTTGGAATTGAAATAAAATCTGAATATCCATCCAACCATTCTTACAATTCTTGAAAATTCAATTAATTTGGAATAGTGAAAGTAGCAATTACGTTCTTCTTTCTCTCCAAGTTCACTTCATTTTCTGATGGGTTGATCTCACAATAGGGCCAATCTTCAGGATTCTTTTTCAACCATTGTGGACCTTCCCACCATTTTTGTGTCAATAATGTCTTACTATTGCATCCCCTTGACCCAAGATCCACTGGATCAAGTTTTCCTGGCACATGATTCCAATCAAGGACATCGCTACAAGAATTTATTTCTTTTACCCGATTCCCAACAAATGTAGTCCGGGTTCCTTTAGTTCTAATCCAAGCCAAGATTACCATTGAATCAGACCAATAATATGTTTTCATCGTTTTGAATCCATCTACTTGTTTTATAGTACGACATAATCTAGATCCAATTAAAGCAGATAATAGTTCAAGTCTTGGTAATGTTAAATATTTCTGAGAGGCAACCCTGGATTTTGCTTGAATTAAACGAATAGAAATGCAAGTTGAGAAAATTATTTACAGTAGACAATTTGATTTGGAATATATTCATAACTATACAACACTTTATAGAATTACAAGTGAAAATGTTAATGATGAACTATTTGTCAGAGGGTGAATGGCAAATCAGAATAAGATGAGGGAAATGGGAAGATTTTGACATTAATATTCAAAAAATTAAATAAACTTCGATGTGGAACATAAGAATAGGACATATTTATAACAAGGTTCACTGCACAAAATACTTTTGAATTAGGACTAAAAAAAGCAATCAGAGTGATTATCGGACAGTAATGGAACTTTGGGAGACAATCTTTAAAAGTCATGTAAATGTGATAAGTTGAATCAAACATAGCACGTTGATAAAACAGAAACATAGTACCTACTCACTACTGTATATATGGATTATCAATCATTTGGTGGATAGTTAGTTTCACGGGAAAGTGTTAATTCCTATCTTTCATATTCGTATTTTATTTTTATGATATATGTATGTTCAATTCTGTCTTTTTACAGATTTTATATTTATCCATTTTAATTCGTATCTTTTTAGTGATATTGGTTTGTTTATTGCGATATTTTATATGTACGTAATTCATAGCAAGTATTTCGCGACGCTTATCTTGTTATTGTATTTATAGAAATCCTTTCTTCTTTATACATTTAAATAAAAGAAATTGATTAATTTTTATTGTTATTATATTATGTAGCTTTCTACCTTTTTCTTAAATCGATGAACATTAATGATTTCGTGCATATCTGAATAGTCTCAGGCTTATGCTGTACATTACCTGTTCTGTAACATCAGACTTAAGGTATGTTCATGCTCATATGAACTTCGGAAAATTTATGCGAATCGCAAATTAGGAAATTACCAACAAAATTTGACGTTCATAGTCATGCGAAAAAATTTGATGGTTACTGTCATTGCGGGTAAGTCAAAGTACCTAGAATTTAATGTTTTGTGCTTTTTTTTAGTTTTGTTAATAATGGTTATTCTTTCTTTGTTAATAAAAAGTATTCCTTCCCGAATCCTAAAACAAGGAATAGAATATAAAAGTGATGGCCTTTCTGCGGGAGGAATGGGTTTTGTTGTGATATATTGATAAGAGTTCATCAAACTGAGAACACGTCACACGAAAATCATTAAAATATTCATTGGGATCATTCAGTCTCATTTCTCGAACGAGGCTGTGATAATCACCATGAATTTTTTCGAGTTTTTAAAAATGTCGAATACTACAACTCCTTTTTTTTCGCCTGGAAGCTTCACGTTCTTTCCAAAGCCGATACAACTGATGGTAGAGTACAATGAACCCATCCAAATAATCTATATCCTATGATGCGAATAACAACCACATCAACGAACTTTCACCTGTATGTGTATTTAATTTTGAGGATTTGCGGTTAATTAAATAATAACACAAACACATTTTACGCATTCTGTGGCCTCGTGATTTGATACGAATTCGCAAAGAAGTTCAAATATTTCAACTTCATTGCGATTTTTTCAGCCGCCATTTTATTCGCATGAATTTTCTGAAATTCGTATGAGCATGAAAATACCTTTAGTCATAACCTCATCAGGTCAAAAGTCAAAACTAATTTTGTTGGTTGTACCAGGAGGGACCCGCGCCCCTTTCTCTTTCCCCTTGTATCCGCCACTGTCTGTTATATTGATATTCTTGGATTATTTTGAATTGTAGGTTTGGAACATAATAATATACAAGTAATGGCAGAATCCTCTCAAAAATCGGTATCGAGAGATTCTTTTATATTTGTAACGTCAATATCGAATCTTTCGATACAATTAAGAGAAAGAAATACGTGATACGTATAATGAAGATTATGTTTCCAGATTATACAAATGAATCTATTTTCCATATGATAAAACGAACATGAAAAATCAGTTAATTTCCAAGAGCTTGTGTGTAACTATAAAATAATAAACTAATAAACGTGAACAATAGAACATAGCTAACACATTAGAGATACCAATTTAAAGCTAATTGAACTCAATAAAATGTTATTTTCAGTAGGTTTTGTGGATACGTTTTGTTTGTTGTTTCAGCAAGCGGTAACAGTAGGTGGTTATAAATGGGTGATTATTCAAAATCGGTTCAAAAGTATGTGAGGCTTTTTTCGGTACCATGTAAATTTTTGAACGGTTCAACGACCAATCATGGAACAAAAACCGTTTTGAATGATATCACTGTTCCTACTTTTTGAAATAAAAGACATAGATGGCGCAACCCAAGTAGCACACCTATATTGGTAGAATATTGGCACAATTTTGATTTTATTGAAAATATGAACAGGATGTTCATAAAGACAGTTGTGGAATCATCTGCGACTGAAAGTTGGAATTTAGTCGCTATTTTCCATCGTACAAGATAACCTCTCTTGGAAGGGATTTATGTTGTGAAGAGAAACATTCTCAATTGAAAATTGAACCAATACATGACTCCTCTGGAAATGAAAAAAACCTACGATAAAATTGAAGTTACTTTTTTGTAATATCTAACAGAAAACAACTACTTCCCCGGCTAAAGCCACGCTGGACATTGAACTACATCTGATAGATATTGAGAAAGACCCTATATAACTTGAGAAAAAAAATCTGAAAGTATAAATATGCATTTTCATTCAGTTGATTATTTATTAAATGCCCAGTTTCCATTGGAGGTTCTTATCTATAAATGATATAGGGGAGAATGTTATTCAGAAGTATCACTCACAGAAACTCGCTCATTTCATTGATGCGTGCCACCTCTGATTTACAAGTTACGTTTTCTGAAAATAAATTCACATATTTTGAATTTCAATTCACATTTCTGAATTTCAATCTACACATTCTGAAATTCAATTTATTTTTCTGGATTACAATTCACGCATTCTGAAATTCAATTCATTGTTCTGAATTTCAATTTACATATTCTGAAATTCAATTAACCTTTCTGAATTACAATGAATACATTCTGAAATTCAATTCAATATTCTGAATTTCAATTTATACATTCGGGAATTCAATTCACCTTTCTGAATTACAGAGAACACATTCTGAAATTCTATTCACTATTCTGAATTTCAGTTTACAAGTTCTGATTTATAACTTGAAAAGGTGTATATAGCGTTCAATCTCTTCTGGTGTTTCGTCCCTTCCTTATTTTCGTTTCCATTGTTAAAACAATCACTGTGAAATTGTCTGATCGAATATCACTTCAAAATGCAGAATTTTCAAAATACTTCCATCTTTCACCTTACCAGTCGCTCAAACTGTGTTGCTGTACAAAACACCACTCTAAGAAACACAGTTTTCACGAAAGCAAGGTGAGAGTATTTTTTGAAAATTCAGCATTTTGTCGTGGTATTATTACTGAAAATATCAGGAATAATGGATTCCAACTCCTGATGTGAACTCACGACCTGTTTGCCTAATTCATACTTATGGCAGCTGTCCAAGGAAAAGCGAAACTCTGATCGTGGCATAAGATAGCAGTATTTTCGTATAGTAATGATACCATTTCGTTTCACTGTTGAATCTCTTCTGCATGATAAATATCGAACTCTATTCGTTTGGAAAATACGGCTCCGGCTCTGAATTTTACAGACGTTATATCCACATCTTCCGAAAAGGACCACTCACACATCTTATAGAAAAAAGTCTTTGCGTGGAATTGGCTGAATTTTTTATATGTTGTAGCTGGAGCCATTCCATTGGCATAACTCGATCGTATGATTAGATTCGGCGCTAGAGTGCGTGAAGTCATGAATTTTGTGCTTTTTTGAGAATTCGCAGCCCAGTAAAAAATATGAGATTCTTATGATGTGCATTCACTACAATAGTGCGGCTGGAATTTATTGGGATTTGAGAAAAGCGTGTTTCATCGAAAAAATGCAATAGTGTTTTTACAGGGTGATTATCATTGTATTCATTTTCATATTGAGTATGCGAATGCCTACGAGACTAAGTTTATTTACACCTTTTCAAGATGTAAATCAGAATGTGTGAACTAAAATTCAGAATAGTGAATTGAATTTCAAAATGTGTGAAATGAAATTCAGAATAGTGAATTGAATTTCAGAATGCGTAAATTGTAATTCAGAAGCGTAAATTGTAATTCAGAAGCTTAAATTGAATTTCAGAATATGTAGATTGGAATTCAGAACTGTGAATTTAAATTCAGAATAAGTGAATTATTGATTTTCAGAAAGCGTAACTTGTGAATCTGTGAATTATGTACTTTAAAAATTTCATCAAAATAGTTAATATTGCCAATCCATGAGTTGAGATGAAAGTGGGTAATAATGAGCACGAAAATTTTGCATCGAAGTATGCCTATCCGCACACAAAACTTCGTTACCATCGATATTTATTCATTTATTTACAAATTTGAATTATTTTGAATTGTGGTCAAATATCACGTTGTTTCGTATGCCTAACTTTCATCTACTGGAGTTGGTTAATCTTGAAGAAATAAAGAATAAAAAAGTTGATGGAGATTGTGCAAGAGGCACAGCATACGACATTTATTTTCATGCAGCTGCTATTATGAAAAATCTGCCGTGAAGAACTATCTACTGAAAGATATCTTCGTCATATATTATATATGGTCGTGTATTATAACTTTTCATATCTTAATGGATCCTTTTCAAGTAGTAAATCAAAAACGGTAATATTAACTTCGGAAAGCGTAAATTGTAATTCAGATTGGTGATTTGTATTTCAGAAAGTATTAATTGAAATTTAGAATAGTAAAGTAAATTTCAGAATGAGTGAATTGTAATTCAGAAAAGTAAATTGTGTTTCAGAAAGTATAAATTGAAATTTATAATAGTTAAGTAAATTTCAGAATGCGAGAACTGTAATTCGGAAGGGTGAATCGAATTTCAGAATGTATAAATTGAAATTCAGAATAGTGAATTGAATTTCAGAGTGAGTAAATTCAAATTAAGAAAAGGTAATTTGTAATTCAGAAACAATAATTTGTAAATCAGAAAACATAATTTGGATTCCAAAAACATATAATTTACTAATCTTTTATATGTATGTAGAGAAATTATCCATTCAGATATGCAAAGTTTAATACACGACTATGCATTTGTATAACACACGACAAAGATATCTTTCAGTAGAAAGTTTTGCACAGCAGGTTATCCATAGGTACATAGAACCCTCCATCAAGTAATAAACTTTATTTAATTATTTGGATATTTCAATTCGTTCGTCCTTAAAAAAATATAATTGTGAAAAATTAGCGTCCTATACTTCCATATCGAGCAATGCTATAATAGCAGCCGCCTGAAATGTCGTATGCTGTGCAGCCCTTGCGCAATCTTCTTCAACTATTCTGTTCCTTATCTCTTCAAGATATACATGCCTCTGTTAACCAACTCCAATAGATAAAAGATAGATCACGCGTTATGAAATTCAATTCACTTTTCTGAATTTCAATTCACACATTCTGAAATTCAATTCACCTTTCTGAATTACAATGAACACAATCTGAAATTCAATTCACTATTCTGAATTTCAATTTACAAATTCTGAAATTCAATTCACCTTTCTGAATTACAATGAACACATTCTGAAATTCAATTCACTATTCTGAATTTCAGTTTACTCATTCTGATTTACATCTTGAAGAGGTGTACATACATAGAAAAGATTAGCAAATCATATATTTCTGGAATCCAAATGATATTTTCTGATTTATAAATTACTGTTTCTGAATTACAAAGTACCTTTTCTGAATTTGAATTCACACATTCTGAAATTCAATTCTCTATTCTGAATTTCAATTAACACATTCTAAGAGTCAATTCACTTTTCTGAATTACAATTTACGCATTCTGAAATTTACTTCACTATTCTGAATTTCAATTTATACTTTCTGAAATACAAATCAACAATCTGAATTACAATTTACGCTTTCTGAAATTAACATAACCGTTTTTGATTTACTACTTGAAAAGGTGTAGTAAGTTCATTAATGTCTATCGATCAAAATGAACGTTGTCCGATGGGAATGCAACATTTTTTGTAGATTAAAAAAAATGCAATAGGGTTTTTACAGGGTGATCAACATAATATTTATTTTTAGAGAATACGAATGCATTCTTCTACGATACTGCGTTGATTTTCTTAGTCCACCCATGACGATAACCCATTAATATGTTCGATATTATAGATATACAGATATCAAAGAGAAAAGCTAGGCATTCATCCGGTACTACAATAGAGTCATATAATTGAATTTTAATGTATCCTGCCCTCAAAAGACAGAAATGGCCTCTGCGATTATTTAATGAGTGTATGTTCATAAATTATTTAATGATATTGACAAACGAATTAGTTGTGGTAAAAGCCATTAGAGTAGTACAAATACGTTGGATGATTTTCCCAGATAGCGTTGTGAGTGACAAAATAAACAAAATATTTAGAAAACAATGCCTTATCTCCAAGGATTTAATTAATTATAAAGAAATCCGGAATATGGAAATGATACATTATTGCTTACATAAAATACATGAGGGTTCGATAAGAATGAGAATGGATAGATGATAGTTTAATTAACCACGTTACTTACAAGTATATTTGTGGTGGGTCAGAAACAGTACCATGAGATAGTTACACATTGAAATGTCATTATTTAACATGTTGAAATATCAGTGATAATGATAAAAAGAATGAAAAATATAACACATATCAGTAATAAAATTGTAACGTGACATTAAACTGATGAATGATCATCATCAAAAAAATATATATATATATATTAAAGGATTAAGGATGAATAAAATCATGTTTATAACATTAGGGACAAATAAATTATGGAAAACTGTGGAGTACTATTATGTTTATACCGGGTGTTCCACATTTTATGTGACAGGCAATATTTGGTTTGTTGAAGGAGATACACAAAAATGTTTCATACAAAACTTTTAGGAGTTCATGAGAGCTATATTTTGATATAATTTTTAAATATACAGGGTGTTTGGTGTAGGTGCTACAGACCAAAATAGTATTTTTAAAATAGAACGCCCTGTATATTATCACATATTCAGATTCTACGTTGTATTCTGATATCATTTCACGTTTAATTTTTGAAATTCGGTTACGGCGTTGTTGAGTTATTGCTTAAAATGTAAAGTCTTGAAAACGACTATTATTTTAAAAAATATCTCATAAAATTATTCTCTCTGCATCAGATCACATGAAAATTAGTCAAAATTTTAGGTGTTCGAAGTAATGGTTTCAATTTTGAGTTGTGGAATTCAGTAAGGAATCATTTTGAATATGAAACAATTGAAATTGAAAGAGGTGTATTCGAAAACAAATCGTTAATAACAATGTAAATAATTTAACTTGATTCATTTCATAAGAATGGTAGGTACCTAGATATAAGTCATAAAAATTGTTCAAAGTGACGCCCATTAGATATTATACAGGCTTCGAAACGTCGAATCACTACTCTCGTACAAGTCGCTCTTATAATATTAGGCGTAATATCACTGCACGCTAGTCGAATTTTCATTTTCAGATCATCCACATTCAAAGGGGGCGTAGTGAAAACAATATCTTTTAAATAACTCCATAGGAAAAAATCAAGCGGTGATAAATCTGAGTAATGAGCCGGCCACCGAATTGGACCCTTAAAACCAATCCATCTATTTGGGTACGTTCTATCCAGATATTCAGTAACAACCTGTGAATTGTGGGGAGGAGCACCATCTTGTTGACACCAAATTCCTTGTCGTTCTGCTATGGGAATATCTTCCATAAACTGGATCAAATCGTTTTCTAGAAAATGTAAATATCGCAATCCATTGAGATTTTCATTGAAAAAGTAAGGTCCTATGATGCGGCCATTGAACAATCCACAAGTAGTTTGAAAATTACTTTCGCGGATCCAGTGAGGATTTTCTTGAGACCAATAGTGACTGTTATGTCGATTCACAACTCCATTATTGTGGAATCGCGATTCATCGCTCCACAAAATTTGACTGAATATGTTAGGATTTTCATGTAATATTACCTGAGTACAAGCAATGAATTCAAGTCGTCGTTCAAAGTCCGTGGGTTTCAAACCTTGTACCAACTGAATTTTGAATGGGTGGTATTTATTTTCTTTCAGAATTCTCTGTACATTAGATTTACTTACACATACTTCTTTTGCAAGAGTACGGATAGAAACATGTGGATGAATAATAATATAAGCCAACACATTGATCTCTAAATCTTCAGTTCTAACAGATCTCGTATGATGACGATGCTTTATAGTAGAAGGAAATGACCCAGTTCGCAATTTTTCTTCAACTCTAGAAAAAGTCATTCGTGACGGAATGGGTCTGTCTGGAAAACGTTCTTGGTATAGACGTTGTGCTTGACGACAGTTTTTCTGACATTCCCCAAAAATTAATAACATATCAATGCAATCACTTGGACTAAGCGCGAAAGGCGTACTGGAGTTTTCGCACAAAGAACACAGTTACTGTTTTGCAAAGAATCACAGAATCGAACTGGACAGTAGATACAATTCAATAACAATTGTTACTATGGCATCAACAAGCATAAGCTACTTGAGGAAATTGTGCAATATAAAACAATTCACCCTCAAGTTAGTCACATTCTCAAGAATTTCAATATTATATTCAACTGATATCGATATCGTATCGTAGAGGTGAGAATAATGGTTTGTATTCAGTAGTATAGTTCAATTTAATAAAAGATATAGACTGGATTCGTGTACGAGTAAATAAGTTTTTTTGAAACCTTATATTTAAGGAAAAGTGCAATAACTCAACAACGCCGTACCGAATTTCAAAAATCAAACATGAAATGATATCAGAATTTAACGTAGCATCTGAATATGTAATGATATACAGGGCGTTCTATTTAAAAAAATGGAATTTTGGTCTGTATATTTAAAAATTATATCAAAATAAAGCTCTCATGAACTCATAAAACTTTTGTGTAAAACATTTTTGTATATCTCCTCAAACAAACCAGATATTGCCTGTCGCATAAAATTTGGGACACCCGGTATACTCTAAGAGAATTGGCTTTGTGGGGGTATTCCGATTTACTGTACAAAACATTTTCGAGTAAAAATCTTTTGATTGTTGTTTTACATTTTTTGAATTCTATGAGATTTACTGATCTATGGAGAGTATTGTATAAATTGAGAATCAAAGAGTTTTGTTCAGTTACTCCGTGTCGTTGAAGATTAACTAAGTCTGTGGATCTGGTATTGTAATTGTGTTATCTGAGTTCTTAGAAAATTTGCAATTGTTATTATGTAGTAGGAAGTGGCATTATATTTAATTTGATGAAATGGTGTTGACAATGATCTCTATAGCCAAGATTGGCCAAAGTTCTAATTTCCCTTTTCTGTAATTTGAAAACCCTTAATGCATTATTAGAGCTACCCCAAAGAAGAATGCCGTAGGATATGACAAAGTGGAAAAGAGAAAAGTACGTAATTTTGAATAGTCTCATGTTACTAACAAGTTTGAATTGCCTCAATATAACTAGGACAATAGATAACTTGCTATTTGCTAAGCACATATTTTACAGGATAGACCAATTTATTCGATACATAAAGATACATGTCCGATTTCGAAACTCTACAACATGCCCAGGAATCAGTTTGGAATGATACATTCATTGGATGATATTGCTCATGCAAGCAATGGGTGCACGTTGCTAATGCGTTGTGTTTCCTTTTGTTTGCTAGATATGTGGCTAATATTAAATATCCCAGTTCACAACTTTATGATAACTTTCTAATAGAATACAGGAATGGTTCGAACAGAGGACAACAGCGGAACACAAATGATGCTATGAGTATATTCGCAGACTAGGTATGAATGATATCATTAGTGTTGTGTTAACCACAATATAGGTATTTAGCAAATGGGAAAGAAAAAAACTACACGAAATGGAAAATGAGATAAAAAAGATGAAAGTTGTTTTTTGAATATTACATTTATTTTGTTTCCCCAAAACATTCTGAGGCAATCATCCATTGGAAATATACTACTATGATGGAAGCTTCAACTCCGTCTAATTCGTTCATTCAAATTATATAGGAAGTATTTAATCAACATACAAACATTAAACAATCGCTTTTCTCTTTGACTTCCGTATATCTATAATATCTAATGTTTCATGGGTTATCGTCATTGATGGACTAAATGAATCAACTCAGTATGGTAGGCGAATTCATTCTTATTTACTGAAAATGAATATTACCTTAATTAGGAATTCTCAAAAATACACATTGGGCAATCTAGCGCCGAATCTTGTCTTACGATCGAGTTGAGTCAACGGAGACTTTTACTTTGAATGACTCCAGCTAGAACATTTAAAAAATTCAGACATTTTCGATAATTTTTTTTTCTGTAAGATGTGTGCGTTTCCTTTCCTTCGAGCTCTTTTCGTTCCAAATTCTTAGAAGCATTCGACTGAAGATACAGACGAAAGCGGATTTAATTTTTTCATCCCTTACACATTCGTAATCTAAATAGTTTAATCTGTAACAAGGTTGGAATGAAAAATTCGATGCGAGTGGGAAGATGCGAGTACGAGCCGAAGGCGACCGTGAGGAACCACGAGCAAATAACCACGAACAAGCAATAATTTTAACACTTTTATTCAAATCTCGTCACTACGATGACACTCAAGGCTATCGTTATTATTGTTACAACAGTGCGAAAACATTTTTCTAGTCAATAGAGAGATAACGGAATACATTTATATTTCACAGAAATATACGTGTTGTAGAATATATCTTCAATCTCATGAGAAGAAATTGATAGCATTCTGTTATGAAAAAAAAATTGCTGTTATTAAAATTGTTATTTCCGTCAACCGATTGCACCCCTACGTGCAACCCTCGGAAGTCTTCAAGATACTTGTGTGAGCTAGGGAAGACGCAGCTCTCATCTCATCTCCCAAAAAACCACGCACATTTACTACGTAGAATGGCTTTCGGCTAATTTTGCTCAAATTTTGATATGTCGTAGATCCTGGCATCCTCATTACGTAGTCCGAATCACAGATAGATCCTAGTACCTGTTTTCGAGCTACCAGGGTGTCAAAAATTCGATTTATGCTGTTGTGGGTATTATGCATCGATTTGATTTTTGTGCTCTAATTCGAAATTAAACTTTCTTAGAAATGAACTTTTCACATCTTAGTTGTAGCTTATGAGTCCCTCCATTCGAACAAAAAATAATGTCTCACGAAGGGTGTTGCATTACAACATGGCAAGACAATGTTAATAGAAAAAGATAAATATCAACAATATATTAGTTTTGATTTTCACTCAATCCGTTAAAACTAGAAAACAAACGGATAGAATTTGCAGCCGATTTTTTCGATGCTTTTCCGGGCGTCCACGAAAAACTCAATGATGGAAATAACTGTCCAAGATAACCTTATGATTTACTTATAAACCATTAAGTCCCCCTGCATAACAAGGAGGAAGCAGGGACAAACAACATCAAAGAGACTTAGACCTACATCATCTAATAGCCTACCAACACCGTAGGATTCGCCCTAGGGCGGATGTGTACCGGTTTTGCCCGCCCTCTGGTATCCCACCAAGAGCAGGATGAAACCCAACACCTCAAAAATGCAATGCTAGCCCATTCCAACCCCTCTGTGGCAAGTGATGGTTTTAACATTGTCATTTTATGTATTTAGATGTTGTAATTTGATTACTTATATTTCGGACGTCCATCATCTTAATGGTTGAAAGATTTCTATCTCTTTCAAATTTTTTCACAACGTTTCAATTGCTTGAATCCGCAATCGTCTTCTGGTGAATAGTGACAAAATCAGATGCTACGCGACCTTTTATAGGTCTATAATTAAAGTGTAATTACGCGCGGTCTTGTGGCGCGCGTGGTTTCGCGCTTTTTCTCCCTCCAAAACGGTCCATGAGCAGTTTCCATACGTTTTTAATTTCCACGCTTGGTTGACTGAAGGCACCATTGGCTTCTATGTAGGTGGTTTCCATAAATTTCCGTTTGAACCAATGTTCCTCTCTATGAAGAACACTAGCTTCGTCCCAGAGAATTCGGTGGTGTTTTGTCCAGGCGTGGTTAGCAATTCCCGATTTTGATGTTTCCCCTCGTCCACTTTTTTTCGGAAACAACTCGAAAAGACCAAGACAACCGAAGAAAGACCACAAAACCCCGTTCTCATTCTTCCCTATATCAGGGGTATCTCCGAGAAGATCAGAAGGATCGAAAATAAATACAACATCAAGAGTTGCTTTCAATTCGGCAGTACCTTACGAAGCTTCCTCACCAAGACGAAACCTGAGAACACAACAGAATCCAGTAAAAACTGTATTTACAAAGTCCCATGTGAATGTGGAGATTCCTTTATCGGAGAGACCAAGAGGCCATTATCAGTAAGAATGGCCGAACACAAAAAGTGTACTAAACGAGGGGAAACATCAAAATCGGGAATTGCTGACCACGCCTGGACAAAACATCACCGAATTCTCTGGGACGAAGCTAGTGTTCTTCATAGAGAGGAACATTGGTTCAAACGGAAATTTATGGCAACCACCTACATAGAAGCCAATGGTGCCTTCAGTCAACCAAGCGTGGAAATTAAAAACGTATGGAAACCGCTCATGGACCGTTTTGGAGGGAGAAAAAGCGCGAAACCACGCGCGCCACAAGACCGCGCGTAATAACACTTTAATTATAGACCTATAAAAGGTCGCGTAGCATCTGATTATGTCACTATTCACCAGAAGATGATTGCGGATTCAAGCAATTGAAACGTTGTGAAAAAATTTGAAAGAGATACATATCTTTCAACCATTAAGATGATGGACGTCCGAAATATAAGTAATCAAGTTACTACATCGTCTAAAACATTCAAACAAACATAGATGTTGTAATGTTCTACATTATTTTATATTGTAAATTTATTGTTAATAAACCCTTTTGCTTTTGCTTTGCTAGAATTTGCCAATTTTTTGAAAAAGTACAGGTCTCCATCAGCTACATGATGATTCATATGATTGCCTGTCCAAGAGTGTATAGTTTTCTATGTACAAGGTGACCATTTAAATGTTTTCAAACGCTATATCTCATTAACAAATTAATATAATTATTACGAATTGTCCATAACTGTTACTAGGATATGAAAGTTAAACTGAAATGATTCATAGAATAATCCTCACCATCACTCCCCTTATTTCCATCCACCCGCATTCAAATACTTTCAAAAGAAATATCTACTTGTGGTAAAAAATGCTCTCCACTTGAAGATAATCTCTTCAGATTATCTTCTCCACTTGAAGAAGCTGTCGTACAGCGAAACGATGGTCGCTGTTTCGTAAACCCTTTGTAGTGAAAATCATTCATTTAGTTTCAATATAGATAAAAATAGAATATGTTTCATTTCCTTAAGACAATACATATACTTTATGGAAAAAGTAAAAAAAAAAGAATGGGAAACATTGTATTGCCATGCTGTAATGCAACACCATTCGTGATACATTATTTTTTATTAAAATGGAAGGACTCATGAGCTACAACTTAGATGTGAAGAGGTCATTTTTACGAAAGTTCAATTACGAATTGGAGCACAAAAATCAAATCGATGCAAATTTACAAAATAGCAACAATCGAATTTTCGACACTTTGTAGCTCGAAAACTAGTTATAGGATCGATCTGTAATTCGGACTACGTCATAAGTAAATATGCGGGGTCCTTAGATTTCAGAATTCGAAAATTAAATGATGAGCGTGGAAAAACGAGATTTCTAACACATGATGACCCATTCTACGGATAAGTATTTCTTTGATATTCGTGCATAAAAAATGTTTCAACTATGAATATGTTAATGAGAAAAACACATACTGGGAAACGTCATTCATTGAAATAGTAAACATGTTTTGAATAATAATTTATGAACTTTTTTATTCAAAATTTCTTTCTTGTTGAGGTCTTTAGCATGAGCAGTGAACAAACTCTTGCATGAAATCACCATATTGTTTATTTTTCGATTATCGAAATATTTATTTGTGGAAACACGTTCGTAAAGTGGGACTTTTTTGTATGAGCGTGAAGTTTGTTGAATGAGGTGAAGCAGAATTCAACAAAACACGCGACAAAACTCGACAGTATTTTATTGACAAATTGTAGCAATTTTTCTGTTTTATCCTATGAATTTTTCAATTTTCGACGTATTATCAAATAATGACTTCCGAGTAAAATCTGACGCAAAATACTGTCTTTTTGAAAAATGTACAGACAGTGCGTGAAAAATTACTTTACGCACAGTTAATGATTTTACGCACAGTTGATTTTTTTACGCACTTTTGTGCTAAAAAGTATCACTTTACGCACTGTGAACAGTGCGTAAAACCTTAGTTTACGCACTGTCGTAAAAAAAGTTATTTCCGTAACTTGAAGCTAAATTATATTATATGAGTCTGGTCCTGGTCACTTATAAGAAATCGGACAAAATTAGGTAATCGAAATGCCCTTCTCTCCCAAAATCCTACAAAGAACAATACGAGGCAAATGTCTGACAGAAAAAAAAAAACTAAAGATCCAACTTATTTGAGGGCACATATACGTCATTCCTCCAAAAAAATAGAGGAATACGCGTGACCCATATGTAAATTTCTTAACATGAAGGAGATACCTATGTCCCGTTTGGCTTTGGTGCAATAAAAAAACCAAGACACTAATGGAAATACTGCAACATGGTGGATTTTTTGTATTGCCAAACCATATATTTTCCAAAATAATGGTATTAAGTTTTTTTTTGATATCTGATAGTACAAGGACATATTGAGTTGTAAGAAAATCAATGATGACATCTCGTCACCCTTGGGCAACTCGATCTATTCAATATGGCGGCCGATTTGGTGGATATAAATTATTTAAATTTCATAAGTTGTTTATAACTATAATTTTAAAATATATCTCTGTGAACTTTGCATTCATATCACAATTATCAGATGACAGATGATTTTCTGCTCCTTTTGTACTTTTACAACCTTAAGAAGATAGCTGCAACAATTCTGATGTAATCCCCTGTCCAGGGTCGTACACGAATTGGAATTAGAGCCTCTGCTATTGAACATTAGAAAATAATATTTGATGTGCTAGCGCTTCATGCTATCACTGGCTGTGATACTACTGCCATGTGATATGGCATTGGTAAGATTAGGATTGAATCCATAAATGTTTTGAAAAGAGGACACTGCTTGAATTTGGTTGGAGATATACATGCTGATCTGTGTGATACGAAACGGCAAGCACATAATTTTATGGCTACATGTTACAGAGCCAATAAATGTTACACAACTTCAGAGGCTCGTGTGAGACTATGGACAGACAAAGTTGGAAGTGCGACATCACAACTACCAAAACTGTGCTCACCGCCACCAAAACATTCAGCGTTTAAAGAAAACCTTGAGCGAGTTCACTTACAAACTTGCATTTGGAAAAGCTTGATGGACTCAGACCCACCAGATATGGATCCACTGCTTCACGGCTTCCATCAGAATGAAAACTCAAGATGCCTGCTACCCATAACTTTGCCAGGGAATATTTGAGTTGAGCAAGTGTACGTATTGCCATGTAAGAGCAATCGATGTAGTTGCAGGAGGAGCCTATCATGCACCATGTTTTGCTTGTGCAAAAATACTTTGTGTTCCAATGATTTAACAGGATTTGCGGTAGTAAAAGTGGAATAGGATGAGAACAATGTTTATGAACCAACTGGAACGATACTTTCGAAGAGACTACTCCTCACTCCATATCTTGAGAAATGCTGATTTCTATTTAGACGTTTTATTAGACTTCATTCATAAATGCTTTCTGTTTGTACCACGAAAAGATTGCAATATTATACTTGTTATAAATATTACACAAATCATATCACTTATGCTTGAGACATGTTTTTGTTCTACGTTAATCACATAATACATATACAATGGTGTTTCTGAAGAACAAATTCTAAACAAAATTCAGTTTGATACACTAAAGTTGCATGAAAAGACTGTTTGCAAATTAAAGTAATTTATGGCCGCCATATTGGCCGCCTTACTGAATATATCGAGTTGCCCAAGGGAGACAGAATGTCATTATCCATTTTATTGTAGCTCGATAATATATGTCCTTGTAAATATACAGCAGTTGAAAACTTAATACAAAATTTTAGGGTATTGCTTTTGGAAACCGGACTGAAATGATATATTGGCTCGACAAACGTTCGAAGTTTGTGAATGGGTTGAATAATGAAATAGTTTAGGTATACTTTACCAGTCCAGTACAACAACTACCTTGTGAATGAGTCTGTCAGGAGACAGCAAAAGTAATGTACAGGAACCAGATAAAAAGATAAAGTATGATTCAATTGAAATTTCTGTATTTACTGAAATGTGTGGAAAAAATACCAGAACTCATGAAGCCACCATCCCAAAAACTCGACAGAGGCACACAAGTCCCAAGGATATAACAATCTCATTTCTAACACCACACAAAGAGGCAAAAGAGCACTTACAACTCTAAAAGAAAACAGTTGAAATGTGTTTTGAAGATTAATATTCGTAAAGTAGATTTGACGAAGCATTCTTGGATGTATTCATAGTAGGCCAATCATTTTAGCATTTATAATCAAAAATTGGGAAAAATTGCAAAACAATGCAAACTTTCACGAATGTTCTGTTTTAGTGCGCAATGAAACCATACAAATTTGCGTCCACGTACAAGGTCAGCTACATTGTTAAAAATGTAAACTATAAACAATTCTAGTTATTTTGTAGTGAAAAAATGTAAAAGACTCGCAATATGACGAAAACAAAGAAAATGTCATCCTTTATTTTTCTTCACTTTTGCGTCTTTTTCTAAGTTTGGCATCAGAGTAAATAAATTATTTATTCATACTTTTGTTAATAAGATAGATAGAATAAGGGTTTGTGGGCGGACGGAACCATAAGCATGTAGGCCTCTCAATCGAGCCCATTATGCACCCATCACTGCTTGGAACGGGGCTTGGACTGTTCCGAGTTCCCCAAAGAGGAGCCCGTCGGAGCGGAAGTGGCGGACCCCAAGAAGAAGCCCGCTTGGGTGGGAGGAAGGGTGGACCCTGCAGTTGAGGCCAACACTATTGGGATCGAGAGGATTGGAGACCCCGTGAGGTAGCCCGCCGATGGGAGGTGGGTTGCAGAAGACCCCGGTGTGGAGCCCATCCGCATGAGAGTTTTGGAGGACCCTGAGATGGAGCCCTACAAGAGGTTACCAAGAGTGAGGGGAAAAGCCGTCGCCGCACGTGGAGCCCCCCCACGTGCGGAGGGCTGAATTCAACTGGGTGCACCTGATTCCCAGAGTGTTGTCGCTAGTGGACGAGTACCCCCCATCCATTCACCCCTTCAGCGCGCACAATACTTTGAGATTAGGGAAGGATTTTAGAGTGTCCTCAACACGCAGTCCGGGCTATTGAGCTAGGACTCCCATGCCCCCTGTGACACGTACCGCTGGACATTAGGTGTCCCTCGGGTCGCTACATTACAAGCGGTTTACGGTTTGAGTCGTGATCTGGTCCGCGGCGATGCTTTCGCAAAGGATTTGAGGGTTTTTTAGGCCCCCGCACCCCAAGGATAATAGAGACACGGTCGTCGCATACGCCATGTTTGTGACGTCATTGTAGTATAATTTTGTAAACAAAAGGGCCGTAAACATCACTTACCTATGTATCGAAGACTTCCGAGGGTTGCGCGTAGGGGTGCAATCGGTTGACGGAAATAACAATTTTTAACAATAACAAACAAAAATTGTATGTATGTGCATAATTAATAGCGCAATATTTGTTCTTTAGTTCAGGGCATAGCACAAAAGACCCCTGTCTTTTGTAGTTCATAGTGTCTTTGAGATAATCTTTCTTTCCATAACATTTTTTTTAATTGTTGAAGCTGTAATAGTAGTGGTGAGAGAAAACTTTACATTACATCCTTATAATTCAGAATAATAATGGACTTACCTCCATGATCAAGGTAAACAGAGCTTATTGCTAAAACGTGAAACTATTGTTAATATAAATTTTATTTCAGTACATCCGAATTCCCAACTGCAGGCGGAACAAATTGTGCGATTGTTGATGATGACTATGAAAGCTCACTCAAATCTGTTCCATCTCTTTTTTACCTGAATCAACTGAAAAAAAAATGGAATCATTTACAGATCAAGTGCAAGTTTTAGAACCAGTTACCGAAAAGTCATGGAAAGAAAAATATGGTAAATTTGTACATCACCATAACAAGATGAAAAAAAAGTTAAATGAATTGTCCAAACGAAATGTAGAACTTAATTGGAACTAATGAATCATTGTAATGAATAAAAACCTCTCAGTTTATTTCTCATTTAAATTCAACACTGCATTAATAGTAGTTCACTGCAGTACTGAATAGTCTATTTAAATTTCCCGCACAAATATACTACAATGACGTCACAAGCGACGACCGTGTTTCTATTATCCGTGCCCGCATACTACTTATGGCTATCGCTGGCCCGGGCCTTGGTCGTTTCCTATCCGCCACATGGGACGCGCCTGGTAGATAGCGCAACCTTCCCATATTGGCAGGATACTTTTGTTAATAACTCGGCCTATAAGAGTCTAAAACATGGCAAACGCAAAGAAACGTTTCTCTCTATGACATAAGTCCCGCCGAAATTTTGCCACCTCTGCCGATGACGGCAACATATTTTTTTGTTCATTTTCCACTGAAAAATTTTGTTTGCAAGCTGGAAGTTATGTAAATAATGCAAAAGTTTTTTGTATTGGTCGGGAACGCAGGGAGTAATTTCCCAGAAAACATATTAAATTTGCCACCACCACAGATTTCGGGAACTTTGTTAAATTTGAAAAGAATGAAGTAATGCATTTTTTTTATTTCAAAAATGTAAAATAAACAGAAAAAGTATGTTACCTCATCGGCGTAGGTGGCAAAGTTTCGGCGAGACTTATGAGAAAGAGAAACGTTTCTTTGCCACTCTTTTAGATTTTTTCGACCAAATTATTCAAAAACGTATGAACAAATAATTTATTAACTGTCACAATTTTCACTCGGGTTTGAAGGCCGTCGTTTTTGGAATTTCTTCCTAACGTTTCGCTAGCGCGACTGGTTAGCTTCTTCAGAGGCTTATACATCATGAATAATCTCAGATGACTGGAGATTCCGTCTGGGAAGATTGTATTTATTCTGATTTAGGTAGTCTTGTGCGTTAATTACCGTATCTGGATTTGACCCCTGTCTACCTGCCGGCTTAGTCGTTGATATCTTTTGTTATTTCAGAATTGCTTATTACCGTAACTGGGTTAAGCATATTTTCGATAACATTAATTGACACCTTTTTACCTGCTGTCTTAATGTCGTAGTTTTCATTTGTTATTTTGGAATTTCTAAGAATGGGTTTCCATATTCGGTTGAGGTTTACAGCTTCTTCCTTTCTGTTGAAATTATCCGTGTGTTTGTAGATCTCTATTGCCTTCCGTACAAGTCGGCTATGGTATCCCTGGTTGGGGGCAAGAAGTTTTACGTCCTCAAACAAAATCTTGTGGTTTCCTTCACTGAGCGCGTGTTCTGCTACTGCCGACTTGTTCGTTTGGCCTCATCTGCAGTTCCTCTGATGTTCCTTCAGACTTGTTCCCATCGATCTTTTTGTGGTTCCGATGTATACCTTTCCGCAAGTGCATGGTATGCGATATACCCCCGCTGCAGATAGTGGGTCTCTTTTGTCTTTTGCCGACCTAAGGCTTTGTTGTATTTTCTTGGTGGTTTGAATGTTGTGTTGCCCCAAGAGTTTTCCAATTCTGTCTGTGACTTTAGGAATATATGGAAGATACGCACGTGCAACTATGTGAGCCTCCTCCATACTTTGTCTCGTGGAATTCCTCGGTTTCATGGCCCTGTTGATTTCGGGTACACTATACCTATCCGTTCGATCTCAAGGTTGCTTGGAGATGTTCTAGTTCATCCCGTAGATATTCAGGTTCACATATTCTCCGAGCACGTTCTGCTAGTGTGGAGATAATTCCTCGCTTCTGACTAGGATGGTGGTTTGATAAAGCATGCAGATACCAATCCGTGTGCGTAGGTTTTCGGAATCCTTTGTGGGTCAGTCTTGTGCCACATCTTTCGATGAGTTCATCTAGAAATGCTATCCGCTGTTCCTGTTCAGTCTCCATGGTAAACATTTTCAACACATTTCCCACCTATCAGGTGAAAATCCAAAATATACAAATTGTAGATATTAATCTCCACTTCCATATGCCGTTTACAGAATTTGAACAAGATGATTTCCCTTGAATTGTTTATAACGTGATTGTGCAAAAACTACATATCGGACAGAAACCATCGTGCGCACAGTTGAACCACATGATATTATCTATCAGTTTCCGCAATATTGTTTGTCCACCTTCAGATTTATAAATTTTTTTTTTTAAAATAGTATCTTTTTAGAGATTTTCTCTGATTTTCTCAGTGAAAAATGAACCGATCTGGACGTATAGAAAACCATTTTGTAGGTTTTATGAATTTCTACAAAAGTTCCAGTGACTGTAAAACGATTTCTTGAATAATCTTTGGAATATTTCCAAAAAACAAAAAAAGCGATTTTGCTGGGGCGAAAACCCGGGTTTTCATTTACGAACTATGTTATAAAAAGTAGTATAGGCTGTTTGCGTCTTTTATTTTGTGTGAAAAGAGCTTCCCATTTTTATCTACGGCCAATGGACTCATTTGCTTTAGAAAACAACATTTATTCAATTCAATTCAATTTCATTATTTCCATTCAGACTCATACATACATAAGTATAGGATATTGTCAATGTCTATTTTACATATATGTTTTAAAAACGAACAGAACATTTTAACAAATATATAAAAATATAATATATAAAGTAATATAATTTATAATGTATATAAAACAATGTATGTAAGTCTACAAGTATAAATAAAAGTGGTTCTGACAGATTACAACAAATATGTTCCTGAACTGAATAAAAAACTCCATTAATTAAAAGTTTTGGCACTTCTTATTTGAATTTTGTCACATTTGATATCAATTTGATTTTAGTTGGTAAATTATTGTATGATTTCGCTGGCAGAATTATGGGACTGCTAGCTACAGTTGATAAGCGATGAGATGGTATATTAATATTGTAGTTTTGCCTTAAGTTATGCACATCAGTTCCGCAGAATAGCTGGATTATTCTTAATATACAACACACTGTTATAAATAAATAGAGAAGGGAACGTTAAAAGCTTAAGTTGTTTAAACAACTGGCGACAGGAAAGCATCTTAGGTTTAAACATCATGTTTCGTACAATCTTTTTTTGAAGTACAAAAACTTCGTTAGACCTAGAACTGTTGCCCTAGTCTAGAATTCCATTGTTCATGATTGAGTAAACGTATGAATAGTAGTACAGTTTCAAGAGATTGTGATCAATTCTCGATCGAAGTTGCCAGATTACAAAACAGTGTCTCGCTAAACTTTTTAGAAAGTTATCGATTTGAAACGTCCATGAAAGTTTAGAGTCAATCAAGATTCCTAAGAATTTTACTACTTGCTTTTTTTTGTTCAATGAATTGGTCCTTGTATTTTATCAGAAGACTTTTGTTCAAATCCCTCAGTGAGAACATGATTAATTCAGTCTTGCTTTGATTTAATATTATGCTGTTATTTTGACAATAGTTATTGATATAATTTGCAGACTCATTACAAGTGTTACTAAGATTTGTTACTGAATCACCAGAGCACGCAACAGAAGTGTTATTTGCGTATAAAGATAAATACGTTTCAGATATGTCTATATGAGTTATATCGTTTACAAAGATTATAAATAATAGGGGTCCTAGCAAACTCCCTTGCGGGACGCCGCTATTTATCTCTTCTATTCCAGACCAATACGAAATATCGTTAACTCGTAATCTAACACGTTGCGAACGATTTAAAAGAAATCCCTCTAGGCAATTTATAGCATTTCCACCCCATATGTTTGTAATTTTTGAAGTAGGAGTTCGAATGCTCTCTTTAAATCGAAAAAAAGACAGGCTACAAACCTACTTTCATCTAAGTTTTGAAGAATTTCATTATACAATGCTATGATTGCTTGATGGGTAGACAACCCCTTTCTAAAACCGAATTGACAGAGACTAAACAATTTATTATTATCAAGAAATGTTACAAGTTTCTGGTAAAATGCCTTTTCAAAAATCTTGGAAAATACTAATAATTAGAAATATTGTGAACGTCACCTTTCTTATGAATTGGTTGAATGATTGCCATTTTTAATGCACCAGGAAAACTTCCTTCTGAAAATGAAAGATTAATTAGGTGAGTAAGAAGACTAGCGACATAATTTGCCACATGTTTTAATAAAGAACATGGTAAATCGTCAAAACCAGACGATTTTTTTTTGTTACTGATATTATATGATATATCTCCTCCTCGGTGTAAGGGGCTAAAAAAAGTGAATGGACGTTTATTTTAGTGTTGGAAATATTAGGTGGAATTATACTTTCCGTTAGTTTTTTTATCGAGTTGATGAAAAATTATTGAAGCTCTCAACAATCTCATTTGGATTGCAAAGCTGTTTGTTCGTAACGTCAATAAAAAACTCTGGTAGTTTAGTGGGCTTGTTTATATTAATTTGATGTTTTATTATTTGCCATGACGTTTTTGATTTATTATTTGATGTCATAAACAAACTGTTGTTATACGCTTTTTTTGATTCGGCAATTCTCTTACCATGCTCTCGTTTTAGATACTTATATTTATGATTAATATTTTCATTTTGGGTGACCTTATATTCTCTGAATAAACTCCTCAATAAGTGTCCTTCGTTAATTATTTCTGTAGACAACCAAGGTTTTCCACTCCTATTGCTTTTTGTTAAAGATTTTTTCAACGGAAAACAGTATAGAAAGTTTTCCATGGAAGTATTAAGAAAACTGTCAAATAAATTTTGATTAGAGTCATCGTATTATAAAAAGGACCAGTCGACCTTTGATAGTTCATTTTGGAATTTTTTTATGCTTTCCTGTTTGTTGAAAAAACGTTTATAGACTGTTGGCTTATTTTGTTCCTTAATGTCCAAATTTAGAGAGATGATCTGCATGAAATGGTCTGATATATCACTATAAATTACTTCTGCATTTGTGGAGTTGGGATCAATACTGCTGAAAATATTATCAATTGTGGATTTGTGGTTATTTTGGATGCGTGTATATTCATGAATTGTTTTTTGGAGTCCAAATGATAGAAATAAATTCTCCAAAGAGCGAGCTTCTCGGCAATTATGATCGTCAAATCTGACATTCAAGTCCCCACAAAAAAATGTCAAAGCGTTAGATTTGTCTTTTAATGTTCCAGTCATCAATTCTGCCATTGATTCAGTAAAAACATCAAAGATGCCTGTATATCTATAAGTACAACACACTAGAATAGAAGTATTCGATAATTTCACTGCACACATGGCAAATTCAATTTTTTTTTCAGAATTAAAAAAAGTCAACTTTTTAAAACTTTTAAAATTATCGTTATTTCGTACAAAAATTGCGACTCCTCCACCATTACTGGTGTCTCTGCAAAAGTAGTCAGCTAGCTAATAAGATTTAAAATTTATCAATAAAATTTCATAATTTCTGCACCATGTTTCTGAAACACAGATTATGTCCGGAAAGTTCAGTGATTCCGCTAACAGTTCCAATTTGTCCGTTTTGTTTCTTAGGCTCCTAATATTGATGTGACAAACTGAATATAATTTACCGGAGGTTAAAATTGATTTCAATTCGTCTGCTTGGGAAATTACGTTGCGTTCGCTTTGATTTTCCTGTGATATAAAAAACGGCTCACATAAGATCTATAAGGCCACAATTTTTGTTCCATGGCTCGTTTGAAGTTGCTCGCTAGTAGTCTGACTTTAAAAGAAGAATACATCGAAGGATGGATGGATGAAATCTGCTCACAACTTACTTCAGGAAAGGTTTCCTTCAGTAAATTTGAGAGGGAAGTTTCGGTCGTATCGGTTTTCAGTCTGGTTACATGTAGGTCTATAAATTTTAGTACAGCCTTAACTGATTCGTTATCCTTATTATCACCTACGATCATTTGTCCTTTTCTATTTTTATTCCTGTTTCTTCTAGGCAAAACTGGACTCCAGTCGTCCCGATTTCGTGAGATTATCTCCTTCTCTACAGTTGTTGATGGGTCTTCTGCCAAGTGAATGAACTGACTCATTTTTAATTTGGATTGTTCTTGCAAAATGCTGGCTGCGACGTCGGCAGTTTTATCAGTTGGGAATGCCCTTGTTTGGGTTCTATTCTTTTTACTTGGTCCTTATCTGTATCACTTCCTAACTTACCTTTTTTGTTGCATTAGAAAAAGAGTCTTTGATATTTGTTTCTTCTGTGACAGAGACAATACGCTTGAGGTGATTTTGGTTTCGTTCTAACGCTGTATTAGTGTTATAGGAAACTTCAACATCAGCCTTTGGGTTGTTCCTGCGTTCAGAAGTAGATGGCATTGGTTGGTTGTTGTTCGATGTTTGGATTAATTTCATTTGTTCTTGTAGAGAAGAAATAGTCAATTGTTGAGTTATTATTAAGAGATCATTTTTCTCAATAATAGTTTTTAAATACCTTATTTCCATTGTTTTCGCGTCTTCGATTATCAGATCACTGGCACTGTCGAAGAATTTGTCAGGTTCATCTTGCAAGTTGGTTGGGAGATGATCACAACACAATACATTGTTGTTGTCTATGTATTTAACGCTTTTTAATAACTTCAAACAACCGATATGTGACAGAATACCACATTTGACACATTTCAAACCACTTTGAGCAACTTTTTGACACCTTTTACAAGGTCTTATTTCGGAGTTCACATTCACGTTACTTCTCGATTCCGCCATCATGACTTATTCATACATTTGTTAATTCTACTGATATAATTATGTTTCCCAAAGCAAACTGAATAACCATTTTGCAGAAAAGTCGTCTCATGTCAAAAAGTCTGGATTCAATGAACATCCGTTCAGTTGAATACATTTTCGGTTTTCCTAAAAGTATTTTGATGAACCAGTTGTGGAGCACCTCTTATGGTTTTGGATGTCAGCTTGGAATGTCTTTACAACTGATAATACTGAAATGAATGATGGATCCTGTATGTTATGTTCATTTTGTTGCTCTCATTGTTTCTTATTGGCAGACTCTGTTTGAGGTTGGTTCAAGCTTTTTTCAGCAAAATATGAGTAGTCCCTTGAAACCTCAAATATTCCAGTTTTCCCAGCAACACTCTGTGTCACTGTATCGAATGCCTTCGATAAATCCAGTGGAGAGATAATCTCGGAAACTAAACTGCGTCGTTGCAATCAATTTGCATTTATGTAGGTAGTTTACCAGCTGGAATTTCAGACTTTTCCTAATGATTAGGAAATTGTGGGTGTGAGTAATATAGGTCTGCAACTGCTAACTTTTTTTCGTCTCCGTTTTTTAAATTGGTATGATAATCGCGTTTTAAAAGTGGGTAGACTACAGCAGTTGATAAACATTTATTCATTATAAGAGAAAGAGGTTGTGCTACATGTTCTACAATGGATTTCAAAATTTCGGTATTGATTGTATTTGGGCCTGGTGCCTTTTTAGATTTTAGTATTATGATAATTTTTCTACTTCAGACGGGTAGTAGATTTAGTTATTCCATGATGTTTTTGTCTTGTTGAGTTGCTGAATTTTTATCAGCACCCAAAAAATAAATATTGAAGCTTCCTGAAATATTTTTACTATCACAGACAAGGTTACATTTATCTTGTTCTATGCTGTCAATATCTGGGAACTTTAGAAAATGTTGATGCAACCAATCTCTTTGTTTGATCAAAGCCATGAATCTATTTAGCTGGATTTATAGATTGTGTCGCAGCTGCTTCCGCTGCCGTAACTGTTGCCGTAGCCGCAGGCAAAATTATGACCAATTCATTTTGTGTTCATTGAGCACCAACTGCAGCGGGATTCTTATCTCTCGACTCGACAGCTTTCGTGTCGAATATACAAAATTTGCGATTGTCTCTTATATATCGAGAAGTGAGTATCGACTACAAATGTCATTTTTATTCGACATCTAAAGAGGTGTCGAGAAGTCAATTTTGTAAGGTTAGAGATGATGAAAAGTTTTTGATTTGCAAAAATATATTTCGACCAAAAGAAGAACATATACATATGCTGATTGAAGATATGGACAATCATCGAGATTTTGCCGCAGGTCGCTTGTATTCCGGAAATGCTAATGGCAAATATAGAGAAATATGACAAGAGCCAAGAAACGAATTGAACGGAACAAGAATGTTACTGACAAGAGAAAAGAATTTCTTCAGTAGTATTTTAGTTTGGTAGTACTCAAAATTATTTATTCACAATTAATGAGACTTTGTCAGATACTGATGTGTAATTAGTTAGCTATCAGAAAATAAATTTAAGAGTTCATAGGATAGAAGGTTTTCATCTAGTCTTTCAAGTCATTACAAAAGACTTAAAATATAAAGTAGCATAATTGAAGAGGTGTAAATTGCTCATTTTAACAAGCGTCTGTTCATTTCTGGTACGAATTAAGTTCTTGGCAATGTTCCTAAGAAAGTCCTAGGTTCACTATATTATAGTATACAGGCTGATTCACGGTGGATGGCACATTAGACGTTTCTGGTGAACCAGACAACGGATCACTTTGAAAATTTAATGGAGGGCATATTCGGACATTCTCTAGCCAACTAAAATATTTTCGACAATGCGGTGTTGCCGCTTCTATTAGAAAGCAGTAGCAACTTTGATTTTTCAAATGGAACACTCTGTATATAATATTATTTTTGGAATCTCCAACAATTGCCCGACAACTCTTCTCGATATTTCCCTATACCTATCTGTTACCGTTTTCGAAATAAAAATTAATTTCAATTTTTTTCTTCGAAAATCATGACTTCTAAAAATGCCGATATCTTTTAGTTAAGAAGTACTATGATATCGAAATTTGGTTTGGAGTTAAGTGATACTTAGACACTTCCCACACGTCAGCCTAATCTCCGTTACTTCAATACAGGGTGGTAAAAAAATACAGTTTTTTCGTTTGCTTGAAAAAGTTGCTGAAATTTGATTATTTTAAATGGAACACCCTGTATATTATTGAAAATTCGGAAAGCTGCTGAAATTTGCTTTCTTTCTATGTACATACCTATACCTAACTAGTCAAGTTTCGGACTTATGAGCATTTATTTGTGAAAATGTCCCTTCAGAATGGTATTTCCATTCGGTATTTGGTAAGCAGGCCATGATTACTATTTGACAGTAGCGTTGTGACATTCTCCTAATAATATCGACATTTTCGTCACTTCAGAAGTTGCAAATACCTTCAAAACGATGGAACAAAACTATTCAAACGAAGTTCTTATGAATTTGTTTATTATTTTTGGACAGTGTGACAAAATTATCAGCAGAACATGTAAAAAGTTCAATGAAATGTATCCGAATCTACCGCCAATGAACCTCAAGAAATTTATACGAATTCAGAACAATTTCAATATGTTTGGATAAACTTTAAAAAAGCACCAAGAAACTTGAAATTGGAAATATTGATATGAATAATTATAAAAAAGTAAAACAATCATGTGGAATATTTCAAAATATGTTCGAATCGCTGGCCGTTCACTTCCAAGCACTTATAATGCGGGTGTTGACTGCTTTCGTGGTGGCAGATCTGATTTCATTGGGATCCAAATCTTCAAATATTTGGGCAATCCTTTCTAACAATTCATCTCTCGAACGCACGGGTATTTTGTAAACTTTTTCTTTAAACATTCCCCACAAATAAAAATCTAATGGATTAAGATCGGGTGATCTCGCTGGCCAATTCCATGGTCCCAAGCGCCTTATCAACCGATCGTAAAAAGTCTTTCCAGTTCTGCGCTCACTTCTCTTGTGCAATGTGCAGGAGCTCCGTCTAGTTGGTACTAACAGTTTCGATATTCTTCAAGTGGCAGATTATCCACGAAACTCTCTACAGTATTCTCCAAAATATTCAGGCAGCTTCTGGATGTTAATGACTCCTCGTATATCACGTATCTCAATTTGTTGTCCATCAACATGCAGAAGACATTAAAACTAAATTTTTCTTGAAATCCGGCTTCTTTTGTGACGTGAAGATTTTCACTGGACCAATAATGACGATTTTTTCTATTGAAAATCCCTTCTCTCGAAAATTTCGATTCATCAGTTCAAATAATTTTATTTACTATTGGCGAAGTATGCGTCGAGATGTTACTGATCATGTTGGCAAATGCAACGATTGCCAACGCTTCAAGGCTCTAAACCTAAAACCTGCTGGGTTACTACAGACACCTATCCAGTCTCAGATATTCGAAGTAATCTCAATCGACCTTTTCGGACCTCTACCCGAAACCCCAACTGGTGATAAGTGGATCATGGTAATAGAAGATACAGCCAGCAGATGGGTGGAATTATTACCCCTTCAGTTAGCTACTGCTGAGGCCTGTGCTCGTGGCCTAATTGACGAAGTCATCCTTCGATATGGTTTACCCCGGCGTGTTTTTAGTGATAACGGTTCTCAGTTTGTCAGTGCCGTTATGCAGCAAGTTGCTCACGTATTGGGTTTTCAGCAATCACTGATCCCCACCTATCATCCCGAAGCAAATCCAGTAGAAAGAAAAAACCGTGATCTGAAGACTCAACTAGCCATTCTAACTGCAGGAGACCATACCTTGTGGAAGGATAGACTTCCTTCAGTGGGCTTTGCAATGAACACTTCCCGCCGGGAATCTACTAAATTCACCCCGGCATTTCTAACTTTCGGTCGCGAACTACGTACCCCCGATGATGTGCATAGAGACTTACGCACTATCGTGCAAAGTGACACTTTTAGGACTCAAATTACCCCGTACCTAAAAGATCTCAGTGACATTTTCTCGTGAAAATCATGAACTTTCCCAAGACAGACGTAATAAATATATCAACGAGCACCGTCGCTCTGTGACATTTAAAATTGGTGACAAAGTTTTAGTGAACGTTCACGCGTTGAGTAAAGTAAAGGACTACTATACTTCTAAGTTCGCGCCAAAACGGGACGGTCCATATAAAATTGTACGGGTTGTCTCACCGACTACATACGTAGTAGCAGCTCTGGATAAACCAGATATTCCTTTGGGTAAATACCATGTTTCCGCTCTCACACTCTAAACTGGTGAGAACGAAACAGCTCCAGTTCGCCCACTTCGCAAGAGAGGTAGGCCCCCCGGATCAAAGAACCACCCAGCTGAGGTACCAGACGATGATTCCGTTGCTTCGAAATCTGACAACCTTGGCATAGAAGACGAACCGACTCCTAATACTTCTACAGACCAGGCTGACGCAGATGTCCAGGAGGAACCTATCCGCATAGAACGTCCAAGAAGGGCCGTGAATAGATCTCGCTGCCCTTGCTGCAACTAGACTCATGTGGCATCCCACACGGGACGTTTGTGCTATGCCAAGGGGGAGATTGTAACACAATTTCTTCACGCACCCACCCTATTACGGACAAGTGACAGATGCCAGCCGTTCGACCAGTTGTTCCATGATAAATGGCGGCATTGGCTCGCGTGTTTATACTCTGCTCGGTGTCCAGTCATATTTTCTTTAATTTCGTTTGTGATTAGTTTACTTTGTTAATGTAGTGATGAGTTATAACATATTAAATAATTTGTCTGATTCACTAAATGATTTTAGCTGCCCTAAATTCTAAATTTAGGAACACACGAAAACCTAACCTATTACAACTGTTCGTTCCAATTACATTGCACACTCGATTTCCGCGTTAAACATGCATTATATCGTGAGAATATACCTCAATAAATAATTACAAAGCATTTGGGTAACCACTAGGTTCTTCGATTTGATTCTTATGCTTGCTGACCTTTGAACCCGTATGATAAGACCGATTTGGACTATATCACTCTCTGGGGAATCTGTTTTTGGTACAAGGAAAATGAAAGATATATACTGATCTCCTTTTGTTTCCACCCTGCTAATTTCTTTCGATTCCAATAATTTATATAACGATTCTCTAATCAAACCGAATTCCATCCCGAGCCGCCTCCCTTCTCTGAGAACTATCATCTGGTGTAGAGTTGCCCTGAAAGGGTTTCCTTAACGGATATTTCCCGATTGTTTTTTCATGGTTTTCTCACAAACTAATCTACAAACAACTAATATCCACACTTAACGTATATTGTGGTACGCGTTATTTGGCACACGAAACAAGAATTATATCCATAGCTCGAGAAAGTGGAGGATGATGCACGGGTTTTTTCTTTAAACGTTTAAGTTCGGGACAAGAACTTAGATACTACCTTATATTATTAACGAGATGATACACAAATATTTTCACTGAACTTACATATGGAAAACTTTTTTATTATTAATTTTACGACAAAAAGTTATTCTTCATAAAGCATTCTGCATTGTTTAAAACCCAAGATGCAATCAGCAGATATCGAATTCTATCAATCTTATAAGAGGTATGTCAAAAAATGTTAATTTTACTCAAGAGTTAGTAACTTAAAAAAAAATGTTATTGTGAAAAATTGTTCGGAAGTAAAAATCACTTTCAAATACGCAGTTGAATTAATTTACAGTATTTTTTTTCATTTCTCGCACCATCTCTTCAATAACATCGGAAATTTAATTGTAATTATTGAATCTAGGATGCTCTGACAAGAAATGTCAGACAGTAATTATTATACATGTAATCTGGGATGCTCTGACAAAAATGTTTGACAGTATTTAGCGAAATTTGGTAGGGAGTATTATAAAATTTGGTAGAAATGTTAGCAACATTAAGTACTGAAGATAAAATTGAAATTGTGTTAATTGTGGGTGGTAATTGTAAAACTTATCGTGGAGCTGCAGGAATTTTTAATAACCAAAACCCAAACAAAATGTTTTCACCCCTCGAAACTAGTATGCAGGTAATCACCATGTTGGTTGGTCACAGAGGGCACTTGCAACTGCTTTGAGGAACGTTGCACAAGTATCTGTTAGATTTAATTCAATACCCGTCGTGTTCTTAGCCAGGGGAGTAGGTGTTTTCTGACAGGTACTTGCCATAATAAGCCTACGTAGTAGGCTAAGTTGCTTGTATTTGGCATTATTTGTGATAGTGCTGACACTGATCTTTCGGCCTTCTCCACTGTTCTTCTTACATGCTCATTGAAGATTAGCTTGTAATCCAGCCATATACCCAAACATTTCAGCGCTTTTACTGGTATTATTGTGGCATCCCTTATGCGGAACTCTATTTCGTCCCTTTTCCTAGTGCCTTTAATTATCGCCTCCGTTTTATGGGCCGCTATGGTGAGGTTGTTTGTCTGCATCCATTCTTTAATCAGTTCAAGGATGCGTTTGCTTTTCCCATGAGTTCTCCTTTTGTTTTTGTGTTGACTAGCAATGCCAAATCATCAGCATAGGCCACAGTTTTGCATCCTTGTGGTAGTTGTAACTTCAGCACTGGGTTATACAGAATGTTCCACAGGGTAGGTCCGATTACGGATCCCTGTGGTACCTCCTGAGTCATCTCAATGACATTATTTTTGTCAATTTCAATGGTTCGGTTTTTCAGGCAGCTTTCAATAGTCTTGGTCAAGTATGCACTTATATTGATGTCCTTGAGTTTGTTGATTATTTTGCTCCATCCTGCTGTGTTAAATGTGTTTTGCACGTCAAGCGTGATGATGTTCCTGGTCTTTCTTTCAGAAACTTTGTCACCTACTCTACTGCTCTATCATATTCGTTCATCCTTAAACACTTAATAGTGATCTAATACAATGGTTTATTTCTGAAAGGATGTTTCGTAACAAATGTATTTCTGAGAATATTTTCAGTCCATACCAGAATAACATTAAAATGGTTGTCAACCACCAGATATTTTCACTCTAGTGCTCGATTGTTTTATGATCTGAGAGGATATTTCAACTTGATATTCCATTATGAATGTGGAACAATGTCGTACCCCTGTGGTATGAAATGCCTGGCATAAATAAACTTGGAAATTGCTGATTTCGGTACTAGGTCAACTTTAATTTCGAAAGAAATGTGTCTTGCCGTAATAATTTTATGTGTGATATTTTCGTCGATTTATTACCTATTCATTTGCACTTTCATGAAGAGCCTTGAAAGCAGCAACAAATTTAACGACAAATATAGATGATGACTTTCAAATATGTTATCGAACAGATCTGTGAGTTAGTGATTGATTTTGGTTCCCTGGGCAGACATGCATTAAAAATAAGCTTTTATGCATATTCGTCAAAGAAATTCAGCAGAAAGGCACTTTCATTTCCGTTCTCGATTATGGAATTGAATTTACGAGAAATCCATGAAAATGTGTATGGCAGTGCTTTCTATTTGATGACGATTAACAAATGATCGCGATTCGTCGAATACCACATGCAAGTGCACATAGCTTTCGTGAAATAGTTCAATAGATTTGAAGTGTACTCAACAGAAATTCTCCCCGTAGTGTGTACTGATTGTTCTGGTCAATATTTACGAAGTATACTCTATTATCCAGAATTGCTCGATGATGCCTCAATATTCAGGAGTATAAGTCATGATACATCGTATATCAAGAGACAAAATAAAGCGCTTAGCCGAAACATTCCTGCTGTTGCAAACATTGATACCGACGACTGGTTTATATGTCTGTTTGAGAATTTCAGACAATGATGTGAACGGATTACTTTCATTTTGGACTTCCATTGTCTGAATTGTTACTGTGAACACGACGTTTAACTCGGTACGGGATCTCCAATCGTTATCAAGTGTATGGTTTTATCGTCGATTTATTGGTCCTCGACGGTTCGACTTATTTACTTAGACCGCAAAGTGAACGATTGCCGCTCGACAAAGAGAATTCTTTGGAGAGCGATTTTTTCAACAAACGCAGCTCTTAGATATAAAAACGATCGACACGTCATTCAACATAGGCACATAATCAGCCCTATGCTGTATCTCTTCCGTGCGGTCAGACGTTGAGATAACGTCTGACCGCTAAACATAACGGAAGTGATACAGCATAGGGCTGAATATTATTACCTATGAGAAAATTAACAAAATATTTACAATAGTAATCCCAAATGTAAAAGCTATCCAAATATCCAATAATTCACACACACACACACTCATATAATGAAAAAACAAAAATAATTTGCTAAAACAAATACCGAATGTCGAGATCGAACTCCGGGCTCAAAAAGTTATTATTGGATTCAATAATATAGAATATAAGCACAGTTTTCAAACATACAGATATATAAAACACGGTAAAAATTATCACTATACTACAGGGTATGGGGTAAAGGATCGAGCTTAGACTGCTTTGAGTGATGAGTCAGAATTCTGCCCGTCTGGAGCATCCAGAAGGCAGACCACATACACTGCCCGGTGGCAGCCCCACGATGTTGTTTGATCACTATAGCCGGTTTAAGGTTTAGTCGTAGTAGTATCATTTCTTCTCCATATAAGTACATGGGCATTATTATTGGATTGTGTGTGAGATATCAGTCATTTGTGATAGGTTTTCTTAGGATTCCCGGAAAAGTGACGAAAAAACCGGGTTTACTACATTACCTTGTATCATGGATACTTGATGATCCTCTGGTCTATAATGAAAAGGATCCAATTCCTAATAAATGAACCCACCGAGTTTCCAACGGATGTTGTGGTGGGCTCTGATTGCTGTCATGTTCCTGGTCAAAGGATTTCCAAGTATGAAGAGCCTGTAGAAATTTTCTTACAGTTTTCTTACGTATTCTTCAAAAGTTGTGATGTTGGCTAGTTCACGTAGTGCGTCTAGCTGAATGAATCTGTCACTGTTGGTGACGATACGGAGTACTTTGTTCTGCATCCTCTTCAGTCTCAACATATGATTTTTGGGGAGGCTGCAAAACACTGGGCAGGTGTAGGCCATCGCTGGTCTGATGACATGTTTGTATAGTAGGAGCTTACTCTCCTTTGCCAGCTTGCAATTCCTTGCTATCAGCGGACAGGTCCGCTTCATTGCAGCTGCATCTCGCTGCCAGCGCCTCAGCTACTCGTGTTAGAAAACATCGGGAAGTCGTACGTAAATAACGAATACAAGAGTGGAGACAACCTCGACCCCTGAGGCACTCCTGCTCCGGCCATTTTCGCTACGGAGCTAGTTTCGTTAACCCTCACTTCGAAAGCTCTGTTGACTAGGTACGAATCAAAAATCTTTACCATGTACTCAGGCATGCCTGCCCGTAATATTTTCATGATGAACCCTCCTATCCAGACGGTATCGAATGCTTTTTGGATGTCCAGCAGCACCATAACTGTGTTGAGGCTTTGCTGAAAGCCCCCTCCCTCACTCCGTGAACTATCCGGGCAACCCGAGATGACGTGGAGTGTTCTCTCCGGAACCCAAACTTCTCATCCGGGATAAGCTGGAGTCTTTCCTCAGAGTCAACAATCTCTTGAGATCCACCACCTTGGCGAGAGCACTGAGCAGTGAATTGGGACCTTCAATTCAGATATGCCCTGTTTTATAATCCTGATGATCTCCGCTTGCTTTAGGCACTATGGGTAGTTCTGCCATTTTATGAACGTTTATGAAGTTAATAAACTGTACTATTGCATCAATCTTGTCTATCCCTGGAGCCTTATTGCTAGAGATCCATTTTATAACTTCCTGAAACTCCTCGAAGCTGGTCATCAACATTGAGCAGGTTCTGCTGTTTATATTGATGTGGGGTGCATCTCTAAAGTGTTTGGTTTTCCTAGAAATTCGCTTCTGCTATGGGGTGATATCAGCCGATGTTTGGAATATTCCCTGGTAATACTTTCACAACATTTTCACTTTCCTTGGTGTGGTCATTGCCTGTGTTTGACCATCCCCTACGTCCGGTATGTCTCTGCCCCTCTTTTAGAGCCGCCTCGACATCCGCCAAAGGGAATTGTCTCCCACATGCAAGCTTTTGAATTTCTTTTTCCAGATTTCATCCCAATGAATTTTTATTAGAGTGTTTCCCAAGTGGCATTTTTTCCTCTCTTGAGTTAAGTTTGATCAAGCCTAGTATGTAATCTGGAAGAAGATCCCTGTCTTCTCTCACGGCTTTCTTCCTGGCAGTCTCCGACTCTCAATATCCAATTGCTCCTCTGAATAAATTGAAGTGATTACTGTTTTTTCATTGATCACTCTCAGTTTACTAGGCAACTAGGCAACTACGCTAACCTCAGAACCACCATAGGTAAAATTGTTAAAATTTTGTTAAAATCGTTTTTGTTAAAATTGTTTTTTCCGTTAACCAGCTGTCGTCCCCTTACGAACGGCAGCCCTCAGATGTCGAAAATTGTGCAAGCCAAGGATTAACGAGGTCTTACCTTTTCACGTGCGATTCCTAGCACTTTCTCGGGCCATCAGAAAAATTTGTGCAGTCGCCATGGTTTGAACCACCGCCGACTGGCAGCCAAAGTGATTGAAACATGTCGCTTTAACCACTCGGCTACCTGGCCCCGAGTGTTATGAATTTATTGTCTATACTTTTTATCGTACAAGAATAGTTTCGTTTTGAACTAGAGCGCTTTTTCAACATTTTCGCTCTAGAGCGAAAAAGCTATCATAAAATTACATTTCTCGGAAATCATCAACTTTGTCTTGAGATCTGAAAGCGTCAAAGTCTACTTTGCAGATGTAGAAAATATGATACAAGTTCGTAAAGTAGGACTTTTTTGTATGAGCGTGAAGTTTGTTGAATGAGGCGCAGCCGAAATCAACACGCGAGTACAAAACCGCCCTTTACGAAAGTGTTTCATACAAAGTTTTTTCGACAGTTATTATATTGCCAAATTGTAGCAATTATATCATCAATTTGAATTTTTAATGATATGAATTGTTGTCTTATCAAATAAAGACTTCCGAGTTATATTTGACGCAAAATACTGTATTTTTCAAAAATGCATAAATGTACGAACAGCGTGTAAAAAATTACTTTACGCACAGTTGATGATTTTACGCACTGGTGATTTTTGACGCACTTGTGCGAAAAAGTATTACTTTACGCACTGTCAGCAGTGCGTAAAAGCTTAGTTTACGCACTGTCGTAGAAAAAAGCCCTTTACGAAAGTGTTTCATACAAAGTTTTTTCTTCGACAGTTACTATATTGCCAAATTGTAGCAATTACATCATTAATTTGAATGTTTAATGATATGAACTGTCGTCGTATTATCAAATAAAGACGTTCGAGTTATATTTGACGCAAAATCCTGTATTTTTCAAAAATGCATAAATGTATGAAAGGTGTGTGAAAAATTACTTTACGCGCAGGTGATGATTTTACGCACAGGTGATTTTTTTACTCACTGTCAGCAGTGCGTAAAAGCTTAGTTTACGCTCTGTCGTAGAAAAACCATTTTTTGCTTGAAATGCCCGTTTGTGAATCATGTACTTCCGGTATAAACAATAAATCACCTGATTTGCAGTGTACAGAGACTTGCCGAAAGTTTTACTACGGTAAATGTGTAGATATTAACAAACAAGATCTCATTGAATTTCTGATGCATAGAGTGCAATGGATATGCCCAAGTTGTAGAGGTAAAACAAATAATATATCTTTTGTGATTGGAACTGAATTTGCGATATCTGAATAGGAAATATGAGGACGTTATGGACTCTGTCAATTTCTGTAATGATCAAATTAGCACTTTCGTAACCACAATGAACAGAATTAATGATAAAATAGCTTCATTGGAGAAAGTGAACCGTGAAAATGCTAACATGAAAAAATAGGTATCCCTGCTACATCCTAAGGTGGACATAGATACCGTGTATCGTGTTTCCCCACATCCTTCATCGGTTCAACAGATGAAACTTATGGCCCTAGGGATGAATGTTGCCCGATGGGCGTTAGGATCTAGTAACGCTCGTGGTGCATACAAGATTTTATTTTTCACGAAAAAATTATCTTAAACGACGTTGTTTACTGCATGTGAAATCCAAATACTTATACGAGAAGGAGTATGACCATTTTTTGAAATGGAAAGATGAAAACAGAGTGAATGCCGTAAATAAAACTGTCTTAATGGCATACTTTCAGGAGCTGGTGAGTTTATCTCATGAAAAATATTAATATTTTTTATTTATTTTACATTATTTCAGTCTGAAAAATATAGTGCAAATAGTCTATGGACCAAATACTCACAGCTGAAATTAACATTGATTGTTAAAGAAGACATTGAAATATCAGCAATCAGTCAACTGATGGCCTTTCTGAAAGTTAAATCAAAAGGATGCATTCCTAAAAAATCAAAGGTGTTGGAAGGTGGACAAGTATTACTTTTCATAAGAAAAGCTATAGATGATACTTTTCTGCTACATAAAGTTGTTCTGGTAATGGGCGTATTTGGAGGCTTAAGACGCGATGAAATGGTCAAGATCACAATTGATTGACATTGAAGACAGGGAGCCATTTTACTGATCAAGTTACTAGAAACCAAGACCTGCACCTCAGAAAGTTTCACCATTGTTGAAGAAACCGAAGTAGGAGCCTTGAACTTAGTTAGAAAGTACATTGCACTACGACCAGAAGGATGTAAACAACGTAGGTTATTTTTTAACCTACAGAAATAATGAATGCATTGAGTTACCTTCAGGTAAAATTACTATGGGAAGTGTTACTTCTATCATAGCGAAATACCTTAATTTGGAAAACCCGAAAGGTTACACCGGACATTGTCTATGCCGAACATCGTTAACGCTTCTTGTTCAAGGTGGTGCTTCCTTTGAAACACTAAAATTACATGGAAAGTGGAAGAGTAGTACGGTAGCGGAGAGCTAATTTGAAGAAAGTATCTCCCCGAAAAACAAAATTGCCACAGTGTTTCCGTTTCAGAAAAAGAAAATGTTAACGTTCCGAACGAAACCATATGCATATTGAGGAGTTCATCATTGGTCAACTCACAGAACTTTAATCTTGGTACTAATTTTTCAGGAACATTCGAAAATGGTAATTTCTATTTGAGAGAAAATAACTAGTGTCTTTTTTATGTACAGTTATAAATAAAACTTTCCTGAGTAATTAATTTATTGAACTACAGAAAAAATCATTTAGCGGGCGTTATGATTCATAATGCCCTCCATAACGCCGGTCTGTTAATAGCAACCGTTGCCAAGGTGTTATAAAGCAGTAAGTGAAGTAAGTGAAGAATAAATGTAATATTTTACCTACTTTGTCATGTATAAACTTATTTATGAAACACAGAACTTACATAAACGAGCAAAAAGTTAAAAAAAATTATTATAAAAAAATTGCATTTCTGGTTAAAACTAACTGTACTCAAACATTCATGGAAATATTAAAATTTGTCGTTTAAATATTCTTGGAGGGTATATTGGGCCCTTTCGACAATATATTACAGGAATGTCCGGGGTCTAAAATCCAAGTTATCAACACCATATACGGGCACGCTGTGTGACTATGACATTGTGTGCTTCACTGAAACATGGCTCAACAATAATGTGATCGATAGCGAAGTGTTTTCCGGAAATTACAATGTGTATCGTAGAGATCGAGGATCATCAGCTTCCTGCTAATTGTAAGGAAGTGGCACCTTAATTGCTGTCAATAAATCAATCAATAGTTATATAAAAGGGGAATGGTCATCTTATGCAGAGGATCTTTGGGCAACAGTAATAGCTGAAGTAGGTGATAAGAAATCTATGGAATTTCATTTGTGCTGTGTTATATTCCCATATACAATTATGTGACTTCCAGCTCCTTTAGCTCGAAATATACGATAAATATCATTACCAACAATCCGAATAAAAAAATCGTGCTCTGTGGTGACTTTAATATTCTCTCTATACAATGGCATTATGAAGAAGTCAATAATCTTTGCATGTAGTTCTAGAAATTATACTGAATAGTAATTTTCTAATCGATACAATGTCTTTTGGAAATTTTACTCAACACAATAATTTCACTAACTCACCTGGAAATACACTTGACCTTGTTTTCCATAACTGTGATCACTTATGAAGGTTCCATTTATGCCAATCCCCTCTGGTTCGTGAAGATGAATTCCATAATACACACACATAGATTTGACTCGATATCTGGAGAAAAAATGTCAGAACCATAACTTCAATGAAGCAACTTATTACTTAATCAACAATTTCTTAGCTGGGATTGGTTGGCATGTATTCCTGGGAAAAACTGTTGATGGGACCACTGCCCTTTTATATTCCAAGATCAATACAGCTTTAGATACATTTGTTGCTCAGAATCCAATAATCTGTAAAAAATTCCCTTGTTGGTTTTTTGTTAGCACCATATAGGTGATTGAATAAAAGAATAAGTATCACTCAAATTGAAAAAATACCATAACGATATAAATTATCTCACCATTAAAATTTTTCGTGGACGTTCCAAATATTTGAAAGAACTTGACTAAAAAAAATTACCAAACAATTTTGGCAATATGTAAAAACCAAAAATAACTCTTCCAGTAGGATAGCAATTAACGATGAAATCGTGACGGAGGGTCAAACTATTTGTGGAGCATTATTTGCCGATCATTCTTCATCAACTCTCGGAGTCTTTGAAAAATCAAGGAAACAGGGTATCTACTCTTTTCAATTCCCAGAACATAATTAACTATCCCGTACCCGACAACTTTATCAGAGTTAAAATACAAACCTTCCCGAATAAGGTCTCTGGCCCTGACGATTTTGATGAAAATTTCATTAAAATGCCTTCAAAGACTTTTTCATTTCCTCTCTATTTCGTTTTTAATAAATCCTTTAAGAAAGGGCATTTTCCAATCGCCTGAAAAATCTAAATCTAAATCTATCATCGTATTTTCCAAGGCTTTCTTTATGCCAGAGTTACAACAATCAACTTTGGTTTTTCATATGAGTGCCATATTGGATTTTTGCATTTTTAAAAAGTATTTTTTTTTCTGATAACAACAATGTATCACACAATATGATTGAATCTCACATGCTGATCAAAATTAGGAAAAAATCTTTTTTGCGAAGAGTGCTTTGGAAAAAACGCCAACAATTTTGTTTAACAAACTAAATCTTGATAGTTCAGTTGAATTTGGATCTGGAACGTTCACATTTTCATCAAGCTTACCTACTTAAAAACTAAGATTTTGAATTAGGAAATACATGATAAGTTAGAAGTTTATTCTTCGCAAAACAAAACAAAATAAAGTGTTATAGAAGATTCTGAATAGCTCGCGATATGTCCCGTCTTCTTATCTTAGTCCTAATAGTGGTGCTTCTCAGTTCATCAGTATCGATAGGTACGGTTTTAAAAACCAAATCTTTCATAGTTCCCCATAAATAATAATCCAGCGGAGAAACATCAGGTGACCGCGCTTGCCAACGTATGTCTCCATTGTTCGAAATCACCTTACCGGGAAACATTTCTGACAAACACTCAGCAACTCTTCTAACGTTATGCGGCGGTGCGCCGTCTTGCTGGAACCAGAGGGTATTCAGCCGGTTGAGACGACTGTTGTTGTCAACGTAATCCCTAAGATCCTCAAAAAATTTAAATAACGATCGGCATTCAGATTTTCTTCATAAAATTATTTTGTCGTTCAATAAACCGACCCATACATTTACGCCGAAGCGTACTTGCGGCCGCCGCGCGACGTTCTTGATGTCCATGTGGATTCTCAATGGACCAAATGTGTTCATTGTGTCGATTGAACATGCCCATATTTGTGAATTTGCATTCATCCGTGAATATTACATTACGTTAAAATTTGGATTTTGCTCCAACTGGTTCATTACGAATCTACAAAAATCTACCCGTCGACCAGCATCTCCGGGATGGAGAAATTTGGTGAATTTTGAATGGATGATACTTGTGTTTCTTTAGTATCCTCCACACCACTTGATGCGATATGCCAAGATTTGTTGCAACTCCCCGTGTGGAAACGGACCGATTATCTTGCACCTAAAGGAAAAAGATTCAAATCCTAGGTAATTTTTTTTCTATTTCACTCACCGCATGCAAAACTGCTATCTCATTTACATTATCTCTATCGTTGTACCTTCGTCTAGGCTTTACAAATGAACCATAATCGGCTAAATTTCTTTGGAGTAATAGAAAATAATTCTGTGCTTGTTGCTCTCTCTGGATACCGCTGGAGATACGTTTCAGACGTAATTTGCGCATTTTCGCTTTTCTTCATTTGAAAATGGCATTAGAACTTGAGAGAATTCAAAAGTTTTGCTCGAATATTTAACTGAACTGTTAAAATTTAGTTTGTTAAACAAAATTGTTGGCGTTTTTTCCAAAGCACTCTTCGCAAAAACGATTTTTTCCTAATTTTGATCAGCATGTAAGATTCGATCATATTGTGTGATACGTCGTTGTAATCAGAAAAAAAAATACTTTTAAATAAAGCAAAAATCCAATATGGCGCTAATGAGAAAAACCAAAGTTGATTGTTGTAACTCTGGCATCAAGAACGGCTTGGAAAATACGATGATAGATTTAGATTCCTTGTAAAAAAGTGCCTCAAGAACGTTTTCGTTAAAAATGTCTAGTTCTTTTGGTTTTCGCTTAAAAAAATAAAAAAGAAAATTGCAAATTTCCGTTTTTTTTCCAATAATTTAAAAACTAAAAATGACACATGAAATCTTCTTTCAGATAATTGTTCAGCATAAAAACGCCCAACTTTGCCCTGATTTAACCGACCTCGTATATCTTATTACAACTGACATCCCCATGGTGGAGCTCGAAATACGGGCACCCGGTATTGGCAAAATTGTTTGAAAGTATTTTCTTTGAATATCTTTATCACGATATCATGCACATTTTTAATATACAACAACATGGATTTGTAAGAAAAAGCTTTGTCGAAACAAATTTATTCGAATATACTGAATATATTTTGAAAATCTTGAATAACCGAATTGAAGTGGATGCCGTTTACATCGTCTTTCGACAAGATCGATCCTAAATTGCTGGTACAGAAGCTGGCTGGGGTCGGTCTGACCGGTTCCCTATTGAATTGGTTTCAATCTTACGTTGGTAATCGTGAACAGGTTGTTAGTATTGGTAACTATCTTTCCAGATCAATTAACATAACCCTGGTGTACCTCAAGGTTTACACCTAGGACCACTACCATTCAACATTTATATAAATGACATTTCTGAATTCTTTAAATTCTCGAATTTTCTTATGTATGCTGAAGATCTGAAAATATTTCATTCAGTGTCACTCTTGAACGATTGTACGCTCATTCGAGAGGACCTTGACCTATTATTAGAGTAGGTACCTATACTGCCGATATAACGTCCATTACCTGAACCTAAACAAATGTCATCAGATGACTTTTAGTAAAAACCCTAACTTGATAATCCATAATTATTATACCCTGGAGGATCATAATCTACACTGAAGTCAAGAACTTGAGAATTATTTTCGATTCGAAAATGACTTTCAACAAACATATTTCTTATCTTGTCGAGAACATTCGAGTTGTTGCATTTAAGAGAGCATCGAGTAAATTCAAGAGGCCTGTTGCCTAATTATGTGTTCTGAACGTAGAACCAGACAGAGAGTATAGAAATATAGTGCATTACTTAGAGGGATTGTTTCAACGTGAAGTTTGTATTACCTTGTATAATGTTTATGTTTTTCATATTTGTTTCTTCCTGTACAGAAAGTAATTTTTTGAAGTGTCAGTGAAAAGTAAAACGTCTGTCTTGTCACTGCTGATATTTTCGAGGGCAATTTGATCGAGTTTAAGATTTCTGACAGAATTATCTATAGTATTGTGAGAACGAGTAGTAGGTATTAGATTCATTGAGTTCACCAAAACGACAGTCATATAAAATCTGCAGATACTTTTTTTTCACATTTCTTTTGAAATTGCCACTCCTTTTTATTTTCTTTCACGGTGATAAATCCATATTATTCAACTGATTCAAGGACTTAGGAAATAATAATATCGCAATATAATTCTTAGTTGAAAATTTTATAATGCGACAATTCAGCTCTTTAAGTTTTCACAAGAATGCAAACTTGGGCACTAAACGGTTATTATAAAAATGTCTTATATAGTATTCATTGCGCACACACAGTAACTGTTTATGACCGGGTAAGTGACGCCTTTAGGCAGACTATAAAATTTAATACTTATTTTATAAAGCAATTGTCTCTATCCTAAAGAACAGTTTTATTCATCACATTATGAAGCTTTCATACAGCTTGTATATTACTGTTACAAAACTGTTTTTTACCGCAAAACTTGAATTTATTGTACATAAACTATATAATCATTACAAAGCACTTAAAACACTCTCAAAACGGTTATAAAACGGTCTTATGAAGCGTTTCAAAACTATTTTAAGCCAAAAGCAAGCTTCAATTTTATAATGCGAGTTGTATAAATATTTATACGACAATGTTATAATAGCTATTTATGATAAAAGTTCGTGAAGTAGGACCACGTACTTTCACTGCACATTTCATCTCCAGCTTGAGCTGTTTCAGAAAAGACCGTGCTGTACTCTACTCTGCCTGACAATGTTCCATTATTGTGTTTTTCGGCTTTGAAACAATGAGTTTTACACTGGTTATTATAAAAATGTCTCATATAGTATTTATTGCGCACACACTGTAACGTTTTTGTTCCAAATACTACTATTTTGCCCTCTAAACTGTTTATAACCGGGTAAGCGACGCCTTTATAGGCAGACTATATAACAATTTAATACTTATTTTATAAAGCAATTGTCTCTATCCTAAAAAACTATGTTATTCATCATATTATGAAGCTTTTATACAGCTTGTATATAATTGTTACAAAACTGTTTTTTACCGCAAAACTTGAAGGTGTTGTACAGAAACTATTGTTATTTCCGTCAACCGATTGCACCCCTACGCGCAACCTTCGGAAGTCTTCGAGAGACTTGTGTGAGCTAGGGAAGACGCAGCCCTTACCTTTTAACGTGTGATGTCATGCACGAGACCGATAACCATGCGAGGCTTTGAACCCTCGACCCTTCGCTCCAAAGGCGAACGTTCTACCAGCACGGCCACCAGGCCTATATACTATATACTTAATCATTATAAAGCACTTAAAACACTCTTTCAAAACGGTTTCAACTCGGTCTTGTAAAGCGTTTCAAAACTATTTTAAGCCAAGCTTCAATTTTATAATGCGAGTTGTATAAATATTTATACGACAATGTTATAATAGTTATTTATGATAAAAGTTCATGAAGTAGGACCACGTACTTTCACTGCACATTTCCTCTCCAGCTTGAGCTGTTTCAGAAAAGACCGTGCTGTACTCTACTCTGCCTGACAATGTTCCATCATTGTGTTTTTAGGCTTTGAAACAATGAGTTTTACACTTTCACCGCCATTCCAGGCTAATTCAAAAGCGGCGATATGAAACAGTTTTTTTTTGAAGTCGCATTGGAGTATTTTCATCCCACTGGTCTGCTATTTATATAACTGCTTCTTTACTTGAGGCTATAGAACTTTGCCTTCTTCTATCTAAATTGCTCTGCAGTTGTTTGCGTTTAGCATTTTTATCGTTTCTGGCTGCTTGAAATGTCACATATTTGAATGGGTCAAACATAATCTTATAATCCATATAATATTTTTCTTCCACAATTTCGGCTACAGTATTGCTATAACCTCCGAGCAATAAAGATATAGAGAGGACTTTTCTGTCTCTTTCTTGAAAGCAACATACCCCACGTTGTTTACAAACATCTCAGCCCGAATCATGTTAAAAATGGGCAATGTCGGATACATCTGTTTGCAGGTTGGAATTCTACATTAAATTAACTCTTAACTTGGCGATCATGTTTGTTTACGTCCGTTTTCGACTCATTTGTCGTCTTGTCAAATCAAACCATGGGCGTCGCAGCATGGTGATCATGGCATAATCCTTTAAAACTTTAAAACTTTGTTACTACGTAAGACGACCTCAAAAACGATTACCTATCAAATAATTAGGAAAAAACTGGTTGCAGTGTAGGTACACTAAAAAGTAGGTAAGCAAACTCAACTCTTCTGTCTTGTTGGAATGTCTTTAGAGTACTTATAACATAGCGTCGTTGATACTGCTATACGAGCTATGACACGAAACATTTCTTTCACAGGAGCTCATTTTATAATTTATACTTCAAATTCCAAAATAATGACTGGTGGAAATTATAATGTAGTACTTATTATCATTTCACAGTCTTCTGTAAAATGAATGATTCTGGACATAACTCGTATTGCAGTATCAACGACGATATGTAGTTCAGCGTTATTTTTATACTCTGAATTTGTTGGACATGGAATTCACTTCACTGTTCTGCAACTATAACAAAATAATAATGATAATTTGGCAGCTATGTATGTGTGCGTGTGTGTGTTTCAAATGTATGCTATTTAAGAGGAATTCGTGTTTGTGAAACCGATGATATGGACACAGATGATACCAGAAGAAAGTGATTAAAAGTAGCAACTAGAACTATAATCCATCAGATACAAAAAATCAGACTACTTCAGCAAAGGAATAGAAGAATGGAATCCAAAATTTTAATTTGTTTCAAGCTGGACAGACGACTAACAACAAGCAAGTCATCGCTCCACCCTGTGAGCAAATCAAGACTACATCAAAATAGAGCTGATGTTTGGTATGTCTGCAGAGATGTCTTCAGAGATACATGTTGGCTCCTATTTAACTCATAAACTGTAATGACTCTCACCTCAATATTTATACTAAAGACTGTTTGATGTTTAGGTAACAAAAGTAAAACAATAGCTACAAGAGAAATCCTCGTTTTCCTACCATATAGACTTTTAATATCGATCGCTCCCTGAGCCTAACTCTACACAAGTTAAGACATTACTTTTTGACAACTGTACGTAAAAAACTTTTCAATTATCTTCTTCAGGGGATACCAATAATCTCAATTCGGAAAAAACATGAGAAAAAGAGTTAAAGAACTACTAATGCTTTTACTACATTTGGGATGAGTATTTCAATGATACACTTTCAAAATAAATTTGAATGTAATCTCTTACATGTATCATAGTTTATGTGTAAATTCTTATGTGTATTATAATGCATGTATAGCATTTATATAGAGTATAGTATAGTTTTGTGATGTGATTCAACAATTTGATTATTTTGACTTTTCTACTCAGCACTTTCATTTATTTTTTTAGTATTTATGACCTTATTCTATGCTTTGTCAGCGATTCTTCGCACAATAAAGTATTTTTCATTGACATCTTGACAACACATGTGCTTTCCAACCAGACATGTGGTCGTCTATAGATAAAAATACAACATGAAAAAAAATTATCAACACGCCACCACTGGTTCTTAGCTTACATCCGAATATCATAACAATGACAAATCTCCCCCTCCGAACTCGTAGGCTACCCCTCACCCACAAACTATCACAAAGGATAGTGATATGCAGCTTTCATAACAACGTGTGTTGTGTATATAGAAATGGCACCACTACACCTTTTCAAGTAGTAAACCAGAAACGGTAATGTTAATTTAGAAAAGCGTAAATTGAAATTCAGATTGGTGACATGAATTTCAGAAAGTATAAATTGAAATTCAGAATAGTAAAGTATATTTCAGAATGCTTGAATTGTAATTCAGAAAGGTAATTTATATTTCAGAAAGTATATATTGAAATTCATAATAGTAAAGTAAATTTCAGAATGCGTGAATTGTAATTCAGAAAGGTAAATTGAATTTCAGAATGGGTAAATTCAAATTCAGAAAAGGTAATTTGTAATTCAGAAACACTAATTTGTAAATCAGAAAATATCAATTGGGTTCTAAAAATATACATAATTTGCTAATATTTTATATGTATGTAGAGAAATAATCCATTAAGGTATGAAAAGTTATAATACACGACCATGCATTTTTCGTGCTAGGAATCGCACGTAAAAAGGTAAGACCTCGTTAATCCTTGGCTCGACTTTTGAGGGCTGCCGTTCGTAAGGGGACGACAGCTGGTTAACGGAAAAAAACAATTTTAACAAAACAACAACAATTTCAACAAACAATTTGTATAACACATGACGAAGATATATATTTCAGCAGATTTTCCATAGTTACATAGAACTCTTCATAAAGCAATGAACTTTACTTAATTTATATAGATATTCGTTCTTTTGAAAAATTTGCGTCCTACAAAATGTTATAATAGCAGCCGCATGAAATGTCGTATGCTGTGCAGCCCTTGCACAATCTCCTCCAACTATTTTATTCTTTATCTCTTCAAGATATACAAAGGCCCTGTTAACCAACTCCAATAGATGAAAAGTTAGGTATATGAAACAACGTGACATTTGACCAAAAAAATTCAACTTTGTATATAAATGCATACATATCAACAGTAACGAAGTTTGGTGTGCGGATAGGCATGCTTCGATTGAAAGTTCTATAAAAAATATTTGGGCTCAAAATTACCCACTTTCATCTCAACTCATGGATTGGCAATATTCACCATGTTGATGAAGTTTTTTGTGTACACAATTCACAGATTGCCACCTCTGATTTACAAGTTACGCTTTCTGACAATCAATTCACATATTCTGAATTTCAATTCACAGTTCTGAATTTCAATCTACACATTCTGAAATTCAATGTACCTTACTGAATTACAATTCACGCATTCTGAATTTCAATTCACTTTGCTGAATTTCAATTTGCACATTCTGAAATTCAATTAACCTTTCTGAATTACAACGAATACATTCTGAAATTCAATTCACTATTCTGAATTTCAATTTACACATTCAGAAATTCAATTCACCTTTCTGAATTACAATGAACACATTCTGAAATTCAATTCACTATTCTGAATTTCAGTTTACACATTCTGATTTACATCTTGAAAAGGTGTAGAAGCTTTAACTACGTACTCCTTGTAGTCATTTCCGTCTGATTTCTCCATATTATACACTCAACCTGCCAATATGTTGAGATTTTCTGCTGCGACGTTGAAGGTAAATAGTTTATACTCTTTTCCTCGACAAAATAATTCAACTCCTCCGAATTGATGTTGATCGTTTTTTTTGTTGATATTTGAAGTGGTGTTGTTTATTGCAGAATTTATTATTTCAGTAGTTACTCCACCAAATCTACCGTTATCTTTCATTTTGAGTCAGAAACAACACTTTGCAACAAAAAGTAGGAAGATTTTTTTGACATTTGGCTTTGTTAATATAACAACGCGTCCTAGGCTACAGCGTGCGGCTGCAACAAATTCATACAATTAAAAAACAATTTAAAAATTGTTGCAAACAGTTACATTCCTATTTTCCGATATCAAACTGCCAACAAAACTGACGTTTCTTATAGACAATTTTATACATGAGTTGAATTATCGAAACAAAAATGTTTTTCAAACCCAAATTCAAAGCGGAAACCGAACGCAAGCGCACACAACATTTGTCAGATACTATTAATAACAAAGGGTATTCAAGGCCAACTTTTCAATTAATTTCCATATGCGATTAAAAAACCAGGGAATATTTATACAATTTTTAACAACAACAATTAAATCGTATAGGAAAGCAGCTGTAACTCAAGGTATAGAAATATTTCAAGAATTCACGTTTGAGTTCATTATCAATCCTATACGGTATTTGACTGACATAACAGTCATTTTATTTCATTTTCTTTTTTTTGTATTTTAGTTAATGTTTCTTTCTACAAATACTGTTCTTTAAGTATGTATTTACTGAAAGACGTCTATGTAATTAGACCTGTATGGTCTGTTTGGATGGAATAAATAAATGAGTAAATCAGAAAAGTTCGTATTCGTATTAAATACCACTTGCTAATCTGAATTTAACCAAACAGAGCTAGCGCTTCTATTTGTGAAATAGAAAAAGACATCATAAACAATCCCTAGGAACTTGGAGAAAGCACTCTGAATGTTGTCAACTTCTTCAATGAGAAATGAACAACTTTTTGGAGTTATAGTAATACTTGATGGAACAGCCATTATAGAAATGATGAAAGCTTTTCTCATAATCTTATATCAAGAAATTTTATTGGCAAGTATCTAAAAACAACAACTATCGTAACTGATGGTTTGACGACTGTTGTAATGCATTTGTCACAGACAACTAGCAAAGTTTCGCAAGACCAAATTTGCAGGTGATATTTTAAATAGAATAGTGAACTGCAGGTTAATTGAAAACAAACAATTTTCATCAGCACATGATTTTTATAAACATTCATTCCATCACCTTGAATAAACTACAACTGAAATTTCAAAAATTTTATGTCGGAATAATGTTTTATATACACTTACTAGATGAAATTGGCCGTGTTCTCCACAGCCATGAAATTATTGAAAAAGAAAAAATGAAAGTCACGTAAAACTCAACACCCCACAAATACAAGATTTATGATACATTATATGGACAAAACCATATTAGTTTTAGTACATCTCCTTCCAGGAATATATTATTTATGTTATCCAAACTGATCGTAAAAAAGATAGCGTTTGCCACTCTCTTATAATGGTTGTCATTATTTATGTACGACCGATTGTTTACGATGCTGGGGTTTTTATTTGCCTACTAGTTACTGAGCCAAACAAGTCGGTAAGTAATTCTATTATTCTTTAAAAACTGAATTTTTACCATTTGACGGATACATACAATTTGAGAATAATATTATTATATTATATATATTATATAATATTATTATATAAATAATTTCTCATTGAAACATGAGAAAATGAACCATGTCCATTTCAAATGATACACTATACAGCGTGTCTCACTTCTCATGAAAACACTCCCGTTTCTTCCGTAGTTATTGGAGTAGACCTCTGTAAATTTCAGGATCGGTAGATATACCAGCGTTGAGTCTAAATCTTGCCTGAAGTTGATCTAAGTGCCATACACTGCTCGCCAAGGGATTACCCACTTTTGCGAAAAATGTGATTACGGGTCAATAGTCTCTGAATTCCATCGGATTCAAAATCAGGACATCAATTTTACTACTGGTACAAATTCTGCTGAGGTAGGGAGTAGAACTCTGTGAATTTCAGGATCGGTAGATATACCCCGGCAAAGAGTCTAAATGTTGCCTGAGGTTGATCTAAGTGACACACAAGACTCTGGAAAAACTGATAGACAGGCACATCAGGGATACGGTATTGGTAAACCAACCTCTACACAAGGACCTATATGCCTATACAACAGGCAAATCTACAGAGACAGCACTATACAACCAACTCTTAGAGAAGGTGGAAACTGCACTTAGAAACAAAGAAGTCTTGCTGGGTGCATTTCTTGACATCGAGGGAGCATTCGATCTCAAGGGCGTCGAGACGAAAAGGCATCGATGAGACCTGCTGCAAGTGGATAGACTGCATGCTAAGGGAAAGAATCATCTACTCCTCTTTAGTGGGAGGAAGACTAGTAGCGGCCAAGGTCACCAGGGGCTGTCCGCAAGGGGGATTCCTGTCTCCACTGCTGTGGAACCTGGTGGTGGAGGACCTGCAAATTACACTCGATAGGAGTGGACACAAAGCACTTGGGTACGGAGATAATATAGTCATTACGGTCCAAGGTAAATTTAATAACACGATTAGGGAAAGAATGCAAATGGCACTAAATCTGGTCAGTACATGGATAGATAAGGAGGACCTAACCATTAGTCCCTCCAAATCAACCATTGTAGCATTTACCCAAAGAAGGAAATTAGAAAGCTTAGGACCTCTGACCCTCCAAGGTACCCTCATACAGCTGTCGGTGGAAGCCAAATATCTCGGGGTGATTTTAGACTCGAAGCTCACAAGGAACCAACAGCTAGCAAAAGTAAAGAAGAAAGCCGAGGTGACGTTGCTGATAGTCAGACGGGCACACGGGAAAACATGGGGGCTAAATCCCAAAATGATGTATTGGATATACAACATTGTGGTGAAACCCATGATCACCATGGTATGATGGACAAAGACAACGCAAAAATAGCCTCAGCTGAGTTAAAAAAGGTACAAAGACTTGCATGCCTTAGCATAACGGGAGCTATGAAGACAACACCAACATTAGCCATGGAAGCACTGTTGGACCTCTCACCGATTGATATAACAATTATGGGAGAGGCAAGAACGGGACTTCTGAGGCAACAAAAATCGAGCAGTAGATCGGATCACACAAGATAAAGGAAATAGTGGGAGGCAACATTCTTCAAATGGAACCAACGAACCACATGACTCCTAGATACTTCTTCAACATTAACTTCGAGGTTATCATACAAGATCGAAGGGATCGGTCAGATGACAACATCAGGGGCAAACCTGGAGTGAAGATCTGGTATACGGACGGATCCAAAACCAGCGAAGGAATTGGTGCTGGAATATACAGTGAGGGGAGAAACTCCCAAATAAGCGTCTCACTAGGAACGAACACCTCCGTATTCCAGGCAGAGATGTACGCTATCTTGCAATGCGCAAGAGAAATTAATATGAGGGAAATGCGTAATGCAAGGATCAGAATATGCTCAGACAGCCAGGCGTCACTGAAGGCTCTTATGCACCCGAAGGTGACAATGGTGACAAGGTGACAATGGGAATGCCGAGAAGAACTCAGTGTCCTCTCAGAACACAACAAAACAACTTTGATGTGGGTTCCAGGACACTGTGGCATCGAAGGCAATGAAAAAGCTGATGAACCAGCCAGAAACGGTTCATCAACTCCATATATTGGCCCAGAACCCGCACTCGGGAATACTAAATCCGACATTCGAGGATGCATTCGGGACTGGATCAAACGAAAACAAGGGGAGAGGTGGAACGAAGCCCCTCTCATACATACATTAAAGAACCGTCAAATACACAAAACTGAACAACTACTCAAGCTGAGCATGAATCAAGTTAGAACGATAACGAGCCTTCTCACTGGTCACAGCCCAATGAGAAAACACCTGCAGAAAATGGGGCTGTACAACGTAGAACTTTCCTGCAGACAATGTGGTAAAGGGACAGAAACAGCCAAACACGTACTGTCAGAATGCAAGTTATTAGACCGCAAGAGACAGGCAATATTCGGAAAACCCAGGCTATCTCCCGAAGAATGCAACAGTCAACCGGTGAAGAACCTATACAGGGGACTAGAGTTATGGAGTGGGTGCTGTGAAACCAATTGGAATGCACAAAAAGCCTAAGAGACTGAGGTACAGCTGGTGACAGGACCAGCATCCGAAGGGGAAAAAAAGTGACAATGTTCGTCAGGGGCGATGGAATTACCCAGTTTGACGAAACATTATATGAGAAGACAATATAGGCTCAAAATACGAATGGATTCGGAATGAAGACATCAATGTTACTACCAATACAGATATTCGCAAAAAAATTTCAGTTCTGAGAGAACTCAATTTGACCTACTTCTCATCGAAACAACCCCGTATCTTCCGTAATTATTCGAGTAGAACTCTATAAATTTCAAGATCGGCAGATAACAGATGTACGGACGAAGAGTCTAAATTGTACCTGGGGTTGGTCTGAGTGATATGCACTGTTAGCCAGGGTCGACGAAATTAAATAGGGGGCAATATAGGCTCAGAATTCCAACGGATACGGAATCAGAACATTAATGAAGAATATCACCAACTTTTGATTTTTACCGTACGATGTAGGTACTCCAAATAATGCAAAAATACTTTAAAGATTTTTTGTATACGTCTTATAGTTTCCGAGATATTTAATTGTTTAGCTAAGCGTGCGACGACGCGGAGTCATCGGCCGCTGTGTCGTCACTTTACAACGGTCGGTCAGTGCGTGCTATGTGTCGAAAACTGATGAAAATGTCGAATCCAGAATCTAGAAAATTGTGTATTGTGCCAAAGTGTTTAAATACAACTACTAATGCACCCGAAAAGTTTTTTTATTGACCCTGTCGAACCTAAAAGTCAAAAGAAGAGGGAGCAATTGGGCGTATCTATCTGTAGGTACAACCAATACCGCTAATCTTCGGCTTTATCAACATCAATATGTCTAAGAATTCTTTTTACTAACTTTTTTTTTGTAACATACATGATGATGAAATAAAGGCATTATTATTATTAAAAGTTGTGTGTACTGCTGCGAAGATCATTTTGATGTAAGGATATGTAGAACACGTAATAAACGTAGGTCTAACTATATTTAAAAAAGGACACAATTTTTTGTAATTTATGCGGGTCAGAGGTTGTAAACATTTTTTCAATTTTATTGTGATTGTTTTCTAGAGTGAGTGATTTAAAAAGTAAGTTTACCTTTTAGGTATATTTAGGTTCAATAATGGAAGTTTTACCTATTATTATATGTTTTTTCTTTGTTTCAGATTGAGAGTGACATGGAAAACTATACGTGAAGTATAGGTCAGTTGGAGGTAGAATAAAACTCAAAGGGAGTTTTTCCATATAAAGGACCCCGCAAACTCCTTATGGAATTTGGGTCCCGATGGATTTTTCTGAATTTTTGGTTTAATGTAGTATAATCTTTTTCATATACCTGCAGCACCTGCTTTGAACTCTCAAAATCCACGTGCGCAAATCAAAATAGTCCTATTTTTCCCACTCATGTGCATTTGTGTTTGTATTTGAGCATAATACTGTGTGCCTATTTTTCCATTTTCGTAATACAAGTTTATTGTTATCTCCTTGTATAGACACTTTATCTCAATGACATACTCTTTTTTGAGTCCATCGGGTCATTTGTTGTCTAAGATAAGCCCAGACTGCTTTATTTTCAAATTTTCAATACTTTCAACACTATTGTAATTTACTAAAAAATCAAGTTATCCATCCTGGTACAGTTCCGAACTGAGACGTTGCATTTATGAAAAGAAAAAGGATCACAAGTTATTTAAAATGAGTAATGATAGGACGGATTATATACAAATTTGAACATTCCGTTCCAAGTGTAAATCACTGACCGAGGGGGAAGTAACTAGCCATTTTTTGTACACCTAATGAAAATAATGCAGTAATTAACTCTAATGAAAAATAATTACCATTAATGATGTTATACTATTCATCGGAAAATCACTGAATAAAATCCGCGTCTGCTCAGCGATCACCGAGGCGATCACTTACCGATTGTCAGACGGCATAAATTTGCCAACTTGGAACCGAAAAAAATCATATCACGGATTCCCAGAAACATAGATTTCGATTTTAAGTTGAATATGAAATGATTAATGAAGTAATGAAAATGTTATGATGTACACCTAATGAAAGAGTTACTTCCCCCTCGTCACTGACCAAACAATGTTACAATACGTATTTAACAAATATTGAAAATACTATCCGACATGATTCACGAACTTTCTGGAAGTATGCAAATAAGAAAAATAATGCCTGTTCATATCCTGCAACAATGTTTTATAATGATGTAATTAGTGTTAATGGTTTTGATACTGTTAATCTATTTGCTGATCATTTCTCCTCAGTCTATGTTAATGTTGATGCGGAAATTGTATTACCTGAGCAACTAAGTCATAATGCACTTAATTTCACTGAATGCCAGATCACTCAAACGGACATTTTTAATGAAATAAGTACACTGAAGACTAGTTTCTGTTCTGGACCAGATGGTGTGCCATCGATATTATTGAAAAGATGTGTGTGTACCCTGAACTTTCCACTTTTTTTATTATTCAATTTATCTCTCAGAAGAGGTGAATTTCCCATGTTCTGGAAAAACAGTTTTATCATACCCATCCACAAATCAGGTGATGAGAGCAACGTTAAGAATTATAGGGGCATCAGTTTACCATCTGTTATTCCTAAAGTTTTTGATTGTCTTGTCACCAAACAGCTTTCTTGGCACTGTCTCAATGCTCTTACCAATCAACAGCATGGTTTCTCTAAAGGCAAGTCTACAGTCACAAATTTGCTGACCATCAAAATGACATTTTAAACGCGTTCGAGAAACGGTATCAAGTTCACTCAATTTATACAGATTTCTCAAAGGCGTTTGATAGAGTTAATCATGAAGCATTAATTCGAAAATTTGAATCTTTTGGTTTTGGGGGTAATGTTTTGGGTCGGATTAGCAGCTTCCTTACAAACAGAATTCAGTGGCTAAAAATTAATAATTATATATCACATACAATTGAAGCCTGTTCTGGTGTTTCCCAAGGTAGTCACTGTGGACCACTACTTTTCAACATTACTGACTCAGAGGGATTGCTATTTGCTGATGATCTCAAGTTATACCGTGTGATTGAATCGTATGTTGATTGTTCGAAACTTCAAGATGATGTGAACCATTTAACCAATTGGTGTAGAAATAATTGCTTGGAACTAAATCTTGACAAATGTCTAGTCATGTGTTTCAATCGTTCTCAGTCACCAATCACATATGAATACTGCATAAACTCTTTGCCTTTGAACCAAGTTGATGAAGTTGAAGATCTTGGTGTTATATTTGATGAAAAATTGTCATTCTCAGCCCATAATAATAAAACAACCTTGAAATCACTTAAACTTCTTGGCTACGTAGGTAGGATCGCTAAAGACCTATCAGTAAACGCAATGAAAATTCTGTATTGTTCATTAATCAGGTCACACATGGAATTTGCATCCATTGTATGGTGTCTCTCTTACTCTGTGTACAAAACGTCACTGGAATGGGTTCAAAATAAAATTTTGCGTAGTGTTGCCTACAAAATGGGCTTTCAAATGGATCAGCGACATAACTACACTGATATTCTGTCTACACTACACCTAACCACATTGGAAAACAGGCGGACTCAAGCTGACCTAATATTTTTATTTAAATTACTGGCAGGCCAATTTAATTGCCCTGAACTCCTCTCTTTAGTTGGCCTGAGAGTCAAGCAAGAGTAACAAGGGATGATAAAACTCACATTCTTCCAATTATGGATTTAATAGTCCAATTTCAAGAATGTTAAGGAAAGCCAATGCATCAGAACTTAATTTTTTTACTAATTCCTTGGAGGCCTTCAAAAAGCCTTCAAAAAGTCTGCAATCAATTACGTATTTTATCTATAGAATGTTTGTTAGTTTTTAGTACTTAGTGTTATTTTCATTTAGCACTTAGTTTTAAGTTTTTTTTATTTAATTAAATTTTCAATTTTTTTTTACTAATTTAGCACTCATCAGAAAGGATTTATGGAGCTCTCGAAATCAAAACGAATCCACTCGAAAAAATTAATATATATATATATATATATGTTAGATATATGTTGGAAGATATATCAGAACAGACACTAATGTTGTGTAGAATACTTTTAATCAATGCTAAATGTACAAACTGGTTAAAGAAGGTGATATAAAAATAGATCTTGATCGTCTATCACATTGACAATCTGAACTGCACTAAATTCAATATATGCATCTGTCACTTAATAATGAAATACAGGTTGTAATTCTAACACTTCCCCTTGACATATGCTCATTTTTCTACTTGTGAAATATGTTCAAAACCAAACTTTTCAACACACAGCTGATGTTTTGATTTGGTCAAAGCTTTAGTCAGAATATCTGCCACCATGTTTTCCGTAGATAGGTACTCTATTTTCAATAGATTGTTTTTCAAAACCTCTCGTATGAAATGATATCGTATATCTATGTGTTTGCTCCTATTATGAAATGTTGGATTTTCGGCGAGTTTCTTGGCGGACATATTATCGTTAAAAACAATAACATCTGCCAAATTTTCCAGGCCTAACTCGATCAAAATCGACATAGATATATGGCTTCCTTTACAGCTTCTGTCATACCCATATATTCAGCTTCTGTCGAAGATAATGCGACCGTCTTCTGTTTCTTGGATTCCCATGATATTGGTCCTCCACTAAGAATAAAAGTGTATCCAGTATATGATCTCCTATCTTCAACGCAGCTACCCCAGTCTGCATCTACGAAACCTTCGATTTGTTTGGAATTTTGTTTGAATGTCAAGCCCAAATTCATTGTTCCCTTAAGGTAGCGCAATACACGCTTCGCAGCAGTCCAATGTTCTTTTCCGAACGAGTTATTGAACTGGCCAAGACAACTCACTGCGAAACTAATGTCAGGTCTAGTAGTAACAGACAAATATGTTAAACACCCAATCAATTCCTTATATGGAATATTTTCTCCTTCAGAACTATTGGTCTCTGGGTTTCTTTTAAGTTTCACATTTGGTTCCATCGGTGTACTGACAGGTTTTGCATCAGACATTCCAAACCGCATTAAAATATCCTGGACATATCCTTTCTGTGTCATGGATATTTCATTGTTATGTCGTGTGATCTCAATGCCTAAACAATATCCAACCTCTCCCAAATCTTTGATTTCGAAATGTTTTGAAAGTTTGAATTTGAATTTCTTGGCCATCCCTGGATCACGCGAAGCAATCAAGATATCGTCAACGTAAATTGCGATAAGGGTCAAGTCTTCCCCTCCATTAATAGAATACAAACATGGATCAGATGTTGTAGGTTTCGCTCCAAATTCTTTCAAGATCTTATCCAACTTTTGATACCAGTTTCGTCCAGCTTGTTTCAATCCATATAAGGATTTTTTCAAAAGACAAACCATATTTCTACTTTGTAATTTTTCAAGCATATTCTCTGATTTTATCCTTATTTCGCTGGTTGGCTGTTCTAGTTGAATGACCCTTTCTAACACTTGTCGTAAGTTTCTTGGAGGTTCCATAAATATCTCCTCGTCGAGTTCACCGTTTAAGTAAGCAGTTGTCACATCGAACTGGTTAATTTTCATTTGATAACGCACAGCGAGTGACATGAGGAGTCTAATGGAGCTCATGCGAGCAACGGGTGCGAAAGTTTCATTGAAATGGATTCCAGGTTGTTGACTGAAACCTTGGGCCACTAATCGCGCCTTTCGTTTTTCCAGTGTACCATCCGATTTGTATTTATTTCTCAAAACAATTCGGCTTCCAATGACTTTTCGACCCTCGGGACGTTCAATTAACTGCCATGTGTTATTCTTGACAATGGATTTAATCTCGGATGCCATAGCAGAATACCATTCTTCAACGTCTGAACCGGACATAGCTTGCTTGATGGGAATTTCTGATAAATATATACATTCCGATTCTTGGAAACAGTTCTCCATTTCTTCAATGTTATTTGTCGTTTCAGCAACGTTTTGGTATACTTTACGAGGTCGCCCCCTTGAACCTGTTCTGATAAATTTTGGTCTGCCACGGCCTCGTCTAGAACTAGGTACTTCTTCCTCTTTGGAAGTATCCATAATTTCCTCAATTTCAGGATAGTTTTCATTATTTTCTTCCTTCCACGACTCAGTAATGCCTCGGCTAGAACTAGGTACTTCTTCCTGTTTGGAAGTATCCATAATTTCCTCAATTTCAGGATAGTTTCCATTATTTTCTTCCTTCCACGACTCAGTAGTTTCGGGCTCAACTTTTTCTTCTTTCTCATTTTCATTTTCTTTGTATGTCTCCAGTTGAATATCCAGTAGATTAGGTTCAGCCACAGTTTCATGAGAAATATCATCTAGAATGAAATCAACGTAGTTTTCATTGTTTGATTTTTCTTCAACGAATTTGACATCTCTACTTATTTCTATTTTATTTTCTTTGGGTAGAAATATTCTGTAACACTTGGATTGTTCTGAGTAACCAAGAAATATTCCTTCTTTGCATCTGGAATCAAGTTTTCCTCGGCCAGGATTCCTATTCAAGCAGAAAACTTTGCACCCAAAAGTTCTGAAGTAGCATACATTTGGTTTCTTTCCAGTCCAAGCTTCGAAATGAGTCATTCCATTGAGACTTTTAGTGGTACTTCGATTTCGAATATAATTCGCTGTATTCACAGCTTCAGCCCAAAATGTTGGTGGGAGACCTGATTGCATGAGAAGACATCTCGCGGTATCCAAAAGAGTGCGATTTTTTCTTTCTGCGATACCATTTTGTTCAGGGGTATGCGGAATGGTTAATCTCCTCGTGATACCTTGTCTTTTCAGGAAATAATCAAATTCCTTGCCAGTGTACTCCCCCCCATTGTCTGTTTGTAAACATTTCACTTTAAGTCCTTTCTGTTTTTCGACAAGAGATATAAAGTCTTTCATTGATTCGAAAACTTCACTCTTAGATCGAAGAAACCTTATTTCACACCATTTCGAGCAATCATCTATGAATTCTAAGAAATATTTTGCTCTACTTTTGGATTCAACCCGCATGGGTCCGCATAGATCCGAATGGATGAGTTCTAAAAGTTCAGATTTTCTCACTGATTTATTCGGAAAAGGTGTTCTGGTCATTTTTCATTGGTAACAAATTTCGCAATTCAATTCAGAATGGATATTCCCCAAATTCAGACCCTGTATATATCCTTTTCGATCAGCATCTAACATATCTTTCACATTCAAATGTCCCATTCGTCGATGCCACAATTCTAGTGTCTGTGAATGACAATTCGTGACATAAGCATGACTGTAGTTGGTTTCACATACGTCACTTTTTCTTTCACGAACATAATACAAATCGCCGATTCGATCGGCAACCAGTTTGATATTTCCATCGACTCCAATAACAAAAGCATTGTTCTTTTTAAATAAAACTTCGAAATTGTTCGTTGTTATTTTACCAACCGACAATAAATTAGTTCGTAAATCGGGAACTTGCAAAACACGGCTTAAAGAAATGTTTTTTATTTCACCAAATACGTCGGCTCTAAATGAAACATTTCCTTCAGCTACTATTTCCGCTGAAGAATCGTTCGCCAAGTTCAATTTTCTGTGTTCACTGTCTGTGTTAGTAACAATTTCATTCAGTTCTTTACATATGTGAGATGAAGCACCACTGTCCAAACACCATCTCCTTTTATTGTCCGATGAACTAGCTTGAAAAGCATCATCAATGGTATACAAGCAAAGACCTTCAGCTTCAGCACATTTTGCAGAATGGAATTTACTTTTTCCTTTGTTCTTACACTGGGAACCTTTGTGTCCAATTTCCTTGCATCGCTGGCATCGATATCTGAAGACTTCCGTACTTTTTGAACTGGATTCGCCATTAGATCCACAATTTTCATCATTTTTGTTACTTTTTCGGTAATGATATGGATTTTTCTTGACGAACATCGCATTTTGATGATCACTTCTTGATTCGTTTTTTCGTGCGTCACTTTCTTCTATTATTTTCACTCGAAGAACATCGGGCGAAGGTAACTCATCTCTTGACTCTATTGCACATCTGAAGTTCTCGAAATTCGTTGGTAGACTGTACAAAAGCATTATCGTCAACAGATCAGGATTGATATCCACTTCCATTTCGGCCAACTTATCGACTACATCGAAAAATTTGTTAATATACTCGCGTACATCGTTGCCTTCTTCCATACGCTGCAGGGTAAGTTGTTTAAGAAGAGTTGCTTTTCTAGCGGGCCCTTTCGACTGGTAAATACTTTCTAATTTCAACCAGACTTCACGAGAGGTTACACATCCTTTCACTTGCTTCAGCTCTGACGGATTTATCGAAAGAATAATATCAGACTTCGCCTTACTATCATTCTTTATCCAGGATTCTACAGCTTTTTTAGATGTGTCGTTGCCCACAACCAAATTAGGTTTTATACATTCGCCATTTACATAACACCAGGCATCATTCTTAACCAGTAATGCTTCCATTTGCATCTTCCACGTATCAAAATTTTCTTTGTTCAGACTTTCAATTCTTGACACGCTTCCAATATTCATTTTCCAGCAATTCGTCTTGACTCTTTCATCCAACAGACAAAATCAGTTATGTTCAGTGCCTGGGCCCATAACCTGTTAGATATATGTTGGAAGATATATCAGAACAGACACTAATGTTGTGTAGAATACTTTTAATCAATGCTAAATGTACAAACTGGTTAAAGAAGGTGATATAAAAATAGATCTTGATCGTCTATCACATTGACAATCTGAACTGCACTAAATTCAATATATGCATCTGTCACTTAATAATGAAATACAGGATGTAATTCTAACAATATATATATATATATATATATATATATATATATATATATATATAACAGGAAGTTATTCATGACATCTACAGTCACTAGTTGAAACTTAATTTGACACGAACCAAGGAATCCAAAAGTAGAGGTTTGTCCACAAATTGACAGGCAACCAACAATTCGTTGTTCTGACCAACCCAAGGTTCAATCAAGTTTCTAATACGTTATGAGGAACGCAAGCAGAATCTAAGTGAAAATAGAGTATATTTCGTTTTAATTCCGAGAGTTCTAACCTTTGACAGCTGTTTCGTGCTAACGCACTCATCAGAAAGGATTTATGGAGCTCTCGAAATCAAAACGAATCCACTCAAGAATTAATACCGTGAGGCAAGACAGAATATAACAGGAAGTTATTCATGACATCTACAGTCACTAGTTGAAACTTAATTTGACACGAACCAAGGAATCCAAAAGAAGAGGTTTGTCCACAAATTGACAGGCAGCCAACAATTCGTTGTTCTGACCAACCCAAGGTTCAATCAATTAAAACGAAATATACTCTATTTTCACTTAGATACTGCTTGCGTTCCTCATAACGTATTAGAAACTTGATTGAACCGACGAAGAGCTGCCATCTGCATTACCCCGTTCTATTTAACTATAAAGAAAAGAGGGTTGCAAACTCCTGATTGCCACCCATTACTACGGTTCAATTTTTCACTTTGGAAAATTAGCGGTCTCTATTATGCGGAAACTAGTAATTTAAGTCACCCGGTACTTGTGCCCAGTCTACAAGCCTGATCGCTCTGCTAGTTGTGAAGGCCTAACCTTTGGAACGATCAATACGGTACTATGATATACGCGGAGGCATAGTCAAAATCGGTCTTATCGTGCGGGTTCAAAGGTCAGCGTGCATATGAATCAAATTGAAAAACCTAGTGGTTACCAAAATGTTTTGTAATCATTTATTAAGGTATATTTTCACGATATCCTTCATGTTTAGCACGAAAATCGTTTGTGCAACGTTATCGGAATAAACAGTACAGTTGCGAAAGCAGTTACTCGCAGCGATACCATTTGAACTGCCATAGCACCTTTCTAAAAAACTATGTGGATGCGAATAATTGTTTAATGAAGAGAAAAAATATTAATATAGAATTCATTTTAACTCAGAAATAATCAATGTCACTTATAAAATCATCACATTTGGAATCGTTTTCAAATGGAACTATTATCACAGGTGCTACTTCGACATCGAGTAAGCGTTCTCGATCCCACCAATCCCATAATAATTTTTTTCAATTTTGACAACGCAGTAAGTCCAATTTCTAAAACACCTCGCTTATTCAGAGCATCCTTCAAAACTAGAAGCGTCACGTTTGTTTTCAATTTATATAAATCATAAACTACATTGCGTACTTCCATTTTGATACCATTTCTCAAATCTTCAGTCTTTGGTTTTTTCTTTTACATTTTTTGGAAATTTTGGGGATTATATTATTCTTTTTCTCGTACACAATTTTCTGCACAGATCTCAAACTTACTCCCAGTGCTCTTGCTACTGTTTCCCGTATATTATCATTAGTCGAACTTTTTCAGTTTCAGTTTCGAAATAACTCAAAAGATTCAGTACCACTTTTTTTTCTTGCGGATCTAAGAAACCGGAGAATTGATTTTTATTCTTCATTTCACAAACTTCAAACTGTGAAATATACAGAACTGTCATCCATTAATCAAAACAAAACCGGTGAGTCTAAAAGTTTAGAGCCTCTGAAGAGTTTAGAGCCTCTGAAAAAATCAACACATCTTCTTTTCGCATGTGAAAATCGTATATGTCTGTCTCATTTATTGTTGGGATTTTATTTGAAAGTGTATGATTTAACACAATGGAAAAAGATAAAACTAGATAGTCGGTGATTAGGTCTCACACCCGCACGTTAAGATCGATTTCGACTATAGTCGAATTTCGGTCATTCATTGATTGAATATAATGAACACGGTTTGGGAAATACAATTCTCTTGAATAGAACTATGTCTGGTCACTTCAAAATAAATAACTTTTAATTAAGCTTTCCCTCGGACTATAAATTTCGGTTTTCAAACAAACTTCTACTGCTACTAGTATTTCTAAACTATCACAAAAGAGAGAAACATTTTCATGTGTTCTTGCTGTTTATACCCTCGTTTGGCGTTCGTAGCAGATTGCATGAAAAACTACGATTTTCCAGCAAAAACTAATCTTTATTATAAACAGTGAACTGAGACCAAAACTTTATGTATGAGTTGGTATTTTCGGCACAAGAAACGAAGGGTAGTAAAAAGTGGTCGGTATCAAAAATTATGAAATATGGATGGAGTCATCTACCATTTTCAGACTTGTTTACAAAAGAAATTGGGAAGTGGTATAAAAAGGCGCACGAAGCATCTCTGTGATACTGAATACGACTTTGAAAATGAGTCTCAAAAATGCTTCGTTCCACCATTACAGATTTTTGCTAAAAAAAATTTCAATTCTGAAAAAACCCAATCTGTCTCTATTCTCATTAAAATAAATTTGAATTGATTCAATTGTAAACAATAATTCCTATTGGTTGGCCAAAAATTAAAATCTAGTGGAGTTAGAACCGGGGATCCTGGTGACCACACTACGAGAGACGATTGGACTATAAGATATTTTTTTAAACTTCCTAATATTGAGGTAATTTCCCTGCATCCATGAATGCGGATTTCATCTCCATCATGCAAAGAATGTAAAAATTTGGGTTTGAAAGCATGAATTTTATGCCTTTTTAAAAACCTCCATATTTTACTGCGGCCCATAGTTGAAGCGATAAGTTTTTCAGACTAATTCTAGGATCAGCTTGATAAGCTGCAAATATCATCTTCAATATGTCCTTTTGCAATATTTTTGTCTTTTGTTACTTGGCTGGTGCTCACGAAAATATTACGTATTTTATTGACAGTTCCAGCTACTTCTAGCGCGTGTCTGCTATTAAATTCACGTTGAGACCTCTCGCCTTCGCCAACAATTTAAAAAATCAATTTTTTTCTAAGTGACCGACGTGCTGGGTTGATCTTTGTTAATCAATATGAGCTGATATCAGTTAAGATAGAAACTAGAAATATTGAAATATGAACAGGAACTCACGAACAATAAACAACTGGAACACAGGAACAATAGACAATAGGAACAATAAAAACAACGTGAACAAAGAACATAACAGAAACAGCAACAATACAAGGAACAACAATAAGCAGTACTAGAAACAACAAAAGCAATAAGAATTGGTTTCGAGGTTAATGAAACAATATTGTAATTCAATCTCTTCAAATCATTTTAGACATTGATCCAGGATGCACGTAAAACAATCTTAATTCCGGCTGTTTGCCGATTTGGATTTTTCTTGAAAAAATAACCAGGTACGCGACAAGTACCTTCCAGCTTCATTGGCGCCAAATCCCCCACAGTTCAATGTTCAACTTTGAAAATTATGACAAACTCTTTAGACGTGATAATACATCTTTTTCATTTAGGGCAAACAATGAGCACACACACAATTTTTTCTTGGATCAATAGTTTATTTACATTCTACATAATATGTACATAAGTTGGATAATGGTATTAAGCGTACAATAAATACATATATATCACAGTATAGGAATTAAAATCTTTTACTTGTAATGGAACATAACATTATCAATGATAGATCTTCAGGTCTTAAAAAAGTACACATTTTTTAATTTTTTTTGTAAATGCACTTGTGTTTTCTGATAGACATATTTATCAGGTGATGAGTAGTAGGGTAAACATCATTATGAAAAATCACACACAGACTTTGCAATTTTGTGTACTGATATGGATCATTAGTACTGACAGGTACTTGCCATAATAAGCCTACATAGTAGGTGTTTATGGGAGTAGAGGGTTCATCATCGGTCGGCAACGACTGTTCGTTACTGAACGATCTCCCAAAAGAACTCTAATTTCACATAAATCTTTCAACCCGGAGATTCGGAGTGTTCTACCACTGCTCGCTAGGTGGAGCGGCATTGAAACCGCTTCATCGCGTGAACCAGAGGTGACCAAGCAACGAAGTGTATAACGATTTGGACAAGTAACAGATGGCTTCAGTGCTGTCTGTGTTGACCTACCCTTGCACTGAAGATAGGCAACAACCTCGAAACAAGTCTGCAGGTGGTCACCCTGTCCGAATCAAAACATAATTCTGCTGGTTGGTCACAGAGGGCACTTGCAATTGCATCCTCTGATGCTTTGAGGAACAGTGCACAAGTATCTGTTAGATCTAATTCAATACCCGTCGTGGTCTTAGCCAGGGGAGTAGTTGTTTTCTGACAGGAAATTGCCATAATAAGCCTATGTAGTAGGTGTATATGGGAGTAAAGAGTTCATCATCGGTCGGCAACGACTGTTCGTTACTAAACGATCTCCCAAAAAAACTCTATTTTCATATTTTTGTGTGTTTAGTCTTCTGAGAGTTTTGTGGACTTTGGGATCTTGGTGGTTTATTTGGTCGTACAATATTATCTCAAGCAGATTATGATCTGAAATAGTATTGCTTCCTACTTTTATGTGAAAGTTTTTTGTTTGTTGTGGCTGATACATGATCAATGATTGTTTGTGAATGAGGTGTGATTTTGGTTGCATGTAGCTCATCAATGTCATTACAGATTTCAAAACTATTTCACCTAACACAATTTTTTGTAATCTACGGAGGCAATAGTCTATTCTAATTAATTAATAGCAATGTCACCGACTATAAGTGTCTTACTTTCCTTGCTAAGTATATCTTCAAATGCTTCCAGAAATTCTTGTGTATCAAATAATGATGGCCTATATATTCCTATTATTTTGTTGTGTTATTGTGTGTGTTTACTTGGAGCTTTACTCCAACCAAGTTATAGTCACAGTTTCCTTGTATATTGTTTTTTTCGGTGAATACAATATTATGATGGATGTAGACAGCGACTCCTCCGCCCCTTGAGTATCTGCAGGCATGTACCGTTTTATATCCTTCGATTTCAAATAGGCTGACTTCATGACTATTCAACCAGGTTTCCACTAGAATCAGTACATCACATTTTCTCATCTTTAGGAAACTCTGAATTTCATCCAATTTAATTCTGACACTTTGTATATTAATATACAGCATTTTCAAGGGGTTTCTTCTTCACATCTAGGTTCTGTGGTTTCTTCAATCCGTTGAATCTTCAATTATTTGCACTTTGCTGGTTTCAACTTTTCGTAAAAGTATTTTTCCTTGTCCAATCCAGGCAAATTTGTAGTTGTTGTCCTTACGATACTGCAAAACTTCCTTATAAAGATATTCTGGATTATTCAGGTGACCATTGAAAACGATGCAACATTGATTATTTGCCAACTACTTTTCAATGCATCATTGCATGTTTTCAACGTTGAGCAAAGTAACCTATTCAGGTGACCACTGATTCCCAACGATGACTCTTTTTCAACGTTGAAATAACAATGGGGTTGATGTTGGCTATTTTATTCAGCTAAATTATGCTTTGGCGCTAACATCATGTTGACTTTTTTGGAATTTGTTTTTGTTTACAACTCGTTTTCATAATTCAAAATTAAAAATGGAAAATAAAAAACGTACAAATATACGTGAACTACTTGAAAAAAAAAATTATATTTGAGAACGGGTGAATTAAACCCTTGGGATGACTCCAAAATAATATCGAAAACATGGGGAAAAATTACCGAGGAATTAAACGCCACTGGCGATGGCCCCACTCGCAGCAGTCATGACTGAAAAAAAGTGAGTGAATTATAATTATCTGTGAGGTATGAAGAGAATATATCTTCATTACTCTCTCATTACAGGTATTTCGTGAGTGGAAAAGTGCTGTCAGGAAAAGTGCTGTCAGGAAAAGTGCTGTCAGGAAAAGGGCTAGGGAGAAAAATGAACGGACTAGCCTGGAGAAAAAAATCTTAGAACTAATGGGATCAGTGGCTGTAGCAGATCTTGAACTGCCTGAGGCTGGTCTCAATGAAGAAATTAGGGAAGCTGGTGTATCAGATACTGAAGGGGTAACTGCAGCTGCTGCTAAAGTTGTACTTGCAGATGAGGCAACAATGTGTGAAACAGAGGAATGACCATCTGAAAATGAGGAAATTTCGGTGATTCAAGTGGAGGTACTATCAGTTCCACAAAAACTGTGGCCAATAGTATTCATAGATTTTGTGATATTTACGAGAGGGTTCATCTAAATTAACTTTCATTTTATATGAATTAATACCTGAAATGTATATCATAAGGAGAATAGTGACTTCACTTCATTATTTGTATCTGAATTTGTTTTAAAATTATTCACAAGAATAACGGGACTAGTTTTGTACCAGAATTTGATTTGAATATATGTTTTTGAAAATCGATGAACATGTTTCATTTTTGCAGCGAAATATATAAAAACCAGTGCAGAGCATTTCAAACTATACCTACCTCCAATACCTAGAAAAATTCAAAGTGGGGGGAAAATTCCGGATGACGAATTTGCTAAAATGTGTAATCAATTAAAGACTTTGAAGGGACCAATGAGAAATCAAAGAGAATGGCATGCATAAGGTACAGTGTGTGTATAATTCTTTGGAATTTTGATCATTTTGGTCTGTGTTGGGACTAAATACTTATTCTTGAATCATTTCCTAGGTTTTCGAAATGTTTATTATAGTTGTTGTTAAAAATATATATTATCTGTCACGAAAGTAAATAAAAGCTGTCAGAAATACTTCCCAATTTTACTCAATAATCTGTCTGTATTTGGTCCAATTCGTTAATTCAACATTATTGGCATCCCTGGTGGGACCGACGAAAATGCGAGCTGGAAATTAGAGAGGGAAGCAATAAAAAATTCACTACAAAAAAATTTCAAAGAAGTTGATGTAGTGGAGAAGGTAGATGAGGAGAAAATACAAAGATTCCTGCAACAAATTGGAGAGAAAGCGGAACGGGTATTTCTTCTAGAAAATAATATCAAAGAAGCAATGTTCACAGAAGAAACAGAACAATCCATTGAAGATATTAATAAAGAGTTAGATTTTAAAGAAAACTTACGTGATGAGGTATTCAAATATAAGAACAAATGCCAATTTTTGATGAAAAATATAAATGAAACGAAGAGTCAAAGAAGAAACGAAGAAAAACCACTGGGAAAACTTGGGAGAAATTTGAATCTGCCAAAATTAGAATTGAAAAAATTTGATGGGAATGTCAAAAACTGGATACATTTCTGGGGGCAGTTCAGAAAAATAGACGAAGATCCTGATTTACCAATAGAAGACAAGTTTCAATACTTGGTTCAATCAACTGAAGAAGGCTCACCAGCACGAACACTGATAGAAAGTTTTCCACCTTCAGCAAAGAACTACCCGAACGCCATTCACCAAATGAAAACCAGATTTGCAAGAGATGAGATATTAATTGAAGTTTATGTGAGGGAATTGTTAAATTTAGTACTAAATCAGCAAATTTCAAAGGATAACAAAGGTAAGACTTTATCAATTTTGTATGATAAGCTGGAAACTCAACTTAGGGCATTGAAAACACTGGGAGTAACTAGCGATAAATATGCTGCGATGCTCTTACCACTTGCAGAGTCGGCATTACCTCATCAATTATTAAAAATCTGGGAACGTAATCGGGCAAGTATTCATGTATCTTGTAATGAAAAAACGGTTAATGATTTAGAAAGTTTAATACAATTTTTAAAGGTTGAAGTGGAAGCTGAAGAGCGTATACAAATTGCACAGTCAAGTTTTACAGAGTTAAAAGACACAGAAAAGAATAAGGAGAGATATACTTCAGAAACGTTATATACAGAGAATTATAAAACACAAGGTAGGCAAAAGATTAAGCAATCGGGTTGTCTGTTTTGCGAAAATGACTCTCATACTAATCAAGATTGCATGAGAGCACAAAAAATGAGTTTAGACCAAAAAAAGGTGATTATAGCTAAGAGGAGGGGTTGCTTTTCTTGTCTAAAAAAAATCATACCGCTAGAACATGCAAATCGGTAGTAAAATGTATCAAATGTTCTAGAAAACATCATGCTCTTATGTGTCCTGATTTACATGAAAAAGAAATATCGAAAAAAGAGGATAATTCACAAAAGATTGAAAACACTATGACATATATGGCTTCAGAAACATTATTACAAACAATTAATGTTAGGATTGCTTCTGAAAATAAATCAAAAATTGTTAGGGCGCTTGTAGATTCGGGTTCGCAACGATCATATATTACAACAAAATGCGCGGAGGAGTTGAGGCTCACGAAAATTGGCGAAGAAAATATAATTCAGGGAGTGTTTGGTGGAATTCAGAGCACATCAACAGTTCATAGATTATTTAGGACAGACATTCAAAATATAGATAAATCTTTTGATATGGGTGTATCTTTATTGGAACAGTTAAAAATATGTAATTACATACCAACATTGAATGACAAAAAGATAATTGATCTACTAAGAAATAAAAATATTGTAGTGAATGATACTGTATTCGGTAATTGTGAGATAAGTTTATTGATCGGTGCAGATATCTTCGGAAAAGTTATAACGGGAAAATTAGAAAATGTTAATGATTCACTTGTTGCTATGGAGACAAATTTTGGATGGACCATAATTGGCCAACAAATTTGTAATAAAACGAATACCACATTTGTTTCAACACTTTTTACAGACTGTTCTATCACTAATTTATGGAATTTAGAATTATTAGGTATAACAGAGCCAGGAGGTAAAAAGTAGAGAGGTATCAGAAATCCACTCTTTAGAACGATTTAAGAAAAGCACCATAATAAATGAAGGAATCAGGTGTGAGGTGAACTTACCATGGGTAGACGGGCATCCAAACATAACATCAAATTTTAATTTAGCTGAAAAAAGATTATTTTCTAATACATAACGATTAATATCTATTAACAAGTTTTCCGATTATAACGAAGTATTTGAAGAATGGGAAAAAATGGGAATCATAGAAGAAGTCCTGAAATGACTCAAGAAAATACTCACTATTTGGCACATCATGCAGTTTTGAAGGAAGACAGTGCAACAACAAAATGTCGTCCAGTATTCGACGCTTCAGTTAAGGATACAAACGGTAATTATCTAAATGATGTATTAGAAAAATGGCCAAATTTGATTGAGCTTATCATACCATTAATACTAAAATTCAGATTACATAAAATAGGAGTTACAGCCGATATAGCAAAAGCGTTTAAGCAAATTAGTAATGCGAAAAAAGACAGAGATAACTTGCGATTTTTATGGTGGAAAAATTATCCTGAAAGAATAATTAAAATATACAGACATTGCAGGGTAGTTTTTAGGTTGAACCTAGTCCGTTCATTTCAGCAGCCACATTAAATTTACATTTAGAGAATGAAGAAAAATATAGACACTGCGAATCAACTTCTCAAATAATTTTATGTTGACAATTGTGTATGTAGTGTGAAAAATGAATCAGATTTGAACACATTTATAGAGGAATCGAAAGAAATTTTGATAAGGGGTAAATTTGACTTGAGAGGTTGGACATTTAACAATAGTAACACAGAAAGTTCAACTATGAATGAAAACAGTGAAGATAAAATCATTTAAATTCTAGGAATAAATTGGAATTACCAAAATGATACTTTGATGTATGATATCAAAAACTTAGGTACTCTGGATGATATTCCAAGAACAAAACGAGGTATTTTATCAGCTACACAGAGAGTTTTTGATCCTATTGGGTTCACAGCTCCGTTCAGCCTATTGCCAAAGTTATTATTACAGGAAACATGGAGTTTGAAATTAACATAGGATAAAAAACTACCTGACGATATTGAAAAACGTTTTGTAAGTTGGCTTGAGAGCGTAAAGTACCTGAATTTTTGTAGTATTCCTAGATATCTTGCATTTCCAGAAAATGAAGCTATGTTAAAAGATAAATCCATTCACGTTTTTGTGGATGCTAGTAAATCTGCGTATGCAGGGTCTGTTTTCCTTCGGTTAAAATTTTCAAATTGTGTTTTAGTCAAACTCTTATTGGCAAAATCGAGAATGAGTCCAATTAAACGTTTTACGGTTCCAAGGCTGGAATTACTAGCTGCTCTTATAGGAGTTAGATTAGCGGAAACAGTAAAAGAAGTTTCATATTTTCAAGATATCACTAGCTACTACTGGAGCGACTCAATGATAGTATTGACCTGGATTAAAACAAAAGGTTTGTGGAATACTTTTGTTGGAAACAGGATAAATGAGATCAGAAAATTTACCAATATAGAGCAATGGAATCATGTACCGGGAAAAATGAATATAGCGGACATTTTATCACGTGGTTGCAGTGGAAAACAGTTTTTAGAGAAAGAATGGTGGAAAGTTCCTCAATGGTTAAAAGAAGGCACAGAAAAGTGGCCAAGAGGAGAAGTAAGTTGCACAGAAGAAGAAATAATGGTAGAAAGAAAGAAAATGGTGAACACGAATTTAGTAGAAGAAACAGAAGAAATTTGTGAGAAGTTAAATTATTTTTCAAGGTATTCAAAAATAAAGAGATTAGTAGGATGGATTTTAAGATTTCACTCTAATATGAAAAATAAACATAAAAATAGGTGTGTAGACGCGAGAAAGAAAGGTTAATTTGAAAATTTGGATAATGAGGAATTAGAAAGAGCAGAAATATGTTTAATTAAATTAGTTCAGAACAAGTACCTTAAAAATAATTTAAAGGGGTTGAAAAAATTCGAAATTTTCGAAGACCAAAATGGGATTTTGATATTAAAAACAAGGCTTGTATTTGGTGATTTTCCTGAAGATTTCAAATATCCAATAATTCTTCCGAATAAAAATGAAATTGTGAGTAAGTTCGTAAGGGAAGAACATGAAAATAATGATTTCATTGAAAATATGAACAGGATGTTCATAAAGTCAGTTGTGGAATCATCTGCGACTGAAAGTTGGAATTTAGTCGCTGTTGTCCATCGTACAAGGTAACCTCTCTTGGAAGGGATTCATGTTTTAAAGAGAAACATTCTCAATTGAAAATTGAATCAATACATGACTCCTCTGGAAATGGAAAAAATCCTACGATAAAATTGTAGTTACTTTTTTGTAATATCTAACAGAAAACAACTACTTCCCCGGCAAAAGCCATGCTGGACATTGAACTACATCTGATAGATATTGAGAAAGACCCTATATAACTTGAGAGAAAAAATCTGAAAGTGAAAATTTGCATTTTCATTCAGATAGTTGATTATTTATTAAATGTCCAGTTTCCATTGGAGATTCTTATCTATGAATGAGATAAGGGAGAATGTTATTCAGAAGTATCACTCACAGAAAATCGCTCATTACATTGACGCGTGGATTGCATCAATTTCGCTAGGCCTCCAATACATTTTGGTCTACAAAAATCTATTTCACTCTTCTAAGATCATCAAGGAGGTCGGAAGAATTCGAAAACATACTCTTCAGAAGCAATTTCACACTGTAATGAGGAATTGTTGGACTATTTCTTATGCGGTGAAATTTTGAAAATATTTTTCTGACATAAAACCTGTCATGGGTATGGCATGTTGATTTCATTGAAAATATGAACAGGATGTTCATAAAGTCAGTTGTGGAATCATCTGCAGATGATCAACAGTTTTGGAAGACAATAAAGATCTAGAGGAGAAAGATGGAAGTCAAATGAGAAGATCAAGATGTGGAAGAATATTGAAGTCGCCAACAAGATTTTCTTATGTCTGAGCCCGGGGGCCGGAGGATGTTGGGACTAAATACTTATTCTTGAATCATTTCCTTGGTTTTCGAAATATTTGTTATAGTTGTTGTTAAAAATATATATTATCTGTCACGAAAGTAAATAAAAGCTGTCCGAAATACTTCCCAATTTTACTCAATAATCTGTCTGTATTTGGCCCAATTCGGTAATTCAACAGTTTGTCTCTTCAATAGACTTTTCTGGATTGGACTAGTGAAACCAAGAAAAAAGCCAGAGAAATATTCAGGCAACAAAAAGTAACACGTGATGGTCTACCGTTGAATGACTTTTTCAATAACTTGGAAAATTGGCTACTAATTATTCTGAATAAGTTGATAATCGCTGGCATGAAAATTACTGAACTTGGTCTACACAAGCCAGAAAAAAAGCAGAAATCAACTTTTGTTATAGGTCCAAAATATGGGGAAAAAATGAAGAGATAAATTAAAGTATCATATTAGTTTATTTAATTTACATATTACTTTTTTTTTCAGAAATGACAAAAATGAATTCTGTTGAACAAGAATAGGTATATCCTTTCAATTTGTTAGTGATGAATAATTCCTCCCTCACTCCTTGAGGTAAGTGAGGTTTGAGAGTCTCGATCAACTGTCTCACCATGTCCCTTGATAGGCGATAGACACTTTCAAATTGATTCTCAAAACTAGCTAGACATTCCTTAGATAAATAGAGAGAGAGAGAGAATATACTTTATTGTCATAAGAAAATATCTTGTTGACAAAGTTTCATTTAACCTATGAAGTCAGGTATATATTATATAAAAAAGTATATGTCGTTAAAAATACATTTGAAATAGACAATTTCACTTAATAATTAAAAGTCAGTTATTACTATTTTTTTTTTCTTGGTGTTTTGGCATCGACTGCTATGGTCATTAGCCATGTGTTCTGGATAGGCCTTGTTTCTAACTCCATGCGCCACCTTAGGAGCAGCACTGTTAATTTTTAACGCAACAGTGAATCGTGGAGGATTATTCCCAGCCGAAGTTATTACTATTATTTGACTTATTCCAAAAATAGAAATTCTTTTGTGAAAACTTTTTCTTTACCGTGCTTCATCATCATTGGCAACATTAATTACCAGAATAAAACCATTATTCGCCATTTTACTGACAAACAACGTTGAATAGCTGACAGCAAGTACCAAATCTACTTGCCAAATAACCAACGGTGTTTCTACAAGAGGTTGGTAAAACTTCAATACATGTTGGTTACCTGAATAGGAAAATTAAATCAACGTTGAAAAATAAACAATTCTGATTTCCAGTGAACATTGTTTTGTTTTCAATGGTTACCCGAATAGGAAATTTTAGTCAACGTTGAAAAATTGGCAATAATTGATCGAAAGTCAATCTTGTTCCGTTTTCAATGGTCACCTGAATAACCCTGGTTGGTTTGCTCTGGTCAGATAAAGATATTGTTTGTTTCCTCAAATCCCAGGTCATTGTATTATTTATTTGAATGTTTATTTCACAATGAAACAACAGAGTAACTTATAAATGTTATGAAACATTCCAAATTAATAAAAAAATAGTCCTAGGTTGAAATGATATAATCAGATTCGTCGTGTTTTTGAAGAGATAGGTATATTGATGAAAAAAATAATTGGTTAATTTAGATTGGTATTGTCATTAAATACTCATAACATAACTGTGGAAAAAGCTCCTTGTATATAAAATTTATTTTCTGCCTACCTCGTATTAATATGTCTGTTTAAAGTAAATGAAATCGATCATTAATGACCCCTATTACTGAACGATTTGTTATTAATGGGTGATTTTGAGATATCGTCCATTAATGACCCCTATTTATGGTTTATTTCTCTATGAATGCATGATTGTTGCATAGGCAGCCAAACATAAACGAATTCAGATGTTATGGACGCTAAAATGGTTATTGACGATAAATTTATAATGCCAGATGTTGCGGAAACTGCTAAAGTAGCATCTTTGACTTTTTTGCCAGAAAAAAAATTAGAATTCCTTTATTTCAACAAGAGTGAGTTACACGGAAAAATATTGTAATCAACTCTTATATTGAAATGCTCGCTCGCTCGTTCGCATCGCTCTCGCCTTAAAATATCTCGAACATTAATCGCCTTCATTGAAATACAATAGTTTACTAAATGACTATTAACGCCCGAAGGCAGTAAGTTACCAACATTCTTTGAAAATACCTATGAGAAATCCAAAACGATGCACTTTTGTGAATGAGTTTAAGTATTAAAGAAATTTTATGATAGCGTTGTTCCTCATCAAGCTTGGTGAGATTTAGTTTTTCTGTGGAGAGTAGCCTGTTTCGGTGAAATTTTATGCTTCAATTCCTCTATTCTGAAGTACATGAAAGTAATAAAACTCCTATTCGAGTTTCCATTGTGGGGCAAATGATAATTACCTTCTATAGATTGCAGATATACAAGTAATCGGAACGTCGTGAACAAACCTCCAACCCATTAAGTCAATAGACGTCCGCTACGAGAGTAATCAAGATCATTCATCTGTTCCTGAACTGTGACGTGACGTTCCACTAGTAGACAAAAACCACTAGAACGTTGGAATAGGTACATGGAACTGAGAACTATTAATTACTATATTGTTTTCAATTTCAATTGTTCATATCATTGATTGTTATTTCTGCCAACCGGCTGCACCTTCACGCGCAACCCTCAGGAGTATTCGAGAGATTCGTGCAAGCTAGGGAAGATGTAGCCACTACCCTTTAACGTGTGATGCTATGCCAACTTCTTGATAAATAGTTTCACTTCATTAATTGAGAAACATTTTGCTATGAAAAAATGTTTTATCAATAAAAAACCACTAGTTGAATGGTTCAATGATTGTTAAAATTGTTTTTTCCGTTAACCAGCTGTCGTCCCCTTACGAACGGCAGCCCTCAAAAGTCGAAACTTGTGCGAGCCAAGGATTAACGAGGTCTTACCTTTTTACGTGCGATTCCTAGCACTTTCTCGGGCCATCAGAAAAAATTCTGCAGTCGCCATGGTTTGAACCACCGCCGACCGGCAGCCAGTGACTAAAACACTGTCGCTTTAACCACTCGGCTACCGGGCCCTATGAACTCGGGACTATGAGGGACACATTATCTAAGGTCAAATCAATTTGTAATTTTACCAGGGATTTCAATAATTATACTATTCTGAGAAAACACTACCAATTGAAATTAACACAATATAAAAAAGTAGCATATGATACATTCATTGGAGAATCTGATAACGAAGTTCGAGATAGCTGGAGACTTATACATTTTGAAAGAAATCTCTCAAAGAAAAATACAATTGATCCCACCATAACAGCTAAAGAGTTCAATGGTTACTTCTGCACAATTGCAGCTAATCTGATTGGGAAAATACCTAATGATTCAAATGACCCGGTCAATTACTTGAAAGGATTGCCCACACCATGTTCATCTTTTATTATAGAGCTAGTTACAATATCTGAGGTAGTCGAAGCTGTACGCAGCTTGAAAAACTCTAAATGCACTGATGTATATGGGATGAATATAGTGAACTTGTAAAACAAACCCTAGACTTAATAATAGATCCGTTGGTAACTCTCTTCAATGCTTCCATTGCAGAGGGAGAATTTCCAGATATCTTGAAAGTCACGAAAGTAATATCAATTTTCAAAAAAGGGGACATTTCACAGGTGGCAAACCATAGGCCAATATCTATCATTCCTATTATTTCCAAAGTTTTTGAAATCATATTAAAGCTGAGACTAATGAAATACTTTGAAACGGATACATTTATCAATAGTTGTCAGTTTGGTTTTAGAAGCAAATATAGTACAACCCAAGCTGTTTTCAAGATTGTTAGCGATGTAGTAGAGGGTTTTGAGAATGGCATGGAAGTTGGTATTACTTTATGCGATCTGTCTAAAGCTTTCGACTGTGTCTCTCAAAGTATTCTTATTGGAAAGCTTAATCACTATGGTGTCAGGGGCATACCGCTCGATCTATACCAGTCTTACCTACATAACAGGAAACAAGCAGTGTATATAAGTGATTCTTGTTCTGATTTTCACAATATTACATATGGTGTTCCACAGGGATCTGTTTTGGGCCCTTATCTATTCATCATTTACATGAATGATTTGTTCCATTCTATGTTACCTAATAAATGTAAAAATTGGTTCAATGCCAACAATCTGAAGTTGAACCATGATAAAAACCAAAATCTTGTTTTTATTACCAAGAACGCAGGTGTTGGTAAGAGTGTCAAACTTCTTGGGGTTGTTATAGATGAAAAACTGACAGCCCATATAGATCAACTATGTAATAGATTATCGAGTTCACTATATTTGATACGCAATATGAAGAAACAATTATGTCTTAACGCAGTTCGAACATGTTATTTTTCATTTCTCCATGCTCACATGAATTATAGCATTATCTTATGGGGGAATTCTTGTCACGCCGTTAGGGTTTTCAAAATGTGAAAGAAAGCAGTTAGAATTATGGCTGATACTGGTTACAGGGACCACTGTCAACAAATCTTCAAAGAACTATCTATTATGTCAGTTCCATAATTATTTATTTATAATACGGTATTAGAGATACATAAAAACAAAAATTAATTTTTGGCCAACGCTGATTTTTAGTATCAAACTCGCGGTGCAACCGATGTGAGACCTCCTCGCTACAGACTCAATAAAACACAAATGAATTCACTGGATGTCAGATTGTATAAATTTTGGCCTGATGAGATTGAAACTGAAACGACACATTCTCAATCACTGTTTTTACTCCATTGACGAATATTTGAGTATGCCTTTGTGTCTCAGCAATATCTAGATCTCTCAAATCATGGGATGCTGTTTTTTTAGATTGTTTTTGTATGTTTTGTCGTTTTTATATATTTTTTTTACCTATGACTATTTTACCCAAACTCTTTTGATGTCGATTTTAAACATTTTTAAACTTGTACCACTGACTTGCCAAAAACATAATTGTAACTTGGTCAAAAAAATCTATTCCACGCACTGTGCCTAAACTATATTTTCAATATGCTTATACTTATAAATATGTTGAAACTCAATCAATCTATCAATAAATCACTTTATTATCCTTTCGATATATACATGTATAGGAATTGTCAAAATAATTTACATAGAAAATAATTTACAGAGCAGGTAGGTAAAATTCAATAAAATATTCATACAATACAATTAAAAATGCGATTTTACACATCAAACTCACTGAAATTATGAAAAGATTTGTCAACTAATAACGAGTTGAGTTTTTTTTTGAAAAGGAAGAGTGAATCACAAGATTCTACTTACTTCCTTCAAAGATTTTACTTCCTTCAAAGATTTAAAAAAAATTTTGACCCAATAAAATTAGGCGGTAATGAAGAAATGATCAATCTTGTTTTGTCTACATGGATGTATTTTTTTGTCTCGTATTTGTTCGTGAATATCCATATTCAAAAAGAATTCACTTTTGTTTTGGAAAACGTATAGGAATAATTCAAGTAAATCAGGATGGATTTATCGAGGGGCAATATATAAAAATATAAATAGAAAAGTTATTTGGTATAACCCTCCTGTTGTTGACTTCCTTTGTTTCCATTTTTACATCCAAGTGTTGTACATCTTCGCACTTGATTTTACCGTACTGACGAGAGCTTAAGCTCGAAACACGTGTCTACGGTTGCACAACTATTTGAGGGGTTATACCCAATAACTTTTCTATTTATATTTGCATAATTCAAATATATACATTATATATATTCGGGAGTGTCAAAATATGAAATGACTTGAAAATATTTTTACAAGTACCCATACGTGGTATTCGGATAATACACTTCAAAATTTGTTTCTGAACTATGAAAACATCATGAGCAAGCGTGGAATTGCCTCAGAAGCAAATACCATATTTCAGTCTAGTTTCAATATGAGCATAGTATACATTCGAAAGCTCATGCTTCTCCAATACAGTACGTAGATTGAAGAACATTTATTTCAGTGAACGCAATTTTGAAATCAATTGCAGGCACTGAGGTTCCCAATTCAAAAATTCATCCAGATAAATTCCTAAAATTTTCACTGGTTAGTGTGAATTGAAGAAAAATGTGTTGTCTATTGGAAACTGCAAATTCTCCACAACTCTCTGTCGATTCTAAATCCTGATCATTTGCGTTTCATCTGCATTGAAAAAGAGATCGCGTCCACTGAAGAATTTTGCTACCTTCTCAATGGTGTCTTTACATTTTGATCCCAATTCTTTTGTATCTGGATCGGATATGACCAATGAGAAGTCATCTGCGTATGCAGTGTACTCGTAATGTTCTGTACCGATGACATGATCCATGTGACTTACATATAGAATGAATAGAATGGGCCCTAATACTGATCCTTCTGGGACACCTCTAATCAATTTCCCAGGATCTTACTGAATGGTTTTTGTTTGTTCCTCATTTTCGATGTGAACTTAATATTTGTTTTCTATTCTCTAAGAAAGATAAGATCCATTCAAGAGCAAAACCTTGCAACCACATGTTTCTAATACCAATAGTAGTTTTTATGATTAACACAGTCGAACGCCCTACTCAAATCTCAAAATATTGCAGCAGGGCACACGCCTATATCAATAATATGTATTATTTTATGATAGAATGAAGACATTGCTGTGGTAGTTGACGTTCCCGAACGAAAACCATGTTGTTTTTTGCTTGTAACTTGATACCTTTCTAGGAATGGTACCAATCTATGGAGGAAGTCGTATTAAAAATTATTGAAAATACATAGGGTACTGTTACTGTGTAACGAAGCATTTCTGAGACTAATTTTTTAAGTCCTAAACAATATCACAGAAATGATTCGTACGCCTTTGTAATTCATTTTACTGTAATTTCAAAATTTATTGTAAACGGAAGGCAATCTTTCAAGTCAGAAAATAGTAGATGATTCCATCCATAATTCTTTATTTTGGAACCGACCACTTTTTGCTTGTCTTGACTTCTTGCGCCTAAAATATCTACTTATACATAGAGTTTGGATCTCAGTTAACTTTTTATGATAGGGAATATTTTTTTGCTGAAATTGAATAGTTTTTGTGTCTTCTGCTACGACGGCCACCGTTTTTCATGTGTTCTGCTACGAAGGCCAACCGATGGTATAAATAGTGGAAGCACATGAAAATCTGCTCTTTTTCGTGCCAGACCAGTGTCAGCAGTAGTTTATAATAAAAAGCTGAGTTGAAAAAACCGAAAGTTATATTCCGAGGGTAAGCTTAATTGAAAGTTATTTAGTTTGAATATTTATTCCTGTTACAAGTGAATTGCATTTCCCAAACCGTGTGTATCATATTCAGTTATCAAAAGACCGAACTACCTTCGCGAATATCATAGTACCGCCTTGATCGGTCCAAAGGTTAGGTCTTTACAACCGGCACAGAGATCAGGCTTAAATATTGGGTACGAGTACTGTTTGACTCAAATTACTAGTTCCCGAGGGTTCGGACATCACAGCCCTCTGTAACTAGTTTGTACAATACCATTTACCAAGGTGGAAAATCGAACTTCGGTCGGCCGCCTAGTTCGTTATTATTGTAGTTATACCAGAACGTTGAAGAACTCCTATCGTTATTAATTAATAGTTCCCGAGGGTTCGGATATTACAACCATCTGTAAATAGTTTGTATGCCGATTATTGACGTTCCTACGTTCCGTAAGGTACGGCTTTCACTACTGGCCGGAACTAGCTGAGCTCAAGTAAATCGATAATCGAGGGAGTTGGTTCAATCATCGTCTTTTAGACAGCCGGGAACTTGTACCAACACTCCGAGGTTACCACTAGAACCGTACAGCGTTATTCGTTCCTGAAGGTACGGACTTTACTACTGGAAGGGTGAGATTTCGCTTAAAGCTAGTACGGAAATTGCGAACTATAAATTACTTATTCCAAAGAGAACGGCTTTCTCCTATCTTTGGCATTAGTTAGTTTTTCCCTTCCATACCATAATAGTAGGTGGCAACCAGGAGTTGATAAAACATATATCGTGAGTCCTAGTACCCTGAAAGCTGTAGTGGACAGCGATTCGGGACTAGCCGTTATAATAATAATAAGGATAACAGTTATCATTTGCCAGCCGTGATATCCGAAAACGTGAAACAAAGTGATAATTTGGGATATCAGCTCACCCGTCGACTTCGCGAACCAAACCGATCAAGAAATTTAGTTATCCGTGTACGATTTCACGCCCTGTCTCATTTCTTGGTTGAAAAATTGCTTTTCGGCTAATACTAGTATGAATGGATGACTTATCTAGTGTTGTATGACAATTCCATTATATTAAAGTGGTTCATAGGCACATAAAGCTTTCATTCAGAAAATAGGGGAAAGAGAGGTATCCTTTCAGATCCCTTCCGTTAAAGTTTAATTAGAGTACAGCTGGTATTCAAAAGACGATAGGGGCAATTAAAGCCTGCCACTTATTGTCAGTGCACTATTGGTCCTAACAACTGACCCCTGGAATACCGTTTCTTCACTGCAGCTGTCCTGGGCCTCCCACTAATGTCATCTGGGAGAAAGTGGGGCATACCACTATAATCTTACTGGCGCCTGAGGGTAGTATTGGGTGTTAGACCGAGTGTACCGTTGTCCGTTACACCCAGTACCCGTAAAGGTCATTGTAACGTCCGAGTAGAGGAAAAAAGGGCTTTACAAATTTGGCGCCCGAGCAGGGACTTGTATTATTGTTCCGAAACATACAAGGACCATTGAGGAAGATGTAACCACTGGAAAGTGTGCATCGTTGAAATCAGATTTACAAGCTCTGAAAATTACCGGAATCATTGTTTTACCGATTTTCCGGCCGTTTTCCGACCGTTCTTCGACCGAATTAAGAACAAGAGAATCCTGTCATTTTGACAGTTGTCCGAAAAACACAAGTGACATCGTTTAGTAGGTTTTTGTCTTCAACGAATAGATTGCAACCATTTCCGAAATAACCCGAGATACGGATCTCGAAAGCGAATAAACGAGAAACTTGACAGTAAACCCAGAAAAACCCGTCGTTAGCCATCAGTACTGCCAGTTCCCCCGCCACTTTCGTCTGGTGCAACTTTTCCTACCGACACAAGGGTAAGATGGATCTACTTACTACGAAAAGATGAACTCGGTGGTGAACTGAGAAAATTCCTCCTAGTTGTAACCGGAACCATGGATGATAAGAGGAAACGCTTGATAAAGTTCATGAGGGAAGGACGGACATCACCGTTTATACAGTCTAGTACGAGTCGTTTTGTATTTCCGCAACCGACATTCACGGTGACGCAACCCGTCTCCACTGCACGAGGAACGCAGCTGCCCCAGCCTAACTCCTCAACTCACCAAGCCTTACCAACCGCGTTTCGGGGTTATCCCTTACGAACCCATGAGTAGAAAATTTCGTTCAATGGAGAAAGCGATCCAACAGTGTTTCTAGAACGCTTGGAAGAAATATGTACGGCACAACAGGTGGTCCCTGATCAACTGCTTGTCGTTATATCCGAACTGCTGGAAGGACTACCGGAACTGTAGTTTCGGAACAACCGAAATTCATGGCGATCATGAGGTGCGTTTCTAGGAGCCTTCAAAGACTTCTTCTTCCCAGTAAACTATCAAATTGATCTGGAAGCAGCCATCAGTAGAAGACTCCAACGGCCAAATGAAAAGACTGCGGAGCATATCACCGAAATGCAGACTCTGATGCGCCGACATGGGAATATAACAACGACTCAGGAACTACTGTGGCTTTATCGAAACCTCCTTCCGGTATGTCGACAGCAAATCCGCCGGACCGACTTCGACGATATAGCGTCCTTCTCAAGGGTGGTGAGAGAATATGAATTGCTAAGGACCGAATTGAAGGACCCCCGATATACGCCAACACCCATTCAGAATTGGTAACAAAACCGTGTTGTACCGCCAGCCACAAATGTATCACAAGAGATAGCAGGGTATCGTCAACCGTTGAGATCTGCCACTACACCGACAAACAGATCACCGACCGCCCACTCTTATCGACAACGTTCAGAGGTAGCCAGTGGGAATGGGGATACCAATGGAGACTGCTGAAGGTGCGGCCAAAATGGGCACTTTCGACAACATTGCCGTGCCCCGCCGAAGCTGTTTTGCTCACGATGCAAAAGAGAGGGGGTGATGTCCAGGGATTGCCCTCGTCAGTCTCCAGGGCCGAGTTCGGGAAACTAGACAGGTGTTGTACCCCACCGAGGCTAGGACAACACCATGAACAGCACGCCTCAACAAGTCTGATACTGTCAATGGATACCGAAAATCGTCCACAGGTAACTGTCAGTCTTCCTGGAGGAACCGTTAGGGCCCATCTTGATACCGGCGCTGCGAGTTCGTATGTAGGAGATAGGGTGATCGCCCAATGGAGAATACTAGGACTACATCCTGTGGAGAAACCAGTCAGCTCAGTCCGGTTGGCAGATGGACGCTTAGTACCTGTAAGCCAGGTATTCAGAACAGAAGTCACTTTAGGAACATGCCGCTTTACCGAAGAATTTGGACACTTACAAGGGCTCTCTTGTGATATAGTGATAGGGATGAATATCCTTCGGAGAAAGAAATCCAGACTGGATCTAGAAACTAGCGATATTTTCGTCAGCGGGCATCAGCTTTCGTCCGAAGCACGGACCGTATGGTGCGAACCACTCGAAATGCTGACGCCAAAGCCAGCCCTCACGCTAAATATAGATGAAGAGAACCGTTTGAAAGCTTTCCTTGGTGATGAGTTACCTACTTTCGGGAACATACATGGGGTAACGCCGTTGGCGGCTCATAGAATCTGTTTGTCCGATCCAGAACCCATTAAACAGAGATATCTGCCACAAAACCCTCGTATGCGGGAAATTATCGATATAGAAGTTGACCGTATGCTAGCAGAACAGATAATAGAACCGTCCGATAGCCCATGGAGTTCACCGGTAGACACCGGAAAAAAGATTGTAAGCCCCGCTTCTGTATAGATTTCCAGAAGGTCAATGCCGTCTCGCTGAAGGATGCTTACCCTCTACCGTTCATAAATTCCGTCTTGGACAAACTACGGAGAGCTCGATATATTTCAAGTATTGACCTTTAACAGGGATACTGGCAGGTTCCGTTGACCGAGGATAGTAAACCAATCACCGCCTTCACCGTGCCTGGTCGGGGACTCTTTCAATTCCGAGTCATGCCTTTCGGTCTTCATGCCGCCCCCGCCACGTTTCAACGCCTAATGGATCGCATCATCGGCCCCGAGATGGACCCTTACTGCTTTGCATACTTGGACGATATCATCGTTTAAGGAGATACGTTCGAACAACATTTGGAAAATCTCAGGGAGGTGTTCCGCCGTCTCCGCAGGACCAACCTGCGAGTCAACCCCGATAAGTGCTCCTTTGGCCGAAAGTCACTCCGATATTTAGGACATCTGGTGACGGCTGAAGGAATCCAAACCGACCCAGAGAAAGTAGCCTCAATTGTGGGATTGGCACCGCCTACCAATGTACACGGGTTGCGACGCTTCCTAGGAATAGCGTCTTGGTACCGTCGCTTCGTACCATCATTCGCTGAGATTGCTGCACCACTCCATAAACTGTTGAGAAAAGGGTACCGATGACGGTGGGAAACCACGCAAGAGGAGGCGTTCCAGAAGCTCAAAGGAAAATTGACACAATCACCGGTGCTTATGAGGAGTTCACGCTGCAGACCGACGCGTCGGATAATGGATTGGGAGCCGTATTGACTCAAAGCATCAATGGCGCGGAGCAGGTGATCGCCTACGCTAGCCGCTCGCTCACCCCACCTGAGAAAGCTTATTCAATAACTGAGAAGGAATGTCTAGCCATTGTATGGAGTGTCGAGAAAATGCGACCGTACCTGGAAGGTTATCATTTTAAGGTGGTGACCAACCATCAAGCACTTCGTTGGCTTCAGTCGATCAAGAGTGCTACGGGGCGACTCGCACGATGGAGCATGTTCTTGCAACAGTATGACTTCGAGATCCAATACCGGCGAAGAGCCTTGGATAAAGTGGCGGATGCACTCTCCCGCGAACCCATTGATGGAGTCGTCGAAGGCTTGGCCACTCTAGAAGTCCCATCCGGGTGCTCATGGTACTCCAAGAAGCTGGAAGAGGTTGCGCGAAATCCGGAAAATCTTCCGGACTATTGCATCAAGCAGGGGCAGCTGTACCGTCACTTTTGGGATTCAAATGATATGACCGAACCCGATCTCTCAGACCCCTGGAAATTGTGTGTACCGAGACCACTTCGTAGGAAAATACTGGAAGAGAACCATGACGTGGTAACCGCCGGACATATGGGTATAGCAAAAACCACCGCCCGCATCGTTCACCGGTATTATTGGCCAGGGATGTTCCGTGACATTGCTAAATATGTTAGAGGCTGTTTGACCTGCCAAGAGTATAAGGTTCCGCAACAACAGACCCCCGGTAAAATGCAACTGTCCCGGAACGTGGGCTACCGTATCTACCGATCTAGTGGGACCCCTACCGAGGTCCAGTAAGGGAAATAACTACTTGTGTGTATTTCAAGACGGGTTCACTAAATGGCTGCAGGTTCGGCCACTAAGGAACGCTACCTCACGGGCCGTGGCCTAAGCATTCTATGAGGAGATAGTTCTACGTTTTGGCCGTCCAGACACTGTCATTAGTGACAACGGGTCTCAATATACCGGAAAGTGTTCACAGAACTTTTGAAGGAGTTGGGTATCAACCATCGTCTCACACCACCATATACACCTCAGGCCAATCCCGTTGAACGAACCAACAAAACCATAAAGACGATGATTGCGCAATATTGTGGAAAGGAACACCGGCAATGGGACCGACATTTACCTGAGTTACAATTCGCCATAAACACCTCGCGACAAGAGTTCACTGGATTTACTCCAGCGTTTTTAAACTTTGGCCGAGAGCCCAATCCGCCACAGTCGTTGCACCGACCCACCCCAACCGAGGACGGGACCGTAGGCACCAAACCAACGGTTTGGGTGCAAACTATGGAGAAGCTCAAGGAAACGGAGGAACTGGTGAAGATTGATTTAGCTAGGGCATTTACGACCCAAAGTCGCCATTATAACCTCCGAAGGCGGGAATGGAGGTGCCGAATAGGAGATGTAGTAATGAAAAAGGAATACCACCTCTCATCCAAGGTTCAGGGATACGCCGCTAAATTATCCCCGAAATATTCCGGACCCTATACCGTAGTGAAAATAAACACGCCAGTCGTATATGATCTCAGGAGTAGTACTGGGAAACGGCTGAATCGCATTCACATAAAAGACTTGAAACTATACCAAACCGAGAACGATCCGTAACTTGTTCTATTTTCAGATGAATACTCCCGTGTGCCGAACACCCTCCCGACCAACCGCAGGGAACCCGCAGGGGACTATCCAGCTTGTGGACCTAACGACACCCATATTGCCGCCACATTCGATTGACCTGATTACCCCACCCACCGTCCAGACAGGTGCCGAAGGCGTTGACACCGTGTCGACATTATATTTTTCTCCGTCACCGCTGCCTGACGTTAGCATCCTCTCGTCGTCCCCGCCTCCCGAACTCAGTACTGACGCAGCGCCTATCCCCAGCTACTCACCCGGATGGTGTTGCCGTCCGAGTAATCCGCCTAGTTCCGGCAGCCACACGCAAACGCAGAAGCGGCCAGCTTCTCCGTCAGCGTCTTCAGCCGAGAGGGAAGACCTAAACACACTGCTGGATATAGTACCGCCCTCCCTGCGCGACTTATTGATGGTACGGCTGACCACGCAGTATGACTCCATAGAGGCCATGACCGACGAAGGGATTCAGGAAATGGCACGCGGAATCTTGAGCGAATGGGCAGCGATCCAGATTATGCAAAATCCGTCCCCAGCAGCAAGGTCATAAACGAACCAAAAGAAATCGTATACGTCTCCAGACCCCAGACGGACCACGTAAATAAAACAGTTTCTTTCTCCCAGGTAACCATGGCAGAGGAACTGGACCTGTCCACTTCCCCCATCCCAGACGAGTGGTGCATGGTAGAAGACCAATGGCGGCCGTTTGAGAGCCCCTTCCTGACCTGTAACGACGACGATCCAGAACCAACCGACGGGAGCAAGCAAATGCTGATCAGCGGCGGTGATGTGGGGGCAGTAAAGGAGGATCCACCAGCTAGACTTGACCCCTAGGCTTCCAAAGACCCGTTTGCAGGAAACGCTTATTTTGATCTGAAAAACGAGGAAGAATACAAACGACAACTAGACGTTCCATTATCGTCGGTAGTTTTCCAGCATAGTTGATTATGAGTTTTTTTCTTGTGTCTTTGTTTCGCCGACTCACAGAGAGAGAAGAACAGCTTTGGTTTAGTTCTGCTAAACAAAAACTGAATCATTTTCTTTGAAAATTATAAGCGCAGATTATAAATTTTTTAGCATTTGAAAATAATAAAGACGTATTATTATTATCATCATTATTCTCAAAGATTGTTTCCATTATTACTTCTCCATGCTTATAAATATATCATCGTGTGTGACGTCAGGATGACCATGAGATTTAATTTCTGTCAGATATATTCATGCAATCAGCTCAACAAGTGCTTGCATAAATGTTTGTATACCCTTCAGGTATACTATCCACTAATCAAATCCAAAATTTTTCATATTTTTTTTCTAATGTCTGAAATAAGTATTTCTCGTTCTTCTAAGAGCATCTTGACAGTTAATAGCAGATGAACTCTGAATAGTTTTCCATTTATCAAGATATTTTGTCATCGATAATTTTTCAATTTGGGATTCGGTCATTCTTATAGATAAGTAAATTAGGGATTCAATATTGTGATACAGTGGGACTCTTTGCAATACTGTAAGCATTAATTTCCTGAAAAGCCACCCTACTGATGAATTTCTGATAATGACTGACTCTTTGAGCGTTCTCAAGGGTATACAGCAATCATGTTACTAATGAAAAACGAATTCTATGGGATCGAAAACTTAGGGAAAAAAGTGATTATGATATGGTTTCCGTCTCATATTGGAATTGCTGGCAATGAAAAAGCAAATATAGCAGCCAAAGAAGCAATACACCATTATAGGTCAAGAATAATCAACAAAACAAGTCCATCGGATATGAAAATATTCATAAAGAGTAGGGTCATAGATGAATAGCAAATAGAATGGAAGTTCGAAACAAGCAGAAATAAAAACATCCATAAAACCTCGGACATACCTTCCAAAAACCAGGAAACATCAGGTTATTCTATGTCTACTTCGTATAGGCAATAACAAGTTTTGGCGCGACTACCTTCTAAGACGTGAAGATAAAATAATTTGTGATATATGTGACACAACAGTAACTATGAAACACGTTATTCAAATTTGCTCCAAATTGCAAGAAGCAAGAACAAAATTTCGAATACCGTAAGAACTACATGAAACTGTTATTGGAAATTGTGATGTTGAAAATCTCTTCTCATTCTTAATGAATATTGATATGTTTCATGCAATATGAACATAATACTGATCATGAAATGTAATGAAATGTAATGCAATGCAATCTGGAAACATTATCTGGTACATAGATGGTTCAAAAACAAATGAAGGAACAGGAGCAGGAATATACGGGGTGCGGTCAAAAAGGAACATTATAGTCCCACTTGGCACAGTATTCCAAGCAGAGACACATGCCATAAAAACATGCATAGAGATGAATCTAGTCCGAGGGTATGAAAGAAAACACATCTACATTCTATCTGACAGCCAGAGCGCTATACAAGCTCTGAACTCAATACAGATACAGTCAAAGCAAGTTTGGGAATGTCTTCAGAGCCCCAATGAACTGTCAAAACGCAACAAGGTTACACTTGTGTGGGTGCCCGGACATAGGGAAATTGAAGGTAATGAAAAAGCAGACCAAGTTGCAAGGAAAGCATCTGAATCACCATTCACAGGTCCAGAACCAGCGTTTGGAGTTAGCAAAACCCGATGCGGAAACCTAATTAATGAGTGGAAGAAATCAAAACACCAAACGTATTGGGACCAAATCGAAGGGCATCGACGCAGTCCAGCAATGGTGAGTCACCTGAGCCAAACACTGACGGCTGACTGACTCAACCTTAACAGATCTAAGATACGCACGATCACCGGCTTACTAACCGGACACTGCGGCCTTAGGAAAACACATAGGAATAAATAGAGAAACCGCGAATCAATGAATGAATGAATGAATGAATTAATTAATGAATGATAGAATGCCATCCATACAAAACTATCTGAAGAAACTTTGCAATTTATGGTAGGAATCCAAAAGGAAAGAATACATTATATGAAGGAACTTTCCTAATCATACAAAATGAATCTGAAAAATGTAGTATTGTAAATAGGTTTTTCTGAAATGCAATATCTCAATCATGTAAATGTATTTTTGAATCTTTTTCAATATGTGAGTTATTAATTTTTCCTGAAGTTTTTGAAATGGAATTATATGTATTCAAAACAAGAATGCAGAATTGATTTTTGCAGCAAGAGTATTTGACATGTTCACGAATACCTAGTCACTTCTGTACGATTCAAATTCGGTAATCGATATTATTTGGTTTTTGAGTTGTTAGCAGATAACCGACGCTTTTTTGTAATTCGAGTTGAGTACACCTGTCAATTTCAATCCATAAAAAATTAGAAGTAGTAGCTGGTATACATCCATTCAACAAGAGAACATGATATCCTGATTTTTAAAAAGAACCAAAATCTTTTTTTGAGAAAATAACATAACCCAACGTTTTCTTCAAAAATGATCGGTTCTTCCTCTCTTGTGGCACATTCGTTTGTTTAATAGACTCCACCCATTGGCCATACCCGTAAGAAGGCCATTCTAGAATTCAGTGACCCTATAACTGACTGGCCCTGACCGCCATCTTCGTACGGAAAACCAAATGTAATTATACATACATCCATGTTGCTAATCTACATCTAGATGGGTAGAGACAAATTCTTTCAACTTTTAGTAGAATAATGGTAGAACACCGCTTTGTTGCAAATTTGCAAAATGAAACGAAAGGTTAGAAATTGGGAATTTACTTACGAGGCTTTTCAGTTGAAAGGAATCTGCTATTTTTGAACTTTTCCTTCCACATCGCCTAACCGTACAAAATTGACTCACGAGGTAATGCACTTTAACCATCGATGGTGAAATCCATTTAATTTAGCTTATAGTATAAGTACGGTTATCATCAAGAATGGTTTCTAGACACATCCCAGAGGAGTTATCATTGTTTAAAAAAATTGTCATTTTCTTCTTGGAAATGAAATGAGAAAATACAAAAGCGACGTCAGTATTCAAGAATATGTTGGCCATCATCGTATGAATCTATCCCAATATACAATATATGACCAAGCAATCAACGAATGGACTGACTATGTTAATAATTCAGCAGGACGTTTTCATTAGGATAACTACTACCTTCATTTAGTAGTCGGTCGATCGAAAGGTAACTTGAAATACTTTCAACAATACGAGAACGATGTTTGCAATGTTTCAAATCGTACACGGCCAATTTCAATATTTCTAACGAATATTTGAAAACTGATGTCATAAAAAGTTAATATTTGTGGCTCCATCTTTGGAAAACTCGTAAAACTCACATCACAAATACGTAAGCAGGAAACCGCATCAGATCTGAAGTGTAGTACAGTGTTGTCAAGTTTAGTTCAGATAATACCTTCATTAGCTGGTTGTACAGTAGCGAATCACTTATTCCTTTTTGTTTTTGTGAAACATGCAGCATGGACAAAGACATATTATTATTATTGTTATTATCATAACATAAAACATCTGAAATATCATCTATCGTTCCATCGTTAGCTCAGAAATAATGAATTATCAAAATGGGTTCTGTCATTAAAGCTCAACTTGTGACCTGTTTACCTATGTACGGTAGCTTTCTATTGAAAAATACGGTGAATCTCTGGCTGTAGTTTGATCGCGTTTGGCAGCAGATACTGTTCTCCAGGTTTCCTTCTTATGGCTTGCCCCACCCCCAGTTGTGTTCCTTTCTCTTGTCTTATTTTGATGCCAACAATACGCCCTTGAAATATTTACATCGAATCACCCTGTACACATATTGATAATCCTGCAAATTAGGCGAGTTGATTCTGATGAAGATCAAATCTTTATTGTTACTGCTCCAATGCCTCGCATGCATCGCTTGTTATTTTTCACTATAAAACACACAATATGTCTCTGTGATATTTTACTGGCTGTTATCTGTTATTATTCCATTTCCAGTGTTTTACTGATATTATTCCGTTATTGTTGTCACCAGTACTATCAGTAATTTCAGAAGGCGATAATAATGGACGATTCCAGTATTCCAATTCAGTGTTGCGACAAGCAATTTCCGGGTCTAAATCGACTGATATTGTCTAGGCCTTTTCTGTTATGATTTGAAGTCGGAACAGTTACAATTTTTATTTTTGAAGTTTCCTGTATGTTTCCGTACATATGAAGGGAATTTGACTTTTGTACGTTGTACAGAACGTGGGGCAAAACCTGTCAAATTAAACGACGTGAAAAAGTAAAATTCTCTAGGATATTTTATTTTTGTCCATAGCATAATAATTAATGCCTCGATTACTATATCCGGGAACAATCAGGACTATGAAAAATTAAAAACTGTATCCGTTCCGAAAACGTTGAGGTGGCATCACTGTATAGGGGCACTGGAATAGTCCATTAGGTGAACACACACTACCAATATTGATTCTTTCTGTTCGTCGTATAAATACACTGATCCACAAGTCTTCGCAAATACCCTCGCAAGATCATGACATCTGAATAGTTGATTGAAATCATTTTCTAGAGTATTCAACACCACACATTCATGTTTTCCGGTTTTGACAAATTCCGATCCTTTCTATTCCTACATCATATTATATCATATATTTCCTTGCTGGGCCGTAGTGTTCGTGACGGTAGAGCGTTTGCTTCCCAACCATAAGGGCTTCGGTTCAAATCCCAGCACGGTATCGGTCCCGTGCATGGCATCACACGTTAAAAGCCCAATTTCTCGAAGTCTTCTGAAGACTGCTCGTAAAAATACAGCCAGTCGAAGAGATTAGCAAATTCTTAAAAAAAAAATTGTTGGGCACAATATATTGTAACGAGTGTTATTTATAAGCGTCTTTTTAGGAACGAGTATTTGAAACACGACCGTAGCCAAGCGGAACAACTGTTTAATGTTCGGGTGTCAAGAGGAGTTTATGAACGCGTTACCTACATACAATACATTTTTTTATAAAAACTACAAAATTGTATTTCTTCATGTTGATTTATCCATTGAACTCAAACAGTAACCATCGTGATGTTTTTAAAGAGTGAAGTTGTCATGAAAACATTTAAAAAATTCATCAAACACAGATTGGGAATCTGTGATTAATAGATCATTTAGTGCAGTTTACCGGGTGTCCGCACAAAGTGGCTCGCCCCTATAACTTTTTTGTTTTTCAAGATAATGGAATGAAATTTGGAGGATCTATATAAGACATAAAATTGCAACTTTTGGATTCACCGGAAGTGACAGAAACTTTCGATTTTCAACTGAGACACCCGGTTTATTTTGTTGTCTCATGACATACTGAATACAACCATGTGTTACTTGTCTTTTTTCCTAACCCGACTAGCCAACATGTTGCCATTTGAAAAAAACTATATAATTTCAATTTTAAAATTTAATTTCATAGAGCACATACATTTTGATCGAAAACAGTAAAGTTGTATTCATCCCAAAATTTTAGGACATTCTAGATAAAAAAACAAAAAAAATTGGTTACAAAAAGTTACAAATGATGACATGGTTTTATTCAGAATGTCATGTGGACACAAAAGAGGTGAAAATATACTGGGTGTCCCATTTAACAATCGAAAGTTTATTTCACTTCCAGTGAAACCGAAAGTTCCATGAACTTGAGTTCCTCGTCAACAAACGCAGTTTTATGTCTTATGCAGATCCTCCAGCTTTCACTTCATTATCTTCAAAAACAAAAAAGTTATAGGGGCGAGCCACCTTCCGCGAACACCCGGTATTCATATCAGAATTCTCAATACCATATTGACCATATTCTTCGTCGCCAGATTGTCATTCGACAATACCAACTATCCAGGATTTCTCAAGCAAGAATAACGAAATTTACCCATTCCATACGGTTAATTAGTTAGGTGAATAGTTGAAGAAACAATTTAGATACACATTGAAGTTTCATAAGATCCCTTTTATCGCAAGAAATGGTCGTTCTATGTTTTGATTGGGATGGATTGGGGTTTGTTCACGACTAACTAGGTAGATACTGTTCTTTCATAGATTTGAAACACTTTGGAAAAATATAAAAAAAATTTTAAAGAGAAACATTCTCAATTGAAAATTGAATCAATACATGACTCCTCTGGAAATGGAAAAACCTACGATAAAATTGAAGTTACTTTTTTGTGATATCTAACAGAAAACAACTACTTCCCCGGCAAAAGCCACGCTGGACATCGAACTACATCTGATAGAATTGAGAAAGACCCTATATAACTTGAGAGAAAAAAATCTGAAAGTGAAAATTTGCATTTTCATTCAGATAGTTGATTATTTATTAAATGTCCAGTTTCCATTGGAGATTCTTATCCATGAATGAGATAAGGGAGAATGTTATTCAGAAGTATCACTCACAGAAAATCGCTCATTCCATTGATGCGTGAATAATTGCATCTCCTTCGCTAGGCCTCCAATACATTTTGGACGACAAAAATCTATTTCACTCTTCTAAGATCATCAGGGAGGTCGGAAGAATTGGAAAACATACTCTTCAGAAGCAATCTCACACTGTGATGAGGAATTGTTGGACTATTTCTTGTGGGGTGAAACTTTGAAAATATTTTTCTGATATAAAACCTGTGATGTTGATTTCATTGAAAATATGAACAGGATGTTCATAAAGTCAGTTGTGGAATCATCTGCGACTGAAAGTTGAAATTTAGTCGCTGTTTTCCATCGTACAAGATAACTCCTCTTGGAAGGGATTCATGTTTTAAAGAGAAACATACTCAATTGAAAACTGAATCAATACATGACTGCTCTGGAAATGGAAAAACCTACGATAAAATTGAAGTTACTTTTTTGTAATATCTAACAGAAAACAACTACTTCCCCGGCAAAAGCCACGCTGGACATTGAACTACATCTGATAGATATTGAGAAAGACCCTATATAACTTGAGAGAAAAAAATCTGAAAGTGAAAATTTGCATTTTCATTCAGATAGTTGATTATTTATTAAATTTTAATGTCCAGTTTCCATTGGAGATTCTTATCTATGAATGAGATATGGGAGAATGTTATTCAGAAGTATCACTCACAGAAAATCGCTCATTCCATTGATGCGTGAATAATTGCATCTCTTTCGCATATACAAATATGAGATTAAGACGATTGAAATGAATGGATTGAACGGAATTATGCATTATTGAATCTCTCCTAGACTAGTTACTTTTTATATAAATTATTCAAAACAGACTTATACTTACAATTAAGATTGGCAGATACAAGTTAGCAAAATTTTCTATGCATTCTATTCTACGAAACTCCTCTCTTCCAAAGTCCGCCCCCCATAGCTCTCACTAGCTGTAGACACGACAGAACTCTAAATTCGACTACCTCATCGAACTATCAGTGGCCTTTTAGAAAACTCTTTTTTTCTGTTTATGGAAAATTTGAGGACAAGCTGTGTTTCAAAATATGATAACGTACAGAATTGTAAAATGTAACAAAGTTACCCACCTATTGAATTCTAATAAAATATTTCAATATACAGTGTGTTACATATTTTTTGACAATACCCCCCGTTCAAAATCGCGCGCCCCGAGCGATTATAGTACAACCTAACACATAATTCGATACAGGTTCACAAAAATTATAAAATTAATACAATTTAAATATAAATATATACAAATATATCCGCAAAAGACGTCTGCCAGCACCATCTCCATTTGAATTCTTCTCCTCCTTGCTGCCTCTTCCATCTTTGATTGACTAATTCCGGTTCAATTGCTTGTACCATGATTCGTCGTTGCCTGGGCACATTTGGTTTAGCGTAGACCTACTCTGTTAGTTCAGTCAGGCTTGAGTTGGCTTGGCTGGACCAAAATCAAAAAAGGTTTATTAACATTAAATTCACAATATAACATAATATAGAACATTACAACACCTAAATATATAAAATGACAATGTTAAAACCATCACTTGCCACAGAGGGGTTGGGATGGGGTATCAGGTGAGGTGTTGGGTTTCATCCTGCTCTTGGTGGGATACCAGAGGGCGGGCAAAACCGGCACAAATCCGCCCTAGGGCGAATCCTACGGTGTTGGCTATCAGATGCTGTAGGTTCAAGTCTCTTTTATGTTGTTTGTCCCTGCCTCCTCCTTGTTATGCAGGGGGACTTAATGGTTTATAAGTAAATCATCAGGTTATCTTGGACAGTTATTTTCATCAATGAGTTTTTCCTGGACTCCCGAAAAAGCATCGACAAAACCGGGTTTGAACATTCATCGGCTCATCTGTGGGTGTTACACGTCTTCTGGATTTTCATGGAAAATATCCAATTCCTGGTAAATTAGCCCACTATGCTTTTTTGACCTGTTATGGTGGGCTCTGATTGTTGTAATGTCAGCGAACTTCCGTCTGTAGAAACTATCAGACTGTTGTTTGATAAATTCTTCGATGGATGGAATATCTCTCGATGGCCAGCTTGGAACTCCTAGCTATCAACGGGTATGTCCTTTTTATAGCAGCCGCAGCTCGTCGAATATTCAAGCTGACTTGTTTCCCAAGTGTTAATCCTTTGTCCAGCTGCACCCCCAGGTATCGCACTGATTCTGACCTGTCAATCTGGTTTTCATAGCCCTAAATCCTCCAGAGAGTTCCACTCATACAGGTTTCTTTCTCTTGGTGAATATCATGAGCTCTGTCTTGGCCGGATTCAACATATTTTGTTATTCGCCAGATACGGCACGACCTTCCTTTGCAGATGTGCTTTCAACCGAGCCGCGGCTGCATTGCATGTGTCATGTGTCATCTGCATATACAGCCGTGCTCGTGTTACTAAACATCGGAAAGTCATGCGTATGTAGCGAGTACAAAAGTGGTGACAGGCTCGATCCCTGTGGCACTGCTGCTCCGGCCTTCTTCATAGCGGAGCTGGTGTCATTCACTTTAACCCTGAAAGTCCTACCGACAAGTATAAGTCCATAAACTTTACCATGTGATCAGGCATGCCAGCTCGTAACATTTTCATGACGAGACCCTCTATCCAGAACGTATCGAATGCCTTCTGCCTTCTTGAATAAAGCGTTCCCTCACCTCGTGGACAATCCGGGCAACCTGTGAGGTCGTAGAATGACCCCTCCGGATGCCGAACTGCTACGCCGGGATGAGTTCGAGCCCTTCTTCAAGATCTCTAAATCTCTTGAGTAGGACTCGGTCAACACCCTTGGCCACCGCACTAAGCAGCGATATCGGTGTGCTACATGGCTCGGTATTGGGACCTGTACTCTTTATACTGTATATTAACGATCTGGATAAATTACCAATACATGGTTCGCTCACAATATATGCAGACGATACTTTGGTGGTTATAACCGATAAAAGTAACGAAATACTTGCTACTAAATGCAATCAAGTCTTGCAACTAGTAGGAGACTGGACTAGGGTAAACAGACTTGTTCTAAATGCCGAAAAACTTTTGCAATTAGATTCCATAATCGTCAAAAAATGAGATAATTCTACGAGCTGATGAGTCATTAAATCTAATTTCCACAGATACGGTTGAAGGAAAGTTTTTAGGACTTCATATCGATGTATGCTTAGACTGGCATAAAAATTGCGAAATATTGAAATCTAAACTCTACTCCGACTCTTACCAATTCAGAAACCTGAAAAATATTCTTTACAAAGAATTACTATTGAATCTTTATTTCTGTCAAATTGACAGTCGACTCCGTATGGTATTTGCTTTCGGGGTCTATCCAGTTCATCATAAGATGTTTTCACTGCTCTGTTCCCTGGTGGGCGTGTCCAACAGAAACTCATGTCGTGACATCTTCACAGGCATGAAAATACTTACGGTTCCTTCACTTCTCATTTTCATAACAAAGATACATTTGACACTGATATTTCTCACCACGGACTTGATACCAGACACAAAGATGATTTTCACATCTCATTTAGTAGCATAAATATAACTAGACACCCGCCTAATATCATGGCCCTCAGGCTTTATAACGCCCTACCTGATGAAATCAAACAACAATGTAGAACTTCACATTCTTTCAAAAAATCTTTCAAACTGCTGGACCATTATTATTATTATTCGGTGGAAGAGTATTTCTCCCAAAAATTGTTAAAACAGTATGTAAGTATATATATGCTATTCCTCTATGACACAGCTCTTCTTTTGTTATTTTCTTCTACATGTTAGCCTGTATAATATTATTATGTATACTTTGTATTCTACCTACATGTACACCTCTGACTATTCTTATACAATTATGCAATTGTCCACAGGAAAATTTAATGAATAAGTAAATAAATACAACATACTGGACAAACTGTATTTGGCATGGATCTGCGTGCCGGGACTTGGCATGGCTTCAGTTGACATTGGCATTGCTTCTAGTTGGTCTTCATTTTGGCTCAGCATTCTTCAAGAGTCGATAAGGGGTGTGAAGTCTGCTAAGGAGTCTCGTTCGAAACGTTTCAGAAACATCTCTACGCTCATGTCTGGGTCAAAATCATAAACTAACTCTCTGAGATCATAGTAATATTTTCGTATTTATTAGCAATCTGTATTTGTTCATAATGAGCATAAATACTTTACTGGCTAAAACCACGACTAATGTTGAATTACATCTGGTGAATTTCCGTGCAAAGTTCCTATAAGGGTTTCTCTGCAATCGCTTGTCGCATAGAAATATTCATCAAAATATGTGGACAACCCATAGATGGATTTCGGGGTGTTGCCCCTCATCAGTATAGGATAGGTCTACGCAGACAACAACTAATGTCTGGAACAAATCATTCGGTGAAATCCCCATTTCAAGGCAAATGCTGAAACAGAGTCCGCATAGTAAATAAAGCTAAACTACGAGCGTCATCTCAACCTCAGCCCTCCAACCAGTAATACCCAGTTTAGTGGTCGTCAAGACCCAAATAACAAATGAAGGAATCTGTATTTGTTCACAATAAGCATGATAATAAATAAGAGACAAAATGTCCTGGCAGGACAGCTCATTGCAAATATCCTATACAATAGGAATATTTTGGTCGAAAATCCATTCGAAAATAACTACTCTCCTGGCTAATACCACCTATTTGCCTATTGTTTAGGATAATTGCAATGAGCTGTCCCGGGACAATTTTTTAGGTAGAAAATTCCCAAAATGATAATGTTGTGATTGGGCTGAACGTACATGAATGCTTTGAATTGGTATTTAAGGGTTGCAAGAAATGTCAAAAAATAATCACTAGAATAATTAATATCATTCCACCAATGAGAGCCAAATCTGCTTAAAACTGAGTCAGAGATCGAGCAAATGTCAAATATTTCATTCAAGGTAATATACTATAGCATTAATATTCAAGCACAATATTTATTTGAATGTAGCTCAATGAAAGATGAGATCAATCACAAATTTGTTACTGAAACTAATATAGCATATTGTTATCCAAGTACCTACTTGCTAAATTTGAAACATCCATTGAAATCCAATGGGTCCTTTTATTTAAAACAATGATTTAACGCATGATTGGTAACCAAATATCCAGTTAACACGAACATCTAGGAGATGTTGCTTTCTTGATTATTATGGTAACAAAATGAGTTGCATTTAGACAGCACTGTAGTGTTGCCAAATGTTATGGATTGTTCTCAATTTCCTTTTCGTTAGTGTCGCTTTGAGGTACAAAATGTGCAAAAAATTGCAGAGCACATTTACATGAATATTGGTTTCATTGCGATTTTGTCGGTATAGAAGGAATTAGGATGGTAACAAAATTGACCATGAGATCACCATCACGACACAAAATGGCCAGAAATGTTTGTCGAGTCGAGAGTCAAGTAGAATTAGTATTTGGTTAACGCCATTTTTTAAATATTCTATAGGTACTTAGGTGTGTAGTGTTCTGTTTGATTCTTTTTATTTCAATAGTTAAATCAAATGTGTTTATTAACATTTCCCAATTATTATTTCTACTTTCTATCAAGAACTGTCTCCCTTCAAGTACCAGAATGGTGAGTAGAAAGTTAGAAAGGTGAATTCAGTGATTTACAGAAATTGGCATTTTCAGGATAGGTAGGTACTGAGTTCGCCGCGAAGAAAATTCTGTCCAGAGGATTGGAGTTGAATTGTAGATTTTTCTACATTTCTGTATAATGTTTTTTTCATGATTTAGACAGAGTTTGATAGATTTTTTGTTTGTTTGTGAAAAGTATATACCAACCAACTCACGCATTTGTTTTCTACCATTCCATTCCATATGAACCGTAATTCATTAGTAAGAATAATAATTATATTGAGGTATAATTTCTATTTATATTGAAACATGATTAGCTTTGTTTTACTCTTGGCATAAAGGAGAATCAAAAAGTGAAGAGCATTTTTAAATAAGTACCAGTCCATTCAATTTCACATTGTCACATCGAAGGGGTCTCAATGTGCATTAGAATAGACGTTTATGCGATAATAATGGAAGTCACTTTGCGATTCACTGGTGTGATTTGAAACATGAATGTGAATCCCACTACCACCTCTGAGACCATTCTGTGTTGACTGGGAATAATCATTGACTGCTGCAATACTCTACTCGTGGAATATGGAGTATAGTATATAATTGAATGGATGGGGATCCCTTTCATATTATGAAAGTGTTTCTTTGTGTTCTTAAACATAGGAACGTTGGTTCAAATCTCAGCACGTTTACCAGCTCAAACAAGTCTCTCGAAGACGTCTGAGAGTTACTGTAAGGGTCAGTCGATTGACGGAAAGAACAAAAGAAGAAAAAAAAAGATTATTGGAACATAGTGTTTTGTAGTGTTTTAGAGTTCCTTGATGGTCAGGTATGGGACAATAATTTGGTCAACTCGGAAATCAGTTAAAATTGTCAACTCTGCAATTGTTAGCCAGTCACCAGCAGAATCGAATAAGAGAATATTTCTGATATAAAAAGATGATTGATTGGGGTTTTCGGTTCGACGAATTTTCCTCCCTTGGTAAGCGGTGATCAATACTACGCTAGTAGCATTCAGTTGCCACGATCGCACCACTATTCTATGAAAAAATAAAGAATTGGAAAAACGCAATTTTTTATTAGAATGTCTCATTTTTCTCACTAATAGGGTTTGATATTGGTTTGCCACTCTTCTGGAATTACTTGATCTTTTCTGTTTTATTTATGATTTTTGCATATACAGTGTGTCCAACTTCTCAGGGGAACACCCCCGTAACTTTCATAATTTTTGTTGCAGGAATTCTGAATATAGTTATATCGATAGATACACCAGAAATGTACAGAGGAACGAATTCAAGTAATGTGCAATGAATTACTGACACGAAAAATCGTAGAGGGATGCAAAATAATATGAAAATGTTTCTGGATTAGTGATAAGAACAACGATTTTGATGATGATCCACATTGTCTCTGAAAAAATTTCTGTTCTAAAAAATCCAAATTTTTCTCACTTCTCATGGAAACACCACCGTAACTTCGGTATTTTTTTTTCTTAAAACTGTAAATTTTTGCTCCATCTATCGAATCTGAAAATTTCACAGTTCTATGTCAAAAATTACAGAACTTGGATTTTTTTAGAGCTGAAAACATTTTTGACATAGTTTGCATCCTACCATGTTTTTCAGAAATGTCGTTGCTTCCATAGCTGCTGGCATTCAGTGTATATCACTTGAAATGACCCTTGGTAATTTTGTATATTTTTAGTGTATCCATCGACTTTACAAAATTCAGAATTCAACGGCAAAAATTGAGAATGTTACCCTCACAGTTTCCATGACAATTTCCCTCATATTATATGAACCAAACAAATGCCATAATTTTTTGAATTCAAACCAATGAGAAAAAGACTTTTCGAACACTGTCACCAGCCCGTGGAATTTTCAAATCGGTGTTTCGCCTCTTCCTTATTTATACGTTTCCATACTTTCAACAATCACTGTAAATTTAGAAACGTCAATTTGACGGTTCAATTCAACGAGATCGTAATAGCTAGAGGGAGAAGTAAACAAACCAAAGTGGCACCAAAATAATGCAAATTTTGCCTTCGCAAATAACGTAAGCGATTGGCTGAGATATTCGGTTTGTTTCGCTTGCAACCGAAAGAGACTTATAGTGTTCGTGTTTGTGACGGTTTGTTCGTTACGTTGTTCTCGAAAAAATATCTATGCGGGAAGCATGGAGTTAGTGTAAATCGGTTATAAGTTAGTATTAATGACACATTAATACGCATTTAGTCCATAATGATATAATGTATTCGTGAAATTGTCTGATCGAATATCCATTCAAAATGCAGAATTTTCAAAATACTTCCACCTTGCCAGTCGCTCAAACTGTGTTGCTGTAAAAAACAACACTCGAGCAAGCTCTCGTGGCGTTTCTAACGGACACAGTTTTAGGACAGCAAGGTGAAAGTATTTTTTGAAAATTCAGCATTTTGACGGGATCTTAGAACTTAGTATTGAATTTTTAAATATTATATTTTAAAGATTCTTCTATTTCACATTTTCAGGTATAGTCGAAAAGAAAAATCCTGTAATTTTCAAAGAACATAATGCACATCAAAAAAAGAAAGGTATGAAGTTGTGTTATTTCTGACATTTTTAATAACTCGCTTTCTAGTTTGTCTGTTTGTTTTAAACTAACTTCCCAATGAGCTAGATACTTGACATTTAGAACGTAGCTGAGAACTGGGTGACAATGCAATATTATTGCATAATATAAATAAGATGATAATAATGATGTTTGTATCTTCGGTACAAATTTTGCAATCGATATTAAATTGAAATTCAAACAGAGTTCAGAACTGGATGACAATGCAATATTAATATTATTGCATAACATGATAACAATTTATGAATGAATAATAATTGTCTGTGAGGTACAAAATTTGCAACCGATTTTAAAACAACTTCATACAGCACAGAACCGGATGACAATGCAATTTTTTTGCATGATATGTTAAAAATAAGATACTAATAATGTTTGTCTGTTGGGTACGAATGTTGCAATACGTTTTGAACTAACTTCCCAGTTATGAAACTAACTTAGACTAAAAAAGTACAAAATTATTATGTAAATAATTTTTTTCAATATACTACGTTATTGAATAAGACTAAAAAGAATTGAATAATTTCTCTCTGCCTCATACGGATTTATCTCAAACAGATGCCTAACCTCATATGGATTCTTCCGAAAATTTGTGATTGTGAATTTTTGATAGCAATAAAAATAGTAGAAAAATTTATAACGAAAAATATTTGCGCATTCAATAAAAAATTGAGGTATCAATAGTTGAAATACAAACAAATAATTTCGACAAAGCGACTTAGACCTGATTGTACTTCAGATCTATTTAAAATTCACAATCACAAATTTTCAGAAAAAACTGTATGGGGTTAGGAATCTTTCGGGGGTTAGGAATCTTTCTGGGGTTATAAATCTATATGGAGCAAAGAGAAATTATTACTAAACGTAGTATAAGAAAATTATGGCATGGTGAATACTTATGTGCATACTCCTGTACCGGTTGACGGAAATAAAAAACTTTTTATTTTAACTCTTCCTGTCAGATAGTCCAAAGTTGTCATTCTGTGTACTTCTACAGAGGTATTGCACACCAAGAAAAATCCAAAGTCATATCTTCAGTTTCCTATTATATAGGATATTAGCAATGAGCAGTCCTCCGGACATCTTATGCCTAAAGTCATAAGCTCATTGTTTGTGAATTACAGTTTTCTTTTCCGTTTCATATACGGTCTTGACGATCGTGGCATGGGTATTGCTTTGGTTGGGCTTCCGGCACTGAGATGGCGCTCGCAGTTTGGAATTAATCCACTGTGCGGGCGCGGTCTCAGTTTCGGTCTGTAAATGGGTTTGGCTGTCGATTCATTCGTTGCAGTCATTAGTAATTGACTGCTAGACCTACCCTATACTGATGAGGAGCAACACTCCGAAATCGATATATAGGTGGTCCGAATGTTTCGATGAACATTCCCATGCAACCAAGCAAATTGCAGAGATAACCTTGTAGGAACCTGCACGGAAATTTCATCAGATGTAATTCAATGTTCGTTGTGGCATTAGCCAGGAAAGTAGTTGTTTTCTGATGGATTTTCGACCCAACTTTTCCTATTATATAGGATATTAGCAATGAGCAGTCCTCCGGACATCTTATGCCTAAATATCTTCAGTTGTTCAGTTTTCTCAAAATTATGTAATGATATAATTTAGTTAGAAATCAGAGTATATTTCATCCGTAATCAGAGATTTAAAGTTTAGAACTGAATGACTGATTGGTGATTGTTAGGATATATTATATATAGTCCAATCATTTTATTAAAATTGGGAAAAAAAATGCAAACTTTCACGAAAGTTGTATAATAGTGCTCAATGAAACGATAAAAATTTGTCGCAACGCACAAAGTCGGCAACATTGTGAAAAATGTAAATTATAAATAATTCTGGTTATTTTGTAGAAAAAAAATGGAAAAAGTCGCAAAATGGCGAAAACAAAGAAAGTATTATTCTTCATCGTTTTCCAATTTTGCGACCATATCAGAGTAAATAAATTATTTATTTATCCTTTTCTGAAAAACTCGGCCGAAAAGAATCTAAAAAAGTGACAAACGTGAAGAACCGTTTCGCTGTATGTTATAAGTCACGCCGAAACTTTGCCACATATTTTTAGTTTATTTTACAATAAAAGAAATTGTTTGCAACCTGAATTGATTATGGAAATAATGCAAACGTTTTTTGGATTGATCGGGAACGTAGAGAGTAATTTCCTAGAAAATTTAATATAAAATATGCCACCACCACAAATTACGGTAACTTTGCCATAAGAAAAAAAAACAATTTGGGAGTTCTTTCATTCTTTTCAAATTTGACAAAGTTCCCGAAATGTGCTGTTGTGGCAAATTTTAGTATTAGATATTTCTTAGGAAATTACTCCCTAAATTTCCGACCAATTCAAAAAAAACGTTTGCATTATTTCCTTAATCAATTCAGTTTGCAAAAAAAAAAAAATTAGTCTGAAGTAAACAAAAAAATTTGTTTCTGTCATTGGCCGATATGACAAAGTTTCTGCGAGACGCATGAGATAGAGAAAATCTTTTACTTACGTCTGCCACTGTTTTAGATTTTTTTCGGCTGAGTTAATAACTAAAAAATAATAATAAATATAATTTGTTATTATCATTATTTAAGATTGGCTGATGCCAAACTTAGAAATGGTTGCAATCTTGGAGAACGATGAAAGATGATACTTTCTGTGTTTTCGCTATTTTGTGACTCTTTCTCACCTTTTCTCTACAAAATTATAAAGAATTGTTCATAATTTAAATTTTTAATTATGTTGCCTACCTTGTAAGAGGAGGCAAATTTTTATGGTTTCATTAAGTACTGAAATAAAACTTTTGTGAAAGTTTGCATTGTTTTGCTACTTTCCCCTATTTTTGATTTTATATGAGGAATTGATTGTCCTAATAGCTGTATTTGATCTGAGTACTTGATCAGTTTAGCGATTATTTCTGAGATAAAATTTGTTGTTTTTTTTTTTACAGGGAACTACCAAACGCTACGTTTTTAGCTGCTATGGATGGAATCTTTTTCCTGGTCGACAATACAACGGGAAACGGATCTTCAAATACGACAGTTGCCATACCTCACTATCCCAGTGGTTACACCCTCCCACAGATCGTGGTGGCATCTATTGTGGTGACTCTGCTCATGATTGTTGTGGTGGTTGGAAATATGTTAGTGATAATAGCGATAACGACGGAAAAGGCCTTGAAAAATATTCAGAACTGGTTCATAGCATCTTTAGCAGTGGCGGATTTTTTTCTTGGATTAGTTATCATGCCATTTTCCTTGGCCAATGAGTTGATGGGGTACTGGATTTTCGGAACTTGGTGGTGAGTGTACATTTTTCTGATTTATTCGTGACATTTTGTTAGATCTGTCAAGTCAGAATATACTTTATTGTCGAAGATGATATATCTTTTTGACAAAGCATGAAATACATACATATATGAATAGAAAAGCTATTGGGTATAACCCTCAAAATGTTGTGCAACCGTAGACACGTATTTCGAGCTTAAACTCTCATCAGTACATTAAAATCAAGTGCGAAGATGTACAACACTTGGATGTAAAAATAGAAACAAAGGAAGTCAACAACACAAATGTGTGGCATCGGTTAGAAGACCTTGTACTCACAAATGTGTGGTTGGCTTCCTGTTGTTGGCTTCCTTTGTTTCTATTTTTACATCCAAGTGTTGTACATCTTTGCACTTGATTTTACCGTACTGATGAGTGCTTAAGCTCGAAACATGTGTCTACGGTTGCACAACATATTGAGGGTTATACCCAATAGCTTTTCTACTTATATTTTCATATATTGCCCCTTGCTAAATACATCCTTATTTACATATATAAACGTACATAAAATAAAATAAACGTCAAAAATATAAGAGACACAAAAAAACCAACAAAACATTTGAATGACTATTCCTACTGACAGATATTCAACTGAATATTTGAATTCTGTGTTATCTGTAATAATTATTAGAAGAGTTGGAGGATGGTTGTATAATTCAATACCTTCATAAATTAGAGATTACTCAGTCAGAGCAAATTTGGAATAGGTTACTATTGCAAATGGTCCTGTCTGGTACTGTGACAATTGGTTCTGGGAGTGACCATGCTAGTTTAATTTTTCTGAATTGGGTGTACTGTTTCCATAAATGTATGAACAGGTGACAGATAATATTTTGTGGCAGGTGAATGAGGCTTACAGTGATATCTCGATTTATACTTTGTAATATATCTCAATTACCGCTTCAGGAGATCAAATAATGTCTAATGTAGTTTTAAGTGACAATGGCCCCAGAAAGCTATTCTAAAGCGAATATGTGATTCGATTAATGCAAAGTAAGCCATTCTAGATGTAGTATACCCCAGCTCACTTGAAATCGCTCTAATTGCATAATATCCACTGGAGATTCATTTACTCGAATGCGTTACATGTTCCTTAGAATTTAGTTTATTGTCTACATAAATCCTAGGAGTTTAGTATGATGTTTGTTTTATTACTCCATATAATAGTGGTTTCTTCAGCAAAAATAGTAAATAGTCCTGCGATGTTAATGGTTATTAGGTATATAGATTGAAAACAAGACGAGTCATAAAACAGACCCCTGTGGTAGTCCATGTTTAATGATTAGACTGTTCATTTGATATTTTCACAAACTGGCTACGTCTTGACATATTATGCGAATCGAACCAAGTCAAATTTGTCCCTCTTATCTCATAATGAATGAGCATCCGCAATAGCGTTTTGTGATCAACGCAATTGAATGCTTTGGAGATATCGCAAAACACTGCTGCAACAACCATGCCATCATTAATGCTGAACAGCACATTGGTTCTCGAGAAGAAGAACATTATTCTTTTTTTCACCTATCGTTCAATAATTTTTGATAGAGTTGATAATAATGAAATAGGACTGAAATTTGAGGGATCTTCTAGACCTCCGCCCTCATGTGATGGAATAGCCATAGCTATTTTCAGACAAGTTGGAAACATACCATTCCTGAATGATTCATTTACGCATTCAATCAGGAAAAGTAATGCACTTGAGGTTGATTTTGAAATAGTATTATAGATATTCCATCCATACCCTCCGAGTTCTCAGTTTTGATTTCATTGATTATCTGTATAAGTTCACATAAATCCAAATTTTCAATAACATTTATATTCTTGAGATATAACAAGGGGTCACAGCTGGCTTTTAAATATTTTTTCAGTTTTTGGAAATCATGGAGTTTTCTTTAAGGTATATATATATATATTTAATGGGATTGACCTTGTTTTTACCTGTAAGATCATTAACTATAGACCAGGTTTCTTTCGTTTCATTATGGGCAGTTCTGATTCTCTGTGCATAATATTTATCTTTAGTGCGTTTATCGATTAGCCTATAAATATTCGTATGTTTATTAAAATATGTTGAAAAATATGTATTATTGGTATATGTTATGTGTATGAGTCATTAGGTTATTTCTTGATTTTTTTCAGAACAGAGAACAGATGACTGTCTGTGTTGACCTTCCCTTGCACTGTTGAGAGGCAACAACCTCGAAACTAGTCTGCAGGTGGTCACCCTGTCCAAATGAAAACATAACTCTGCTGGTTGGTCACAGAGGACACTTGCAAATGCGTCCTCTGATGCTTTGAGGAACTTTGCACAAGTATCTGTTAGATTCAATTCAATACCCGTCGTGGTCTTAGCCAGGGGAGTAGTTGTTTTCTGACAAGTACTTGCCATAATAAGCCTACGTAGCAGGTGTATATGGGAGTAAAGGGTTCATCATCGGTCGGCAACTACTGTTCGTTAATAAATGACACTGTTACCCATTTATTCTACTACACATCGTCCATATTTTCATCTTTTGTATACTGAATAGCGTTTACTCTGCATTATGGAAAACGTTATAGATTTTACTTTTAATTAAAAATTCAAACCCTCAAAATTTCATTGACCTTCGATTACCGATCTTTCAATAAGAATTCCGCAAAGATTGTATACTTCACTTTAAAAAGTGATCTTCTAAAGCCTCAGATGACAATAATTTATGTTTTCTCGTTCTCCTAGATTATCCACAGGCCTTCGACAGATTAAATTATGAAATGTTATTGAACCTTCTATATCACTTCGGGTTTTCTGTCACCTCTATAAATCTAGCTATTCAGAAAGTATATGTGTCTCAGATCACAATGTGTTACCCTCAAAGGTAATAAATCTGAATCCAAGACCATAGGAGGATCAATTTCAGGTCCATTCATATTCACTTTCTACACATCGCAATTCCCAAACTGTTTGAGACATACTTCAACACACCTATATGCAGATGATACCCAACTATAAATGAATTTTCCAATAAATGAACTGAAACAGACATGCATAAAAATAAGTCAAGATTCAGTCTCTATCCTTCTTAGAAAATGCTGCCTGACTTACAACTCAACAAAGTTCTCTGTAATGACTGTTGGTCGTCCATTAGCAAAGAAAATTTGTAGAAACAATATCAGCATCGTAGTGGACGTGGTAAACCTAGCTATGAAGGATGATGTGAAGAATTTGGGTTTGTTGTTGGATGGCTCATCAAGATTCTACGGACATATTTCAAACATCTTGAAACAGGATATGGTAGCCTTAAATTGATTTACTCAAACGGTATATTGAATGTTACTGTAAAGAAAATGTAATGGGAAACTCTAGTTATTTCACATGCAAATCGTACAGATGTTGTATACGAACCAAATCTACTAATAAGCGAGAAAAACTCAGGATTAAAAAACTGCAGAATTCATGCATCAAGATAATATAAGTAGTCAACAGAAGGCAACACAATATCTCGAATCACTTAACTAACCTTGGCTGGTTGAATTTGAAAATGCGTTAAACTCTTCATGCATGTGCATTTTTTTATAAAACCATAAGATCATAACGGCCTGTCTACCTGCATAACAAATGCTTTCACGACAGACGTGCACTACCTCTATTTGAGATTCAAAGGTATGATATCTCCGCCAAGTACAAGTCCTACAGCTTATTTAAAAGTGGATTCCGAACCACTTCAAATCCGTGACAGGCGAAGCTGAAGTGGTTCATGTGATAAGACCATTGAACTACATCTCTTTCACGGCTAAGATATTGGTCATTGCGAGAATTTGTTTGTTTTGGATAATAAACAACGATGGATTTCTGAGAAGGGCTATTCTCAGATTATGTCATTTAGGTTCAGTTGGTAACCCTGAATTTTCTGAATGTTGTCCAAATGAATATATCCCAATGGCAACTGTCTTATTGTTCATTTGTTTTACCAAACCACATGGAGAGCAAATTTGATAATCTAGGAGATGGCGTGATAAAATCATAAAATCATGTCACTGATATTTCCGGCTGTTCTGTGTACCTGTGCAACGGGTGACTGATAGTTTCCGGTTTCACTTTCCGGCTTCACCTTGTACTGGTGGTATCTGCAAAGACCTGTTGAATTGAACCTTATCGATTTTTCTTGCATCTTTTGGTGGATTGGGGACTATTTTATATTAGGATGTTTTCTAGTATTCTTTGCAACTATTCACGCTGTATCTTTCGTAGGAAATTATATGTGATCTTACCCCTTTTTTCAATTATTTTTCTTTCGAGTTATTCGAATATTATGAGAGTTTTTGTTAAAGCTCTTCATCCAAGCTATTCGAATTTTGTAGAAGTCGTTCTCTCAGGCTATTCGAATTTTCTAGAAGTTCTTCTTTTGAACTCACCGAATTTTCCACGCTCCTTGAAATTTCTTGGAGTTCTTCTTTCAAACTATTTGAATTTTCCAGGCGTTCATCTTCCAGATTCTCTGAATATTGTTGCAGTTTACCATCTAGACTCTAGAAACTTAGAATGAAAAGGTTTCGGGATCTTGTCCCTCTTGAACTAGTCCCTCTGATAGTATTTTCTGGAGGAGTAAGAGTGGAACATACTCAAGTAAATTCCAGAAACTTCGAATAGAAAGGTTTTGGGGTCTTGTCACTCTTGAACTAGTCCCTCTGATAGTATTTTCTGGAGTAGTAAGAGTGGAACAGAGTGGGCTTAGCATTATCAGTCTATAAACAGTGTGGCCATTAAAGTGTTCAACATATGTGAATTTTTTTAATTAATTGTTCAACCAATATACAAATATTGCCGAAAGTTGGTGCATGCTCGATAATCTTAGGTGCCCTTAGAATGGTTGCAAGTCAAACCGCATACAGAGTAGGTCGAAAAATATAAAAATTGTATGAGAGCAATGATCCCTCCAAATTGTTATCAGGAAAAGTTGCTTACAATTGAAAATTATGCCTAATTACCGAAACATGGTCTCTTAAGAAATGCTTTGAACTCAAATAATATTTTTTTTCAGATTTGTCAGTATTTCTGAGTTTCCAGATTTTCTTCGTTTTTGTTCTCTTAATGGAAAGGAAAAATCCAGATATTCTTCCTTAATTTTTTTAACGCTGAGCGTTCTGTAATGAACCATGCAGCATAACACATGCGTACAGTTATTTCCGAGCTATTTTTCAGTTGTTGGTTGTGAAGTGGGCCATATATCTATTTCTATGACAAACAATAATTTGTTTGTCAGTAGTTGTCAATTTATCAATTTAATAATTTTCATTACTGGAAGCTTTCTGGAGTTACTCCGTTTGTCATTCATTGATAGACGATATTCCTGCCTTCAGGTTAGCAACCGGATATCGTAGATTCAGAAACTCGTTCGATTCTAGAAAGCGCCCTTATAAATTGAAAAACTGTGTATTTCCATTTCAGTGTGAAAATCATTCTCTTGAATAAATAATTGACGAAATATCTCGAATATCATTACATTGGACAAAACAGATTGCTAATTCATCACCAATACGTCTCTGAGAAGTCTCATTACCAAGCCTCCAGTCTGTTTTGTTGCAACCATTAAAACAATGCTTGCCCTGATGTGACAGTTACCACACCTACCGTTGTGACAGTTAAGATTCGAACTCATTATGTTTTACAACCAATAAAACAAACTTAGTTTGCTTCAAGTTTCAGTTTTTTCAGTTATAGAAAATAAAACCCACACGGAGTAGTTCTAGATATTGAATTGAAATTTGACAAACAAATATAGTAAACTTATATATATATATATATATATATATATATATATATATATATATATATGCTATATGCAGATCGAGTTATTTCAATCGTACTCAATCAATCCTTAGTCAAAATAGTGTATTTTTCCTTGATCGAGCCGTATTTGAGATATGGAATTGCCTTCTGAGGTTTATGCAGTCAGCAACTATTGAATTTAGTATTGGTTTAGCGAAAAAGTCTCTCAGATACCTATATATGTAAGGCAAAATTTCAAGATCACTGCAAACTACTTTCATGAGTCAGAAAATTCTAACTGTACCTTCTTGTTCGTTCCTTTTATAAATCGTGTGTCTAGTAAACAAGAAGTATTCTAATTCAGCAGTGGATGATGACAAGGATACTATATAAGAGGAAGTCGGAATCTACCAAAATCTACCTTTGTCAATCACAAAACTAGCAATTGCAAAATTATCTTTGATATATGAGAGCAAGAACTTTTTTAACTACCACCTTCCGATGCACTACAGATCGATAACATATTTGAAAAAATTCAGGATATTAATTTAAAAGGTATTTCTGCCAAAAGCCTATGACATAAACGAATATTATAATGACACATTTCAACTATTACTAATTGTATTGCAATTTTTCCCGTTGTTAACTTATCTGTAGTGTTTTATTTATTTATGTACATATGTTTTAACTCTTATAATGTTTGTGCATTATATTTTTAAAATATTAATTTTTATGACTTTATACAATTGACATTTACTTTGTCAATGAGGATTGTTTCTTGGATAATAAAGTATATTTGATTTGATTGATTTCATTTGAAACTATGCTTATCAAAAATTCAATAATATTTGATTATAACAATTCTTCCAGGTGCGACGTCCACTCCGCAATGGACGTTCTTCTGAGTACAGCATCAATCATGAATTTGTGTCTGATCTCGTTGGATCGATACTGGAGCATCACGCAAGCAGTAGAATATTTAAAGAAGCGAACTCCAATTAGGGCCATAGTTATGATCACCGCCGTTTGGTTGCTTTCGGCGGTTATTTGCATACCACCTTTACTCGGCTGGAAAGTGGAGCGAGCCGCTGAAGAGCAATATCCAAAATGTCAGGTGAGTGTTACTAGTTTATGTTCCTACTATTGCATTTCAGTAATTGTAGATATCTTATCTCTCTGTTCATAATGAAAAAACGAAGGGGTTATTCGCATTATTGTGAGGAGAGAAATAATGAAAACCAAAGTTAAGCTATTTCTAAACAAACAAAAAATAGTTTCTGAAAATCAAGTATAGTAGAACCAACGATCTACTGAGGTCGTAAATCAATATTGGCCTACGACCCTCATTATTACCCATTGTTCGGAATACAGATAAGCCATGAAAGTGAGTGTCGCTTAAAATATTCCCAGGTCCGGATGGGGTATCTCAAGAAATAGTTTGGCATTTCAATAATAGTGGGCTCTTTTCTTGAATATCATTATACCTATATCTTAATGGCTAGGGCAGGTACAACTCTGTGTAGAATCGAATGCTTGACAGCCTGCTGATATCTCAAGTGGTTGGTAATTTATGACCTCACTAGATTGTTGGTTCTACTTTACCACAGACAAATTTGAGCAAGAAGTGAAGGATGAATTGTAGCAGCATGAAACTCGGCACGTGACTACTTGACATTATGTATAGTGAGAAAAAAATTGTTTACCAGAAAATAAGGGGCGGAACTAAACAAAATTTTCATTTCAGTGAATTGAATTATCTTTCACCATTCTGACACCGTTTTTTGAGAAACCTTATAGACCGTTGTAACAGTTAAAATCTTTCAGTACGCCACTGCTTGGGGATATCGTTCAATAAGATCACATTGAAGATCTCGTCCATCTGTTCGACTCATTTTTGAACGAAATAAGTCATTACCAGATAATTGCTGTAGAGTTCCCAAAAATACAATTCAATTTTATAAGAGTGACGAATTGTTTATTGCGAATCAAAGCCCGTCACAATAGAAAACAGTGTTGGGAACCATATTTCGAATTATTTTGTAGACAAACCCAGTCTTTTTCTGAAGAGAGATTTCTACTTTTATGATCCTTTTTAAAACCGCGGACAAACGAGTAAAAATAGCACAGAATGATACAGTTTCTCCGAACTTAAAATGCGCGAATACGTAATCGATCAAACAACGGAATCGAATCGATATGTCATATTGTAAATATACAGTGTCCGCCAAAATGTTGGAACCATATGGGCAACTTTTTTATCAATGGTTTTTCAGAAAATTTCATTTATCATAAAAGTTGGTGCATTCAATTAGATTGAGTACGAGCATATCGGTTATTGTCAGTGGCGTGCGACTAAGTGGGAAACGGCCGATATCCTAAATTCACTAGAGAATAAAGTGTCATTATTATGCAAAATATCGAAAGAATATTTATGAAAAAGGTTGTTTGCAATTAAAGTATATTCCCAGTTATCTATGGTTCAGTCTACCAATTACTGAATTAGTTTATTTTTAAGGATCTTGGCTTTATTTCATTATCTTTCCATTACTGTTTTTTTGACTTACCTATATTCAATATTTTGTTAGATCAGGTTATTGCTTTGACAGATAACATATTACTCAGAAATTATTGTGGATAATTCCCATTAAAAATTGATGTCAACTCTATAATTATTAATTGGTAAACTTAACTGGATAACTGGAAATATCATACAATTACAAATAAATTTTTTTGATAAATTTTTTCGATATTTTGCATATTGATGTCACCTTACTCGACAGTGAATTTAGAATATCGGCAGTTTCTCGCTTAGTCGCACGCCACTGGCAATAACCGATATGCGCGTTTTCAGTCTAATTGCATGCACCAACTTTTATGAAGAATGAAATTTTCTGAAAAACTTTCAATAAAAAAGTTTCCCATATGGTTCCAACATTTTGGCGGACACTGTATATTTGTTACTAGGGTTAGGGACGATGATAGTATTTGAGTCATTCGAAAGAATATGGAAGTTTTTTGGACATTTTTCTTTCAAGCTAAATAATCAAGAATGATATAATATGATAATGAATATGTACGGGGTTGTCCACCCAAGCTATCATTTGTGAAAGTCTAGTTATTAGAGTTGTCACAAAAAACGATTCATCCGTATCCAAAAAAACCTTCACGGCGACTATGTCGAAGGGCGTGGCTAAAAACAAAGTAACCATAAATGGGGAGAAAGTAAGTCGAGCTTATTTTTGAGAATCCACAAAAAAGTGAGCTGCAATGTAGTTTCCGAACCAAAGTTGAATTTCAATCATTTTTCGAGTCAGTTACGTTTTTATCATTATTCAACTAAATTGTAGTTTTCATATAGTTATTCGGTCCTCGGATCCCGATCCAAGCAATTTCGTAATTATTCATTGAAGTCAAGTCACTAGTTCGCCGCCGTGTAGAAACGTGTTTCGATATCCATGTGTGTTCTGGAAAGGTATTTGTTACAGATGAATACGTAGGATTGCCTTAAGAGTTAGTTTTGTCATTTTCGAGTTTTGAATAACCTATTTACAGATTTAATTTCCTTGTTTTGGTAATTAGAAAGGTGCCAGAAAGCCTATTGTAAATGTTAAAGTTTTATTTTCAGTTCTTAGTTCAAGTATTTTAATTGTCTAGTAATTTCTATATATATTTATTCTATTTTCACTCATGACTTTTTCTAGCCAATAAAGGACCCCGCAAACTCCTTTTGGAATTTGGGTCCCTGAGGATTTTTTTGAATTTTTGGTATGATGTAGTCCATGTATTTCTCAACCAATGTTATCATTGCGCCAACCCAAAAAAATGAACAGTTTTGCTGCTAGGGGGCGTTGAAATCTCCCCTTGCGCAGATTAGACTATTTATTTTTGAACCCGGTAACAATATTTTCACTTTTTTCATTATTGCTAATGTTGCACAATATTGTACTGTTTTATAAAAAAAATTCTTAGCCCCTCCCCTTTTCCCCCCAACTCCTATTACGGAACGCAAAAAAAATATTTCTCGAGTACCTTCAAATGTATCGTCGAATGTTTGAATATGCCTAAATAAGGGAAATAGCAGTTTTTTATGATTATCCCCCCACCCCCCAAATGACACAAAACGAAAAAATTTCGGTGGATTTTTCTGAATTTTTGATATGATGCAGTTCAAGTTATTTTGAATAGAAATAATTTGAGTGACAAACTTCAAAAATGAATAGTTTTGATGCTAGGGGGCGTTGAAATCATACCTTGCTCAGAATGGACTATTCATTATTATAGGCGGAAATAATAGCTCTACGTATTTTAGTTTAGATTATGCTGATCAATTCTGTAATTTTTCATGAAATGAAAATCTAAAACCTCCCCCTTACCCCCTACCCTTAATTTAAAACACGAAAAAATGTATTCCCGACTACTTGTAAATGCTTTATCAAAATAAATGTTTTAATCAGCTCAAATTGAGGAAATCGTACAGTTGTTTAATATCACCTTTCCCTCCCTTCAGAAAAATATTGATGGAGTTTGCTGACTTCTTAGTAGGGCGTAGTTCATGATTTTTGAATAACAATCAATTGGGCGAATATCTTGAAAATAAATTAAAATTTGACATCCACAATTTCAATTTGAGGTGGTGCCTGAATTATTTTTTTTTCGAGTTTTGAAATAGGGGTTGGGGGTAAGGGGGAGGTTTTAGATTTTCAATTTATGAAAGTATACACAATTGTTCGGTATAAAATGAAACAAAAATTCGTAGAGATATTGTTTCCGCCTATAATAATGAATAGTCTATTCTGAGCAAGGTATGATTTCAACGCCCCGTAGCATCAAAACTGTTTATTTTCGGGGTTTGTCACCCAATTATTTTGGATTCAAAATAACTTGAACTGCATCATATCAAAAATTCAGAAAAATCCACCGAACTTTTTTCGTTTTGTGTCATTTGGGTGGTGGGGGGATAATCATAAAAAACTGCTATTTTCCTTATTTAGGCATATTTAAACATTCGAAGATACATTTGAAGGAACTCGAGAAATATTTTTTTTGTGTTCCGTAATAGGAGTTGGGGGAAAAAGGGGAGCTGGTAAGAATTTTTTTCATAAAACAGCACAATATTGTGCAACATTAGCAATACTGAAAGAAGAGAAAATATTGTTACCGGGCTCAAAATAAATAGTCTAATCTGCGCAAGGGGTGATTTCAACGCCCCCTAGCTGCAAAACTGCTAATTTTTTTGGGTTGGCGCAATGGTAACATTGGTTAAGAATTACATGGACTACATCATACCAAAAATTCAAAAAAATCCACCGGGACCCAAATTCCATAAGGAGTTTGCGGGGTCCTTTGAAAACAACCAAAGTCAATCGAGTATCCTTATAATTTAGTACAATTTGAATCCAGTCAAAATACCCAATATTTTCATAGTCATTGAAAATGTTAGGGAACCAGTAGGTACATGTGGGTATTCTCACGTATGTGCGCGTATGTGTAAACATCGAACTAATTTCGGTATCTACCAATAAGACGAAGGAGATACGGTATTTAGTTGAGTAAAATCATTGTTATGATTCAGATCACATAGGAGGGTTTTATAGCTGAATTAATTTCCACAAAAATGTTATTCTGTGAAGTTGTTTATTAAACAAGAGTATTTTGGACAGAATAGAACAAAACTATTATTTCACAAGCTTAAAGAATTCACACGCTAACGGCCAACAAGCGCTATGAATTATATGTATAAATAAATAAAGGGAGGTGGCATTGAGAGTCATTCTAATCTGATATTCCATTAATTAAATGTTTTATCCATCTGATTGAGACTTGCTAGTAAAGAAAAGTTAGTACACCGTTAGATAATGACTGATTTTCTCTTTTCTGGGATTTTAACCACTGAAAATTATGTCAGCGTTGAGTTCAAAAAATGAAAGTTTTGCGATCGTACGTGTGCTAGGCATAAGGAAGATTCATTTTCCATTTGCAGAAAAAAAGTTTTTTTTAATCTCTCTTTTATGGCATTTTAACACAATAGAGAAAAATTGCAATAACGCTAGGCAGTATTTGATCAATTTCATTTTGATAAGTGACTGCCACTATTCTATGATTAAAAACAGAGATATTGCAAGTTTCGTCTGTTCGTCCCTTATTCACACGTGATTGACAGATGCGTTCTCAACCTAAATCAAAATTTTTTGTTAGATTTATCTTTCTACATAATTAATTTCAGAATCACTCTGATAGAATTGCCCAAACGATCTTCTACGTCGACTCTTGTTGAAAATCTCATATATTTATCAGTCAGAGCCATGTCATATCCACTGATTATGTCACGATAACTTACCTTCCCACCCGAAGTGGAAATAAAGGATTAATAATCCTCGCCTTTAAACGTCCACTAATAAAGGCAGGCAGTATTTTAATAAAGTTGTTCTTATTCCAGATACAAACTGTCAAACAACCTCGAGTTTATTACTGCCTGACGTTATTTGGTACTGCGCAATATCTCTTTAAACATATATAACAATCTTAATGGTGAAAAACCAAAGCCATTAGATTTGGACATACTGAAAGGGTTGAAATAAGGGCGCGATCTTGTAAAAAAATACTCGGTTGCTCAAGGCAATCTACAGAATGAAATTTGATATCGTTAGGAACCCGAAAAAAAATTCCCATTAGCCGGTTAGCTGTTGAGGTAAATTTTCGGCCGGATAATTTTGTGATTTTTTTTCGTTTTCCGCAGTCATTTTCGTTTATGGCATTTCAACAGCTGACCGGCTCATGGAATTTTTTTAACGGGTTCCTAACGATATCAAATTTCATTCTGTCGATTGCCATAAACGAGAAAATGCATCAGCAACCAGGCATTATTTTACAATATCGCCTCCTTATTTCAACCCTTTCAGTACGTCCAAATCTTATGGCTTTGATTTTTTACTATCAGATTGTAATATATATATGTTATTGTGTTCAAATGCCATAACCGAGAGATTAAAAAAAAACATTTTTTTTTCTACAAACGGGAAATGAATCTTCCATATGCCTAGCACACGTCCGATCGCTAAATTTTAATTTTTTTATCTCAACTCTGAAAATTTGCAGTGGTTAAAATCCCAGAATAGCGAAAATCGTCAGCAAAATCTGTCATTATCTGACGGTCTATTATTCGTTCCGAGGTACCAGCGAAAAAAATTCTTTTTCGTCAAATCAAATTTTTTTTGAGTTCCATCCGCGGATTTTTGGTAAATAATTTTTTTCTTATACTAGCATGCCAAGTTTGGTGATGCTACAAAATCTAATTGGACTGGATTATTTGGGTTCCAAACGGAAAGTCTACTGAAGGAGTCATTCAGTTCCTAAATGAAAAAATGTATAAATCGTTCGGTAATAGCAAACCTGCCGGTGGTTTTTCTAGGTCTTGCAAAGGCATTTGAGACTGTTCATCATGAACAGCTACTAGAGTATTTGTAGGGTGTTGGAATACGTGGAATTGCATTTATTTAATTCATTTCGTTCATAATTGTATAATCGAAAAAGATGAAATTGGTTAGACGTGCAGTACATTCGAATTGGTAAAATGCAGAGTATTCCAAGGGACGGTTACTGGACCAATGCTATTCATCACTTACACAAACAAGCTACTTAGCGCATCACTATTGACTGGTTCAGTCATAATGCTCACTATTATTTTGAACTATGTTTCTTCCTATAACAAGTTACAAAATATTAAACCCCAGTATAAAACATAACAAATAGATCATCACAATGAAACTGTAAACACTAAAGCTAACAGATAAAATGAAATATCTTGGTAAAACTATTATCAATAGTTTTACCAAGATATTTCATCTGCCATCTCCGTTGGAATCAACATTCGAGACTGTTGTTTGTTCACATTTGGATTATCAAAAACAGTGTGTCATAAATTGCTCACTATTAATTTTGATGAAGCGATGTTTCTTCCTATAACAAGATACAAAAACAATCTACCGCAGTATAACACATTAGAAATAGATGATCACAATAATACTGTATCTAGGTAAAACTATTGATTGCCATCTTCGTTGGGATCAACATTATAGATCAACATTCCATGAATAGCTGTTGGAGTCCTTGCAAGATGTGGGAATACGTGGAATTGCACAAAATTAATTTGTTCCATATTCGGATAACAGAAATCAATGTGTCAAAATTGATGGAATGTGTAGTACATTCGAATTGGTTAAATGCGGTGTATCCCAAGGCACGTTTCTTAGACCAAGCCTATTCATCATCTACGTAAACAGTCTACTTCGCATTAGATCATCTGGAAACACAGAAAGCTTCGCTGATGATACTGTTATATTCTTTTGATCCAATAACTTGGAGAATCTGATGAATGAAATCCATTCTGATATGAACATCATTATTCACTGGTTCAGTCATAAATTGCTTACTATTAATTTTTATGAAACGATGTCTATTCCTATAATAAATTACAAATACAATCTACCCCAGTATAAAACATTAGAAAAAAATAATCATAATAAAACTGTACCAATAAAGCTAACTGATATAATAAAACATTCAGGTAAAACTATTGATTGCCATCTTCGTTGGGATCAACATATTAACAACATTATGAATGCGATAAGACCATTTTTGGGTCACTTCAAATACCTATGCAAAAATGTTAACTCTAGAACACCTAAAAATGCTCTATTGTTGTATTTTACCCTTGTAGATTCTCGAATATCTTTTGGAATTATAGGATGGGTTTGCATCGAGAAAACATTCATACAAAATTTACAATTTTTTTTTAAAATTATGTGCAAGAAAGACAGAACTTCCCCATCAGATGACTTGTACAAAGAAGCAAGGATACCAGACATTCGCCAAACTTTCTTCCTCAGCAGTATGTTTCTTATATAAAATCAAAAGACATGTCGTGTTTCTCTCACATAACAACTAAGAGCTAAGAATTCTAGCAAAGTAAAGATTACTTCTGTCAATTAAGCAGCGGGGACTAAATGTCTTGCATTACTGGGACCACGATTTTTGAATTTTATTCCGAAAACTTCTCTCTACAATACTTTGAATTCCGCAACTTATTATTGAAAAGTTATGTTGTTTTTATCAAGTAAACAGAGACAACTCGTACATAATCTCTTCCATTGACCAAATAACTTATTAAATGGATAAAAAAGTCGTTCACTACTCTTTCAATATTCAACGCTAATTATGTGTCCGTCTGTTATTTATTCAAATAAGTTTACCAGTTTTAATACATATAATTTATTATCTACTAATTACTGTTAAGAATTTTATTATATATATGTCCATTTATTTTGATTCACTTCGTAATTAAATAAAGTTTATAAATAATCATTGTCAAGATCCACAACACCATATACATGGTAAAACGATAAGTTCAACACGGACAGCGAAAGCCTTTATGGTCTCTCTTTTTTTATTCGTTTGTATCAGATAATCTGTTGTGTTTGTAACACTACTTTTTGAATGTGTATTTGATTCAATGAATACAAATTATCATTAGTTGAGAATGAATAGTTATTCCATAAATTCTAAAGAAAGAAAGGAAGAGTTAGTATTTACGTTATGAACTTTTTCATAATATCTAGCCTTCGTGAGTGCTGTATCAACAATGTCAACTTCAGCATATTTCTCAGCGAGATACGTTGATCTATTGTTGTTGAAACGAAGCAACTGGGCGACGTTTTTTAACATCGTTAGTTAGAAACGTATGGTGTGATACAGAAAAGCTTGTAAAATCATCCTAATAACATTATATCTGCACAACACAGTGATCTGGCGAGACAAAAACGTTTAGCACTTTTCGTTTTTATAGTATTTTCATTTGTTTAATCTAAAAAAAGAACTAATCAGACAAACAGCGGAGTACAATGATTTGCCTCCTCAATACCAATCAGATTACTCTATTAGAGGTCAATGAAATTTCATTAAAAGAAGCCCACCGAAACCTAAAATGAGCATGCAAAATTTTATCAAGATCAGACATAACGTTTTTGATCAATTAACTAAAAACTGAATTTTTCTGCAAATTTTGACATCTTGTATCTGAAAAACAAAAGTTTTTATACAAAAAACCGATCCTAAACGTTTGGCGGTTTAACCCTGTTTCACTCAGTATATTATTATGTTACAAGCTTGTGAATTACCTGTTAAAAGTTTGTAGTTATTCCATTCTCGGTATCAACTGAAATAATTTAGAATTCAATGGGTCATTATCATTATTGAGAAAGTGCTTCAGGCCGTTTCTTAAAATAGCAACACTTTCAATATAATGTAATTTCCTGTAATCATCAACTGGTTTTAGTAATTTTGAATAGTGATTTTGTTGTGAGTTTGTAATAAATGGTCTGCATTAGACTTGTTTGTTTCGAATATTTAGCATGGGAAATGTCCGCGAAAACGTATATTTCTAGATATCTTGGTATGACCGTAATATGCTTTACCACAATTTTGACATCTGAATTGTGAATTCTTGATATATCTAAAGTTGGGATTTTGTCTTTCAGATTACCTAATAACATTTGGAGACTGTTTGTACTGTTGTCTACAAACCTCTCTCGTAAGCCTTGTATCGTGTGTAATATTGTTGAATTTCTTGTAGACTTTAGGTTCATCCACTGTCGTTATTAGACTTTTTGTTTTTCAGCAAATTATCCTTTATATCTGGAGAGTACCCATTGTTCATGTCTATCTACGTGATATAGTCCGTAAAATAGAGACATGGAGTAATGAACCGTTCATACATGTATCGATTTCATAGACGTACAGTAATTTCTCGGACCGGGTAGGTATAAGTACGAAACACATAATCTTGCACTTTTTATAAGTGTAGGTCTAAAGGGTCTAAGAATTAATTACAAGCAAGAATTGTAGTGGTATCGCTTGTATATAGTGCGAGGGGTAAACCGTTGGGGAATTTTGGTGTACAAGCCTTGGGTATAAGTGGTATTACTCAGGTATTAGTGGGGAATTAGAGGAATTAGTTGAAAATTTTTGGGCATTATTGGGAATTAGTGGTATCAGTCGAAAATTAATGGGCATTAGTCGGGAATTAGACGTATTACTCGAGTAATACATGGGTATTACAGGAATTATTTCGTGCAAGAAGACCAAACAAAAGGTCCCCAAACCATGAAATCAAAAATTTGCGGATTACAGGAATCATTGGTGTTGAAATCACAATTGTGGAATTAAAAAAAAGGTCTTCAAAATAATACTTGGCAAAAAATCGAAAATTCGGATTTCTATTACTTTCATTCTTTGGGTATTAGAGGAATTATTTCCTCAGCGGTTTTCCCCTCGATATAATGCTTTCTGGAAATAATTTTTGAGTGGTTCTGTGTTAAGCTTGTGTATATAAAATAAGATTCAAGGAACAGGGACCACCAAAAAGGCCAAAATTGGGACCATTATCTTCAAGTGGGAAGAGAAAAGGATGATATTTCCCCCAGAAAGCCTGGTCTGTTTTACAGACGGGTCCAAACTGAAGGAAGGACAAGCCGGAGCAGGAGTTTACTTGGAAAACGGAGAGGAGATAGCCTATGCGCAAGGTTCTCTGACAACAGTTTCCCAAGCAGAGGTGTATACCATCCTGGAGGCAACCAGAATGGAAGAGGTGAGGTCCGGCCCAGAGAGACATGTATATGTCTGCTCGGACAGTCAGGCCGCCATCAGAGCTCTGAATGCAACCAGAACCAGATCAGTACTGGTGCAGAGATGCCCTGGAGAGTCTTGCAACTGAAAAAGAAATAACGCTGATGGGGTCCCGGGCCATGCAGGGATTGAAGGCAACGAGCAGGCGGACCAGCTAGCCAAGCAATGAGTCGGACAACCCTACAGCGGGCCCGAACCTGCACTCGGCATAACAAGGAGACAAGTAACAACGGAACTGAATGAATGGGCCGTTGATACATTAGGAAAAGAGTGAAGAAGGATATACGGATGCAGGCAGTCAAAGCAGATGATATCCCGACATGGCAAGGACGGCCAAGATACTGAAGCTAAGCCGCAAAGAACTCCGACTGTTGGTCTGGCTCTCATCAGAGTTGAGGCAGACCCACTATGCACGGAATGTGGGAGGAGGAGGACTCCTTCCACTTTCTGTGTGAATGTGGTATTTATGGCAGGCTCAGACATTATTAAGGAGGAAGAATTACACTCATTGCAATGGAAGTACATTTCGACTTTCATAAGAAGGTCGAAGAGGTTCGAGCAGGTATCCGACATGGGATGAGTGAAGATGCCGGGGATTGCGAAAAGGGTCCACTGGGGCCTAGTTGCTGATGCTTGCGTCCTCCACCCATTACCATTACCATTACAGATTAGATGAGACTCTTATAATAGCAACTTCCATGTTGTCCATAGCGAAGCCAACCATGTATAAATAACTGGAAGAAAAGAAAAGCGGAGTTCTTCAACCACCAAAAACTTCTCCGGGTTGACCACAGATCACGGGAGGCGAATCGTTAAAGAAGAGATTAAGGCGTTAAGTCCATGCGTTTTACATGAAAAGTGAAATTTCCATACTGGATAAAATTATGTCTGCAGTTCGAACTGATCCGGATTAACGAACTTTCTCTAAAATAACAATATCGAAAATAAAAAAAAAATATTGCGATGTAGAGAAGAGACTATTTACGCAATATTGAACAATTCCGAAACGAAACGTGGATAAACGATGGATATTCTGTATCTCAGTATTGGCAGTAGAGCAATATCAAGAATAGGAGGTATGCCTTCATCGAAGGATTGTCAACGGTTTAGAATCCACCATCAGGCAAGGGTAAAAGAGAAGGAATTGTAAAAGGAGGACTTTTGACAGTTGTATCGGAACGAACCGGTGACTATAACGAAGATATTGATGGTGACGTTTCTATGAAGAATGGTTTGAATACATGATTGATTTTATTCCACAGGGATCTACTATTGTTATGGACAACGCGAGTAACCATTCAAGATTGCAACAACATTCACCTACAAGCAATTGTACTGAAGGTAAACTATTGAAGCGGCTTAGCTCAAAAATATTGTTTTTCCCATTAATTAACTAGAAAATAGCAAAGTGATTGATTGCCATGGCACCACCGCAGTTCCTTAGTGAGATTTGAATTTATTGTCTTTCCATCATGCAAGAATAGGTTCGATTTCAACAAAAGCTAGAGAGATCGAGCGTTTTTTCAATATTCTTGCTCAAGAGCGCAAAAGCTGTCACAAAATGACATTTCTCGGAAAATGTCAACTTTTGTGTTGAGATCTGAAAGCATCAAAGGCTACTTTGGTAAGCGGTAGTAGAAAAAGAACTTTATATAATCCAATGAATCCACAAAAACAAGTATAAGAAATACATCGTTGACCGCATTATGGGAAATATCAGTACTTCCATTTCACCCATATCACTGCGAGCTGAATGCCATAGAACTAATATTATGCGCTCAAGTGAAAAATAATGTAGCCCAGAAAAATATGACCTTCAAAATGAAAGATGTCGAGTTATTATTTGAATGTGCGGTTAGTGAAGTGACCAGTGAAAATTGAAGAAAATGCATTAACCATGTTATTTTTTTACGAAACTCCCAGGTTTTCGGAGGAAACCCCTCAAAAGCAGAGCTTGTGCGAGCAAGAGAGATTCGGGACCTACAGTTTACATAAAAGTGAAATCCGAACCACTTCAGCTCAGTGACACGCGACCGGGGATCGAACCCGGACCGCCTGCGCCTGGGTGGAAGCCAAACGCTCTAACGCCACGACCACTTCGCTGTATATTACCGTATGACATGCTATGTGGGAGATTGACACTGGTTTTAAAGACTTGATTGATCCAACTGTTATTAACCTTAATGAAGATGATTAATCTTTTTCCGACTATAATATAGTTTTTTTCATTGAAAATAACTTCAACTGGTTGTGACTTCATACGAATCATTTTTTGTAATAATTCAAGTCGGCTACATCATTCTTCTTTGATTACTTCTTTGTTATTTTTATATCACGTTTTCACTTTCATAGTACTATAATCGGTGAAAATACAAATGTTACCATTTAAAAAAAAAATGTATCAACTAATTTTTGAGAAATAACATTCAATAGCAATGTTTGACGTTAACCTAAATATTTATATGAAATACTTACCATTATATTCTCAAACAAAAATTATACCCCATGATCCACCACTGAAAGGCTGGTCAGAATTTTAAATCCCATAACAATGGCCTTGAAATGGCACTATCTAGCGAATGGATAAAACAAGTTGCTTGCTGTTTTCATGAACATTTTACATCAAAATTTGCACAAGCCTCCCTGTACGGATTTTGCATACTAAATGATGTTTTATTACTTCGCGCCTTTAATGTACGGACTATAGTTTTAAGTTTTTTCTGAACACTAGGTGGAAAACTAAACACTCCAAGCAAGAAATTGAAACCACCCATTTTATGCTGAATATGGTTGTTAAAAGCAACCGGTAAAAATCTATTATTTTTTCCATGAATGTCAACTTCCACACGTTTTCCATTCCTGATAACAATAATTGCTTCCAAAAACGGCAATTGCCCGTCAATAGAGATGGAAAAATATGAAACTGTTGAATGTATCGAAAAATGTAACAGTTTGCTGCGGTTAAAACGTTTTTTGAAATAACACTTTCAATTCAATTAACGAAGGCCGAATTTCAGCAAATAGAACTAATAACCCGAAAGTTTTGAAGTTTAGTGAAAATGTTTATTAGGGCTTACTATTGAACCTATCGTAAGTCCTGAACAAGTAAAGGAAAGTGGTTTTTGGTCTATAACTCTTTATTTATCAACATTATCGAAAAGTTGTCGTGATCAAAATTTGAGACCATCTAATTTTCTACAAAAAATGTTCCGTTCACTTTTTTCATAAAACCAATAATTACCGAGTAAATTGACGACGAACTTGAAGCAGATCGGAGAAGAAAGAAAACTCGCGAGAGAGAGTGTATTCATCACAGCAGCCACAATCATCAGGACTTCAGAACAACATTATTTTCTTGCATGTTTTTAGTAGCTGCGACACTACTTCAGCGATTTTCGAAAAAAATAAATTTCAGATGCGTAAAGTTATTTAACAAGAGCAGAGAGTTACTTGATACTCTGAAAGTTTCAACAACCGTAATTATTCACACGACGTTGTCGTTGATGCTGGAGAACGTTTTTTTCTTTCAATCTACGGTTCACGGTCTACAGACAATTCTATGAATGAACATCGATCGTTGTTTCACGAAATCTATGACGAAACTGAAGCCCGACATTGCCTCACTATACCACCAGTCTAGGCAGCATTCTTTTCGAGTGTACAATCAAGTGCAAAAATGGCTGGAAAATTAATGACCTCAATTATGGGGTTGGAAACGAGTCCAAGTATACTTCAGTCCAATTACATCGATGGACTCCATTGCACCCGAGGCTTTATTAAATCTGATTTTTTGCAATTGCACAACTGGCTATGCAGGGTTTTGTGTGTGGAAAAGCAGGGACACTGCTTCAATGGACCGAAAATGGTCGATGATGAAAGTGAAGACAGAGACGAGGACGATAACGCGAATGAAGAGAGGGCATTATTGTCTACCATAAGCTCGAGACGATCTTTCTATGCTGGGAGAATTGATTTATCGAATTATACTAATGTGGTCGATGATAGTAGCCCCAGTACCAGTCTGTCTGCAAAGAAACAACGCACTCAAACGTAATAATAAAGTGAGTAAAAAAATATGTGGAAAATGACCAAATGATAACAGTGATTTAATTCCACGTAACAAATATAAATATCTGTTTGCAGAGTTCCCACATAGATTAATATGAACCATTATGCGCCATTGAATTCATATTTTGCTGCTTGCCTACAGTGAGAGCGATTCTCCGATCTGCATCAAGTTCATCGTCATGGAAAATATTAGTTTTATGAAAAAAACTGAATTGAACCGTTTTTGTAAAGAGATAAATGTTTTCAAATTTTGATCACTCCAACTTTTTCGATAAAGTTAATAAATAATGAGTTATAGATCAAAAACCATAAAGGAGTACGTTTTTTTCATTTTTCAAGCTGGCAGCGAATGCGGACCTTTGATTGGTCAGGACTTTTGACAGGTTCAAGAGTAGGGTCTTGTAAACATTTTCAGCAAATTTCAAAACTTTCGGATTTATTATTTTAATTTTCGCTTCGTTGTCTGGGCTATTTAATGGAACAATAATTTATTTATCCAATTTCGTGTGATATGTATTGTTTTCTCTGGAGTTTTTATGAATTGGAGAAGGTATATATTGAGGTTCATATAAGAGGTGAGAACATAGTAAAAACAAGTACAATAATAAAGGAGGGCGGGGATTAGCGCAGTGGTTAAGCGCTCGCCTGGTAATCGAGAGATTGCAGGTTCGATTCCCAGACGGTGCGATCTTTTTTCATTTTCAGATGTGAAAGTCTGAATGACTGAGGCTCGTGTCGGCTGGGAATAATCCTCCACGATTCACTGTTGCGTTAAAAATTAACAGTGCTGCTCCTAAAGTGGCGTATGGAGTTAGTAACATGGCCTATCCAGAACACATGGCTAATGACCATAGCAGTCGATGCCAAAACACCAAGGAAAAAAAAAAAAAAAAAAATAATAAAGGAATAGAAAAGACATTCATAAACACAGAAAAATAATTTACTTAGTGGCAACGGCCAAGCATTACACATGCAGAAATATTGCCTCGGTAGATAGTGCAGATAGATACAAACAAGCTTTATATGCCAGATTCTGTACTAGCGATTAGCGATAGATCCAATATTGATTAGTGTTGGCGTTCCCAATAAGGCTGATTGTTGGTGTAAATTATCTTGTGTCTACAATATAGGACATACATTCCAGTAATATGTGTTCGATATAGATGGTGCAGAACGAGACAGTGGCCAGTTCGTACTCTGATGTTAAAGAGTGGAATTCTCAATGAATTATTTAGAATTTATATGGAAAACTTATCGTGTTTAATTTGGTGTCATATAAAAAAGTTACTGATAAATTTTGTCGTAATAAATTTGTATAAAAAAACTGTTAAATATTTACAATCAACACAATTGCATGCATGAAGGGATTAAACTAGACTTTTTCACGATTGAAAGATTAAGGGCCGTTTGCGTAAAAGCAAATCAAATATTTGATGATCCGTTAAATATTTCACATGGCGTTATAAGCGAAAATGGGCTGCAAAACACTGACTGACTTGATGTCACTTAACTTAACGTTACATTGTAGAATATCGGTTGTATGAAAGCCAATCAAGTGTCACAATGTGTCACACCAACTAAAATTTAATCATGCGTTAACTTAATGAGATCTGCACCACTGATTAAAGTATTAATCAGAAACTAACAGAAGATAATTCCGCCATATAATTTGATTATTTCTGAGTTTTTGTAAAAATTGTCGACATTTTTAAATTTTGTTGTTGAGTTTATATAAGGTGGGGTAGGTAAATAAACTTCAGACCTAATATAGGTAGGTGAATGTATATATCACAGAAAATGTGTAATTTCCAACTGTGCAATTTGGTCTGCAATGACCGCTAGAACATGTGCTGCTGCTTCAGAGAATGTAGTAAGAAAGTTCCTCGTTAACGCAACGCAAGCAGATGGTTGTTTTGAGTGTATCTCCTGACTGAGGAGAAAGAGAGAGAGAGTACTAAAAGAGTACCTCGATATCAAATTTCACAAAGCAAATGAAAGGTAGTTAAGGCAATAGATTTAATCTTTGGCTAGGCCTTTCCATCTAAACGTGGCTAGTGAGTGATCTAGAATAGATCAAACCTAGAGTTCGGAGAATCATGAGTGAGTCTAGCTTCTACAGATTGTAATTGAATGAAATGGAAGCGATGACTCACCCAGGAATTCCGTACTCCTAGCTACCAGACCAGTCCTTGGCACAGCTCGCCAACCAGTTTCAGGAGGAGTGCCTTTAGCTCCTTCACTGTTCACACTTCTAGCAGGTTGATATTTTCTGAACATTCCAGGAAAAGTGGTGGAAAAACTTGTATCACTGAAAATCATAAAGCAGGAACAGAAACAGGTCTAATTGATATTAAAGTCCAAAAATAATAGAATTAATCGAAATCATCAAAACATGTGAATCATCACTTTTAGAGGTTATGATATAGACTAGTTGAATTTTGACATTTTCGGACCGACTAGTCAAAAGACGATACGAAACGTTATTCAAATGTTAATAAGATATCAGGATTACATTAAATTATTGAGGATTGAAAATTTAAAAATTATTTATATTTGACGCTCATGTAGCCATCTTTATTTCACCTGTACGTGAAGCCAAGCCGCCAAAATGAATTTGAAACATATCAAGAAAAATCTGCCAAAGAGAAAATATGTAGGTAGATCGATTCGATCAAAAAATCGAATTCAAATTAATCGTTATAAAATATACGACCTTTCATTTCTTCGTTGTGGAAAATCAATACATTTCCCGAACGAAAACTCAAAACAACCAAAGCCTTGAATGCTCGCTTTAAAAAGGGACGATGAAGGGCCTCCAAGAAAGGATATGACCTTCCCTATCGCTCTTTCTATCTGCAGTATTACCTACCAATGCAGTAATGTTGCATTTCACATCACAGAACAAAAAGGTACATTTGGAACAAACTATTTTCGGATCAAACTATCTAAATGAGATGTTCGGAATGAACTATCTCAATCAGATGAAAAATCTATTTAATTAAGATATAATTTCAGATGGAAATTTTAAAAGGGATGCAATGTTTTACATTTCGTTACAAGTCAATATTTTAATTTTGAAGTGTAGTTCTAAAAATTGGAACATATACGCTGTACAGTTAGTAGGTGAACACTACACAAACAAACTGAAATTATGCTCATTTCATCAATTGCTGTCTCTCTTTTGGCATCCTCTAGGTCCTCTTCTATAAAGCCATCATTGACAATTTCATCCAGAGACTATAAAGTTGGACTGCCGAGTCGTTGTTTTGTAGGATATGGAAAACGAAATTTTCCGGTGCAGTTGATTATCCAAATGAATTCAGAAGAAAGTTTTATGGGAAACAAAAGATTCAGAGGGATAGACATAAACTGTATTACGATATGGGTACTAAAAATAAAATAATGTAGACGATAAATTAGTTATAGGAGGGAAACAGTTTGGGAACAGCTGTGATTGTTTCCAAATTGACATATATACACCTCGTTCTAATCAAATAAAAACCAATGTGTAATATAACGAAGAAATAGTAGTGGCATTTCCCATTCTGAGAGAAATAATGGGAAACGAGGTACATGTTGCCAACATTGACATTGATTAACTATGGCTAGATCAAGTCAACACACTGCTGCATATTCGGGCATTTCTGAATTTAGTAGAGTTTCCTCTGAATATAGTGGAAGAACAAATGTATTTATTAATTACGATGGAAGAACTCAACTCGACTCAACAATTTTCATATATTATTACAACATAGATGACTTCAATGGTGTCTGATCCATACTTGAACTAATGAGAGGCAATAACTTCGAAACTGGACTGTTAGGTAGTCACTCCATCCAAGTCAAACTAGAGCTCTACTTTTTTATTACAAGAAACACTTTCAATAGTATGATTCTTGATGAAGATTGCACAAAAGTATCTGGCCGATGTAGTTCAATGTTATCATTCAATGTTATTGACAGGCAGTAGTTGTTTTACATCAGATAACATCCTCATATCAAAGCTTGTAAGATAACTAGAGGTAAGTGCCTTTTCAGGCATAAAACGTTTCCGTTTGAACGGCACCTTATACCCGGTTAAAGGATGTGCATTTTAATGATAGCTCTTATCAGGACCGTTCAATAGACATCCGACCACCTGATGGTGTCGGTTAATCCCCCTATAAACGGGACGATCGTCATCTCTTACAAAGAGACCAGGATGGCTGTGGGGTATTAGATGAAATGTGTGTGTTCCCATGTACCGTGTTCAAGAATTATTTTATTCTGGTCTTTGTCTTGCGTTAATGTTGAAACAATTTCAAGGAAAATATTGAAGAAGATCAATTAATATTTTGGGTGTAATATGTCTTGATGCTGAAAATAATTCTTTAACCGATTATGTACTATATCAAATGTGGATATTCTCATCCTGAAGTAATTAAAAAAATTGTTTTTATTTTTTCTCAGCTCCAAGAGAAGAGTATGGAGGTGCATCTAATTCTTGTCATACTGATATGGGTCAAAATAATTCCGAAACTAAGATATTGGATGTCCGGCGTCTTTAAAAAAAAAATCTGCAAATTTTAGACAAGAGTAATTGAGGTATACTACTCAGACATACATTCCCGATTTGCCCATTCAGAATCTTTCGACAAATTTCGAATAAAAATATTTTATTTGTTCAAGCAAAGTGATCAAAAATCATTCCTCTGGACTGTCACTGTATTAAAGTTATAGTATAATGTAGCGTTCACTGTCCAGACACTAGTAACTTTCATAGAAGTCCATAACTAATAAAGCACTCGAATATAAAGCAAACAAACTTTGGAAATTATTTTAATGTATATTTTTTAGATTTTTAGTAATTTAAGTAAGAATCAATGTCCCTAGCTTTTATCGTCATTCCTCTGAAACAATTTCAAAATTCACTAATTGTACGCCTTATCAGTTGTGGCTGTTACAGAAGGCCAGTTGGAAAATGGGGTTGTTGATGAAAGGAGTTGTCGTGGTTATTTGTTACAGGTGGATTTAAAAGGAAATCGTGGTGAGTCACACTCACTCATTCCTCTGATATTTATTTGAGGAACATTAATTATATGTTTGAATATTATAGAGAGTTTCATATTATTCTCGTGTATTTCCTTATGCAAAATGTGAGATTATGGAATTAGGGAGTGGTGAATTATTTCATGGAAAAGTTGAGAATTGTCATTTCTCTGGCGTCATTCCTCTGGCTCCTTGTCAGACAGAGGAATGATGTTACTATGACCTAGGTCTTTTTTGTAGAAAATGTTCGGAATTATATGAGGCTCAGAAAGACAGTTTAACAAATCATGTTGCAACTGTAATAACCTTATTTCTCTATTTTTGGCTTATTAGCCTTTAGTTCAAATACATTGGCAGTAGTAATTTCAACTTTGTCATCATAACGTGAAACCATTGATTAGATCCAATTTTTTAATTGATGATACCATTGAAAGTGGTAGTTTCTTTGAAATTGGTGAACTTAGTTGGTAGTTTTACCCATTCTAACGATTTGTTTTTTCAAGAATAAAAGTTTTTAAACATTTACTGATGAAGTTTTTTTCAAAACCACGTATGAAACTCGAAAAATCGAAAATTTAGAATGATCCGTATATGATTCCTATAACTCAATAATAAACAATTATAATTGCCCCGGCAATTCAAATTTTTTAGAATTTTCATGATATACATAACATAGTTTCGGAATTTTGACCCATATTACCAAAGCACATTGAATATTTCAAGGAAATATCTCTCAGCGGTCACTTCGAGTGCTGTGGTGTTGAAGTTATTGATGATAATATCATGGTTATTTCAGTATAAAGGACGCCCAGTGGAAACTTTAGTATTTTCATAAACCTAATTGAAAAACTATTAGATGAATTGTCCAATAGTATGTCGAAACATATCATGATAGGTGGAAATAATAAGAATCTTAGAAAACTAAATAACATTTTTGCCTGTCATAATTTGAACATAGCTTTCAATGGTACCACTATAGGATGTATAACGTAAAAAGCTAATTTATTGTTAATTTTGTAGTAGATTCAAAACTAAGCATAAATGGAACTAGAATCATAAAAAACTTTTTGTATGATTCTTATGCAGTCTGTCTACAAATAGGCAGACTTTTCGAAATAAGTGATGAAAACAAATACATACGGTCGTTCAGTGAGGAAAATATACCAACGTTCAGCCATCATCTAAGAACTAGTGATTGGACAGACTTTTTTGCAATAAAAGTAGGGCCTTTGGATTTTTTATGAACACAGTATCCTTTGGTTTAAAATATCGTTTATCCTGTTGAAACAAAATAATAGTAAATTATTAAAAAAGCAGGTGCCAACACAGCCAACCACATATTACAAAACAACATCAAGTATAATGTCTTGGTGACCTTAGCAGATAGCATCCTGAATTCAGAGAAGCATTTAATACAGTAAGGAAAAATGTTTTCCGACTCCTTTGAACATAAGAAAGATCGGGAAGTGCAAAATTAATCCAATAAAATTGAAGATATATGGAATATTATCAATAATACTGTCGGCAAATGAAAAAATCTAAATTGTCCAGGGTGGCATTTCACTAGATAAAGTTCAATATTTTTATGAATTCAATGACTATATATACTTCATTAATGCAGCAAATAATGTGGCTGACAAATCTGAAAAGCTCGATCCTGAATATTTGAAATCACGAATTAAAAGTCCCGGAAGCTCTTTATTCTTTCATGCTCTCACAGTAATATCTTGGAAAAAATGCAAAGTTTAAAAACGCGAAGTCTTTTGGAGATGATGGCACTTCTCAAAAAATACAGTAGTATTATTGCACATCCCTTTACCTACATAATAAATCTCTCTTTGGAACAAGGGATATTCCCAGATAAACAAAAATATCAATTGTTTTACCGTTGCTTAAAAATTGAGACTTATCACCCATTGTCAACTACAGAGCTATAACATTATGGACCAGCTCATCAAAAGTGTTCGAAGCTAAAGTTAATGACCAACTTATACGATTTTCGACATTGGTTTGAAGAAAGAAAGTGTTGAAGCTTCCCTCAGCAATTTCGTCAATGGAATACTTTGCTCGTTAGATCAAGCAGAAATAGCTATAGGTCTTTTTATTGATTTCAGCGAAGTATTTGATTGCGTCAATCATGAGGCTATTCTTATTATATATCATATAAATATTATATTAGATGTAAAAATATAAAAGTTACGTGTGAACCATAACACATGCCTATACTGAAAAAGTCTATATTTCAATTTTTGCAGATGTTTCAATCATCTACCAGATGAATAAAGGAAACTATCATCAACACACTCCTTTAAGAAACAGATTAAGGATATACTTGATAACAAATCTTGTTATGTTATGGATGACTTTTTTCAGACATAATTCAATTTTATTTCCATGAATTCTGTTTGTGATGTTATCCCTTGTATATGGTTTCATCACCTTGTTTGTGGTGGGTTTTACGATATTTTTAATTTTCCACGAGTTAATATTCCAAAATGTTTAATGCTTGTGATTGTATTTTTTTATGTTACTTGTTTGTATTTTTGTGTTTTTATATGTATGCAATCATTTTGTTTTTTTTTGACAATATTTCTTCAACATTGATTAATTTTTTCTTTTTACAATATTTTCTGAAACAAATTATTATTATTTGCGCCCAATAAACATGTTTCACTCTTACCTTTACGGAAAATCTATAACAAAAATAAATGCTTCTATATCTGTTCAATATTGCTAAAAATTATTTGATTGTGTTTTTTATTCATCTATCCTGTATGAACACACTCCTTTAAGAAACAGATTAAGGATATACTTGATAACAAATCTTGTTATGTTATGGATGACTTTTTTCAGACATAATTCAATTTTATTTCCATGAATTCTGTTTGTGATGTTATCCCTTGTATATGGTTTCATCACCTTGTTTGTTGTGGGTTTTACGATATTTTTAATTTTCCACGAGTTAATATTCCAAAATGTTTAATGCTTGTGATTGTATTTTTTTATGTTACTTGTTTGTATTTTTGTGTTTTTATATGTATGCAATCATTTTGTTTTTTTTTGACAATATTTCTTCAACATTGATTAATTTTTTCTTTTTACAATGTTTTCTGAAACAAATTATTATTATTTGCGCCCAATAAACATGTTTCACTCTTACCTTTACGGAAAATCTATAACAAAAATAAATGCTTCTATATCTGTTCAATATTGCTAAAAATTATTTGATTGTGTTTTTTATTCATCTATCCTGTATGAATAGAAGCTACTAATAGATTTGTGGCAAGTCAATTAAAATTGATAAACTCTCATTCATTTTTATTCACCTGATACTTGAAAATCCTCAATATGTATTTGATGAAAATTATATGGGGTTTTCCCGATATCTATGTTTCATTTACTGAAACCATAATTACCTTAATTTGATTTCAAAATTACTTTCTTAAGTACTTAAAGTACCTAGTGATTTCAAAGCTGTGGTTAGTCTCCTAAGAAACGATTAAGAATATCACGAAGAAGTCGTTCTGGCAACGTAGAAGGTAATTGCGCATGTGGTCGGTGAGATGTTACCTATATTATCTAAATTGGGACGTTGGTAGATGAAGCAAATAGTCATAAACGTAGTCGAAATTCTGCTGCATATTACACAGGAATAAAACAATTTTGAGCGTATTTGTTTGGTAGTAGTTTTTCTGTATCAGAGAAAGATTGGTACAAGTAGCTTTTCAAAAAACTCATATTGTGGGCTAGATACAATTTTTATAATTATTTTCTGGAATAAGTAGAAGATCTTGGCTCTCCTTCATAGACATTTCTATGGCCGATGAATATTCAGCGTTTGATTCTAAAATTATGATAATACCAAACTCAAAACTTGTAACCTATCGTTTTCAGCAATGATTTCTTCAACGAATGGCAACTTATTTAAAATTCTCACTGATGCGATACTTCAAAGTCATCAAAGCTACCAAACTTTTGATCAGATTGATTCCTCCATGTGGTGGTCGATGGAATTCTATCTGACACCCCTTCTCTAAACTCCGGTTTACTGCAAGTATCTATTGCAGACGCAACACTATTATTTACCTTCATATTGATGATTTGTTGGGATCGGTTTTTTGTCATGGATACTGAAAATGGGCTGTCTAAGATAGACGAATGAGTGGTTCGTAGGGTGCAGAAGAATTTCAAGTGAGAAGTGAATCGCATCAAGGAAATGGAAAAAATCAAAATCGTTCAGACTTTTCATTTGGAATTTTTCGAAATTTAGAAACATAACCAAACTTATTGGTAATTAAAAAAAAATACCAAATTTGACAGGTGTATAGCCAATTGATAGAAAAAAAATCGTCCATTGTATTATTTTCAAAGAACTTACCTACTGCTGATGAACCTCAAATTTGTGGAAACTAAACTAGAAAATTCCCAAATGAACGTGAACGTTTATTGACAGTAGTTTGGTTTTATATCTACTTTCAAATATAAGGCTACGATCAAATTTTAAAAATCGCCAGATGATGTAGACTTGAGATCTCAAAGTTATATAGCAGGATCCACACTAGCTATGTAACACTGCATAGCAAATTTATACAACATGTTACATCTTTTTTAATCGTATTCAGCAAGTTTTACTGCTAAATAACTTGCTAGATGTTATCCACTTTCAGTCGGTAAAGCAGCTATATAACACTGCTATATATATATATATATATATATATATATATATATATATATATATATATATATATATATATATATATATATATATATATATAATAAAACCAGTTAATATTGGGGATTGCAGCAAAGTCAAAAGTGTACTCTTTTATAGAGTTTATTCCAAGCTTTCGTAAATTTTATTTACATCTTCAGGGAACTACAAAGAATTATTATGTCAATTATACATTTTGATGTTATTAAAATTTTACTTACAACTATAGTGAGGTTAGTTGACATGTTCTTAGTTCTTTGGATAGTGACATTACAGCTTAAAATTTTAAATAATAAGGAAAAAAAAGACTTTACGAATATAAATAACAGAAAATTTTGAAATTTCAGTCGAAAAAACAAAAGACTTGTTGATTGTATCCAAGGGACACAAATCAGTTGTCAATAGAAAAGAAATCTGTAATTTTCAAGTCAATGTTACCAACTGTAATCTTGTACCAACTGTAATCTTGTACCAACTGTTGAAATATACGACTGTTGTTTTGTAAGTTAGGAAAAAATTACATTTCCAATTGAGTAGTTATGGAGATATTATTATTCATATGGAGATTGTGGTCTAACGACAATAAGAAGGAATAAATCTCACTCAAATGATTTATATCAGTTCTTTTATTCATACATTTTTTGTCTTGAGATATGAAGGCCATTTCCAAAAAAGTTCTCTTAGTCATATGTGTCTCTTTAGCTAATATTTTAGTTGAGTATAAGTGACATAATAATTCTTTGTAGTTCCCTGAAGATGTAAATAAAATTTACGAAAGCTTGTTATAAACTCTATAAAAGAGTACACTTTTGACTTTGCTGCAATCCCCAATATTAACTGGTTTTATTCTTAACTAGTCAGCAACGACTACCCTTTCTATATATATATATATATATATATATATATATATATATATATATATATCAAATTTATACAACATGTTACATCTTTTTCAATCATATTTAGCAAATTTGGCCACTATATAACTTGCTAGATGTTATCCACTTTTAGTCGGTTAAGATCAGTAGATGTTGGGCGACATATGCAATTTCAACATAAAACAGCACGTCCAGACTTGCAATATTTGTAGTTTAACTTATCCTAATATCAGGGTCGAGCGCGCATTAGAATCGTAGTGTGCGTTGTGCTGAAGTGGAGCAAATAACATACCTGCAAACTCATTGAGTTATTATAGGGGCAATACAATGGGATACTTGCAGTCCTTTATTTAAAGTGAAATAAAAAAAGCATTGTGCATGGTTAGAAATTGCCAAAAGTATGAAATTGCAGAAAGAAGAAGTTGAGAAAAAATACGTTGCCGCATTAAAAACTTTGAATAAGCACGTTAAACTTTGACAGGAGTCTCCAGTGGCCAAAAACCGTAAGGTTATTGCTGACCGTTACACAACAGATACTGCATCCCTGAATCGTGTATCAGATTTGTAAATCATTGGACCAAATGATTGAGTTTATCAGGTGTTCAAATCAGAACCACTCATCCTACGAATACATTTGAGGCTCCTTGTATTCTAAATCCCAATTCGGCGACGCACACTAATCATCCCTCTTTAGATATGCTAATAGCTGGGTTCTAATATATCTGGATCTTAGTGTAGGCTATGACGTGACAAAAACTGCCCTTTTCGCGTCTTGCTTATACTTTCTTCAAAAATGATAACTCACGCCGCTGCAGCGAGCAGAGCCTATTTCTCGCCATAAGGATTCATGATTGCTAAATATATAATGTGGACGTAACCCGGTTTCTGAACATATAGCATATAAAACATGTTAAACAGCGATGTTATATAACATGTCATCGAATGTGGATCCTTCTTAAAGTTCAATAGATGTTGGGCGACGTTTCTAATGCAACAGAAAACAACACGTCCAGTCCGCCTTTTCCGCGTCTTTGTTTCACTTTCTCCAAAAATAATTACGCAAGCTGCTGCTGAGAGCAGAGCCTCTTTCTCGCAATACGAATTCATGATTACTAAATTTTCAATGTGGACGTAACCCGGTTTCTAAACATGTAGCATATAACATGTTAAGTAGCAATTTTATAAAACATGTCATTAATTGTGGATCCTCCTTTAATCTATTAGCACAACTGTCCCTATGAAGATGTCCAAATAATCTCTGCACAGGAGTTAGCCCTTGGAAAGTCAATGTTTAGTTGGATAATTCTTGTTTGGAGACCCTAGATCTGGCTATTGAAGAAAAAAAACTGTTAGAAAGTAATTGTCCGAAGAAACAGCTTCGACTATGCTAGAACTCGGAAACAAGATAAAGGATATCTTGAAACGGTACAAAGTGCAAGGAATAACAAGAACTTATTTAAGATTTGCTAATAATAAGTCTTTATGTACACAAAACACCGAAAGTGAACAAAACCTTCACTCGAAAACTTGAACACCACTTCATGCACTTATGCAAAATACTAAAATACTGACTGAAATAACTTAGTTCTCGGTCAGAGTTAATTGGTTGAAGGAGTTCAATTTCTGCTCTGGAATACGTCTTGTAACACGAAAGCTACGAATTTATTTACTTCGGGTTTTATTTCTTTCATTTTCATGTTTTCGTTCCATCGAATAGAAAAATCCTGAAATTTTTCAGAGAACATCGAGAGAGCCGAAGGAAAGTAGCTAGGATTTGGTATTCTTCCTGAATTTATGCAGGCTGTAAGCCTCAGGGAACACCTCCCAAGGCAGTGAGTTCCAACGCTTTGCTGTTTGTTGGAAGAACGAGCCCTGGGTGAGAGATGTTGGGCATGTCCTCCGAGCAATAAAAGATATAGAGAGGGCTTTTCTATCTCTTTCTCGACGTTGTGTATTCACTCTTAACTTGGCCATTATGTTTGTTTACGTCCGTTTACGACTTATTTATCGCCTTGTCAAATCAAACCATGGGCGTCGCAGCAAGGTAATCATGGCATAAACCATGCATATTTAATTGGCATTCCGTATCGACCTTTTTAGGGGTATTAAATGAGTTGACTTTTAATGAATCTCATTTTCATCCCGATTTTGAGGCAAAAAAACAATATTGATTGAAATAGCTATGAAAAACTTTGTAACTATGTAAGTCAACTTTAAAAACGATTACTTATCAATAATTAGGAAAAACTTGTTGCAGTGTAGGCACACTAAAAAGTATGTAAGTAAGTAAGCAAACTCAACTATTCATCACCAAATTCAAATTTTAATCGACTAGCTATCATAAACTCAATCTGATGGGTACTGGAATGTTCATATAAAGTTCATCAAAAGTTTTCGATGTTCCTAATTGAATGAAATTTTGTAAACATGGAATATCACATATATCAACATGGAAAATCCACCTGGAATGTTTCCAGTGGCGTAGCGCTTTCGGTAAAACCGGACGTGGACACAAACTTCTTTATTGTAAGTGGAAAACTGTAAATCAGCGCAAGTTTAAAATCCTATCAATTGGTTGAGTATTATTTTCAATCTTTTGAGAGTGTTCATAAACCCAATTCCAGGTGATTCCTCACTGAATTCCTTCAATCCGTAAATGAAAAGATGAAGGCTATAATTCCCTATATAAAACTTTCTAACAAATACATATATAAATCACTTCTTCACAGACTTTTTTGTGTTTTGTACATCTAATTTTTCATGTCCTCCTTAGACCAATGGAAATAAGCACAGTTTGGATAGTGAATTTCGAGTTTGGGAAGATGCCGGAATTTTTTTTGTGAAGAATTTTCTGAGGAACTCCAAATAGGTATAGGCTTTCCAATCTGTATAAAAAAATTGCTGGTTACTAGGATTTATAGCCTCAAAGAGAAGTGCAAGGCAAAGATGTTTTCCGAGCTATTATGTTGAAAACATTGTGGCTAAGTTACTCATAAAAGATTGTGATGTCTAGATGGAATATGTTTAGAATACATTGTTTACTGATATTTTTTTAGTTTGAATTGGTTGGTCGTGGAATTTTCTTCACTGTTATACAACTATAACAATATTATAACTTGGCAGTTATGTGTGTGTGTGTTTGGAATGTATGCTATTTTGGACGAATTCGTGATTGTAAAACCGATGATATGGACACAGATGATACCAGAATAAAGTGTTTAAAAGTAGCAACGAGAACAATAATCTGTCAGAAACAGAAAATTAGACTTCTTCAACAAAGGAATAGAAGAATGCAATCCAAAATTTTAATTTGTTTCGAACTGGACAAACTATTTACAATAAGCAAGTCACCGCTCCATCCTGGGAGCAAATCAACACTACATCAAAATAGAGCTGTTGTTTGTAATCTCTGCAGAGATGTCTTCAGAGATACATGTCGGCCCCTATTTTACTCATAAACTATCACCTCAATATTTATACTAGATACTGTTTGATGTTTAAAAAACAGAAGTAAAATAAAAACCACATGAGAAATTCTCGTTTTCCTATCAGACAGACTTGTAATATCGATTGCTCCCTGAGTCTAACTGTGCACAAGTTAAGACATTACCTTTTGACTACTCGAAAAAACTTTGTAATTATCTGCCTCAGGATGCCAATAATCTAAATTCAGAAAAAAATATTAGAAAATGAGTTAAAGTGCTACTAGGCTTTTACTACACTTTGGATGAGTATTTCAATGATACTTTTTCAACATAAATTTGAATGTAATCACTTATGTGTAAATTTTTATATGTATTATAATGCATGTACCGCATATATTTGGTGTATGGTATAGTTTACTGATGTGATTCAACAATTTGAATATTTTGACTTTTTTACTTCAGCTCTTCCATTTATTTTTTCAGTATTTATCCCATTCTATGCTTTGTCAGCAAAACTCTAATTCTTCATATAATAAAGTCTTTTTCATTGACATCTTGACAACACACGTGCTTTCCAACCAGGCATGTGGTCATCTATAGATAAAAATTTAACATGAAAAAAACTTATCAGCACGCCGCCACTGGTTCTAAGCTTATGTCCGTATATCACAACAATAACAAATATCCCTCTCCGAACTCGGAAGTTACCCCTCACCCACAAACTATCGCCAAGGATAGTGAAATGCAGCTTTCATAACAACGTGTGTTGTGCATATAGAAATGGCACCTCTATATCTTTTATTACTCGGAGGGCATATCTCCAAAGTGACTATAAAGGGATGTGAAGACTGATTTCGACGGGACAGTCTCGATGAGACCGCTAACGGTGGAACGATTGACGATATTGCAGAATAGCATTGTCCATGAAAATATCAATAAAATAAAGACGCCTAGCCAACAATTCTCCCGTGTTCAAGAGAAGTGGGTATGTTTGGACGAGACGAATGACTCTTCTTTGAAGTTTAGAGGCTGCAATCAATTGACGGGAAGTGAAATAGCTCTTGGAACGAAACAAAGAATCAAGTTTTTGAAAGGAACTTTTGGCAATGAACCTCAAATGGTTTTTTCATGAAAAAGTACTGCTGATTGTTATACCGAGTATCGAAATGCAAGATTTCATTGATATTAATCCTCCTGACATGAATGGGATGGCCACTGTGAGATAGGCCTTTCTAGAGAAAATATATATTTGGATTTTGTTCGCATTGATTTCTATCAAATTGTTCGATTTCCATTTCAGAATCTTTGACTAGTCCATAATTAAATTGTTCACGTCAATTTTCAGTTATCTGCTGGTTTGACTGATATCGAAACTTCAGAAGAGAAAGCGGTATGAGGGGTATGAAGAAGCTCCCAAAAAATAGTTGATGAAGAAGAAATAGTATTGGTGCTAGAATGGATCCCTGCGGACACCGGCATTTAAAGGTACAGTGTCGGATGAAACAGCATCAACCACCACGTGGAGAGATCTGTCTGGAAGAAAGCTATATAGGTAGCATAGAACACAACTGGGCGGGGCATGCCATAAGATGGAACCTTGGCAAGGAGTCCCTAATGCCAAATGTGATAGAACGCCAGATTTTTATCATATTTTTCGATAGAAAGGTGTGAGACGTAAGCAAGCAGGTCACCAGTTGATATCTGATGATGGAAGCTATACTATCGTTGGCCGTGCCGGTATAGCGTTCGCCTTCAGAGCGAAGGGTCGAGGGTTCAAATCTCCTCATGGTCATCGGTCTCGTGCATGGCATCACACGTTGAAAGGTAACGACTGCGTCTTCCCTAGCACATACAAGTCTCTCGTATACTTCTGAGGGTTGCGCGTAGGGGTGCAACCGGTTGACGGAAATAACAAAAAAAATCATTCACCATTCCTAAGCGTTCCAGATATTTCATGAACTCGATGTTGCTGTCTTTTCTTCATAGCCTTCGAGGAAAGATGTGGAGACCTTTCGAACAAGTAAATGAAGGAATCGTTTCAGAGAGCCCAAATGCCGATGAAATTCTAAGAATTATCGCATTGAAAATGAGGCGATCGAAGGAAATCTGTGAAAAAGCAACATCTGGGCGGAGATTTGTGATTAGGACCAGAGCGAGCATCCTGAGAATATTTCACTGTTACTAATATCTGGGAGAAAAAGAATGTTAAGATTTCCAAATTAGAAGATCGCCGAATGCAAAGTTGGTAAGGTAAATTCAGGGATTGACAACACTTGATCAAAACCCCAAGGTACCTATATCAACATTTGAAAGGAACATATGAAGTTTTCTATTCCAACGCCATTGAGATGATTGAAAATGAATCTTCACCATAGTTAGTTGAAAAAATTAAAACATTAGATGAGCAATTAGTAGTATTTTATTCTTCATTTCCACAATTGGAGCAATAGTACTCCCAGCTTGTTTCACCCAAGACTGACCAAAATGTTCAGTTGAATAATAATTTCAAAACGAGGATCATCATCAGCATATCCTGGTCCAGAAATTCATTTGGGAATGAGGTAGGCTGGAAGGAATTGGCCTGAATTATCTTCGTTTAATCAGAATAATAGTTTCCATAATGTTGATATTCTTGAGTTTGTAATGATCATCTCAAAAAATAGAAAATATTTTTTTTATAAATTTGAGAGTCACGACACATAATGAATTCAATTTGCTACGAGCGAGTTCCTAAATTTAAAGAAAACACATCACAATTATTATTGTTAAGATATGTATACTATTCTGAATCACAATAGTTTTTTTTTTAACTAGGTTGGTTTTACATTTCTACAACAATACGAGAGTTTGGTTTAGCATTGTAGTCTGATTAACAAGTTCAAAAACGTGTTTATTCTTGATCAAGCTCCTAAAAATATGAGCGATGGCTTATTGGATTTGGAATGACATCTAGGAAAATGTTTCGAAAGTATGTATTAGCACATAAAAAATTGCAATTGTTATTAACAAATTAAGATGAAAAAAGGCAGCATTTCGTTTCTTGTTGATAACTCAAAAACTATTGAAATTAAAGGAATTTTGAAAAAAGATTCTTATAGAGGAGGAAATTTCTAAGAAAAAAGTTCTTACTCCCGGAACTCTATTTCTATTAATCATAATTTTAATTCAACGACGAAAATAGGTCTCCGCTCAGCCGTAACGACATAGGCGCACTACCGCTAAAGACAGGGTACCACATAAAATATTTTTTAGTAACAAATATTAATTTAAAGTTTGAATAAATTATGGTATCATGTAGACACTTAAAAGAATAAACCTCCGTTGGAAAAAAATGTATTTAAATTTTTCAAAAAGTTATACTAATGTTAATTAATAATTTTTTTTCCAATCTCTATTATCTTAAATGACTACATAAAAGTTTAAATAATATATCTATAAATTTTTGGCTCCATGGAGCCCTTCTTATACGTATACTCAACAATATCACGTGGTAAAAGTAAATTAAAGTTTATTATTTTGTTTATAGTGTTTAAAGTTGACAAAAAATGAAAAGTTCAAGAAATGTTGTTGACAATTTTTTTTTTACCTAATATTATGCTATTGCTGTTTTTGTATCTAACAATGGCATTCGGTAACATTGAAAAAAAAAATTTTTAAATAATTTGTTGATCAATTGTTTATTAACAAATGGACAAGATTTTTACCACTCTATCTTCTTGGAAAAATAATAATTGAAAATGGAAAAATGTTTCTTAAATAATTTTTTTTATTTTTTATAATCGTTTTTTTCAGTTTTTTTTGTTAAAATAATTAGTTGAGAAACTATTTCCCCTTTAAAAATCATAATAGGCATTTTTTCATATACCAACAAGAAAAAACATTTTTTATGAATAATTTCATTGTTTGGCAACTTAACAATTTGTTATAAACAAATTCTAACAACCGTTATATTTTTTTATAGAGCTAATAAAAATTACAAAACAGGCATATATATCAAAATACTAAAAAAAATATCTTCTATTTTTTATAAAACTTTTTAATATTACACCGTACCAAAGTTGAACCAGCAGCATGATTTGTCAAGTAACAAATTGATATAACTATTAGAGATACGATAATGGACTTTCAGGTTGTTCTTATGAAGGATTGTTTAGTCCTTGAAATAAGATGATCAACAAACTATAATTTATCAGCTATTATAAGCATTTCGTCCCACTTATCACGTAGGGGCGTATCTGATTTCTGAATATTTTACAGGAGAGAGGAAAAGCGATAATTGATGACAATTTAATCACCCTGTAGATCTTAATATGTTATATTTCAAAATAATATTCTAGCATTACAAAAGGAACAACATGTTGATGTAATATGAGAAATGTACAAATTTTAGTATTTTTTTTTAACAAAAAAAGTTTGCATATACGCCCATACGTGAGAATGCATTCATATCGTTTTGTAAGATAGGTCTACTGTTGCAATAGAGAAATAAATGGATAAAATTAGTAAAAGACAAAGACTTCATGAAACCTAAATATTAAATTATTATCGTAACAGGGATAAAAACAAAGTTCGACAAAGCGCTGTGAGTATGAAAAGTAAATAACTTTTTTACAATCCTACAAAAATACCATGGTAAAAGACACATCAACGTGAAGTTCTCTGTATTGACATCGGCAGATACGCCATGAACATAAGTTCTATTTGTGACGGGATTATAAGAGATACAGTTACGCCACTTCGTGAGATAAAAAGTACATTGCAAGTAAGCCTAAATCCGGCGTAACTCAATTTTGTTACTTACGCCCCTACGTGATAAGGGGGACGATTTGTTTATTAAAATTTGAGATTTTTGTTGCATTTTATTTTCTTTTACGACTTATAACTTGTTAAATAATGAAAATACAGCTATAAAATTCTATACAACTTTGTTCAGTGGTGAGATATCTATGAATTAACCTTTTCATCACATCTGTATCTCATATGTTTTGAATTATATACGTGTTTAGTTGATATTTATCTAACTTGTTTTTCGTTAGGTATGCATTTTTATATCTTAATTACATCACCTACCTTTTTTTGGAAAATTTTCATTTTCTATGCTTTATAATAAGTTATTTCTAACGTTTGAGTGAGCCGCTGCTTCTTGCGATGGTCAATTCTTTTGTTATTTGAAGAAAACTCCATAATTTGATCGAAAACGCATTTTTTTTAAATAAACAATGAAAGTACCTTTGATTAGAAGCTTCAATAACTTACTGAAAAGCATAGAAAATGAAAATATTACTATAGGTGAGTGATGTAATTGAGATATAAAAACTTCATACCTAACGAAAAACGAGTTAGACATATATTAACTAAAACACGTGTATAATTTAAACCATATGAGATAAAGATATGATGTAGATGTCAATTTATAAATATTTCACCACTGAACAAAGTTGTATTGAGGTCATAAAAGAAAAGAAAATGCAGAAAAAATCTCAATTTTTTTAAAATAAATGCTCATAATCTCAAATTTTTAAAAGCAAATGATCATAATAGCTGATAGACAATAGATAAGATCTTGTTTCAAGGACTAAACAATCCTCCATAAGAACAACCTGAAAGTCCATTTTCGTATCTCTAATAGTTTGTTTATAAGTTAAATGAATTTGTTACTTGACAAATCATGCTGCCTGTTCAACTTCGATAATCTATGAAGAAATGCCTATTATGATTTTTAAAGAGAAAATAACTTCTCAACTAATTATTTAAACAATAACAGAATAAAAAAAAATGATTATAAACAATAAAAAAATTTCTTCAAGAATAATTTTTTTCTTCAATTATTATTTTGTCAAGAAAATAGAGTGGTAAATTTTTTTTTCGAAAAATATAAATCTTGTCTATTTGTTTATAAAATATTGTTTGATAAATAATTTAAAAATTGTTTTTCCAACGTTACCGAATGCCATTGTTAGATACAAAAACAGCAAAAGCATATTATTCAGTGAACAAATTTTTATCAACAACATTTCTTGTACTTTTCATTTTTTGTCAACTTTATATAATCATAATAAACAAAATTATTAACTTTAATTCACTTTTATTGCGTGATCCTGTTGAGTATACGTATAAGAAGGGCTCGACGAAGCCAAAAATTTATAGATATATTATTTAAACTTTTATGTATAGTCATTTAAGATAGATGACAGAGATTGGAATTTTTTTTATTAATTAAAAATAGTGTAACTTTTTGAAAAATTGACATAAAACTTTGTTTCCTACAGAGATTTATTTTTCCAAGTGTCTAGATGATACCATAATTTATTCAAAATTTTAAATTAATATTTGTTACTAAAAAAATATTGTATGTCTTTAGCGGTAGTCCGCCTATGTCGTTACGGCTGGGCGGAGACCTATTTTCAGGGTTGAATTAAAATTATAAATGATAGAGATAGAGTTCCGGGAGTAGAATCTTTTCTCTTGGAAATTTCCTCTTTTATAAGAATCTTCTTTCAAAATTCTTTAAATATTGATAGTTTTTGAGTTATAACAATTGCAATTTTTTATGTAGTAATGCATACTTTCGAAACATTTTTTTAAATGTCATTCCGAATCGAATGAGCCATCGCTCATATTTTTAGGATTTTGATCAAGAATCAACACGTTTTTGAACTTGTTAATCAGACTATGTTGTGATTGACAAGTGTACAATGAGTAATTAGGCAGGAATAATACTCAAATAAACTGTGATTGGGGAAAAACCGATACATCCCACGAATAGATTTTCTCAATTTGGTGGATACTGAAACTTCAATATCATTCGTGAGTCCTGATTTCATACAGAAACATTTTGAACCAACAACGAGGATAAATGCCATGGAGACAGATACTAGACAAACTGCACCGATAGTTGGCGAAACACTTACCAAATAGGCTCATAACTATTATGTTGGCCACAGAAATAAGGAATGAACATCATAGAGAATAACGACTTCAGTTTTCTAGTTCATAATCTCTCACCTATGTTTCATGTACATAGGTATTTCCACTACAGCACACTTATTGTAACGAGATATAGTGAGTTCTATTCCTCGGGGTATTGTTGTACCGAGCCCGGTATTTAACGAGAGGTTTATATTTTGCATACATTACAAACCACCCGAGGTAAAAAAATATACCCCAGATAAATTAAATACTTTCGGGATGTCCCAAATTATTTTACAGCGGCAATGTGTACGAGTAAATCGCTATATTGCGTATTATTTAGATAACTTTGTTTGCATCGATTATCGCTCGTGTACCCGTCCATGAAAAAGAGTGAATAAATGAAATTTCGTAATAGAATCATAGACTACGAACTCTTGGCAACACTATTCGGATAAAAATTAATGAGCGCCTGTATTAGCCAGTGATTTAAAAAAGGGGATTGTTCATTTCTTGTTCGGAAATATGTCATCTTGTATATGTCATCAGTATATGTAAGAAGGCATGAAAATACTAGGAGAATAAACAGTACTTTTCCCATTCGCTACACAAGTATTTTCACTCCCAGATGCACATTCAATAACCAAGTTATCTTCACTATAAGGAATACTGAACAGTTTGGTATTGTTCCTATAAAATTTGATTTTTTTTCTGTGAATGCGAGTTCTTGTTTTTAAAAAGTAGCAACTATTCGTTTGAGAACATTGTACCAGTAGTCCTTCTCTATCAGATACTTCCTGGGTAAGTCCGTGTCCATTTTGTCCAAAACTTTTGAGCTACGAATGAGAGCTATGAAAGCTGCTGTATTTCTCAGATGCTCTAGAGGACTTTCATGCAGATTGATTGTGTAAAAATGTGTCCAATCAATTGGAACTATTAAAGACATTGAGTTTTAAATATTGAATAATTTACATTGTAAGCGGATATTTTGTTAAAATTTTCATCTTTCTCTTCCTATAGATATGAATCGTCTATTATGCTATGATAATATTTTGTTTTAGATTCCACTTCTTTATTTTCCTCACCAAATCTCTGTCTTTTTAAGTGTTATTTTTGGCATTGGCGTCTGATGAGTCTGCTGGTATGAGACTCAGACATGGATCTAGTTATTCTAAATATATCACTCATAGATCTACTAAGCAACTAACGGATATTGAGAAATAATAATTTTGTTCAATCTGTCACATCATGCAGTTTATATGAACTGATCAAATTTGTTCCATTTCTTTTACAAACATCAAATGCACATTTCTTTGATTTGCAGATGACTGACAGTGATTTTTTATGAAGCATTGCCTTTTGTGAATTATCCCATTTAACAAGTATCAGATGGAAGTCTTTCATTCTCCTCTATTTGTGCACAGTTTTTCATCTTCACCCTTCGCCAGTTTATTAACCTATGTGTATGGGTGCCATGTTTTTCATTCGATAACTCTACCAATTCCCATCTTGAACGTGCACGTTCCACTCTTGTATAGCGTTTGATTTTTCTAACTTTCAGAAGTTTTCGATACGAAAGATGTGGCTTTTGGAATACATCGGTTTCATGATTTTTTCCTTCCTGGAGTAAACAGTGTTTTTGATTAAATCCTCAATTGAACCACTTGTTTAATTGAATTGGAAAATGGCTCGTATTCAGAATAACTTTTGTTGCTACATTCTCTTCACCTGGTAATCCGATATTTGACTGCATTTTTAATCAACTGTATGCAGGCATCAGAATGTACACCGGAATTCGACGTGTATACGAGTGTTATCTAATATGCTAGTTGTGTTGACAAAACATCAATCACTATTAGAAAGTGACACAGAAGATCCACTTTTGTCCAATTTTACTCGTTTTACCTGAAAACACTCAGGCTGATGACGTAAATTATAACAACGTGTGAAATGTTTTCTACAAAAACAATAAATCATTTTTCTTTATAAATTTGAAGCCAATAATAAACTCAGAGAGAAACTAATGAGGTTGGTTGGTGGGTAGGTTGAAGGCTGACGAGCAAGATACCGGGTTCACCTTTGAGGTTTCCCTTCGCACTGATACCTTCTGGAATCTATTGTATTATTCTATCGTCAGTCAGTTGAATAGGTCTGTCTTTCACCTGATTCAGTAGTCTATTTACTAGATGTTTCTAGGTTGATCTGTTGTGCAGCGTGTCACATTCGAAGATGATGGAAGAGGCTGTTTCCTCCTCGTCACCACAGAGTCTACAATCTCCGTTTTCGGTAATTGTGCGTTTCTTAGATCTGTTAAGGTTGAGGAGCTCAGCCATCAGTGCTTGGCTTAGGTGTCTCACCATAGCTGTGCTGTGTCGATTCTATTCGGTTGGTTCCACATATGTTTCGTGTTGTTTTTGTTCCTACCACTCATTAATTAGGTTTGTGCATCGGGTTGTGCTTATTCCAAACACTGGTTCTGGACCTGTGAATGGTGATTAAGATAGTTGTCTTGCAACTTACTCAGCTTTTTCTTTGCCTTCTATTCCCCTATGTAGAGGCAACCACTCAAGTATTACCTTGTATTTTGACAGTTCATCGAGCCTCTGAAGGCATTCTCAAAGCTTCCACTTTATATGTATTGAATTCAGGGCTTCTATCACGCTCTGGCTGTCAGGTAGAATGCAGATGTATTTTCTTTTATACCCACTGTCTAGAATCATCTGTATGCATGTCATTACTAGTGAGGTGGCTTAGAGCTGCATTTTAAGATTACTGTTACCTGGCGGATAGAAGCACCAAATTTGGTATGAAGGTACCTTTGGGTATACTTACTCATTTTAGCCTAGGAGCACCCTGAAATATCGAAAAATTTTAGAAAAATCATGTGTTTTTTGAATTTTTCGCAACCCACGAAGACATTGCATTGGACCATGAGAGCCCCCAACTCAATTATGCGTCAACGTTGTCCAAGTATCGAAACATACATTTCTATATTTCACGGTAGTGTTCTCGCTTGCTATGCCAAGGTATACGGGTTTTCACTGCGCCGCCACCGACCTCGAGCATGGCATCGCACGTTAAAAGGTAAGGGCAGCATCTTCCCTAGCTCGCACAAGTCTCTCGAAGACTTCTGATGGTTGCTCGTAAGAGGGCAGCCGGTTGATTATGAAAATTCCCAAAGGTTAGATTTTGTTTGGGACACCTACATTCCAGACAGTTTAAAGGAGTCTACCCGGGAAAGAAGAGGTAAAGGGATTAGAAGGAAAGTGTCTGGCAACACCAAACTGCCACGAAATTGGATGGACTTTCTCCGTGACTCAATAAACAGGACAGAATTATACAACTTTTTGACTTTCAAGATTGTAGAGTTCAAATGGCCACCAGGCAAAGATATATATGTCACAGCAGGGAAAACTGCAATCATGAAGAAGCAGATACAAGGATTGTGGTTCATGTACTCCATTTACTACAGCTAGGGGCAACGAATACTCTTGTGCCTACTGTAGACACATCTGTGATTGTCATCCTTATTGGCACATTCTATGAACTAATAGTGGGTCAACCTTTGGCCGATATATATGTGGCCTTGGCATAGGCAAGTATTACAGGTTTTTTCACATCAACGCAATATGTATTAGCCTGGGGGAGTCAAAATCACGAGTACTACCTGTGTTTCACTCATTCTCTGGTTGTGACACAACTTCCGCCTTCAAAGGTAAGAGTAAGAGGTCTATTTGGGAAGCATGGCAAGCATTCCCACTTTTTTAGCTACTCATCCATTCCAACTGCTGAAAGCTCACTCCGATTACTTTAAGAAGCTGAAGCGACTAACTGCTGTTCTGTATGATAAAACCACTCCTTTCAGCAGTATCAACCAGATAAGAAAGGAGCTCTTCTGTCAGAGGAATCGAGCAATGGACAAACTTCCACCAACTGAGGATGCTCTTCTACAACAACATGACTAGCACACAAACACAGCAAGTGATTCCTTCACCGCACGATTTTGCAAGGAATAAGATTTTAGAGTATGGGTACCAGTTTGGATGACAATTCCAGAGATTTTCCGGTCATGCCGGGAATTGATAAAATGTTCCTGCAAAGGAGACTGCAGCAACTGTGTTATGCAAAATCTAACCAGAACTTGGCTTTATTCAACTGAAAAGAGCATAACATTACATGTGACATTAGATGATTTATGAAATAGTGACAATGTCAAATAACAAAATAATGCAGTGAGATTCATGCATAAACTGAACTATCACAAACTACAAATGTGGGAAAGCCAATCTGGACTGCTCACCACTATGCAAATGCAAACGTAATTTACCATGACTGTTGCATACTGAATTCCATGGAATCAATAGCTATAACTTTTTTTGGATCTTTTTTTAGCGTTATATTTATACTTATAAATTACTGTAATTAATGATAGGGATATATTTTATTGTATATTATTTAATATGTAGACTACCCTAAGTTGAGTTTGTATTATACTTAGCTGGCTTGACGCTGTAATACAAAATTTATATTAAATTAGCTTGTGTAAAACGTGATATTGTGAGGTATTTATCGGCCATTTTGGATTCTTGAGCCGTAGATTAAATTGTTTAGAAATTTCAGAGGGCTCCTAGGCTTACATTCACTAGTATACCCTAAGGTACCTTCATACCAAATTTGGTGTTTTTATCCGCCAGGTAACGGTAATTTCGTTAAGCCACCTCGCTATACGGTATGTGTCTCAGATTGAAATACTGAATTGTTGTTCCAACTGGAACTATTACGTTCCTTTTTCGCCTCACTCGAAATATTCCTGCTTCTGTTCCTACATCTGTTTTTGAACCATCTGTATACTAGATTATTTCCAGATGATAGTGATCCCACTCCCAAGTCACATTCAATTTACTTGAACGGTTTTTCGTATGAGTATTGGGGTAGCATGTACTCTGATATAGTTTCCAGTTTAGTAGGATGATTTTTATAGCAGTAGTTGGAGTGCTATTCATAGCACTCCTGATTCACAGACTGGCAAGCCGTTGTATTTTACTGAGGTTGGTATTCCCCTATCTCTGTTTCATTTTGGGACCACCAAAGTGCACCATATGTGCCATTCTGAGTCTTATGATTGCGATGTATAGTCAGTGCATGACTTTCAGTTTCAGTCACTATATTTTTTCCAACTGATGAGATACTCTTATTATTTTAATATAATTTTATATCATCGAGATGTTTCATTCGGAGATGAGGAAGGTTGAATTTAATTTCACAGCATTGTCAGGAGATCTTCTTCCTCATCATCGACTTTCAATGCGAGCTAATCGTTAAAAGGAGACGCAATACTGACGTAATTTATATTTCTCATTATGTCCTCCATTCCTGCCTGTTGAAATAGTATATTGTACAATGAGCATGAAATGACATACATTTCATATACCTACGAGTGGGAAAAGGGTAATTTCATGCTCATTGTACACTATACTTTTTCTGCGACCATCTGAATCATTAACAAATCAGTAATATTTTTAATAATCCTTTTTATCATAAACTCTCCTGCCGTCATTTTTACATGGTTTAGATAATTTTTTCTTTCTTCACCCGTTAAATGAAACATCTATTTTTTCTTTTTGTACACGTACCTACCTACGTCGTGAAACAAATAACATTCAAAATTTTCAAATTTTGACAACTTGGAAATAAAAAAACTATATGCAGAAAAAATCAAACACTAATCGATTTCATAAAAGGAAAAAAAAATGTGGCGCGTGGATTTGAACCCTCGCTCCCACCATCCAAAGTCCATGTGTCATTTGAATCAACACTCGTCGTTACTAGAGCACATAATAATTTGTTGAAATTAACTGCTATATAGAAAGTATCTGTAAACTATTCAAAAATATAGAATCCGATTGTAATCAATCTTTTTATTGAAATTATTCTGGTTTTATGAAAAAAAAACCATACCTTTGTCAGAAGATAGGCATTATCAGAAGCTTCTGATATAAATTCATTAATTTGATTGTTAAATCATCCTCACTATCGCTAATCATTTTTTGAAACTTAATTTTTTCAATCGAATTTTGTAATTATCTACTGATGTGAAATGTCAAATTTTTAGACAGACGTAAACAAACTTGATTCGATATCATTTATGTTCATAAAATTCGTTAATATCTACCTATAATGACAGTCTAGTAGTTCATGAAAGTCGTAGGAAATGAAATATTTCGATACAGCTAGCCCGTGAAATGTTCATTTTTCTTAATGGTCGTAGAAAAAAAAATCCCTATATGCCACAATACACCGTCTTTTTCACAAGGTCATGCCATGATGCAGTGGCGGAAGAGAAAGAGACCCAGAATCGACTAAAAGTTCCTACTTTTAATGAAGCATTATCATCTATTTCGATAGTGGGTTTATCAAAATTCTATCGGTAGTAAATGCCTGTAAAACATATTTTCCAGATATCATTTGGATGATACGTTCTGAATCTCTACTCTAAACCTCGACTGGAACTTTCTGGCTCATATTTCTTTGAGAATACGAATATACCCAATGCAGTTGACTACTTTCAATTCGTTCAAATTACACTTATTTTCAGAACCACACTTCTGCGGATTCCGATCTTTCAAGGCACGCGACAGACAGCGATTAATTAAAAGGACAGCTGCTCTCAGAAATTGCTTTTCTCCAAAAAATCAATTTGAGTCAGAATTGAACATCATGGGTAGGTATTTTAATTTTGAAAATAGTTCGGTAATCATTCTTTAAGCTGCTCTAGTTTGTTGAAAGGTGTATGAATTCGGAAACTCCACTGAATTTCATGATTTGGAGTGAGTTTTTATTTTGTATGAGATGTATCATTACAATTGAATCTAATTAGAATGGTGCTGACGTGGTGCTGATGAACTTTTGAAATATTGATGGATTTCCAGATTTAATATCATGATGTACATACTGCAAGAGTTGTAGTTATTGTAAGATCATATGAATTACTCTTTAGTGAGGACCGGACCATTATCTGACTAATTCCATAACTTGTTATATAGTTCTTGAACTCATGGTGAGTAAATTCATAAATAAACTATCAGGATTAATTGCACCGTGATGAAACCTCGTTAAAAAAGATATCGAGTTTATATGGGACGGAGACCAAGCTTTCTCGGAAATAAAAATTCACAACAGCTCCTAATATTGAAATATTTCGATGTTAACGCTGATTGAGCGTTCCAGTAGGATTCCAAAATCGACTGCTCGTTTTATTTTGAGAAAACATGAATTCCATCAATACAAATTTAGAATTTGCCAAGGTCTCAGACCAGGCGACGAGGATAGCTTTCTGCGAATGTTATGAAAGAAAAAGCCAAGATAAAACTATCCCCATGAAAGTATTTGGTCGGACGATAGTATGGTAACCAATAATGGTATTTTCAACCGGCGAAATACTTATTATTCGTCAAGTCAGGGTACACCGAATGGGTACAAACCAACACCCGTTTCGTATTCAATATGTGGAATGGAATTTTTGGCACATGATTGATAGGCCCTCATTTCTACCACAACTCACTCACCTAGGAGCGCTTTTGCACATTACCTCAGCGCAATTTGAAGAAAGCTCTAGATAACTTGCCAATTGCAAATATAAGTAACTGTTCCAACAAGATGGTGCGCCTTCTAATAATGGCAAAATAGTATGAAGGAATACGTGTCGAGTAGATTTCCTGAGAAATGGATAGGTATATTCAGTAGTTTCCTGGCCACGCTATTCGCCGGACATCACCCCGCTAGAGTTCTTCCTCTGGGGGTACATCAAGAATGAAGTTCACCAGCATATTTTAGAAACGGAAGAGAAACCAAGAATACCTACTAGTTCTTCAAGGTTTCGAAAGCATTACAGCCGATATGTTGAATACAGTTTTAAATTCAACAGTTTAAAGATGTTATGTATGTTTGAACAGTTTTCATAATTCCTGATGAGAGCAGGTATTTTTTATTTGAAATTGTATAATTGTGAGACTTCTAAAACAAGTCAACTTGAAGTTTTGGTTTCCTTGATCTTCTACGGTACATTTTCTTCATTTCAGGCCCGTACTCGAACTTAAATTATTCTCATTTTCAAGGCCTACTATGCACTGCTAAATGGGTCGAAATTTCGAGAAGGACAATCAGGCATTTTTTTCTCGAAAAAAAGTATTGCCTTTTATTTGATTTGGGCATATTTTGAATACCTATATACCAAGTTTCAGCCCAATCTCATATAGGGTGTTAGTTATAACATGACAAATTTCTAAATTCATGCGTTCATTCCTGAATGAAAAACTGTACATTTTAAAGAAAAGGTGAAAGAGCTATTCAAAAGAGAAACACATCGAATATTCAGATGGTAAGTTCCATCATCGTAACCTGTATAAATAGATGTCCCTATTTCAACCAGAAATCAAAAGTTGAAAAGACGCAAATGGCCTATACTTATTTTTGTCTACAACTGTCAAAAAAAGTGCACTTTTTTGTGTAGTTATGAGTTCCTAAAGTATATGAATATTTTGATATCAAATTACGATTTAAGTATTGACATTTCATGCTAAGCGATACGCATTCTGGTGGCTTTAATGTAAACTAGTTTCTGCGACATTGTTTTCTAACCACACTTTCGCATCGTTTGTTTACCATTTATTTTTTATGAATATAGAACCTTTCTTTGAACCATTTTTATTTCATCTTAATTTAATGATGAGAAATTGCGTTTTTACAAGTAAAGCGACACTTCCGGTCTTATAATGACATCTTACAATGGTTATTGTTCTGTGCCACATTGCAATTCCTAGGCCAAAAGAAATTAACTTTTCAAAGATATCCCGAGGAAAATGTCCCAAAGGTTTATTTTGAAACGGAGATGGGACGAGAATTAACCTCAAGAAGAAAAGCCTGGATATTAAAGGTTCGGATTAGCAAACCAATAAGCAAATTTATGAAAGTGTGTTAGCTCTATTTTAAGCAAGAAGATTATATTAACAAAGGTATTGTTTTTATTGACTAATTTACATTTGCATAATCTTAATATAACCGTCTAGAGTTCTCCACTCACTTGATGAGGCTCAGATTGCAGAGCGCTTGTCTGGAGACAGAGGGCACACACTTTTGTCACTGAAGAGTTCAATTTATTTTTTCCATATAATATTATATGGTCTGCATTGAGGACTTCTTCACCTTCTACTACACACCGAGAACTTTCGGCCCCTTCAACATACCTCAGAAATTCCAATAAACTTAATTTTAATTGGGCCATTTGTCTTTGTTTATAAGAAGACGATTGAAGTATTTTATCACTAGCTTTTTTCTAACAAGGTAACTATTAACACCTAAACGCTAATCCTTACACCAATAATCATTTATTTATGGAAAAAAAGTAAGGTTAGAAATCAATGTCGTAGAAAGTACAGTTGTGTGCATAAATAAGTCGTACAACAGTCATAGAATATTGTGAGTCAGGCTCCTCAATCTTAATTATTGAGCTTCTTTACGACTTTGAGTAGTAGCGTCGAAATTCAAACTATTTATGTCAGTAACGCACTTTTAACATTTTTTGGTGCAATTAGTGCAATGCCTCAAATAGTGTTGTACCGTGTACGACTTGTTTATGCACACAACTGTACTTCATCGTTTGCCACCGGTAGCGCTACAATCTTAATTTGAAATCCCAATTACACGGAAAAGCGTTAAAAAAGGTACACTTTTTTTAACTGCTGTCTAGGCAACAACACTGACAAACTGATTCGAATAACAACGAAATCCTGTATGTGTCAATGTGACAGTACTTATTTCAAATTAGTAAATTGCTTCTCTCCCAATCTTTCGAAATTACGAATCAAGTACCTACGAAAATGGAAAGCGATGATGAGTTAAACACCACTCCAGAGGAGATCGTAGATAGTGCGAAAGCAGCAGTAATAAATTTGCTATCAGAAAAATCGAAGGAGATGTATTTGAAAGAATATGAGTCTTTCTTAACATGGCGTCAAAAAAAGGGATTGGAAGCTTTACAGAGAGAGTATTGCTCGCCTATTTCGAAGATAAATCCAAAAAAATGAAATGTTCATCTCTATGGTCCAGTTATTCGAAACTGAAGTCCACGATATTAATACATAATAATATTGACATAAGCAAATATGCGAAATTGATTGCATATTTGAAAGATTTTCCATTGGCAATAATGCAATTGATTGTGTTTTCAACATCAATTTTTCGAAATGAACCCTGGGACGGAAAAATTGATTCTGTCTTTTTGTATTACTGTGGTTTATTTTTTTTGGTGTTATAATTTGAAATAAATTGATTGAGGATGAAAAGTAGGTAATAAATAGTATAAAAACATTGGTTGGTTTTCTTTTTTTGACAGTTGTAGAAAAGATATTGTATGAAACTCGTGAGTAAAGTGTTTTTTTTACTCGTAGGAATTGCCGCACTCCACTTACGGCGTCGTGCGTCAACATTTCCTACTCGTAAATAAAGTATCACTTTACTCACTTGATACATAAATAACTATTATAAGATAGTTCGTTAATGAAAACTTCAGTTTTCGACCCAGCAAAATCGCTTTGTGGAATTTTTAAACAAGAAATAGTGAAAAAAATTACAACTTATTTGGCTTTTTGGAAAAATCTCAAAGATTATTCCAAGAATCGTTTAACAGTCAATGAAACTTTTGTATTTATGAAACCTACAAAACGGATTTTCATACACCGGATCGGTGAATTTTCCACTGAGAAATTCCGGGAAAACCTTGAAAAAGAGACCATTTTTCATTTTTTTATTTTTATAAATCTGAATCTGTGGACAAACAATATTGCGGAAACTGATAGATAATGATATGTGGTTCAATTGTTCGCAAGGTGTTTTCTGTCGGATTTGTAGCTCTTGCACAATCGCGTTATGAACAATTGAAGGGCACATCTTGCAAGATGCACCAATTCAAGGCAAATCGTCGTATTTAAATCCTGTAAACGGCGTCTGGAAGTAGAGATCAATGTCTAAAATTTGTATATTTTGGATTTTCCCCTGAGAGGTGGGAAATGCGTTGAAAATGTCACTGAAAGTTGATCAAAACGCTTCAAAGTGCGTCTGAAGTCATCCGAAGTCGAACTAAAGTTAATACGAGGGACTTCGGGTGCACTTTGAAGCATTTAAAGTAACTTCCAGTGACATTTTCAGCATATTTTCCACTTCTCAGGTGAAAATCCAAAATATACAAATTGTAGATATTGATCTCTACTTAACTGAATTTGAATAAGATGATTTCTCTCAAATAGGCACAATTATAAATATTTGCCCTTATAGTTATTTATGTATCAAGGGCGTAATGTAGGCGTTTATGGCCTGCGGCGTGGATGATGGCCCGATGGCGTTAGCCGAGGGCCATCACACGCCGAAGGCCTTAAACGCATTTTACACACGTGATACAAAATTTTATGCACTAATGGTTTTATAGCGCGAATCACAAATACTGACTTGAATTGCAATGGTCTACACGTTTCATACGTTATGCATATAATAATTAAGGGTAACATAATATGAGGAATGTGAAACTATAGTAGCTGAGTGCTATATTGGAGAATCTATTTCAAATAAATAGATCATCACCGAAAAAATTGCCAACGATTATGAACAAATGTTAGAAAGAGTATTGCTCTATTGAACTGAAATGATTCTAATTGGTGTTAGGAATTGCATGAAATGATGTGTGAGTATAGACAATTTGAGAATTTTGTCTACTTTAGGGCCCGCCGGGCCATAATGCGCCCACGGGCGGTAAAGTGCCACTTTACGCCCGGCGAACCGAAAGGTAAAGTGTACTTTACCGCCCGCTAGTGCATAAAATTGTTTATAACGCGATTGTGCAAAAACTACAAATCAGACAGAAAACATCTTTCGCACAGTTGAACCACATGTTATTATCTATCAGTTTCTGGAATATAGTTTGTCCAGCTTCAGCTCTTTTTCAATGTTTTTCCAGATTTTCTCAGTGGAAAATGCACCGATCTGGGAGTATAGAAAACCATTTTGTAGGCTTTATAAATATCTACAAAAGTTCAATCAACTGTAAAACAATTCTTAGATTAATCTTTGAGATATTCCCAAAAAACCAAAAAAGTTGTTATTTTTTTCACTAATTCTTTTTTGAAAAATTCTACAAAGCGATTTTGCTGTGGCAAAAACCGGGATTTCCATTTCCACAAAAAGTTGTATAGGCCATTTGCGTCTTTTATTTTGTGTGAAAAGAGCCTCTTATTTTTTTCTACAGCTTGGCCTATAAGGATGTGAGAGACTAGCTTTCTGAAATTGTTTTCGTTCAAGAGTAAGACAATCACGCGAAATTTTAATATTCGGCACGGTGATTGAGAGGACTTGCGATAACCATTATTCGCGTACAGTTCTCGCAAAGACTGATTACAAACACAGCGGTGAGAACGATGATAAGGCTGCAGGATGCTTCTTTCTATGCTCGCCTTGTCTTTTGGTTCAAATACTCGTATCATGTGCATCGCTGAATCCGCTTTTTCATCATAACTCCGCAAAAATAAACTATTTTCGAACGAACAGGAATAATCTCGCATACACTTGTCAGTACCTACATACACACATACGAATACAAACAAAGCTCATTCCATTTTAATCCAAACTAAATAGAGCACATCACGAATGGCGGATGAGTTCAAATACATTTATTCCTGCATTTTGTTACCCCAACAATGTGTCTAAACAGTTGGTCTAATGAACTTTGAATTGAAGTCCGGATGCAGGGGAAGTATCGATTTGTCTCCACTGAGTGACTCCGAGGCAGCAGTGAACAGTTAAATTGTAGGATTTGGAAATCACAAACTATTGATTCAGTTTCAGGATTTGGTTTATGGCACATTAACTGAATTTCACATAATCGATTTGTTATTGAGGGCCAAATCTATGTGGAAGTTGGTTATTAAACTCTACCCAAGGAATAGTAGGGAAACGTGTTAGCTGTAGTATGGAATATACTGAGAAAAAGAGATATATATTCTTCTTGAATAACACTGACCTGGAAAATACACTCATTGTATTTTTTAACGCATCAGTTACTCGTGAGGAAAGGGTTAGGAACAAATTTACATCTGTACAGTAAAGGTACAGTGAGGTAAGGCCATTCACCACAGTGAGTTCAGAAAAATGTCAAATAAATGTACCAATTTTCAATAAAAAGTATGTAAGTATACCTTTTTATGTGAAAAAGAGTTGTTATGAATGTAATGAAACAAAATCAAAGCCTAATTTTTGCACCTGTTGAAAAGTGAAAAATTAAAAGTAATATTATAAAATTAACATTCACACTGAAAAAAATATGGTACATTATATCAATGAATACCGTTCATTACCTCTCCCTTCATTGGCACAATAAATTTTTCATCGAGCCAATAAATTGAGAATCAATAAAAAACATAGGTATTTATTGATACAATGAATACAAGTTTCAATGATGATCGTTGCTCATAGCTATGAAATGGTTTCGTTGCGACAATGAAAAAGTTCATTGAGGTAAAGAAAATGGCACTCTGAAAGTATGTGAAATTTTTTATCACATCAACCAACATAATTCATTGTCCCAAAGCACTACAATGAGCATTTCAATGAATATGGTTGGTTCATTATATTGATAATTACCGTTTGTTATTTCTTCGTTCACTGACACTTGCTCATATTCGTTGGCTCAATGTACAGAATTCTTTGTCGTAATGAGAAATATTTGAATACGTTCAATTCTTTAGATTCTTGGAAAATATCGAAAGTAAATGAGCTTACATTAATTCATAATATGAATGAACTGATCATCGAATGAAGAATCATTCATTCCATTAACGGACGTGCTCGTTGAGGCGGTGAATGTTTCCGTGAAGGGTAAGTCAACAAAAATGTGGAAGGGAAGTGAATTCAGCGTCTAGTCACTTTCGGGATGTTCATAAATTTGTTGAGTTTGAACTGCGAACGTAGCGTTTTTTTTTCGCTTGTTGTGAAAGAGGGCGACCAAGAGGTAAGTATTTGTCTATAGGTATTGACATTTACTCTTAGATTGGTGTTCTTTATGTTTCGAATGAAGACAAAATTTGATTCTCAGTTTTCATTTCAAAAGGATTCATGACTCAACGACCAACTCAGCATTCAGATATTGTTAACGATAATTGTTTTCGAATATTTAGAAATTTGAGTGGTTTTAGCAAAATGGCGCCATTCAAGCGGTTTGCAGTTGAATAATCATCAATAAAATTTTACCATTTAATCAAATTATTCGCCATATTAACTCTATCTTTTGTCACATCAACTTCTGCTGATTCATCGTCCAGTTCACGTTACAGTAGATGAACAAGTCCAGATGAAGTTAATGAAATATAATGGTAGCCAATATTAGGAATGAAACTACAAAAGAGGTAATGCTAGAATTTTATGAAAAATTTGAAATATTACAAAATGAACAGAGGACATTGTTATTAAATACTGTAGTACAATACTTTGAAGATAAGGGTGTTGAAATGTCTTTGAACACAGTTATAATAAGTGCTCTAATTTGAAGAGCATATTAGGGTGAAGGCTCAGAAGGGACGACAAACAAAAATCAGCAGTTGCGAAATAAAATCAGGTAATATCTTGAAGTACTATGATATATACATATTAGGTACTATTACTTGTTTTTTCAGATCCAGACCCCAATGCTGGAGGCAGTAGGAAAGACTCCAAAATATGATGAAAATATGATGATTAATTTGATTCCAGAAGAATTTGATATAGGTTAGAAATCTTGTAGCTAGTATAACCCTCAACGAATCTTCACAAGAAGGAAAGCAGACTCATTTAAGAACTGACCTCCATATCAATGACCCTCTGGATTTAATTTGGTGAACTATAAGTCTATACCTACCTAGGGCTTTCAGTTTACTTATTTTTCGAAGATTGATATGGATTTTAAAGTTTTATATGACAATGCAAATGGATTGCTGGATAATTGGGATGTTTTTGTGAAAAAACTTTTCTCAAAGTGTGAAAAACAAAGGAGTGAAAACATTGCTGTATAGTTTAAGCAAGCCAGACATGTGTGAAAGGAAGTTTTTATTATAGATATATGTACCGATATCGTAAATCATTGAAGTTTCATTTCTTGAATTTTTTTTACCGGTTTTAGGTTCAACCATCAGCAATTCAGATAGTATTTTAACCGGTTGACCAAGCGGCCTATGTGCCGGTCGCTTAAATTTTAACTAGCATTGGATGATTGAATGATTTCTTTGAAAGATTGGATTTGGATCTCCGTTTATGTGTTTGAATTTTGTATTTTGCGTATCTTTTTGTTTTTTTTATTTTGCAACGTTCGAACTCCTAATAATTATAAATTAGTAGGTAGTTTTTGAAATAATAATAATAGGATTTGTATTCAATGTACTTCTTTGTACTCTGTTGTACTTTCTAGTTTAGATATAAATTAATGTTCTTATGAATTTTCTTTAATATTCACTACATGTGTGGATACGCTGGATTTGTTGTTTTTGGAAATAAATAACAATATTTATAATAATTGGCTCATTATTTACTCTTCGATCTGATGTATCGTTATCAACTAAAGTATTGAATGCATTGAACAATTTTTCATTAGAGCAAACATGTACCTACCAGAGAAAAACTGGAAGATGCATCAATTATTCTCCATGAAAATAAACATATGTCAAATACATTTCGAAAGGTTCAGAACACTTTGCTAGTTCAGGAAAAAATATCATTAAAATATAAAATAAATTTATCAGAAATTCAGAACAGACAGTTACCGTGGGCTTAGCTCACACTATAATTTGAAAGAAATTTAAACAACTCAACTAAATAACACTATTTATTCTCAAAACTGAGAGCACTTTAACTCCTGAAAATAATACATAGAGGCCAATATTTTATCTGGTGTAATTCAGAAATTTTCTCAATGCATTTCATGTTTTAGGTGATGCAACTTCCATCAGGAATACGATGTTTTGTTTAAATTTAACTGTGATTTTCCTACAATTTGAAGTTCACTGTTTAATCAATATCAATAGCCTTTATTGCATTAATGAACCTGCATGAGTTGAATGAATACCGCTTATTAAAATAATAAACAAAATTCATTAATTCAATGTACACCAATGATTGTATCGACGAATGTAATTCATTGCTTTCAAGAAATCTCCATTATAGTATCGACCAACATTAATTATTTCAATGATCACGATTCATTGAATTGATGTAAAATATCCCTCGTCGCAACGAACGAGTTCATTATATCAATAATACAGCACCCATTCCACGAAAGAACAATTGTAATCAATATTATGAAAAGGAATCATCAGTCGAATGAACACTTTTCATTCGTTTGATGAATGGGATTCGTTAAAATAACGAACCCATTTAATGTACTTGATCATGCAATTATTGAATGCATTCATTAATATTACGAACATTCGATCTAGTAGTCGGTCCATGTGAAAACGTTCTGAATTGTTACTGTGTACCAAAATAGTTGGAAGTTTGCTTCAAAAAATTACCAAATTTCATACACACGTGAGTACACTAGATAACATTATAAGGTGAAAAAATCATTTGATTCAATCCATGAAAAATCATTGAAATATATTAAACAAAGTATTCATAAATATTGCCCGAGATCGACGAACTCGGTAAAAAAGGGGACAACTGCGATTAACTCTACAAAAAAGACCACAACAATACTCGTGAACTAAAGGCGTACATACACTATATATTGTTGAAACAATCAAAATTATGAATGACGCTGTCGTTAAACAAATAATAGAGGAAATCCACAAAAATAGGGAGGAATTGAAAAATGCAATCAAGGCCAGTGAAACTAGGTTATTGCTGACAGTTGAAGACCTCAAAATTAGAATTCACGACTTGGAAAAAGAAAATTTATCCTTGAAAAATAAGGTTGAATTTACACGATCTCACAAAAAAGGAACAAGAAGAAAACAGAATATTGAGAAGATATCTATTAGCAGAAAGGGAGAAAGGAGAAAGAAATTGCTTCATCAGAAGGAACAAGCTGGTGGTAAATGGCAATGAGTTTACAGTTGAAGAGTTACTGAGAAACGAAGAAGACGAAATCTTACCGAAGACAAATAGTACTCCTGCTACACCCACACAGAAATTGCTCCAGCAGCCTGATAGTCCAGAAGAACAGCCACGAACCTCAGCCATAGCTTCTAGAGAAAACACATCAATCCCATCATACGAACTCAAGAAAAATCAATCACACCTGGAAAAAATTATGAAACTTCGTTCTAGAAAGTTCTAACTTGTCTTTACATATTGGAAAAAATAATAGCCAAAAAACATTATAATAAAATCATTATCATTATTATATGTTTTCGTTAGTTTTACCTTATCTATATATGAATATTACTTCAGGCTAAATAATTATATATTTTTTCGTCATTACTATGGATCAGTATATAAGAGATTATGAATTCAAAACCGTCAATACAATCGAACTCGAGCAAATGTGCAGTATTTCGGATTACCCTGTCGCTACTTGCAATAACAACGCCTTTTCTTTGGTACACCAAAATTTCAGAAGCATAGCAAAAAATATTGATGAATTTGATATGTATTTGAGCGAAACAGATACGGTATTCGATTGTATCATTCTAACAGAAACGTGGTTGATTCAAGATATTCATTTCTTCAGTAAAAATGGATACGAGATTATTTACAATGAGGGAAATATCAATAAAAATGATGGTGTTGTTGTGTATATAAGGGAAAATTCAAATTACGTGTCTAACATTATTCATATTGGTGAATGCAAAGCAATAGAAACTCAAATCAATACTCGTAACAAAAAGAAACTAATAATCACAGCTCTTTATAGACCTCCTTCCACGAACTTAAGACCATTTCTGGATCAGCTCAAACGGTACCTGGAACAATCAAGACAAAAAACAGCAGATTACCATATTATTATCGGTGATATGAACATAAATATTAAACTCGAGGATGACGAAATGGTATCAGAGTATTTGAATATAATGAATGAAAACAATTTTGAATCTACGATAAACAAACATTCTAGAGTACAAGGTACATCTGCTTCATGTATTGATCATATTTTCTTGAAATGTAAAAGACCTGAGTTCAAAGAAAAATGTAAACCAATAATTGTACACTCACATATCACAGATCACTATACTCAAATCTTGAAAATGCCGATTGAGTCAGAACCTCTTGAAGCTTTAACAGAAATCTATAATTACAAGAACCTAAGGAGGGAATTGAGTGAATATGATTGGCATTCATTTTACGAGATGGTTGATATAGATATAGCTACTTCATTCTTTATTGAACTCATATGTAAACTGACAGAAAAACATACAAAAAGGATTAAAAGAAAAAAGGAAGATAAAAAAAGGAAAGATTGGGTCACAAAAGCTTTAATAAAATCAATAAATACAAAAAACCAACTATATAAAAAATACAGAGAGCACCCAGAGGCTTATAGTGAAGAATTTAAGAATTATCGCAATCGTCTGAACCGTGTGATGGAAATTACGAAATTGAACTATTATAAATCAAAGATTGAAAAAAACAAAAAAAGCTCTAAACACCTATGGAATACAATAAATAGTATGGAATGTAAGAAGAAAAAATCAACCATCAAAGAAATTATGACAGATTATGATGTATTGACCGATGACCTGAAAATTGCCAATGCATTCAATAAACACTTTGCGGAAGTGGGAAAAAAACTGGCCTCCGTAATTCAAAAGCCGATTGCTAAGCTAATACCCAGAAAATCTCTCCCACATTCAATGTTTCTCTCACCTGTAGATGAGGAAGAAATATGTCAAATTATAAATTCATTAAAACCAAATAAATCACCAGGAATTGATAGAATTGAATCTGAAACTCTCAAAGAAATTCAAAGAGAAATCGCCAAACCCATGACATATCTTATCAACAAAATTATGAAATCTGGTGTATGTCCCTCTATATTCAAAGTAGCCGTTATCAAACCACTCCACAAGAAAGGAAAAAAACGTTTAATTGACTATTACAGACCCATTTCACTCATATCCAATATCGCGAAAATTTTTGAAAAAGCTCTAAAGAAAAGACTAAATAGTTATATTGAGAAAAACAAGTTGCTATCAGAAAAACAGTTTGGGTTCAGGGAAGGCAAATCTACCCAAGATGCAATAATTGGCTTAACATCCCAAATTTATAAAGCGATAGATAGTGGAAAACCAAGTCTGTGCATATTTTTAGATCTCTCTAAGGCTTTTGATACTGTGAGCCACATACACAGCTACTAGAAATCTTGGAAGATATAGGAATTCGAGGAAGACCTTATAACCTCCTAGAGAGTTATCTACATCAGAGGAAACAATTCGTACAAATTGAAAATAAACTGAGCTCAGAAGAATTAGTCCAGTTTGGTGTGCCACAAGGCACTGTCCTTGGGCCACTATTATTTTCAATATATCTCAATAATTTACTCACCCTGAACACTTCAGGATCTATAATCAGCTTCGCAGATGATACCGTGATTTTGTATGAGGATGAAAATTGGCACGACCTGAAAGAAAAAGTAGAGTCTGATATGTCACAGATAATTGACTGGTTCAATCACCAACTATTAACAATCAACTTTGATAAAAACAAAATTTATGACCTTTACTGCTTACAGAAACCATTTACCAAATTTCAACACCCTCAATATACATAGCGACAATTCGGTTATTGATATTTCCAGAACAGATACCATCAAATATTTAGGTGTAACAATGGATAGTCATAAGAGATGGGACGTTCACACTGAGAATGTTACAAAAACTCTCAGAAGTATGCTGTTTGAATTCAAATATTTAAGTAAAATACTTGATACTCACCACTTGAAGATAATTTATTTCGCTCTGGTGGAATCTCGTATCCAATATGCCTTATTGAGCTGGAGAGGGGTTGCTGCTACTCATTTGAAAAAATTGGAAACTGTTCAGAAACGACTTCTGAAAATAATGTATGATAAAGAACCAACCTTCTCTAGCAATCTGCTTTTTTCACAAGCAAGAATACTCGACGTGAGACAAACATTTTTTTATAACATACTTACACATATCCACAAAAACAAATATCTATTAAATAATATTGACCACGAACATTTCACTAGAAACAAAAAAGAATATCATGTTAAAACATCCCTGAGTAGTACAAAAATCGGTCAACGAAATATCTTTTACCTCATTCCAAAAATCTTTAACTTTCTGCCCACTGAACAGAAAATCAATATAGTAAATACAAATTCTAGCCAAATGCTGAAAAAAATTATCAAAAACTATATTATAAATTTGAATCGAGATCTGGTTCGCTCTCTCATTGAATAACAGACTTTTTAAACCTTCATGTTGAATTTATATGTAGATTTATATATAGATCAATATCCTTTGTCACTTCTAATACTTTCACAAATTGTTTGTGTTTTATTTTATTTATAGTTAAATTTCTCATAGTTATAGGTTGAGTGTCAAAATGTTAGTAACCAATATTATTATTCACAAAGTGAGACCAATTCAAACTATCTTCTATTTTAATATCATATTCATATGGAATATTGTAAATTAAATATTGCAAAGCCCACGCGCAACTTTGGTTTTAGTGGGATTTCCATGTTTGTTTACATTTCAACAATTCTAGTGTTAATTTTGTAATAACATTTTGGTAAATAAACTTATTATTATTATTATTATCTAATCAGTAACGATTCCGTTCATTGTACCAATATTTATGAAACTAATTTACAAGTTTTAACGACCTTTTCCTATGATGACTAATGTTTGTTTTTTTTTGGGTTTGAGGTCTTGAGTTAAAGAAAACTCTATTTCTTTACAGGCAATGTTTCGTCAGTTTATTCTGACAGTGCCCTGGAGAAGTCAGAATAAACTGACGAAACGTTGGCTATAAAGAAATTGAGTTTTCTTTAATTCAAGACCTCAAACCCAAAAAAAAACAAACATCAGTCATTGATGAAACTGTTCATTGAATCAGTGAACTTTTTAATTGTATTCAGGTACCGATTATTTTCTGTGGACATCTGAAAATTGGAAAGAGAAACAATTGTTATTGCAGTTGGCAATTTTCACAAAGAAGTCTTATTCAGAAAAAGCTCTGAACTCAGTGTTTAAAAAAATTTCACATATTGAAAAAGGCCAAGATCTGGAGGAGACTAGCCCATCACGTTCAGATGACATCATCAAAACACTTCTCATGCTAAAGCTACAATTATGGCAGATATCAGAAAATATGAAGAATAAATATCTTGGCACTCAATAAACAGGTAAATGGTTCCACTCTGATACAAATTTCTCGATCATTATATTGATTTTTCACACTATCAACTTCAATACTGGAGCAGAAATGAACATATTCTTTCAATTTTTCCCGGAAGAAATGATCGTATTTATGACCAATGGACGAAAATTTCAGGGAAGATGTCTGACGGAAATTACGAAATGCGGAGAAATTCATAATGAAGTCACGGAATATCTACTAAAGTGATCACATCAAGATTAGGTCGTGACGATAGGGAAATTAATTTTTATCATTTGAAGCAATATCGTAAAACTCCTATATTCAAGAAAACAGAAATCGTGCCATGAGCCGCGAAATGGTAGCATGATCTCAACGTTAGTAGTCAACCGGATTGTTAAATCCATTCCAGAAATGGCCGTCGTTTATTTATCAGGCATATAATCAAATAGTTGGCGCTCAAAGAAGTTTACAGCTTCAGCGTGTCGAAGCAATGGTAGAGGTTCGTTCGCTACAAGTAACACGTGTAGATAAGCATGACGAAAATGAAAATGTAATGGAAGGAAGAACCCGTGAAAGCTATATCATAATCTGTTTCATTCGGTACAGAGATAACAGTAATGTTTCAAGTCAGAAGTCATAAGAATGTCAATGATTGATGGAAAAACGGTTCAAGCAGTCATTGACGAGTATTCTTATATAAATCTATCATTAATTCACTGTTCTCTTTGAATCGACAACAACCGATTATGATTTGGAATCAGATACAGAAAAAACCCACATACTTGCCACTGTTTCGGCAGACGAATGGTACAAAGATTACCTGTCTATAACATAATGATACATAGAGACATACGTTCCATATAATGTACTTTAAATGTTTGTGCAACCACCAAATTTCCGCAACTTAGAACTTGCACACTACACACTAGTAATATCGCCACATAATTTCTGTGTGATGTTGCCAAATTAATGTAACCTGACAAATGAGTTGTTTTTTATGGACCGGTGCAATAATGTAGGTACTAGGTCATTACGTGAAAAGAGGGATAATTTCTTTAAAATGTTCTCTCAATGTTACTTTTCAATATTGGTTAGGATTTATAGTATTACTTTTTGTTTCGTTACGATTAAACAATTTAAGAAATAGTGACTGCATAAAATAGATTTTTGAGCTAAGATTATTTTCCTTGTTCCTATATTTTCAAAGAAACAAAACATGATTATTTATCAACTTTCAGGAAAACGGATCTTCCAAAAAAGTACTGAAAATTACATCAGTCTATTACACTATGTCTCAAAAAACGGCCATATGAATATATTTTCTATTATTCATATCAAATATCATATATATTTTTTTAAATATCAGCTGGAGGACTGTTTTTTTTTTTTGGTGTTTTGGCATCGACTGCTATGGTCATTAGCCATAACATACTATTAAAACACCACATGTGATTCATGTATAGTATAGTTATTCATTCATAGTGAAAATAAAGTATTTTTCGTTTCAATTCCGAGAGTTCCAACCTTTGACAGCTGTTTCGTGGTCACCCACTCATCAGAAAGGACTTATGGAGCTCTCGAAATCAAAACAAATCCACTCAAGAATTAGTACCGTGAAGGCAAGACAAATATAACAGAAAATTACTTATGACATCTACAGTCACTAGTTGAAACTTAATTTGACACGAACCAAGGAATCCAAAGTAGAAGTTTGTCTACAAATTGACAGGCAGCCAAAAATTCGTTGTTCTGACCAACCCAAGGTTCAATCAAGTTTCTAGTACTACACAGACATATCTCCAACACGAAGAGCTTTGGGATTGAGTAACCGGAACGGAAAAAGATGAGAAGAAAGTAGTTAAAGCTAGATCAAAAATAATTTGACTCATCGATCTCATCAATTACGTAAACGTCCAACAAGCAAACACAGCCAAAAAGTCTGGGATAAGTTGAAAGAAACGTTTGATGACTCTGGATTGACTATAGAAGAGTTGGTTTGCTCCGCACCCTGATAACAACACGTCTTTAAAATTGTGTTTCAGTAGAAGACTATGTAAATAAAGTGATAACCACTGCTCAAAAACTGTCTGGTTCTGGTTTCACAGTTAGTGATGAATGGGTTGCTTGTCTTTTACTTGCTGGTTTGCCCGATGATTACAAACCTATGATAATATGCAAAGAAAGCCTCGGTGTCAAAATAACAGGAGAAAGTATCAAGACAAAACTCCTACAAGATGTAAAAATGCTCAACAATGACTCAGCATTTTACAGTGAATGGAAAAATCCGAAGAAATTTTCCAAGGAAGTCCACGTTGTTTCCGATGCAATCAATATGGTCATACATTTCATACAGCAGCAGAATTCTGCAGGAAACACAATAAACATGGTGGAATAGCAACGTTTATAAAGAATAATATAAAGTCCAAACAATTACAACAAAATAATTTCAATGATGAAATAAATTCTGAATTTTTGTGGTTTAGAATTATCAAATCAAGTTTTAATAATTTCACTCTACAGATCCTGCTTGGGAAACGCTGACCTCTTCTTAATAAACTTTGAAAATTTATAAAATAAGTACCTATTAGGTAAAAAGAAAGTCATTATTTTAGGTGATTTCAACATTAATTTTAAGTCGAACTCAACTGTCATATCTGAGATAAAATGCTTACTAAATTATTTTGGCCTAGCTCATAACTGACTGTACCATCATACCAGCATATTCATCCAGCTGCATTGATAATATAGAGAAACCCTAATTGACTATATAGGCCTGATGATGGCAAAAAATACTGAATCGCTGGATTTGCAAAAGAAATTTCAAATAAATTTGTCCACGTAAGCTGATACTTCCTTCCTATCATAATTTTCATGTTTGTCCACAGGAGTCTGAAAACCTACAGACATGGCCTGCTGCTACGACAAAAACACACAAAAATACAAAGGAAACAAATTGGTTTTATTTTCTGAGGAAGAATTCCCTTCAATTCAAAGCAGTTAATTTTATTTTTTATTTTATAACTTGTACAGAAGTAGTTGTTTTCTGTTAGATATTACAAAAAAGTAACTTCAATTTTATCGTAGGGTTTTTTCCATTTCCAGAGGAGTCATGTATTGATTCAATTTTCAATTGAGAATGTTTCTCTTTAAAACATGAATCCCTTCCAAGAGAGGTTATCTTGTACGATGGAAAATAGCGACTAAATTCCAACTTTCAGTCGCAGATGATTCCACAACTGACTTTAAGAACATCCTGTTCATATTTTCAATGAAATCAACGTAATTGTATTATTATTACAAGAGTTCAAATGTTTTCTCATTCTCTTGGACAAATGCTGGACCGGGTGGTGCTCATTCCTTTAGTTTGGAACTGAAGTACTGATGCTGAAGACGGGCAACCTTAAGCTGTTCTAGCAGTAGTAATCGCTGAAGTTGTATGTTAAAGAGCTTCCTCGTTTCCTCGGTTTCGTGTGCCATGGCTCCGTCTGCAGTTGCGGCCAACTTTCGTTTGCCACTTTGTACTGCTGGTGGTGGTGGAAGTTGATCTGTGACATATCGGACAGACTGCAGTGGTGCTCCTACTTCCAGGCCGCCTGCAAAAGGAATCATAATTAAACACCACATAACAGAGAAAAGAAAATATAAATTTACTACTATCTAAATTATCCTAGTATAGTTTTAATAATAATATTTCCCTAACAAGATAATATTCAATGATAATACATTGATTGATACGATATATTTTCACCAAACTAGCACAAATGAAGAGCGTTTTTCCTCTAATTCGTAAATTAACATCGAACGAAACTGTATTCAATATTAGGTGCCTTTCCTCTACAGACTTCCGGGGTGCTTTTATTCACTTACCTGGGATTTCTGCAACGGTGATATTAACATCCGCATGCATCGCTTCCGTCATTATCATTTCTCAAGTTAATAATAGTTACCAGTTTTGTTCTTATCGGTTTTCTCCTTCAATCTGGTTTTCATATTGCCCACCTTCTTCAGCAATGCTTTCGACGACAAGTCTTTTCCAAACACATTTCTGTATTCTGAGACAACTTTCTCCATAGCCGTTATCTTCTTCGATTTTTTTGCCGGAATTTGGGATTTTTCTAATATTTCCGGGTATCGTTTCACCCTTTCGGCAATGAACTTACATTCAGATTGCTCGTCGCCTGTGTCTTGACACGGATTGGTCATCTGCCAGTTCCTCGTCACTTGACATTTTATTCTACACACAAATATCCAACACAGCTCGATCAAATATATAACCTAAACTCCAAGTACAACTCACCCACTTACTGTAACTGAACGTTGAAACTGTTTGGCGCGTATCTACCTTTTCCTCTTTTTGCCGAGGATTTGCTTGCAAAGAAAAAGAAAAGATTACAAATACGAAGTCAAGCAAAACCTTTTCCTTCTATCTTTCCTTGTGAGCTCTTCATTTCACTTCTACCTTTACCTTTGAAGAAAATACTTAATTTTTATAAATACCGCCTAAATGAATTACATCCACCGTATCGCAAACGTCTGGTCGCAAAGGACGCACGAAAACGTATGGGAAATTGGCTCAAATTGTAAATAGTAAATATGAATCTATCGGGACGCAGTTCACAAAATTTACCCTCACTATTGGTTGTTTCAGTGTACGATGAACGCAAGTAATATTGATTACATTATGTTATTTACATTTCCTATTACAGCTGGTTTTCATGTGAGTTGATCCCGAGTAGGTACTGAGATGAACAGTACTCATTCATCAATAAAAGATGACATTTTGAATGGATGAAGAATAACCCCTGGTTATCTTAAAGGGAGCTGGGATACCCTAGGTTCGAAAAACTGGCCGTTATGGTATAAAGGAAACTGAACCTTACTTTTATCGCCTGATGCTTTGCTGCTGTTTGTGGGAACTTAACTAAAGTCATTCAACAAATTTGTGACCATTGCATCAGTTATCTCTGCTGTGATTCTACTTGAACGAGATTGCTCAGCAGCCAAATGCAAATTGTGTACTTTCTTTCTGGTAACATCCGGTAGCAAAAATGCCAGTGTACTCAAAATCCTCAGTTTTCATGAATGAGTTGGTACATTACCGACTTAAATTTGAACTCCACCCATTTTCATTTCACCGTTTTTTGCGTCGTTTTCCTTGCTGTAAAATGGGCCGAAACACGTAACGGATACCGTGGTTATCACAGATCGAAGTTGCCCGCCTATTTCATGAAACATTTCCGGATTCGACGCCTATACCACAAGGGACAATAAGTAAAGTATAAAAGCAATTTCGCGATCTTGGACTTGTGAGGCAGATAAAAAAAGCACCTCCCAGAGCAATAAACATCGATACCAAATTGGATGTCCTTGAGTTTGAGGAAAACCCACAAACTTCGAGTCGACAAGCAGCCGCAACATGTGATGTTAGCCATTCATCAATTCTTCGAATATGAAAAGAAAATAAAATGCATCCCTATGAAATGAAATGAAATCATCTCAGGAGCTCATGGAGAATGATTTTGATCGGAGAACCTATTTTTGTGAACAAATGATGGAAATGTTACATAACACTGTGATCTAATTGGAACATGTTTTGTATTCTGATGATTGTACTTTTACGCTTCACGGACATGCTAATCGTCTAAATTGCCGCTACTGGTCTACAGAAAACCCTCACTGAACGAGAAAAGGAAATGCATACAATGCTCTAAAAATGGTTAATGTTTGGACAGGCATGGTTGGTTGGTCTGTTTTTCATTGATGACAATTCGAATGTGGATAAATACTTAGCAATGCTCCAAAGTAACGTTATGCCAACTTTAGCAAACTTATATCCTGATCCAGCAAGCTCGCACAGGTTCCAGCGAATATGAAATGGTTCCAGCAAAATGGAGCTCCGCCAAATCAACAAATCAGTGCCGACAGTCCCTACACCGATTATTTACATATTGATAGATAGGGCGTCGAGGGTTGATTGAATGGCCAGCACGTTCACTTGATCTTACTCCATTCATATATATATATATATATATAAGTGAATATATATATATATAAGTGAAAATAGAGTATATTTCGTTTTAATTCCGAGAGTTCCAACCTTTGACAGCTGTTTCATGCTAACGCACTCATCAAAAATGATTTATGGAGCTCTCGAAATCAAAACGAATCCACTCAAGAATTAATACCGTGAAGGCAAGACAGTTAGAACAGGAAGTTATTTATGACATCTACAGTCACTAGTTGAAACTTAATTTGACACGAACCAAGGAATCCAAAAGTAGAGGTTTGTCCACAAATTGACATTGGATTCCTTGGTTCGTGTCAAATTGAGTTTCAGCTAGTGACTGTAGATGTCATAAATAACTTCCTGTTCTATCTGTTTCGCCTTCACGGTATTAATTCTTGAGTGGATTCATTTTGATTTCGAGAGCTCCATAAATCCTTTCTGATGAGTGCGTTAGCACGAAACAGCTGTCAAAGGTTGGAACTCTCGGAATTAAAACGAAATATACTCTATTTTCACTTAGATTCTGCTTGCGTTCCTCATAACGTATTAGAAACTTGATTGAACCTTGGGTTGGTCAGAACAACGAATTGTTGGCTGCCTGTCAATTTGTGGACAAACCTCTACTTTTGGATTCCTTGGTTCGTGTCAAATTAAGTTTCAACTAGTGACTGTAGATGTCATGAATAACTTCCTGTTATATATATATATATATATATATATATATATATATATCCATTCAACCCGATTTTAACAGTTGGCTTTGTAGAAGAAATTCTAAATAAATTTGTCGACAAAAAAATTCATCCCATAACAATTTTGTTTTAGTCCTTTCAGACCAGGGCCAAAACGATTTCTAAATATGCTGTAATTTTTTCATACCAACATATTTATTTTTTCGATTGTGTAAGAATTTAAATTAAAAATTAAAGACTAATTTTCATTCGAAAAAGTTGGTTAACAAAGTTTCAAATTCTCAACTTTATCAAAGTTCATTTTCTTCGTTGAAACCTCAACTTTAAGATGGATTACTGAAAAATCGATTATGAAAAAATGGGTTTTTGGTTTTTAACAATATTTTTCAATAGGAACCATAAATATTTTTCATACCATCGTAAAGATGATGTTTCAACAAAGAAACTGAGCTGTTATAAAGTTGAAAATTTGAAATTTTGTTAACCAACGTATTTTTAATTTAAATTCTTATACAATCGAAAAAATTACAACATATTATGAACAACAGACGTAACATTTTCACCAAGTTTCATGAAGAAAATTATCTTTTTGGCCATGAAAAAAATAATTTTTGGTAGTGACAAAAAAAAAAATTAAAAACAACTAAAACAGTAAGTATATTCCTCGTTGATTTAGAGGATTTGTCGAGAAATTATTGATTAAAAAGTTTTATAAATTTTGTTATCTACAACTCTTGTATCAAACTTTTTCCGGTAGGATGCATGTTTCAGCCAGAAATCGTAAATATCCAATGTCCAACCCTCAAAACGTATATTTAGCTTCCCCTATCACCATTCCGGAACTTTCACTGAGTCGTCTTGATTTTTACAACCAACCCCAAATTCTCCGACCATCCACATACTGCTATCAGTTTTTTTCATTAAAAAATTATTGGCCCTGGTCTATTTAGTTATTCCCAAAGTGACATAAATATGTTATTATAGTAGAATGGAGTTGGCACTAATATAATCATGTTCATTAAAGTAGACTACGCTCACCTATGTTATTATTGTAGATGAGCTGAGCTAATTGTGTTCGATGAGCTTGACCTTGAGTTCGCGTAGCTGCATCCGTCAGTTCCGGAACCTCTTGTAATTCCTCATCGTCGATTTCGTCCACATCCTCGAAATCGGCATCGCCGACGTAATTTGCAATATTGTGCAGTACCGCGCACGCGACTATTCATGTTCTATAATCACCCTCTCTTTTTTCAATAATCGATTGAAGGCAGCCTGCGCTTCGTCTTCCACGATGGAGAAGGGCTTCATCAGATAGGACATTATACCATAGCCACTTTCCCCCAACAACACCGTATTCGTCGTCCGCCGCATGATTTCATGAGCCGACGAATTTTTCCAAATTCGACTGTCATGTACAGATCCGGGCCACCGTGCATCGATATTCCTAAAAACGTAATTTTGATCACATATGGCTTGAACATTAATACTAGCATAATTTTTCCGGTTTTCATATACATCTCCAAATCGACGCGGCTTTTCAATTTCAACATGCGTGCAGTCGATAACTACTATTGTAGTTGGGAACTGTTTGGAAGCTGCCTGTTTCACTTTAGCTTCCATAACTTCATTTTCAGTCGATGGGAACTTGATCCACACATTCGCCTTGTCGACCATGAGACCGAGAATTGTACCAACAATTCTGGAGACTGTAGGCTGTGTACATCCCAGTTCCTCACCGATACCGCTCTGGAAGCCCGGATCTGCCATGTACCGTAAAAACACTTTCAGCCGTATTAGACCGTCAGATAGTGACAGATTTAGGTGCCCCATTTTCACATACAAGCCTCGAATAGGGTTGAGAAGTACATCGATGTTGAGTAAAATGGATGGAAATTTACAAGTGGCTCCTGGGGATAACATATGGAAAATTCGATTTTCCATGGAAAATTCGATTTTCCATGGAAAATTTGATTTTCCATATTTTAACGCAAGCCGTGTTCACCTAATCATTAATTAATATAACCTGGCTTCAGAAGATCAAAGGCTTGAGTGTTGAAGGTGGCTAAAGGGTTAAAATGAGGCTGTAATCTTGTAAAGAAAAATCGAGATTTTAACAGGTTTTTCCACGCAAGCCCATCGAAACTATGAAAACCTACATCGTCACTAGACCGAAAAACATAATGGCTTGAGTGGCGTGAATGGAAAAGTAGATTTTGTCGTCGGAAAATTTAATGGAAATTATTTTTGATTTTCCCCTATGTTTTCCCACGAGCCACTCGTCTTACTTTTCAACCCTCTTCGAGGCTTGTATGTGAAAATGGGGCACCTAAATCTGTCACTATCTGACGGTCTATATGCATATTCAATCGCCAGCGACTCGCCAGAGTTTCGCCGTTCGTTACACAAGGAATATAATGCACAGTCGAGCTCCAAAAAAGTGACAACTACGCGATAAGTCACATTTTGGCGAAACGCTGGCGATGTACCACTGTGCATTATAGTTCTTGTGTAGCGAGCGGCGAAACTCTGGCGAGTCGCTGGAATTGACTATGCATACGGCTGTTTAATTTTTTGTACTGGCGAAAGTGCACCTCCCCTGGTTTCCAGAGTCTCGCCAATGAAGTAGTCGGCTAACCACTGCACGTTTCTTTCGTCAAACCCAAAGAGGGTTCGAAAGTCGCACTCACGTGCAGTACGTCTTTTTTTGTATACTTTTTGTGCGCGTACGTGCCTCCGCAACTAAACACCTTCGCCCTACTTACAAGGCATTTAAACGACTGAAGTAATTGCTACAGAAGCTTCTCTGGACTAGATGCACATTTTATGAAGCAAATCCTTCCGTTTTGAAGTAAATGCTACTGTTTATGAATACCAAAAAAGTAAAACCTTTTCCTTTAGAGCAACACTTTTTTGCTCCCATACCAAATCTTTTCCTTCTTGTTTTAGGAATAGAATATGAAGTAAATGCTTCGATATTTGCAAGTAAAAGAAAATTTTCTTTTTTATGAATACGGCCTATTGACAGCACTCTTCGTATTCACTCATACTCATATAGCATTCCTTGTCTTCGAGAAACTATTACTTTCTTCCGAAGTAACCACTACAGCATATCTGACGATGAAACGGTAAACATCAAAATGCAGATTAGGCACACGGGCTTTACCGATATACAAGGCATATCCAGAAAGTAAGACTACTCAATTTATGTATTAAAAAAAAAAAACGTTTTAAAAAAAACAAGACATTGTAGGTATGCATATTACTTATTCTTCCACAGAGTCACCTTCCCGTTCTATGCATTTTGTAAGTCATGGCACAAGCTTTTTGATGCGGTCCTCATAGAACTCTCCCTCCATCTCCTTCGTCCACTTCAAGACCTCTCGTTTCACCTACTCATCGGTTTGAAATTTTTTTCCACCCATGTAAGTCTTCAGGAAGGTGGAAGGATGAGAATCTGAAGGCGCTGAGTCGGGGGAATATGCAGGGTAGTTCAAGATGTCTCAACCAGATGAGTTCAAACGGACCTTGGTAGCGTTGCCCGTGTGCGTGCGGGCGTTGTCGTTCAACATACACACTCCCTTCGTTAACATTCCCCTTCGTTTGTTTTGAATTGCTCTCTTTATCTTTTGTAGTGTTTCACAGTATCGTGCGGCAGTAATTGTCTCTCCCTGAGGCAAAAAATCAATCAATCATCTTTTTGATCCCTAAACACGGATCCCATTATTTCTTGGCCAAAATTGAAGTTTTGAACTTTTTGGCAGAAGGGGAACCAGTGTTCCGCCACTGTGATAACTGTCTTTTCGTTTCAAGGGTGTAATGAGCCACCCATGTTTCATCACCAGTCACAATGGAACAAAGAAAATCCACACCTTCCATTTCAAATCGCACAAGGAACTCGCGAGCGCTAGCGACCTGACTCATTTTGTGCTGCTCTGTCAGTTGTTTCCGGACCCTTCTTGAACAAATTTTCGACATCCCAGAGTTTCTGTAATCGTTTCATGTAACAGAAATCTGAAAATTTGTTTAAATACTGCAGGCATTTCATCCACTGTCAATCAGCGGTATTCACGAACAGTTTCGTTGATTTCTTGCACCAACGCATCGGTCACAATTGAAGCTGTTTCACTTCTTTTCTTGTCATGAGTAGTTCTTCCTTCGTTAAACTCACTACAGCACTTGAATAGCGTTCGTTCGATTCATAGCACCTTCGCCATACACAGTTTTGATCCGTGTAAAAATTTCAGTAGGAGATTTTTCTTCCGCGAGAAGGAACCATATGAGAGCGCGCACTTCGCACTTGGCAGGATTTCTTATTGACATTTTTCATAGAAACGAACACTACGAGGATGGTTTTGGTAATGACGTGGATCGGTGGTGTTCGATTCAGGAAAACCTCCACTACCACTTGGTGTTGCCAAGTTTTGGAAATAACATTCTCACAGTCCGACATCCAAACAGTACTCTTACTTTGTGGACATGCCTCGTACGTTACGATAGCCGTTATGCACGACCATTAAGTTGGGATAACGTCTTACCGTTTAACATAACGAAAAGTCAAGATGATACAGATCAAATATCTGAGTGGTGCTCTGTCAATGGCTTGAATATGTTGAATATTGCTAAAACTCAAATGCTCAGTTTTGCTCCAAAAAATGTCTCAACAGATAGGACCTACATGGTGAAATTGAATGATGAATCAATACATCAAGTCAATTATACTAAATTTTTGGGAGTTGTCAAACTGATAGTCTCAAACAGTCGAAATATTTATTTGCTACGTCAGGTGAAGGATACAGTTCCACCAGAAGTTCGTAAACTGCTCTATCATTGTTTGATATAGTCTGCTTTGACATATGGTCTTGAACAATGGGGATTATCAAGTAAGGGTAGATTTAGTCAACTTTAGCACAAGCATTATCATAAACATAGTGGTAACATCAAAGGTTTTTAGCATAAACTTAACAATGTTGTATAAATGGCGCCATTTGATATAAAAGATTCAACTTTTGCATTTGACATATATTTAAACACAATTTTAAAATAATGTTGACTTAATGCACCTTAAGGCTCATGAAGTATTTGCTGTTCAGAAAAAGGCAATAAGAATTATGGCAGGTGCTGGATACAGAGAACACTGTAGGCCATTATTCATATATTTCAATGTATTGACTATGCCAAGCTTGCTCATTTATCAAACTTTGATCTACATCCAAAGGAACATTTCTTGTCTACCAAAGATGAACAAATACATGACCATTACACCAGGAATAATTTACAATTACACCAACCCTTTAAAAGGTTGACAGTGTCATAGAATCATTCCATGAACAGTGGTGTAATACTTCATAAATTGATGTGAAATTTATTTAAATATAAGAAAGTTATACTACTGTTTTGAACAACATTTTAATACTTGAGTATGTTTCACTCTATTGTTTATTTTGTGTGTTTTGTCTTTTGTCTTTTTGACTTGTTGTTGTTAATATTTTTCAGTTTTGTTAGGTTTCACTTAATATTCACTTTATAATTTTGATTGACTGATTGATTGATTGATACAGCATAGGACTGATTGAGGTTTTGCGAGATTTTCTACGAATTTACCTCACTTGGCCGTTTCACACCGCACGTATTGCAACGTTTGTGAAAGTATTAGCCAATTAATTTCATTGTATGATCTTATCAATATGTACAAATTGCCTTCAATGAGGAAGGCGGCAATAACACAATTTGTCGCTCTCATCTTGCACACGTAGAAGTTGGAGTTCCTCAGGGAAGTGTGCTTGCTCCAGCTTTATTCTCAATTTATATAGCGGATATCGTAAAATACCTCTCCCCTTTCAAATTAACACTTTATGCTGATGACCTTTCTATACTAGTATCGAATGGTTCCTCCAACCTTAATCAACAAGCATGCAATAACCTCATGGAAAAACTAATTTTATGGTTCTCCATTAATAATCTCTATATCAATGCTAGCAAAACACAGTTTCTTATATACCACACTAAACAGAGAACGGTTGAAAATATAGAAATTCACCTAAGAGAAATTACTTTAGAGAAATGCCACACTATTAAGTTTCTAGGCATAACTATGAGTGATACACTCGATTGGAAGTCTCACATAAGCGATACAACAAAAAATTTGAACAGTAAGGTGTATCAAATAAGATGCCTTCAGAAAGTGCTTAACCTAAATGTTTTGAAAAACTATTATTTTTCTGAAATACAATCTCGAATAGCATATGGCATATTACTGTGGGGCATGTCTTCATCAGCACAAAAACTATTTACGGTTCAGAAAAAATGCATACGAGCAATGTTAAGCAAGAAGCAAAGAGAATCATGCAGACCTCTTTTTGACAAATTAAAAATACTACCACTATTCTGCATATATATATTGGAAATTTTCTGTTACATTTATAAAAACAGAAACAGCATTCCTTGTCTTAACGACATACACAACTATCCAACAAGATTTAGTCATCACCTCTACACACCTCAAAATCATTTGAATATATGCCTTAACGGGCCCATACCTAATGGAATTAGGGTATCAATCACCTAAATCCAAATATTAAACAAGAAGTGACTTACTTCAAATTCCGAAAAGCCCTAAAGACGTACTTATTAAATAACATGTTTTATACAATGGGTGAGTTCCTATCTTCATAGTGGACTCTCGTTGTTCCTTGAACTGTTTTGTGTAATTAAATGTATCTGTTTGTTCACTTATTTAAATGTTGACTTGTTTTATACCTTGTAGGTCTTTGAAACCAATAAAGATTATTATTATTATTATTATTATTTGCTATAACCTTAATGATTTATACATTTTTGATGGCTTTTCGTCAAGAATTTGGAGTACTATTTTCTATAAAGAATGTTGTCAAGGGGATACTTTGTTGGGCAAAGTAAACGATAATGATGACTATCTCCTATCTTGCCTGTTATTAGGAAAAGTTGCGTTCATGATTATAAGTTCTTGGGGACCTTTGTGGCGACTTACGGAGTTTTGGTAGCGCATTTAAAGTCATAAGTCTATTCCAATAACTGTTCCTTCCGTGAAACACTAATTATAACTTCTGAAAGGTCATTAAGTGGTTAACAATAAGCCTTTCTGGGTGCAGGGCCAATGTATCAACTTCTGAAATATTCTCCGAACTCTAAAGTAATTGTGAAACGAAGGAAACCACGTTCAATAGTGAACGAAAAACATGTAATTAATTATCAAAATAAATTATTAGGTGGTATTTTTGAGGCAATACAAGCGAGTTCCTCAAAAAGATAAAAAAATGTATGATTGAAATTTTGTGATATTGGACTTTTTCCAAAAACACATAAAAATCTATATTTTTTGTAGGTGTTATCCATTGATGAATGAGGAGCTATTTGGGAAATATTAACAGTAATAAATCTAATTCAAAAAATATAAATTACCCAAACACCAAAACTATAATACGGTGGGACAATAGAGTGTGGGCGGAAGATTACGGCTTCATCGTTGGATTTAAAAGTAACAGTTTCAGATAAAAGTAGTAGATATACATGGTACCTACCTTCCGAAAACAATTTCAACAAGTATATCAGGAGTAATAGAATGATTTTTCGCATTTTTCAATGGAACAACCAATATGGTTTCTTTTTATTTGAATAGACCCGTGAGCATTCATGAAATATAGAGTTGTATTGTTTTTTTTTCAGGGTGGTTCAGGTGTTCTGAGCATTTTTTGTCGAAAACTGTGAGGAATTCACGTCAGCATCGACATAATTCTTGGGAACGAATTTCCTCAATAGGGTTTTCGGTATTATACTCAGTTGAAATTTTACAGAAAGAGACCGGTGCTGATATGGAAGCCAAAAAATATAAAAGCAGAAAAAAAAATTAACACCATGAGACCCACTGCAAGAGGAGCAAAATATTGTTCGATTGACGGGAAAACTGAATAAGAGTTGACTAAATGGAGAAGGGTGGAACAGGGTGAACTTTTAGGGGTTGAAAGTAATATATCACGGTTTTTCGCGAATTTCAACGAAAGTTGACCTATCGAAAAAAGTTGAATGGCACAGTTGTTGATAATAAAAACTTTCCTTCAGACATCAGAAAAATGTCTGCAGTCGCTAGGGTTTGAACCACCCGGCTACTTGCCCTCATTGTATGGCTACTTCATCTAATCTATAAAGTTCATAGACTCTCATTAAGGGTCTGTCAAAAAAGAATGAATTTGGAGATTTGTCATCATATAATTAATACCCTATATGAGATATTGGGATGAATACAGGAGGTGTTCTAAATATTCCCAAATCTAATAGGCTATCCACTTTTTCGATAAAAAAATGCCTAATGGCCCTTCTCGAAATGTCAACACATTAGCAGAGCATAGTAGGCATTGAAAAGAAGAATAATTCCTATCTGTCAACATCTTTGAATAGAGCTCGTCGAGTACTATAACCATGAAATTTTAATTTATCAAGATCGGTCATGGGTTCCAAAATAACAGGGTGTTGCGGTTTCAAATCGCACATGCTGTATAAATCGAATTGAATATATATTATCATCATAAAAGTATTACGAAATATCTTCATGTGTGAAACTGATTGAATTTCACGAGTTGAATTGTTATATAAAACTCAACTTATTGTCGTAAGAGCTAAAGTAATTTCAATATTTTTCATCATTTGGACTATGGACCGAAGAAAGCTCCATTTCGCCTAATGGAATTATGTCCCAAGAAATATATGTCGGATGCCGGCATTTTCACGTATAACGCATTCCGCTCTTTATCTCCATTACGTTTCCGCTTTCCAAGTACCCTTTCCCTGGGGCATCTATCACAATCATTTACCGCCTAAATCTTATATATTTCTGATTTCTGGCAATTTTCTCCTTTCTTGCTCCCGTATCCACCATGATTCACTTGTCTGCCTGATGATTTCAATCGTTAAAGCTGGAACGAGGGCTGGAAAAATACAGGACGGAAGATCATATTAGCTCAGATATTCGGAACATACTGAGAAATATGAAAAGCGGTTTCTTTTATATTTAAAGACAGTTTTTGTTGAGTAAGGTTATTCTGGACTCTCATTGTCTAAAAAAGAACAAAGAAAAATTCAATTCTCTGCAATTTTTAATCACGACGTTTCAACTGTTGAAATCTACAGTCCTGATCAAGTGTATAATGCGACAATCTCAAGGATACTTCTTATATATGCTATGGATAATTTTGTGTCATTTGCCTAGGGGTAATTTTCCGGTATTCAGTTAAGCTTGTTAATTACAGTACCGGGCCCCTCCGGTACAGCATTGTCAATTCTTATCGCAATTTCAATTGATCCATGCCACTAATTAAGGGTTTCCACACATTACGGATTTCTATGCTAGCTTGACTGAAGACTTTGTTGTTCATAATATATGCACTCTCTATATCTATACCAGCCCACTTCTTTATGGACGACTTTGGCTTCAGTCCATTTTATGTTGTGTTGGGTCGTCCAGACATGATCCGCTATCCCTGACTTTGACGTTTCTCCTCGTTGAGTGTTTCTCTTGTGTTCAGCGAGTCTAACGCGCTAAGTGGTCTCTTACAGCCGTATGCAAAGTCAATTCCAGCGACTCGCCAGAGTTTCGCCGCTCGCTACACAAGAACTATAATGCACAGTCGAGCTCCAAAAAAGTGGTACATCGCCAGCGTTTCGCCAAAATATGACTTATCGCGTACTTGTCACTTTTTTGGAGCTCTACTGTGCATTATAATCTTTGTGTAGCGAACGGCGAAACTCTGGCGAGTCGCTGGCGATTGACTATGGATACGGCTGTTAGTTTCTCCAAGATAAGCTTCACCGCATTCACAAGGGATGAGGTAGATGTAGTTTTTGGAGTCAATGTCGGCGTTACGTGGTCTCGTCTTTGTGAGATAGCTGCGAATAGTGTTACCTGACTTGAAACATGTCCGTATTTTGTATTTCGACCCAATTCGCCTTATTCTTTCCGATAGACCTTTAACATACGGAACGCACAGGGTGGCTTGTGTCGGCTCGTCTGGTTTCTTGTTCTTATCTCCCCTGCGGGTTAGAACCTCTTCTATATGTTTTTTGGGGTATCCATTTCGTCGCAGATCTCTCTTGATATTGTCCAATTCGATGGTAAGACTTTCATCTGTGTTACATAGGTTGTAGACACGGTACATCAGCGATCGAACAACCCCTCTCTTTGTAGCACCATGATGGTTCGATTCGAAGTTCAGGTATTGTCCGGTGTGAGTCGGCTTTCTGTATACTGATGTTTGGCACTTATCATTGTTCTTTTGAACTTTCACGTCTAGAAAAGGTAAACCGTCTTGGGTCTCCTTTTCCATCGTGAAGATTATGGACTGATGTTATTCAGATGTTCCAAAAAGACGTCAAGTTCCTCGTCTCCGTGGTTCCATATGACAACCGTGTCGTCAACATAGCTCTATCTCTACTATGACCCCTTCCAGGATCTCTACAAAGTACCTGGAGTCCTTCACAAACGTCGAGGTATTGCCTTGCAGTGGTTGGATAATCGGCAGTACGAACTTGGCTAGATTGTAGGTACCTGAGTCTCTAGAGCTGGTTATCGGTCTTAAAGGAACTTCTGCCTTTTGAATTTTTGGTAGTCCATAAAGGTGCGGTGGCTTGCTGTGGTGTGTTGTCAGCATTGATCTTTCTCTATCTGAGAAAAATTGTTCGTACTTTTTTAGCGTCTGGTACACCTATCGTTGCAGTGGGATCTTTAGCCAATCGTTTGTATTCACCTTTACCGCGAGTACCCCTCGATTTTTCTCTCATAGAGGTCGCTGTTCATGACGACCGTTGCGTCTCCTTTGTCCGCAGGCAGAATCTTTATTGTGTTGTCTTTCTTCAGATTATTCAGTGCTCTCTGTTCTTCCCGGCTGATATTGTTTTTCAGGTGTGGCTCTTTTTCCAATAGGCCTCTCACCTTCCACCTGAATTCTTCTGCTTCAATCTGGTCGATGCGCCCACTGGTGGATTCTATGGCGGCAATGATTTCAAGAGTGGGTATTTCCTTCGGTGTCATAGCAAAGTATAAGCCCTTCGCTATTAGGGATTTTTCGGTGTTTGATAGCGGCCGGGTCATGTTAATGACAGTATCCTTTCGTTCGATCTGTTTTACGGATTCCTGTTGGCGTTGTTTCTGTACCAGTTTCTCCCACTTACGCTCGTGTGTCTTTTCGGCATTCTGACGGATCCATGTGCACTCTCTTTCAATTTTGGCCAGGATAGGTCGATAGTCTTCTTCTAGTGTAAGTCTCTTGATTTCCTCAAAGCGCTGAATGGCATCATCCATTAGGTATGCTATCTTCCAGCGATGATGATTGAGTTGACACCTTACTAATGCCCGACTAGCATTTTCCAGAATATCTAGAAAGCTAGCATAGAAATCCGCAATGTGTGGAAACCCTTAATTAGTGGCATGGGTCAAATAAAATTGCAATAAGAATTAACAATGCTGTACCGGAGGGGACCGGTACTGTAATTAACAAGCTTACCTGAATACCGGCAAATTACCCCTAGGCTAATGACACAAAATTATCCATAGCATATATAAGAAGTATCCTTGAGATTGTCGCATTATACACTTGATAACGACTGTAGATTTTAACAGTTGAAATGTCGTGATTAAAAATTGCAGAGAATTGAATTTTTCTTTGTTCTTTTTTAGACAATGAAAGCCCAGAATAACCTTACTCAAAGTGAAACATTGTCAACCACTTTCAAACAAATTTTTTCTTGATTCTTTCGAAGAACCATCTATCTAGATTCCACAAAATCGTTTTAACCCTTTCGTGGGCACGAAGATAGGGGAACTATTTTTGTATCAATTTTGATATTAATTTTAATTAATCACAGTTATTCGAGAATAGAATAAATATATTTTTTATCTCACAAGGGTGGACATTTGGTGGTCGTGGAATCATATCTTCCCGAGGGACAAGGACACTTCGTTGAAAAAATAATTGAATGATCAAATTCTCTTTTCATTCATTTGAATTGTTTTTGTATTCGTTACTATTTTTTTACCATGTGCACTAGAAATATCAAGTATAAGTGCGGATCTCCGTTTGAATGGTACTACCAATACTACTCTTTCAGAGAACATACACTTACTCAACAGATAGCGCAACTTGAAAATTTTGGAAGCAAAGATTTCGAAATTATGAAAATACGCATAAACGAAAATAAAAGGAAATATATATATATGGTAGAAAAGACAACTGAATTCTCTTTTCAACGATGTATAATTTGACTCCCCATGTCATTTGAAATCTTTAAATTGATGTGCTACCTCCCCCTTCAACCCCTTCATTAAGTCAATGTTATTTAATTCAAAAAGTGATTTCGGTGATACCATGCATTCAAAATGGTTTTTGTTCCATGTTTGTACGTCGAACCGTTCAAAAGTTAAAAGAGGGAGTTGAAAAATCCGCACTGTGTGTATTCGTAAAAATTTCGATAACAAAAATTTTAATTATTCCCAAAAATACGAGAAATGCTTTAACAAAATCATCATTGAATTTCATTATTGTCCGGATTTCAAAAGGAATTTATTTGTTTTTTCAAATCATTCGAAAAATACAAGAAATACGCCAAAAATATATTGATTGAGCTGAAATTTTGCATACGCATTAGGAACCCCTGCTTTCCTGAAGGTTAGATAGAGAACGCGGAAAAAATAACCGACTGTTTCGGATGTGGAAAATTGGGTCAAAAAAATGTTAGGCAGGAAGAAATGATTCTAATTATTTCTTCCCCTGTCCCCTACGAGACTAGGTAGAGAACGCGTAGTAAGTCGGCGACATTTTAGCTGTTTTGGACATGGAAAATTACGACGAACAAGAAATGTCAATTAGGGGGTTTTGACCTTCCTTATCGAAAAAAGTTGCGAAAACTCGCGAAAATAAAATCGTAAAAATCCACACGAACCCTAAGGGCTAGAAGGAGATAAGGAAACATTTTCGTCGGTTTCGGACGGGGAAAATCACGACGTAAAAAAATATCAGTAGGGGTGCTTGGGCCTCTTTCCTCTAGGCACCTGTCACACCTTTTGAGACAAATAATTCTAAACATTCCAATGCTCAAAATTACGCAATAAAATTATAAAAAATTTAAAAAATCGAAAACAAGCTTTTATATTTTATGAACTATTGAACTAGATGTAAAAAATAATATTTAGCGCATGAAAAACAAATATATTATAATTGGCCAAGCTGTAGCTGAAAAGAAGAGGCTTTTTTCACACAAAATAAAAGACGCAAATGGCCTATACTTCTTTTTATAAGAAAACACTGGTTTTCGCCCCCAGCGAAATCGCTTCGTGGAATTTTTTAAACAAGAAATGGTGAAAAACAGATTTATGAAAATTAGGAATTTTTTAAAAAAGGTATCTTTTTAGAGGTTTTCCCGGAATTTCTCAGTGACAAATGCACCAATCTGGGCGCATAAGAATCCATTTTGTAGGTTTTATGAATTTCTACAAATGTTCTATTGACTGTAAAACGATTCCTTGAATAATATTTGAGATATTTTCAAAGAACCAAAAAAGTTGAAATTTTTTTCACTATTTCTTGTTTAAAAAATTCCACTAAGTGATTTTGTTGGGGCTAAACCTGAAATTTTCTTCAACGAACTATCTTATAAAAAGTAGTATAGGCCATTTGCGTCTTTTATTTTGTGGGGGAAAAACCTCTTATAGCTTGGTCTATAATGTCATATCTACTCGAATTCAATTATGCGTGAACTTAATCAGAGCTACACCATTCATTATAGTAGATATCAACCATGTACTGACAGATGAGAATTCTGCCAAGTAAGTTGGATATTTCTGAGTTTTTGTAAAAAAATTCGCCATTGTTAGTTCTTGCTGTTAAGTAGATATATATGAAGTGGGGTCAGTAAATAAGCTTCTGACTCAATTAAGGTAAGTGAATGTATATATTACAGCAAATGTGTAGTTTTCAACGGTGCAATCTAATCTGCAATGACCAGAATATATGCTGCTGTCTCATCTAATTCAGGAGCCACTCGTCCTAATCCAGTTCGTTTTATTTCCCTCTAAAAATTAAATGATCATTTAATTTTTTTTATATTGACTTTTAGTTCAACAAATTGGTTCATATAAGCTGTACAGTTGGTAGGTATAGCTTGGCAAACATAGCTGCGATTGTGAAAATATTCACGCCCATGATGCGCATTAGTCGTACGACGGACTATCCGGTGATATTCACGTAATTGTTCGCGCATGAAGTGGCAATTTCACAATCTCAGCTGTGTTTGCCAAACTGTAAACACTACTCAAACAATCGGAAATTATCCTCTAGGAGTTCTTCAATGAAGCCATCATTAGAAATTTCATCCAGGTATCGTTTTCTTCTGAAAACAATATCATATCATACAATTCTATTTGATACCCGGGTACAAATAATACAGTTTTTTCGAGTTTTTGTGTTATTTGAAGTCTTGAGATTCCAGAAATGAATCACAAATAATTGCTGTGAACTGATCCTTTTCAGAACAAATATAGTAAGTTTTTCAAATGACTTTATATGTACTAGTATAATCTTAATACACTACACTACACTTTTATACAAATTGTACCACGATCGATGGATCCGGGCCCTAAGCGGCCGCTTACTCCGCTTATAGTGTCAACAAATGCGTGCACTCGGATAGTAGGAAACAGGATGTTTCACCTCTTCCGGCTAGCTCAGTACCTATCCGAAGTACAGCATCGTCGCAAAATCTCAGCAACTCCGGAGCTCTTCATTTATTTGGAAAACCAGCAGGAACGTGTCTGACATACGAATTCTTTCTGGATTTTGTTGGTGTTGCCAACCAACGAGGTTCCATTAATTCGCATGCCAGGCCGAAGATACCTAAAAACCAGAAATACTATTTACACTTGACTTAACACTACTGAGCCATCCAGAAGTGAGGGCTTCTCTCCTGGGAATTGTCCGAGCCCTCGGGCGGCTCCTGGATGACTGCCTAAAACAGCCATTTGAGCCTTTATTTATACCATTGCCGAACATTTAAGTCGGCCAATGGTATCGCAAAGTGCTGGTAGGCGGAGCCTGTTAGAGCTCTCGCCTCCAGATATACTCCAGTGAGTATTTTCCAAAACTTAAAAATTTGTAGTATTTCTGGCAAAAGATAACAATAGGATGAACCGGCACTGATCTGCGAAGAAAATAAAAAGAACGATAGTTTCCAATAGTTATGCATAGAAATAATTTTACTAAAAACTGTACTTACACTTTTACTATTATATTGGATTATAGTTTCATCTACGTCTATTTAATTGGCTACCTCTTTCATTCGTAGTAGTAGAAGTCTCTACGTCTCACTATTATTTATCTCAGACGAATAATATAATTGAATAGAACAATACAAATGAAACAGCTTTCAAATGAAAAAACAATTACACCTAACCTATTTTCATTTTCAGAAATAAGACATGAAACGAGGAAAATAACGCTGTTGCCACATCTTTTCTATCATTAGTAAATGAGACTGTTAAAAACTTGATGCATGTTTTATGCAACGCATCTGATATTTAACGTACCTACCATTAAATTTTATGAGACATTAGTTAAACACTTGCATGATTAATTTTTTCTTCATGCATCCGGCTCTTGATTGTAAAATTTAAGGTAGTTTGAACACGAACATAGGACTGATTCCGTGGATCTTTTTGTTTAGAATAATTACCTAGAGTAAGGGCTTGTAATAGAAATGATGCAATGTAGTGTAGGTTCAAACACCGACAGTGGGTCGATCCCTTACAGTTCTTTCTGCTGTTCAATTAGGTCAGGCAAACAAATGTCAATTACTTACTCAGAACTATTGGATGTAGAAAAGCAATATTTCATGTTGAAGTGTTTTCGATTGAGGTTGACGTTTAATGTCATGCACTTCCACTCGTACGGCGAATCGGTAACAATTAGAGAGCTCAAATCAAGAAATCGATTAATGCACGTTTCTGTATTACTTCATCGAGAATACTCTTGAACTATTGAAAACTTAATAGAAAGGAAAATATATGTAGAAATGATATTTATATGACAATTTTTCAAAAATCAGCAAATGCATAAGATATTGCCGCTGTTTACCGATCGAGTCAGTTTGGCAATTTGCGAATAGATTGCGCCAAAGAAAAATTCATCCGAAATAACAGAACTCTTATATAAAAGTAATGAATGATAACAATGAATAGAATAGAACAGAACATGTTGACGTTTATTCGTATTCAGTGGTGAGAAACAACTATAGATATAAATAGAAACGAAGGGAAGGATCTGTGTATGACGTAAAACTGCATTTTTTGGCAATTGGTCAATCAATAGAGGATCTTTTCGTAACAAAAATACTAGTAGGGAACCGACTGTGCCGTCACATGAAAGATAGTTATGTTTTCGACTCGCAACTATCATTTAATTTGTTATAAAGTATCAGATAGAAAAAAACGTATTTTTGTTTATTGTTTTGTTTATAAAATTATAATTTATAGAGCAATCTGGTTGCTCCAATAAAAAAATTGTAGAGAATTGAAATACGAACAAAATGGAATGCTTAAGGTTCATGTAAACCCATGAAAAAATTAACGGCACGTTTAAAAATTCTGAAAAAAATTCGAGTTATTCTGGCATCCAAATTGAATAATTAGAGACATGTAGAAGAAAATCTGATGAACAGTTTTCAAGAAAAAAAATAAAAATCTAATTTTTAGAGGTTTTTTAAGGTTTTCCCAAAAACCATTCATCAGATTCCATTTCAAATATCATGACATATCAATGTCAAGGTAAAAGATAATCACGATTTTTTTCAGAATTTTTAACCACAATGTTCTCTCACAATTTAAAAAAATTTTGAAAATATTGTTATAAAATCAAAGACAGTTGAGAAGAATCGCTTTTGCAAGTGATATTTATATGAAATTTAGAAGACTGAACATTGATGAACTATTCATACTATTTTTCAGACATAAAATCAAACGATTTATATTTTTAATAGTAATTTTTAGAATCTCGGACAAAAAACGGTAAATCGCTCCAGTAAGTCATTCCTCTGTAGTACATGAACGGAAATACAAAAATAGTTCTGCTACTGTCCACAAGGTATTGCACAGAATTATTGTCACTGTCATATTGACTGTACAGCATTGCCAATAGTTCTATACAGCGGTAACCGATGTAATTTGTTTAACTTTTCGAAAATAAAAGTTACGTCGATAGGGATTTGTCAGTTCATCAGTTGGATGTTGGATTGGTCCGCCTAAAGCCTTGGAGTCCTTGGACACAATTGAAGAATTATGTAAGTAATGAGTTTTATGTTTTGGGATTTAAAATATCAGTTCTGGAAATGAAACAGGAAGCAAAACAGAATTGAAAAATAATAATAATAATCGTAATAGCGTCTTTATTGTCAATTCCAGTTGGTTTTGAATAACATTATTTTAAATACATAAAAAATAACGGCATAATAGGAGGAGTTCAGCTTACAAAGATGAAAAATAATGATAAAAATAAATTATAGTGAGTTGTTCATATTAGCTGCTCTTTTTGAATTTTACCAACAATATTGTTGTTTGTGCTGAAAGTAAAAAGAGGCACTGCAACTCTCACCAAATTCTCACCAAAGTCTGAATGATTGAGGCTCGTGTCGGCTGGAAAATCCTCCACGATTCACTGTTGCGTTAAAAATTAACAGTGCTGCTCCTAAAGTGGCGTAATGAGTTGGTAACAAGGCCTATCCAGAACACATGGCATGGCAGTCGATGCCAAAACACGAAGAAAAAAAATCCTGTAAGCTATTTCGCAGAACTCCGAATAATGTTGAGATTTGGCAATATTGCTATAGCAGTAAGGTTTACCGTTGCAGAAAACTGTAATTCATATGGAAATATTATAAAAGATCGCTGTAAGTATGGTATGAAAAACATTTCTTGTCAGTGCCATCTTACAGTTCAGAAACGCGAAATATTTGACATTATGAACCTTAACGAACCGATTGGATCATTGGTAACAGAGAAAAACCGTTAAGTAAAGTATTTAATCATGTGTACTTTATGTGTGCACAAAACAGGCGCAGCCGGATCATTAGTTTTGGCACAATTGGAATTTGAGTTTTTTTTGCACTATATTGCAGCGTACCTGGATGCTCTAGTGATAGTCCAATTTCACTTTTCCAAACAGATTATGAAAGTAGAAGTATAGTACTACAAAACGTACTTTCTAATTTCGCGCTACAATGGTTTGAAATGGGAGAAAAATGCATGCAAATATGACTGAAAATGGCCGAGCCCACATTAGCTGCCAAGTGGTAGAAGAGTCCGGGAGATGAGGGGAATTCTTCCAATGAACGGGTTACAGCTCGTTCAGACGGCATGCACGATCCGACGATTGAGTCGAAACGATAAGTTATTCGAATCAACTTTATTGTTTTTGTGTGGAAAATCTATAGCCTAGACTGCCTAGAGCGCAAGTACGTTTCTGACAATGGTGAAGAATGGATGTCAAAATGTTTGCTATGATTTATTGGTATCGAAAACGACGAAATAGAAGATACTGGGAACATCCTATAGTAAGGCAGAGATATAATTTGGGAGCTTTCCAGAAACTTATGTATCAGTTGAGAAAGGATGACCTGAATTTTTTTAATTACTTTAGCGTCAGCGTTTGATGAACTGCTGAACAGAGTCAAACATGATTGACAAAACAAGACACAGATATGAGAAGATGCATTACTGCTGAGGAAGAACTGTGTAGGTATATGCTTAAGGTAAAGAACAATTATCTTTTGTAGTCCATAACTTTGATTTTTATTAGAAGCTAAGAACCTGTTAAGGACAAACACTACCTTGGTAAGACGAGAATCCGTTTTGAGCCCACAGTTTTTGTTTGAGAATATTTAATTTTTTTTGCATTACTCTGTTTTTGTGTAAATTCCGCAAATTTCATGAAATCACTGGTTTTTGCAAGCAACGGATTCAACGATCGGGAATGTATATCTGATTGGCGCTGTAATTGAGAACGAGCAGGTGCTGTGTTGCCAATGTTCATCGAGTTCTTTATCTTCACCCCCATTCTTGATAAGTATGCCACAAACCTTAGCTGGAAGGGATGAGGAAGAAATTCGACATTTCGGTGAAGGTGGCTCAAGATTCTAAATCAAATGAAGATCCTTGTGAATATTGAGCAGATTCTGTAATGGCGAAAAATTGAGTGGCTGGTGATTGTTGGGATGTCTAGCTCGGACTTGGCTTGGTACACAACCGTATGTCGGTTGCGTATGGTGGATATAGACATAGACATAGACATAGACATAGACATAGACATAGACATAGACATAGACATACTTTATTTTACTACTTACATGTACACGTTTACATTTGTAGCGGGTCTTCAAATAAGCCAAGGCCCACGATAAAACTTGTGTTTAAAACAAATTTACACACATGATATAAATCTTAAAAATTAAAATTAAAATCTCAATGCCATCCAAAACACTGTGATATTAACTATAACAATATCAAACACATTGAACACATCAAAAAACATTGAAGAAGTCATTACTGCTGAGGAAGAACTGTGTAGGTATATGCTTAAGGTAAAGAACAATTATCTTTTGTAGTCCATAACTTTGATTTTTTATTAGAAGCTAAGAACCTGTTAAGGACAAACACTACCTTGGTAAGACGAGAATCCGTTTTGAGCCGACAGTTTTTGTTTGAGAATATTTAATTTTTTTTGCATTACTCTGTTTTTGTGTAAATTCCGCAAATTTCATGAAATCACTGGTTTTTGCAAGCAACGGATTCAACGATCGGGAATATATATCTGATTGGCGCTGTAATTGAGAACGAGCAGGTGCTGTGTTGCCAATGTTCATCGAGTTCTTTATCTTCACCCCCATTCTTGGTAAGTATGCCAAAAACCTTAGCTGGAAGGGATGAGGAAGAAATTCGACATTTCGGTGAAGGTGGCTCAAGATTCTAAATCAATTGAAGATCCTTGTGAATATTGAGCAGATTCTGTAATGGCGAAAAATTGAGTGGCTGGTGATTGTTGGGATGTCTAGCTCGGACTTGGCTTGGTACACAACCGTATGTCGGTTGCGTATGGTGGATATAGACATAGACATAGACATAGACATACTTTATTTTACTACTTACACGTACACGTTTACATTTGTAGCGGGTCTTCAAATAAGCCAAGGCCCACGATAAAACTTGTGTTTAAAACAAATTTACACACATGATATAAATCTTAAAAATTAAAATTAAAATCTCAATGCCATCCAAAACACTGTGATATTAACTATAACAATATCAAAAACATTGAACACATCAAAAAACATTGAAGAAGTCACCTAAAAAAAATCAGAGTAGTCACTTATGCGAATAATTATGCGAACGGGGAGGTATCTAAATATTCCTCAAATGTATAGAAACTTGAGTTTATAAGGAATTGTCTCACTTTTTGTATAAAACAATTTGTAGGCAAAGATTTAACTTCCCTAGGTAGGTGATTGTGAAGAGTTATATTCATAGATTTTTTTCAATCTGTATATTGTAGGTCTCATTTGATCTGCACGTCGTGTATTGTAGTCATGGAAGTTTAAATTTAGTGATAGTTTATGTTCATTATTATGAATTTCTAAAAGTTGCTGGTATATATATATATATATATATATATATATATATATATATGCTGAATACTTGTTTCAAGGAGCAATAAATGTTCCAGTGACTGTAAAACAGTCGAAAACAATCCTTTAGGAACTCACTATACCATTGTATGGCATATGTCGGACAGAAAACAACTACTTCTCTGGCTAATACCTCGACAGATATTGAATTATATCTGTCAGACATATGTGCAAAGATCCTTACTTTGAAGGAACAACTTTGCAAGAGCTCTCAGAGACAGACAGCAGGACACCGCCTGATCCAAACAAGGAACCAACTGCAGACCGGTTTCGGGATGAAGTCCCTCATCAGTGCAGTCCAGGTTATCACGGTTGTATACACGCGGGGGCCCGGTGCCCGTCATCGTTCACCGGGATGAACACTGCAATCGCTTACAGGATCCACCACGGCAACAGATTAGAGAGCGCTCCAGAAGGACATTTCGGGTGCGAAATGGTATATGCTGAATACTTGTTTCAAGGAGCAATAAATGTTCCAGTGACTGTAAAACAGTCGAAAACAATCCTTTAGGAACTCACTATACCTTTGTATAGATTGTATGGCATATGTCGGACAGAAAACAACTACTTCTCTGGCTAATACCTCGACAGATATTGAATTATATCTGTCAGACATATGTGCAAAGATCCTTACTTTGAAGGAACAACTTTGCAAGAGCTCTCAGAGACAGACAGCAGGACACCGACTGATCCAAACAAGGAACCAACTGCAGACCGGTTTCGGGATGAAGTCCCTCATCAGTGCAGTCCTGGTTATCACGGTTGTATACACGCGGGGGCCCGGTGCCCGTCATCGTTCGCCGGGATGAACACTGCAATCGCTTACAGGATCCACCACGGCAACAGATTAGAGAGCGCTCCTGAAGGACATTTCGGGTGCGAAATGGTATATGCTGAATACTTGTTTCGAAGAGCAATAAATGTTCCAGTGACTGTAAAACAGTCGAAAACAATCCTTTAGGAACTCACTACACCTTTGTATAGATTGTATGGCATATGTCGGACAGAAAACAACTACTTCTCTGGCTAATACCTCGACAGATATTGAATTATATCTGTCAGACATATGTGTAAAGATCCTTACTTTGAAGGAACAACTTTGCAAGAGCTCTCAGAGACAGACAGCAGGACACCGCCTGATCCAAACAAGGAACCAACTGCAGACCGGTTTCGGGATGAAGTCTCTCATCAGTGCAGTCCTGGTTATCACGGTTGTATACACGCGGGGGCCCGGTGCCCGTCATCGTTCGCCGGGATGAACACTGCAATCGCTTACAGGATCCACCACGGCAACAGATTAGAGAGCGCTCCAGAAGGACATTTCGGGTGCGAAATGGTATATGCTGAATACTTATTTCAAGGAGCAATAAATGTTCCAGTGACTGTAAAACAGTCGAAAACAATCCTTTAGGAACTCACTATACCTTTGTATAGATTGTATGGCATATGTCGGACAGAAAACAACTACTTCTCTGGCTAATACCTCGACAGATATTGAATTATATCTGTAAGACATATGTGTGTCCTGCTGTCTGTCTCTGAGAGCTCTTGCAAAGTTGTTCCTTCAAAGTAAGGATCTTTGCACATATGTCTGACAGATATAATTCAATATCTGTCGAGGTATTAGCCAGAGAAGTAGTTGTTTTCTGTCCGACATATGCCATACAATCTATACAAAGGTATAGTGAGTTCCTAAAGGATTGTTTTCGACTGTTTTACAGTCACTGGAACATATATATATATATATATATATATATATATATATATATATATATATATATATATATAGCGCCAACTATCAAACTGAGGACACACCGTAAAATCAACGTGGCGAGGACCACTGGAAGGAAAGGTGCTAGACACTCGTCATACCCTTTTCTGTTATTGTTCAGAGTGGGGGGCACCAAGATTCTCTAATATACGCTTGAATTACTGAACAGTTCAAATTTGATTTTTACGAGTATATCGGAACCAAGTGAGGACCATACTTCCGTGATATCATTGAGAGGTCCGTTTATTTGTCTGCAGAATCCTACCAAACTGAGGTCCGTATAACCTAATTATTAGTATGAGGTGTATAAAGTGAGGACCACTGAACGTTGCCAAGTTTCACAAATTTTTCTTCACATACGATCGGCACTTTTACGGTACATGTGACAGTACAGACAAGCCAAAATTATAATTATTGATAGAAATGGATTAGGCAATCCAGACTTCTGCATTCAACCTATACAATAGGTATAATCGTCGACAAGTATCTAACAGAAAACAACTACTGTCCCCTACGACAATTGAATTAAAACTGATAGATTCTTGGCAAAGTATTCTACAAGAACTACTTTGCAATGTTATCCCAATCTCAACGCCAAAACATGTCTCAACCCACATGGTTTTGCCGATCATCAGTGTATCTAGTTATTTTCTGTTGCCGTCGATTATACCTATTGTATAGGTTGACTGCAGAAGTCTGGATTGCCTAATTAATTTTTATTATTAGTTTGATGAGCTTCTGCCAAGTAGTGTTATCAAATATTTTCTTCCGAAAATTATGATTGTGAGTCAGTACTGCATAGTATATGGAAACAATTCTGGCGGTTTATTCGTCAACGAAAGCAATATTCAGTATTATTTCGGACAAAGTTCGATACGGAGAGTATGATGAAAATTATATGAATTAAATAAAAATATTGACATATCGTGAGTCGCAGAAATTGACATATTTGTAAATCGCGACTGCATTCCTGGATGAGGGGTAATTAATGCTTGGAGGGCACCATTTGTTTGGTGGGACAGTAGGATTCTTATGTTGTTCGACGAACCCTAGCACTGGAAACATGTCTGCAGATGGTCATTTTAAATCAAATGATAAAAACAATAATAAATCGTCTTTATATTCTTCGGTACGAAATAGGCGAAGTTTAGTTTAGGTCTCTCTTACACTTAACCTAAGTAGTACAAATGAGAGATGAAATATAGGTAGGAAAGTCATTCATGGGGTCGAGCAAAACAAAATAAAACCATTGCAAAGCAGTAGTGCTTCATCAAAACATATAACTTTGAGTAAAAGAGTTAGGGTATTTACGAAATTTGGCTTTCAATTTCTTTTTTCATATCAAGATAATTGAATGTGATTGACAAAAACGGAAATATAGAATTCAATTGCTTGGTAGTTGAAGTATGAGGCATAATATCCACTATTTGATCACAATTAGCACTTGAAATTGTGACCGCTTTGAGGAACGTTGCAGAAATAGATGCCAGATGTAATTCAATATCTGTCAGGGAAAGAAAATCTTTTCTGCCAGATATTTTCCACTTTGTGGGAATGTATTGAAAGATAGGTATTTCAATTTCATTTCATCCAATAAAATTCAGTAATTGAAGGCATGGTATGTTTTTGAATTTTGTTAGGATGGATCATAAAACGAACACAACGATGTATTTGCAGAATATAAAGAACTGTTGTAATTAGACTGTATCGAGTAATTCATAAATAAATTTATATTCAGTATCTTTATAGTGTCATTTGTGAAATCTGACAAAGTCAAATCTCCCGTCTTTCCAAAAATCTTTCTGAAAATATCTGACAGAAAACAATTACTTTCCCAGCCAATACTGCGCGGATTTTTCAATATTTTTGTGTTCCATAGAAGTTAGCGAGTTTCTGAGCCACTGAACGATTGTCGTTTCTTTAGACAGAATCTAAAATTGTCAGTGTGTGTTTGGGGGATGCACTCCTCATATGGAAACTGTCTCAACTAAGTGAAAATTTTGACGTAAAAAATTATCTGTCTGATAATCGAATAAGTGAGGAATATAAGGCAACCCTCTGACAAAAGACAAGTGCTTTACTAGCAAATACAGCGTTGGATGATGAATCATATGGACTTCCCTTTGATTTACATTATACTAATATCTGCTAGACAATCGAATCAGAATCGATTAAATTAGTCCATCTGAAAGAAAGATTGAGGAATAGATTGAAAGATTCGTAAAAAGATAGGAGAATAGGTGAAACAAAGAATAAATGTATTCGACAAAATATTAAATAAGAAAGAGAAATAACAAGTGACAAACAAATAAAAAAATCTGCATTGTTCACAATGAACGCTTGTCAACAAAGAAACAAGGTGTCCAGCCATACCAGGACGGTGCTCATTGTCTTAATCCTATACGATAGGAATAAACATACCTAACATGACTATTCATTGAATCATAAATAGAAATGAAATATTTTGAAAAAGGCACTGATTCCCTTACTTATCTGGAACACCGCAAAAGGTTTGGTGAACTGTCTTCCTTCTTGAGATGTTTTGATAACCCAATCTCTTCTGAACTATCTTTGGCCGTTTCACCTTTATCAGTTCCATCAACAAGTTCAGTCATCACACCTATTGTTGTCACCTTCGATACTGCCGTCTATTCACCAAGACTCATTCTTTCAAAGAACGGCGAAGAGTTGGAGATCATTGACTACGGAAATGTTCGGCCTACATACTCCAAATGTTTAAGGGGAACCCCAATTCCTAGTTACTTCATCTTGATTCCGAAGATGTTCTCGAAATTTTACAGGTGTTTGTTTCCCTTTGAAACCAGAAGAAAATAGAATAAACAAATGAATATATAATAGTTAGTAGTAAACAGCGGAATAATAAAAAAAAAACTTTAATTTGTAGACGCTAAAAAGGAAAAAAATTATTCAAATTGTTTTTGGTACTCATTCAAATGCACAAAGAGGTGAAAATCATTGCATTATATGTGTGATGTAGCTGAAATAACAATCTCTAGCTTTTGAATGTGTTACTCACAGAATAACCGACGTAACACATCTGAAGCAGACTTTTTCTTTAGTGTATTCAATAGCAGTTTTAAAATTTTCTCTCTCCCAATGTTATTCATTCCTTTTCAGTGAATTTGAATAAAAGCTTGTCTTTAAATGTTTTTTTTTTTTCGTATTTTTAGTCATAAGTAATCAGATACTCCTCGTTCTGTTCATTTCCATAAGAGCTTCAGTATACCAGGGCTTCTTGATACTCAATATTGTGTATTCTAACTCTTCGATCCGATGAGCATCCAATGATCGATTGAATCATGAATCGTTTTGTCAAAATTCACGATCTCTGACTTCAAAAACCTACACAACTTTGATAGAAAACGAGCAATAATCACAGAAACTTCGCAATCCTGAAACCTCGAAAACTCCCACATAGTATTTTTGGATCAGACGATAATTGCAAAACTCGTTGGCCAAACTGTAGCTGCCAATTCAAATTAAAAATTTTTCATGATCTCTTTTCTCGAAAACTCCAATCACCAATTTTGATCAGAATGGTGTCATAATCACATAACCCGTTCGTCATCTTAAATTCATAAAAAAAAATTCCTAAACTCCGACCCCAAACATCTTTTCATGCTAAAATTGAATGAAACTGACCAATAACACCAAGCTTATCCGCCGTCTTGAATTTATCAATTTGGACCTAAAATTCATAATCTGAAATATCCCCTAAGGGCCGATTATGAATAGAATCTCAAAGCTCGTTCTCCATCTTGATCTCATATTCCGAAATATTCAGTATTCCAATTTTGTATAGAATCAGACCATAAGAACAGAATTCGCAATTCGCCATCTTGAATTCATTAATTTGATATTGAATCCATTATCTCCGACCAGTTTTTTTAAAAGAAGTTCAATCCCGCATTGTCACAGGAAAGAGGAACACATTCTAAATTTTTATTTGATCGGTCCACTGGAAGCGGGTCAAAATTCACTTTCTATTGGCCCGTCAGCCCTCTGCCATATTGTCTAATGATTTTATAAGGTATTCCCTTCAGGGTGTTGGTAGTTGTGAATATAATGATCAATGCACAAGCAAAATTTGCGCATGCACGTGGAACATAACAATAACAATATTTATTGTTTTAATTAAATTATATTATAATTATATAACGATAATCGTATTATAATTATAAATTTCATTATACTTCATTTTCCCAAAGACATGCAAAAACACGTATAGATTCGAAGAGCCCTATTTCTCAACATAATTGTGGGCATATGGTGTCCTTCGGAACAACGCGACATGTATGCCGATCGGTTTCCGTCTGATTTTCATTCGATGAAATATCGTTTGGTATCATGCTTGGCATACGCTAAAATATCATCAAAATACGTGATTTCTCTATGCAATCCACAATAATCAACTAGTTTCTGACAAATTCTATACGGGTTTATGCATGTATTTGAGAAAAAAAGTAGTTATTATTATTATCGTTATGTTCCACGGGCAAGCGCTAAGTTTGCTAGTTCATTGATCATTATATTTATAACTACCAAAACCCTACATGGCATACGTTATGAAATCATTATACATTTTGGCAGCGGGCTAACGGACTATAAATTTCACCAGATAGTACAGATGAGTGAATTAACACATAAACAGACAAGAGGACGAGTGTAAAAGCAGCAACGGTTTTCCCAGCAAACGGTTTTTATTTTTGCTTATGTTATTCAAAAATATCCGTTGCTCGAGGTTTTTCCACGGGAATATATTATTCTAAACTTGCTGATAACGTTCTTTATAATGTTGTTGAGGGGTAGCTGTTGAATCACGAATTATTTTGCCCTATAAAACATATTCAACAGACATAGAATAATTCATTTCTGTAAAAAAAACAAACAACGGGTATTTTAACTGTTTCACGATTTTTCTACTTCAGAGGGTTGTTGAGGGATAGTTTTCGATACACAAATTATTTTACGCCATAGAACGTAATCAGTAGGTGTCGAATAATTCATTTCCGTAAGGGTTGTTGAGGAGTAGTTATTCGTTCTCAAATTATTTCATCCTATAAAACGTATGCAACAGGAGTGGATTAATTAATTTTGTTCAAAAAACCTCGAGTCACGGGTACTTCAACTGATTCAAGATTTTTCTACTTCCGGAGGATTTTTGAGGGGTAGTTTTTGGTTCACGAATTATTTCACTCCATTGAACGTATTCAGCAGGTATAGAAAAATTCATTTCTGTAAAAAAAAAAACAACGGGTATTTTAACTGTTTCACGATTTTTCTACTTCGGAGGGTTGTTGAGGGGTAGTTTTCAATACAAAAATCATTTTACGCTAGAGAACGTATTCAGTAGGTGTCGATTAATTCATTTCATAAAAAAATCTCGAGCAATTGGTATTTCAACTGTTTCAAAAATTTTCTACTTCAGATGGTTGTTGAGGGGTAGTTTTTGGTTCACAAAATATATCACCTCATAGTACGTACTGAGCCGGTGAACAATAGTAAATTTCCGTCAAAAAAACTTCGAGCAATGGGTATCTCAACTGCTTTAATTTTTTTTACTGCAGAGGGTAGTTGAAGGGTCGTATTTGATTTACAAATCAGTTTTCCTTATAAAACGTATTCAACAGGTGTAGAATAATTTATTTCCATCAAAAAACCTCGAGCAACGAGAATTTCAACTCTTTCGAGATTTATCAACTTTGGAGGATTGTTGAAGGGTAGTTTTCATTTCACAAATAATTTCACCCTATATAACGTATTCAACAGGTATAGAATAATAAATTTTTGTCAAAAAATCTCGTGCAACAGAAATTTCAACTGTTTCAAGAATTTTCAACTTAGGAGGGTTGTTGAGGGGTAGCTTTTGGTTCACAAAATATTTTATTCTATAGACCATATTCAGCAGGTGAAGAATAATTCATTTCTGTCAAAAAAACTCGAGCAACGGGCACTTCAACTGTTTCAAGATTTTTCTACTTCGGAGTGTTGTTCAGGGGTAGTTTTTGTTCCACAAATTTTGACACCCTATAGAACATATTCAGCAGGTGAAAAATAATCAGTATCTTTCAAAAATATCGAGCAAAGGATATTTCGAATGTTTCAAAACTTTTCCAGTTCAAAGGGTTGTTGAGGGGTAGTTTTTGGGTTAATTTTCATTTCACCCTGTGCAACATATGCAGCAGCTATAGAATAATTCATTTCTGTCAAAAAACCTCAAGCAACGGGCATTTCAACTATTTCAAGAGTTTTCTACTTTGAAGGGTTATTGAGGGGTAGTTTTTGATCCACAAATTTGTTACCATGTAGAAAATATTCTGCAGGTGAAAAATAATTTATTTCTGTCAAATAATATCCAGCAACGGTAATTCTGAATGTTTCAAGATTTTTCCACTTTAGAGGGTTGTTGAGGGGTAGTTTTTCATTCACAAATTATTTCATCCTATAAAACGTATGCGACAGGAGTGGAATAACTAATTTATTCCAAATAACCTCAAGCCACGGGTACTTCAACTGTTTCAAGATTTTTTTACTTCCGGAGGGTTTTTGAGGGGTAGTTTTTGGTTCACGAATTATTTCACTCCATCGAACGTATTCAGCAGGTGTAGAATAAATCATTTCTCAAAAAAAAACAAACAACGGGTATTTTAACTGTTTCACGATTTTTCTACTTCGGAGGGTTGTTGAGGGGTAGTTTTTGGTTTACAAATTATTTCACTTCATAGAATGTATTCAGCAGGTGTAGACTATTTTATCTCTGTCAAAAAAAGTCTAGCAACAGGTTTTTCAAGTATTTCAAAAAGTTTCTACTTCGGAGGGTTGTTGCGGGGTAATTTTTATTTGACATATCATCCCACCCTGTGAAACGTATTCAGCAGGTACAGAATAACTCATTTCTGCAAAAAAATCTCGAGCTACGAGTATTTCAACTATTTCCAGATTTTTCTACATCGGAGGGTTGTTGAGGGGTAGTTTTTGCTTCAGAAATTACTTCATCCAATAGACCATATTCAGCAGTTGTAGATTAATTAATTTCTGTGAAAAAACCTCTAGCAACGGGCATTTAAACTATTTCAAGATATTTTCCATTTCGGAGGGTTGTTGAGGGGTAGTTTTCGATTCACAAATATTTCACCCTACGGAAAGTATTTAGCAGGAGAAGAATAAGTCATTTCTGTCAGAAAAACCTCGAGCAACAGGTATTTCAACTGTTTTAAGTTTTTTCTACTTCGGAAGATTGTTAAGGGGTAGTTTTTGGTTCAAAAATTATTCCACTCTATTGAATGTATTCAGCAGATGTGAAAAAAATTTGTTTTGTCAAAAAACCTAGAGAATTCGGCATTTCTATTGTTTCAAGATTTTTCTACTTCGGAGGGTTGTTGAGGGGTACTTTTCGATTCACAGATTATTTAACCCTGTTGAACGAATTCAGCAGGTTCAGAATCACTCATTTACATCCTTTAAAGACAGGGCAATTTGAATTAAAACTTGCAAAAGTAAAGAAAATGAGGTGAAATATAGTGATACCCATTACCTAATAAACATCAATGTGTTCAGCGTAACACGATATGTTGCCACATTTTCGGACCTCAGTGCTGACCATATAATCCCACAAGGAACGGAATACGCACGTACAGAGAATATACATTCTCAGCAGCGCCTTCAAGTGACAAATCCCCAAACTACAATATACGATTTTTTCTATATTTCTACCAAAGTGAGGACCACATATTTCACGCGATATTTCAACTAACAGTAGTGAATGCACAAAAAGGAACAAAACACTATATCTGTCTCACTTAGAACGATTTTTAGGTTAGTCACTGAACTTGTACAGAGGAGGATCCTCCACACGGAACGGCAGAAACGTTGTGAGGTCCGTATACGGACCTCACTTTATACGTTGGTCAAATATATATATATATATATATATATATATATATATATATATATATTTATATATATATATATATATATATATATAATGATGGTTACGTCATAATTCCGTATTGTTGAAACAGTGGCCTACAGTGGTCTCTGTAACCTGCAAACGCAATAGTTCTAACAACCTTTTTTGAAGTTTGAAGACTTTTACTGAATTAGTTGCATTTCCCCATAAAGTTATACCATAAGCTATATGCGAATGAAAAAATGCATAGTAGGTGTTTAGCAGAACTTCCGTACTCACAACTGTTCTTAGTTGTCTTATAATGAAGATGACACTATACAATCTAGAGCAAAGTGATTGAATATGCTTTGACCAATTTAGGGAATCATCGAAAGTAATACCCAGAAGTTTGGCGTATTCTCCCATGTGAATATTTGTTGAGAAGTTCAGACGATTTGTTTTAGCCTCGTTCAGTTTCAAGCAATTTGCAGAGAACCAGTATTCCGCTTTCCTCTCTACTGTTGCAATGAAAACGTTTGGGCACGCATTTGAAGGAGTTGAATGAATCAATGTTGAATCATCAGCAAATAATATACAAGTAATTGATTGCATGTGGAAAAAAAATCATTGATATAAACAATAAACAAAAGTGGACCCATAACTGAGCCTTGAGGAACACCCTGATTTATGGGCTCAAATTCAGAAGTGATTCCATTTGAGCTAACACACTGCTTTCTATTTTGTAAGTACGATTCAAGAAGATTCAAAGGTACCCCTCTGATGCCATAGCGCTGGAGCTTTCCGATCAGTAGTTCATGTTTGACACCTTCAAGGCCCTCTACTTTGTCCTCCACCTCCCTGGAGACAGCCTGTATGGTTGATCGATTTTTGCGAAACCCATACTGGTTTTCATGCAGTAGAGAGATATTCGGGATTTCAATATTTTTTCTAAAATTTTTCCAAGAAACGGAATTATTGAGATAGGACGAAAATTATCAGGTTTATTGGAATCGCATGTTTTGTGGATTGGAATAACTTTGCTACACTTGAATATATCGGGAAAGACACTCTCGGCTATGCATGCGTTGTAGAGTTTCGCCAGCGGTAAAGCTAATAAGTCGATGGTATTCTTTAAAATTTTAGTATTTATTTCGAAGATATCTATAGCATTAGAATTCTTCAATGATGAATCCGCATAAATGACTTCTTGAGCTGAGATGGATTCAAGGAAAAAAGAATCTAGAGTGGTTGTAATTTTTGCGAATAATTTAGAATGACCGAGATCGCAAACTGGAAACGTTTTTATTATAGGTTCTGCTATGTTCGAAAAAAATTTGTTAAACTCATCTACTTCTATTGAGCTATCTATCTATATTATTTTTGTTTGAATGGTTTCTTTTATAATTTATCAACTTCCACGAGTCCCTTATTCTGTTTTTTGAATTCATCAAATAGTTATCATATGCGTATCTTTTTGTGTTTTTAATATTTTTCCTATATTGTTTTCTCATCATTTTGTATATAATATAATCATTTGGATCCATTGAAACGTTGCTTATTACTTTAGCCGCTTCTAAATTATTTTTCATTTTTTTAGGCTGTCATTAAACCATTTAAATGGTTTCTTATTCAGAGAATGAATTGTTTTCATTGGAAATTGATTTTTGATCAAAGAACTTAGGGTATAGGTTATGTAGTCCGCGAGTTGATTGATTTCCGCGGCATTTGTTTGAGTCTCGCTGATGGTTTGATTCCATTGAAATTCTATTAAAGCACGCTTGAATTGCAAAATTCCTTCATTTGTGAAAAACCTCCTACTTACTGCAGGATTTGTCGAAATGACAGTATTTTTTAAAATGATAACTTGTCCATTATAATCGGTTGTAAAAATATTATCCAGGCAGCTAGACTTGTTCCTAGCGGTTACTCTTGTATTTTCAGAAATAGTCGGTTCTGGACCAAACGAAGAAGTAAGATGAATCAACTCGTGAAGATTGGTGTCTGAATCTAACTCGAAGTGAACATTAAAGTCACCAAGAATCACAAATTTTCGATATTTATCAGTAATATTGTACAAGAGTTCTTCAAAATTGTCAAGGAATACAGGATTGATAGTGCCCCAGACATGATCTGTGAAGAGCGATAACTGCTAGGTCTAGGTTAGGGACCACTATTCCACAAAATTCGGCATTTACTTCATCACAAAATGAATTCAAGTCAAGAAACTTACAAGCAATTTCTGATCTCACAAAAATTGATACCCCCCATGCGTCTTGTTAGATCTGCTGTAATGAGAAATTAATTTATAATGATCTATTTTGATCTTTTCAATGTTGGTATGACTTAGCCAATTTTCTGAAATACATACTATTGAGTGCTTGGCCTCGTTCAAGTATAATGATAATTGATCAATTTTATTTGACAAGCACTGTATATTAATATTAAAAATACTCCATGTATTGTAGTCGATTGATTCCTGTCAATTTTCTTTGCGTTGAAGATGATTTCTTCGGTGTCATACACGTAGAAAATTTCTGTACAGTTCAACGAACCTTTGAACATGTGCTCCAACTGGTCAAGGAGTCCATGGCTGAAATGAAATTTTCTTCGTAAATGCTGACTTTGAAGGAAGAATAAAGTTCGGGATCTTTTGAGGAAAGCGATTCACACCTGACTTCCGGAAAATGACATTTCACGAGTTCGGTTAGATCATGTGCATTCAATGTCGGACCAACTCTAAACACATGTAGATTTGTCAACTTGGGCACCCCTTTCACCTATCTTCCATTCACTTCTATACTATTATTGTTTCCCACTATTACATGTCTCTTGTCGCTCTTGTAGCGTCTTCCAGACACCTGTTTCCAGTTTCCGTCGGAAATTACTGCTACAGAATCAGGTTGTTTTGCCACATTTGATAGGTTTATGTAATTTGAGCATTTTTGATCAGTGTTGGCTTCCATAATCGCTTGAGAAACTTCTTTTGCGGTAATCGCAGTTTTCGAAGAACATCCAGGTATGTTGGCAACAATGTGTGATGTGGGTGCACTTCTTGGCGGTTCAGAACGAGTTTTTGTACTAGTACTTTTTTTGTCGCTAATGACATTTTCTTTGCTTGCTGATTCTATTTTATTATTTGAATACAATTGATGATTCAGAATACGAATTTTATCTTTCAGTTCGTTGATGATCATATCTTTTTGCTTTATGACATATCTGAAAATATGAATATCTACCTTTTTGTCCGGATTTAGATTCACCAAGGCATCTAGAAAATTTGTATAAATATCCGAATCACTACGTGGAAATGGTTCACAACAGAAGAAAGTGTCATTTATGAATTTTCCATTGTTGGTTGAGATCAAGATTTTTGAACAATTCTCGTGATAAAAACTTTCACAATTTGAGCACTTCGATGCATTTAAAACTTTTTTAATGCACTTTTTACAGTTAATTGGTTTGGGAGCACTTAAATACACGTCTTTATTCGCACCAGCCATTGTTGCCGTGAAGAGTTTGAATAGAGTATCGTTGATTCGATTGGGCACCGAATGTTTGAATATAGCCATACTGCATCTGAGTACGGAATGGCTCAAAACAAATGAATAGTTCTTACCCATCTGTACCACACGCTTCTTTTGTCTTCGATAAAACTCGAATGGTGTGAAGAAGCGTGCCTATATACAACCGTCACTGACCTTTGATTCTAATTTTTTATCGTATCGCGAAATACGGTTTGCGGAAAATTTTCCGACTGCGAGTTACGATCGAATCGTCTGAACAAGCACATTTAAAACTATAGGCCACTGAACAAATCGATATTTTTCTCGATTCGAGCAAACATTCGAATCGGTACCGTCTGCAAGCATTTTTCACCCATTTCGCTGCATTATAGCGCAAAAAGAGAATATACATTATGTGGTAAGTACTATTTATACTTCTACTTTCAAAATCTGTTCGAGAAATTGAAATCGGACAATCACAAGAGCATCCAGGTACGCTGCAAGTGCAAAAAAGATCAAATTGCAGTGGTGCCAAAACTATTGATCCAACTCCGCCTGTTTTGTGCACACATAAAGCACACATGATTCAATACTTTCATGAGATGGGCTAACCTTATTTCTTATTATTATTAAATAATGGCGGGGTAACGAATTTTTTAAAAAATCGAAAAATTATCCGGTTTTTATCCGTTATTTAATTTGTATTTTAATTCTGTACAATTTTCCTCATTGGAGCAACCAGATTGCTGTATTAGTTTTCATTTTATTAGCAAAGCAATAAACAAAAACACATTTTTTGTATTTAAATGTTTATAAGAAATTAATAAATGACAGTTGCGAGTCAGAAACATAACAGAAAATAACTACAGAATGTCTTTCATGTGCTGGCATAGTCGATTTCCTACTATTTTACTATTTTATGCTCTATTTATTGGTGAAGAAATGACTCAGCTTCATGCAACGTCTAGTTTCACCGGAAGTTATATAAACGTTCGATTTTCAAATGGAAGACTTGTATTACTAATTTTTCCATATGGCAACATTGTGGATGGTCGTGTTAGGAAAAAATAGAGCATTTTATAAAGAATAATTTGATAAGGCACACTATTAGGTTTCAAACAAACTACCGCTAAAAAACTCAAATAGAAAGATTGCTTTAGATCTTTTCCTGAAATAAAGATTTGAATGCTTCGACGAGTTGATTTGGGGGGGGGGGGGGAGGCTGTATAGACTATTCGGCGTAACAAGCACTTCGAACTATTAAAGCAAGGTTGCCTAATGTGGAATACATACCATTTTATTTTTACTGAATAAAGAATTGAAATGTTCAATTTATTTTTGAGATGTCTTGTATAAGTGTAGTTTTAGTTATTATTGATACATATTTCATGACACAAAATTATAAAATCAGGTAAAAATTGTTAGAATAAATTGATAGCGTAAAAAGACAGTTTTTTAGTTCACAAAAATGGATTCCTAATGTGGAATACACAATATGAACTATGATTTAATTTAAAATTCGAATTAATTTTTCAAGGAAGCTGCAGAATTTGCAAAACAAGTTTATTCAAAGATCGATTGTGTATACACTTTCATGAAAATCTTATCAAACTAACGGCACATGGAGATGGTTTAAGGGATCCACGTTCTGTAGATGTAAGTGTTTATATTTTAGGTTTGCCTTTTATTGCCAAAATTTGGGGAAATTTAGATTGGACATAACATATGACACATTCCTATACATTGATTTTTCAAGCAGATTAAAGAACTCGTCCACACTTTCTTCATTGAATCCGGTAGCCTTTGCAACCGATGACCCTATTAGCATTCTAATGTTAATTTTGTCACCATGTCTTTTCAGGAATCCCTTAGCCATATTTTTACTGCAGATTCTTGAAGCAACGTATTTTTCCATCTTCCAATTCTTGCGGTAAAACAGGACTTTTTCTAAGTTCTCTTCTTGATATCAATGACATTTTTGTTGTTTTTGCAATATCTGCATAATGTAGCATTGCAGCATTCAAATAGCCCATATTAGGAGTTCTCACTGCTTCTACGGCATTCTGCACATCTTTCTACAGATGCTCCTGCACTCTTTTTTCGGCATTCTTATGAAAATAATGAAAGGCCCTTCGCGAAAACGATCGAGTGATAAAAAGTTTCCTATTGTGGAATATTTCACAACCGCAACCCCTTACTATTCCACAATAGGAGCATTTCAAATTTTTATTTCATATCAGCATCATCGAAAATCAAATTGTTGATATCGGTAAATATTGAGTACATATCGAAACTACAGACAATCTATATTAACCTCTAAAATATCTTACCTGCAATATCAAGAACAAGGAAGATATAACAGTTTTTCTGAAGAAGGTAAAAAATGTTGGCCGTCACCTAAACTACATTTGCTCCACTATAATCGAACAACTACAGGTGGCGGTATTGAAGTGATCAATGTTGGAAAAGATTATGGGAACGGCGGTTGGTGCCCTTGTTTTGTGAGTATATGGCATCTATAGGTCAGCGGATGACAGGGTATTTCACATTTGGAACCTATACCACAATAGGCGACTTTACTCTATATGTTTTGTGCCCTAGGATTTCAAGACTTCGTATGCAGTTTATCAGTTTTTTGATTTCCTTACATCAGAAGTCTTATGACTTCAGAGCTTTTAGTGCTATTTGGTAATACCCGGCGCACATTTGTCTCCATGTTCTCCTTTTCGATCTACTGAGGTATGTTTTGTAGAGTCTTTTCAGTGTCCCAGACTCTTAGCTCTATTGAAAAGTCTTATGACTTTTTTTTCAAAGTTTGGCTAGTTCCTCGTTTCACCAAGGCACGACACTGGTGATTGACTTTTGCTTTTCAGGACAGCTGAGATCAGATGCTTTTGTTATATGTAGAATTTTGAAGTTGTTTCGAGGCTGTGTCCAGTTCTTTGGTGGACTCGATGGATAAATATTGGTGCTCCTTTTGCCTCCCAAGATGTTCCTTGTGAACATTCCGGTTGGTCAATTTTGGTACTCTGCTTCCCTCGAAGCGTGTCTCTGATGTCTCAAAGAAAATTTTAAACCCATAATTTTGTTACATAATAAAATTATAGATGATACAAAAGCTTGTCGCGAGAAGTATCCATGCATGTCTTATATTGTAAATTGAATTTAAAATTACTTTATGATGTATTCTTGCGACAAGCATTCGAAATTTTATGATGTTACAAAATAATGGGTTTAATCCACTTCAAAATTTAATTTCTTCTTTTTAGTGCATTTAAATAAAAGCTTTTCTCCAAAAAGTTTTTTTAAAAGTTTTTTATTTATTTCTTTTTTGGTTTTCATGGATATGTTTCTCATTTCAACTGATGCGTCATTGTTGCACGTTCACTTGCCTGGTAATTTACTACAATCTAGTTCTTTAGTGACGAGACCTTCCACTGACTTGACCCAACTTTCACTATTTTTACGTATTTTTCCGATTTTGTTTTTTCAAGTATTCGCAACTTTTTTGGAAAGAGGGGAGGGAGCGAGCCCACCGGCAGACATATTTTTTGTCGTAGTTTTCCATGTATAAAACCATTGGAATTTTTTCCGAATTTCTGCGCGTTCTCTTTCGAAGGGGGAAGAGGGGTACATTTTTTTGAACCCGTATTATACAATGGTCAGATAATTTCCACTATTTTTACGTATTTTTTCGATTTCTATTTCGCGGTTTTCCTAATTTTTTTCATGATAGGAAAAGGAGTCGAGCTCCCCGATCGATTTTGTTTCATTATTATTTTCCATATCCGAAACTGTTGAAACATTTTCTGAATTCTTTTGCGTTCTCTTTCTAGCTTTTGGGGGGGAACAGGGGGAGTGAAATTTTTTCAAACCATAATATTCGACGGTCAGATATTTTTCACTTTTTTTTACGGATTCTTCTGATTTTAATTTCCAACTTTTTTCTAGAAAAGGGGGTGCGAGCTCCTACTACCTAATTTGTTTTCGCTGTAATTTTTGACGCCCAAATCCTTCAAGAAAAATTCCGAAACCCTGCTCGTTCTATATCTAGCTTTAGGGGGGTATGAGGGGGGACAATTTCTTCGACATTAATGTATTGTCATCGGAACTGAACCAACATGTGAAATTTCAATTCCATAGGATGAGAGAAAGTGGTTCTAATTCAGCTTGCAAGATTTGTACCCATCTAACATACACAGAGCAAGTTAAATAAAAGCTTTTCATTTCAATAATTAAACTGAATATGAATAGCCCCTGTTAGACTACAAAACCTTTTGAAACAGCCACCATATCATTGTCAAGCTTTTGGGAGATATACCGATAATGGAAAAATGAAAATGTTCTTACACTGAAGCAAGGTGGGCAAAAGCCACCATATCAAGCTTTTGGGCGATATACTCATAAACGAAAAATAAAATATCACACTTAAGCAAGGTTGACTGGATTTAAAAATTAAATTGAACAGCACTTCTTCGATTGCATCCATAACACATTTTGTAAAAGCCACCATATCAAATTTAATGAAGATAGACCGATAACAGGAAAATCAAAATATCAATAGAAAAGAGCGAGGTAAATGGAATATAAAGATTGCTACGAACAGTCCGATTTCTGCTTCATCCGAAGAGATTTAGCTTCCTAAAGCTTTCAGTGGAAAGGAGGAATAGTTCCGAAAACAGAAGTAAATAGCATTTCGTGTATAACTGAACAAAACACGAGTTTAGAAAGTGTAGTGAACAAGAATTTTTTATAAACCGGTACCAATTTACTTGGGATAGGTTCCGTATATTGGCCTGGTTAACCGAAAGATACCGAACTCATAATCTTTTTTCGGAGTTTTGACGTTTACGGTACGCTGAATTGTTAACCAGAATAACCTTTTACATTTACGGAACGTATCGTTGGTTGCACTTAACTGCACTTCTGTTGCACTTAACTGTACTTCTGTTGCTTGGTCAGATGTCAGTACACTGTAACAGCTGTTAATCGAACGACGGAGAAACACCGGAAAAAATCATAACCAATTTTGTCCTTTAGAAATATCAATTTTCAAAATAATACTATTCATGCAAGAAGATTTGTTAATAGTTTTTGAAATTGATTTTGTTTTATAAGTTATATTGGTCATTTTTAGGAAGTTCTACGTAATATTTGAGTTTGTTAATGGGGGTTTGTTTGAGACATTATAATGAGTGGTATCAAATTATTCGTAATAAAATGCTCTTTTTCCTCAACGCGACGAGTTACCAAGTTGTCATTTGGAAAAAAATCAGTAATAACAATTTTAAAATTGAAACTCACGTAGCAGATCTATTTGGACCGAAGACAGTTCAGTTGTCTTCTTCTCAGAATTTTAGGACTGAAATTAGTGATTTGAACGTATTCATAGCTTTCTGGATCAAAAATTGAATTAAAAAGAAAAGAAATGGTTACAAAAAGTGACAAGTTATAGATGGTTATATTCAGAATTTCAAATGGACATAAAGAAGTGAAAATATACCAGGTATTCCAGTTAAAAATCGAAAGTTAATGTCACTTCTGGTAAAACCGGAAAATGTAGTTTTATGTCGTATAAAGATCCTCAGAATTTCTTTTCACTATCTTCACAATAGAAAAGTTATAGCAGCGAATCACCTGCCGCGGATACCCGGTATAGTAATTTCAAAGCACAAGTAGTAAAATTCAGCTAGAATTCGATGGTTAAAGCTATTCTGGAAAACTTGTGAAATAAATTAGCCAACTATGGAATGAGTTGTGAGTTTCACATTCAATGGAGACAAAGCACAAACAAATATACAATCGATAATTATATAATGCGTGGAAAAAGTCCTGAAAAACAATGAGAATGAAAAATCCGCAGACACAGAATAAACAACAGAATAATTCACAATCATCAGAGAAGGAATTTGCATATTGAATGAGATTTTAAAAGAGAGATATAAAACTGACTTTTATAGATTCATAGACAATTAGAACTAATGAATGATACGAATGGTGTTGAGAGGAAAGTTTAGTTGAGTGGGTTTGTATTTGGAAAATGAATTATAGCAAAAAAACTAAAGAAACGTGCTTTTATAGTAATATGGACTTAAAAGTAAAAAAAATAATCCTTAAAAATTACCTTTGAAATGGCAAGATGGCTTAACGTTGAGTCAGACCCTCAGAAGTTATGTAGTTGATGGGTGATATTCAGAACTACTCAGTGAAGTGAAAATAGCACGAATCATTCGTTCTGTTGAATTGTTATGTATACAGCGTGATTAACCACTACTTACACAAAATTTGTCAGTTTGCTATTCCCACCAAAAGAAGTTGAAAACCAAAAGGAATTACAAAAATTGAAGAAAAAACTAGATAGAAAGTGCCTACGTGGAACCGTCCAGGCTCACATTAATGGCAAAATTGAATGATATTTTTTGCAAATCACATAACACAGCACAACAGAATTATATTTCCTCAAGTTGAAGGAAATGTTTGAATGTTGCTCCGATTTCTGCTTCATCCGAAGAGATTCTGCATCCTTATGCTTTCAATAGAAAGGAAGAATAGTTCCGAAAATAGAAATAAGATAGTATTTCCTCTATAACTGAACAAAACACGAGTTTGGAAAGTGTGGTGAACAAGAATTTTTATAAAATTGCACTAATTCACTTGGTTGCACTTAACTGCATTTCTGTTGCTTGGTCAGATGTCAGTACACTATAACAGCTGTTAATCGAATGACGGAGAAACACCGGAAACAATCTTAACCAATTTTATCTTTTAGAAAATATCAATTTTCGAAATAATACTATTTATGCAAGGAGATTTGTTATTAGTTTTTGGAATTGATTCTGTTTTATCAGTTATATTGGTCATTTTAAGATAGTTCTAACGTAATTTTTAGTTTGTAAATGGGAGTTGTTTGAGATATTATAATGTGCGGTATCAAATTAATCGTAATAAAATGCTCTTTTTCCTCAACCCAACGAGCCACAAAAGGGAACAAAGCACAAGCAAATGTACAATCGATTATGCGTGGAAAAAGACCCGAAAAACAATTAGAATAAAAAATCCGCAGACACAGAATAAAGAACAGAATAATTCACAGTCATCGAATTACAAGCAAAGGCGGACCTTCCCAGAAGGAATTTGCATATTGAATAAGATTTTAAAAGAGAGATATGGAACTCCTGACTTTTATAGTTTCATAGACAATTAGTAGTAATGAAAGATACGAATGATGTTGAGAGGAAAATTCAGTTGAGTGGATTTGTATTTGGGGATGAACGTGATAAATAAATTATAGTTGAAAAAAAAAATAACACACTTTTATAGTAATATGGACTAAAAAGTAAAAAAATAATGATTGAAAATTTACTGCAAGCTGGCTTAACATGGAATGAGTCGGTCCCTCAGGATGGCTGATATTTAGAAATACTCAATCGAGTGAAAATAGCACGATTCATTCGTTTTGTCGAATCTTAAGGTAAATAAATGTATGGCTTCTGTGATTTGTGGAAATCTGCCTATGGCGCATATGTATAGATGAAATCAAATGGTAGTACGGGAATTTACACTTTTTTTTACGATTTTTGTGTCTGATATTTAGAGAGGCCTTCTGAAACAAATGTCTTCACCAGAATTGGAACTATGTGGAAAAACTTCGCTTACTCACTTTGTAAAATCAGAACCGCTCTAGGTTTACTTATTGACAAAAGCTATTTCTGGTTTGATTCCTCAATAACGTTAGGTTGGAGAACATTTTTCTTGCTGAGTGAAAACATTCCAATATAATACCTACCTTTTCCAAAAAACTCATCACCTGAAGAATATAGTCATCTTAGACCGATCAGTATCTTTCCAACTCTCTCCAAGATTATGGAAGTTATAATGAAAACTCAATAGACCGAATAAATTTTCCTGAATAAAATCGTACCACATAACCAGTCAGGATTTCGCAAATAATTCAGCACTACTACCGCACTTGCAAATATTACAGATTCATTCTGCGCTCATTGGATGAAGGATACATGAGTTGTCTAACTCTTCTTGATTTTACCAAGGCATTCGACGCCATAAGTCACGACCTACTCTGCAAAAAACGACATCTCTTTTGATTTAATACAGATGCAGTTGAAGTAGATGCAAGTTACTTATCTGGAAGAACACAATGGTTATTTTGAATGAAAAAGTGTTGAACATCTTGCATGTTCATTATGGAATTCCTCGAGGTTCTATTTTAGATCCGCTTCCCTTTCCTGTTTATATCTCGGACTTTAAAGTATTCACGAGTCATTGCAAAATATTCAACTATTGCCGAAGACACCCAATTAGTACGTGAATTACATTAAAATAAAATGAATGAAACTACTCTGAAGATCAACGATGATCTCAATAAACTATTTGACATTACTGTTTGACAAAACCCTCTACAAATCATCCTGTGCCACGATTTATTATTGAACATTTCAAAAACTTCCCAATGATTTCTTGCTTTATTACCGCATCCAATCAAATTAAAATGTCTATTCTCTGAGATTGGGATAAATGAACCATAGTTAAATCAAATACACAAATATTCTTCAATTCACTGATGTGTGCCAGCAACTTATAAATATCAAAATAACACTAGTCTATCACATTATTAATGTGAGTTTTGTGGATAATTTTTTACTGTCTTGAACGATTTTTCCTGACGTTTAGCAAAATATAGTATAAGAAAATACCTGATTACTTCTTATAAGGTTATTTTGAAACAAATATGTATTTCAGTAGACCAGATAATATTGCAGATTCAAAAGTTATGATAACGGATGAAATTAACAAATTACTCCCTGAGGTCCTGTAGTCTGGTGGAGCAAGGGCCATCAAAAAATGGCCCATGCCAAACTTAACGGATTACAGCGACAAGCGTGCCTGGCGATTACTGGAACCATTCGCTCTACGCCAACGGCAGCAATAGAAGCCCTCCTTGGATAACATTTTCTCCTCATAACCCAAGAGAGAGAGGCAAGATGGGCAACATACAGACTCTATCAAGCGGCCATTAGTCTATGGCAGTCATGTGTCATGGAAGGCATGATAGCTCACAACATTCTGGGAATGCCCTCAGACATCATGCCTGAAACTATCAAATTTCACAGTTCCTACACTGTGGTCTTTCCTGGAAGAGAAGACTGGGTCCGGAATGAAACCGACCTATTTAGGGCAAATGAACGTTGGTTCACCGATAGTTCCAAAACTTCAGAAGGTGTCGGAGCCGGAATATATGGAATGAACCCAGTAGACAACGCTCATTCATTGTGGGTATTTCAGGCAGAGGTATATGCCATTGTATTGTGTGCAATGGAGCTGGAAAATCGACACCACACACGATAAACAATAAAAATATTTTCGAATAGGCAAGCAGCACTGAAAGCGGTTGGATCCAACTGCTTCAAATCTAGATCAGTATGGAACTGCAGAGACACCTCAAACCGACTAGCACAAAGCAACTACGTTACCCTAGGCTGGATACCAGGTCACACGTGCATAGAAGGAAACGAAACGGGGGAAGCCTTGGCGAAAGGGGAGCCGAAACAACATTCACTGGACCAACACTGGAAATCGGTTTATCACATAGCACTGCCAAGAATGTCATGACAGCCTGGGCAGACAATAAAAGACTCGAGTATTGGCGTAGTCTACCGGGCCTAGCCCATTCCAAAGCATTCGCTTGTATAAGGAAAAAACAGGACTCTGACAAACTGCTAGAACTCAGTAGAGCACATCTCATAGTTATAGTAGGTTTGCTTACTGGCCTCTGCAAACTCAAACATCACATGCATAAAATCGGACTTGCACAAGATGCAAAGTGCCGGCTAAGCATGGAGGATGATGAAACGGCTAAACAAATTCTGTGTACATGCCCTGCATACGACAGTAAGGCCAGAAAACCTGGTAAATTATTCTCCCAATGCATTCCTCAATTTCGTTAATTGGATATACTGAGAGAAATATAACCATAGGGTGAGCTACAATAGGATATTGGTGGCATTGGAGGGTCTGATATGGGCCACTCACGTTCTAACCCAACCTAACCTACAAATCGTTGTACGAGAATTCCAAGAACGCCTTGCTCATTGTCAAGAAGTGAATGGTGGTCATTTTGTTCATTTAATTTTGAAATGAATTGAAAAATACGTCCTAAACATTATAATACATTATTTCCTACATTCTTCGTAAAGTATAAACTTTTTACATTAACTTTCAAAGTAAATTTTCTCACTTATGTTTGAAGCAAATTTGAAAAAGTTGATATTGCTGAAAAGGAAATGAAAATCCCTTTTGAACATGGTACCGTGTTCACACGACCCTCTCCTCAATAATTTTTTAAGGGGGTCCTCTACACCTCTACTGTAAATTGTCAACTTGAGAATAGAAATCGACCTACTTCAGATTTTTCCAAACAAATAGATAATAACGCTAAAAACGAATTTATTCCATACCTTTGGACGGCACTGTATGTATCCAGAATATCATGTGGAAGAATAAATGTAGATTTATCCGTTCTTCAAAACAAACGGAATGGGATAGTGCAATTTAGTCTGACTAGATTAGACGTTTCTGAAGTTTTCCTAAGTTTCATGCCATTTGGGAATTGAGATTTATCTGTCGTGGAACTAAGAGGAGATCCCGGCAAATCCCATTCATTACAATTACGTTTAACTTGAATTTGACATTTTTGGGGGTGATTCATCATCCACTTTTTTACTGTCCCGAGATTGCTTTCAGCTGGAGTTGACATATACAGATTTCGGTCTTTGAGTGACAAATACAAATGTACTGTGTTGATGAATGGGTTAACTTAGGCAATGCACTTCAGTTGTAATATTTTGTACAGAAGATACAGTCTGCATGAAAATACAGAAAAACTTCATTTTGTAAAATTATAGTATATAATGATGGGTATTTTTTGCCAAGGACTAAAGTGACAAAGAACCCAGCAAACTCCTTATGATCTTTGGGTTCTGGTGGATTTTTTTGAATATTTGTTATGGTGTAGTCCATAGACTATTTCCACTTGTTTCATTGTTTTGCTAATGTTGCAAAATATTGTGCTATTTTATAAAAAAATGTTCTTACCCCCAACTCCTATTACGAAACGCAAAAAAAATTTTCTCGGGTGCTTTTAAATGTATTGTCTAATGTTTAAACTTTAAGTATGCCTGAATTAGGGAAATAGCAGTTTTTTATGATTTTCCCCCCTCCTCCTCAAGTTATTTTTAATTTAAATTAATTGGGTGGCAAACCCAAAAAATTCAAATTTTTGATGCTCGGGGGCGTTGAAATCATACCTTGCTCAGAATAGACTATTCATTATTATATGCAAAAACAATATCTCTACGTATTTTAGTTCAGATTATGCTGAACAATTGTGTAATTTTTCATAAAAAAAATGGAAAACCTTCCCCTTATAAAACATGAAAAAAATGTATTCTCGACTACTTGTAAATGCTTTATCATAATGAATGTTTCAATCAGCTCAAATTAAGGAAATGTTACAGTTGTTTAATTTCACTTTTCCCTACTTTCAAAAAAAAATATTGGTGGATTTTGCTGACTTCTTAGTAGGGCGTAGTTCGTGTTATTTGAACCTCAATTAATTGGGCCAAATTCTTGTAAATCAATAAAAAATAGATATCAACAATTTGAATTTGAACATTTATTTTGATAAAGCATTTACAGGTAGTATTGCATTATTTATTTTTGTGTTTTAAAATAAGGGTTGAGGGTAAGGGAAGGTTTCAGATTTTTTTTATAAAAAATTACACAATTGTTCAGCATAATCTAAACTTAAATACGTAGAGATATTGTTTCCGCTTATAACAATGAATAGTCTATTCTGGGCAAGGTATCATTTCAACGCCCCCTAGCATCAAAACTATTCATTTTTGGGGTTTGTCACCCAATTAATTTCTATTTAAAATAACTTGAACTGCATCATGTTCAAAATTCTGAAAAATCCACAGGAATTTTTTCGTTTTGTGTCCTTCATTCGACGATGCTTTCAAAAGCACTCAAGAGATATATTTTTTGCGTTTCGTAATAGAAGTTGGGGTAAGAAGGGGGGTAAGAATTTTTTTAATGAAACAGCACAATATTGTGCAACATAAGCAGCAATGAAACAAGTGAAAATATTGTTACCGGAATCAAAAATAATAGTCTAATCTGCGTAAGGGGATTTCAACGCCCCCTATCAGCAAAATTATTAATTTTTTTGGGTTGGCGGAATGGTAACATTGGTTGAGAATTACATGGACTACATCATACCAAAAATTAACAAAATCCACAGGGACCCAAATTCAGTAAGGATTTTGCGGGGTCCTTTACATTCAGGTTTGTACCTCACAATTGTAAAATTTGAGTTTAATAACGTCTGAAAAAAGGATCGTCAGAAAAAGGAGGCATTTTGTGCGATTTTTCACTGAAAAACTTTTGTTTGAGAATAATCGATTTACAAGATTGAAAAGGACATAACTAGAATAGTATTTGAGACATCCACGAATTTTGTTCTGATTCTTGTCTAAGAGATGAAACTAATTAAGAAACAAAACTCAACTCAAATTCATCCTCCTCTTCATCCTCATTCTCTTCGTATTTGAGAAAGTTTTCTTTTTACATACCTTTATAATTTCTTTTTTTTACGCTTTCTACAAGTGTAGTTCTTATATTACCATGGAACATATCTTTTTCCACAACAGCTACCTTGTTCTTATTCCATTTTACCTTCAATTGTTTCTTTTATTTAAAAACTCACTTCCCTACTCTGCATTTCGTTCATTTTAGCAAATTTTTGTCATTTGGCAACATTTAATGCCGCAGCAAAATCTCTGTTCATTACTAACATTTTCCCTTGTTTATTTTCGTCTCAGAGTCCAATTACAAATTTGTCTCGTGAGGTTTCTGTATAAATTCACCAAACTCGCAGTGCTAGCTAACTTTTTAATTATCCAGCATAATATTCACTCATGTTTGACCTTTGTTATTGCTCCCTCTTTGAAAACCTCCCAAAATAGTCCTTTAGGAATTCTTCGACCTCTTTGAATGCTCTTCAGGCAGTTTGGTATCATTTAATTGTACAATGAACATACATTTTTGTGCCGAACAACATCAACGATGGTACAGTGTGCAACAAGGTTACGATAAAAATTCGAGTGTGAAGTTCTGTGAGCAAGCTAAATGCGAGCTTGAGGAACTATGAGCATCGCTAATAGTCATAAATCTTGTCACAACGATGACAGTTAAGGCTAACGTTATTATCGGTACGTTGTTATAAAATCTACAACCAAAATGATGAACAAAGCCAAAATCCCTAACTGGGGTTCGAACTCAAGACCTTTTGGCCCACAGTGACCAGAGCGTTCAACTCTGGGCCAAAAGGTCCAAAAGGTCCAGTTAGGGCTGGGATTTTTTGAAATTTAATGTGACCGATTAAATTATTAAAATCTCGTCGCTCGAATCCTGCACGATTCACGATTCAATTGACGTACCACTTGAAATAAATGATGATATGACTAACGCACCTAAAATAGTTTCTAACCAATTCAATAACTATTTTACAAATATTCCACGACTATCAATCAACAGAAAAAATCAACCCAACCAAATAACTCTGAAAAATAGACATCCAAATACATTCTTGATGATTCCAGCAACTGAATCAGAAATTTTGATCTTCATCCCAAATCTGAAGTGTTCCCACTCTCAGGGAGATGATCATCTAACATCAAATCTAATAAACACGTGTGCACATCTTTTGATACAACCACAAACATTGAATTGCTCTCTTGAGGAAGGCATTTTTCCTTCATGCATCCAAATTGCCAAAATAATTCCTACTCATAAATCTGAAAAACTTTTGGAAATTCAAAATTTCAGACCAACTGCACTATTGAGTTCCTTCGTTAAGGGTTTTGAGAAATATGTTGCAGATGGAATAACAGAATGGATGGGTAGGTTTAACTTGATGAACTCGAATAAATATGGGCTCCAAAAAGGAAAATCAACTTCTAAAGCAATGGTGACGCATATGAATATAATCTCGGAAGAGCTAGAGAAAGGAACAGGGCGGTTGTACTTTTTTTGACCGGAGCAAACTCATCTTGTCAACCATGAGATTTTTCTGACAAAACTAGAACTGTACGGTTTCAGGGAGGTGGAAGGTGGGAGGTGGCTGAAGAGTTATCTGACTAAGAGGATACAATATTTCGAAGCAAATAAACACGCTTTGTTGAAAACAATAAATGGTGTAGGAGTTCCCCAGGGCACTGTTTTAGGTACTCTACTATATCTGATATATCTGAATGACATTTCCAATGAGAGTTGTATAATGTATGCAGATGACATTTCCCACACAACTACATGGTCCAATGTAGAGCAAACAGTCTTGAAGGCCAATAAATAAATAAAAATATCTGAAAAATTGTTCTCGTCAAATAAATTAGGTAGTTTTGAATATGAGAAAGAAAAAATGTATAAGATTCAGTCAGTCGAATAATAAATTCGATCATAGCCTTCTGCTAAGATCTGATGGCAGTATCCATTTCCTGCAGAATTTGAAAATAGGCTGTATTATTGTTTACAAAACAACGGACCCTACATTTCCATTTAAGGCAGAGCTTTACAATTATTGATTCACCCTGTTCAATTATTATTTATACCATTGGATTTTGCATTTTTATAATAGGCTTTTCAATGATGCATTACAAGTAGGGGTCTGCTATTTGAACTTTTTTAGTTGGGGTAGGTGGGACCTAGGGGGTTGATGAGGGTGACTTCTCTTTTCGGTCATTTTAGTTTCCCCTTTCTATCCCAGAAACGGTTTTGAGCATTTTTTGATATCATCTTTCGTTTGTAAGATATAGCCCATTGTAAGTTTTTAAATTGTCACACTGTATAGTGACACTTGAAGGAATTTTTAGTTTTTTTTTTAATAAAATACTTACATGAAATCGGACTATGGCATTGATTTTTGCTTCGAAAAATGATTTGAATATATTTCGTTGTTTCTTTCGCAATTTTATTACTATACCAAATTTCGTCAATCTTGGATAAAAATGGTTTTTCTGATATTTTCTCTAAATGATACGTTCATTTGGAAATAAAACTTGACACAATCGATGCAGGTTTACTACTTTGCAAACAACATATTGTTCAGTTTTCATATTATAATTTATTATTTGGAAACTCATTTGCAAATAAATTAAAATTGCAATAAAACAACTTGAGCACAAAGTTAAAATAGTTTCACGGTCGTTTGCAAAACTAACAAAATATCGATTTTTTCTTAAACGAATACAACTGAAAAATTCAGAAATCTTCAAATTGAATTTCAATTATTATGGACTTCAGGGAACAATAAGATTCAAAAAAGAGAAATATGGTGTCTGCATGATTAACTATCACACATACATAGTTTCGAACTATTCATTTCAGTATGTCGTCCTTCGCTCTCAATACAAACGACGCTTCGTCTCCATATAGGTCTTCGACGTTATGTCTTTTAAATTGGGGATTCGTAAGGTGTACTTTCAGTACTCGAAGTAACTCCATAAGAAAAAGTCCAACGGCGTTAAATCAGGCGATAGGGGTGGCCAATGATATTCTCAATCTCGTCCTATAACTTTACGTCTGAACATTTGATTGATGCGCTTAGAGTAACAGTTTTGCCTATTGGTACGCCATAGAGGTAGTGCCATAACTTCTGATTGATATGAAGGTCCATATTATCCAAAACCTCACTATCTCAGTAGCTGAAAAATTTCGGTAACCCTCAGCCGGTTAAATTTTCTCTGAAATATGGCACAGCTATTTGATTATCAAAAAATAGTCCTCATCAAACATTGGTTTCAAATGAGTACTGATCTGGACATTCGATTACAAAACCAGGATTTTCATGGGACCATCTTCTCCTTTTTCTCCTCGAATCCGAAGAGAAACCAATCGGAAATTGAAATCACGTTCTTTCAAAGTATCTAAAAATTTGGGTTTGTTTTTTTTTCGTGATGATAGCGTACTGGTTTGTCCATTTTGAACAAACAAACATTGAGTTGGGAATATTAATTGAAATTGCTCAAACTTTGCCGTTATTCTTGCCACAGTACTGAAGTGAACTTTTCTTTCTGGATCTTGCTCATCAGAAATATTAGAACTTGTCGGTATGGCTTCTTTTTGCCACATATTAAAACAATTTCCATTTTTTCCGGAAGATACATTATTTAGAACCAAAAATTGTAGTCACAAATAGTAGGTTGACACTACACGTAATATGCATTTTGTTTGTCAAGGCATACATATTCATTCAATAAGTATCAAAACATTGTGCAACAAATTATCTGAGATGGAAAATCTCAGCACACCCAATAAAAATAATATACTTAAAATATCTGATAAAATCATTAAGTTAAACAGAATACGAAAAAAAAAACAGTGCGATTTGATGTTATCAAAGAAACTCCAAACGAAGATGTACTAGAAAATAAAATGAATATAGTCAACAACAAAATGAACATAAAATGCACATTATCAGATATAAGTATACATTCAGAGTAGGAAGAAACCGATCGGGTGGGAAACCTGGAACTATAATCGTATAATATACGAGGTAAATTGAACGAAATTAAATATTACATGGAAGAAAACTCCTGAAGTTTATAAATTGTTTTGTGAAGGAAGATCCGACATATATTCGATACACAGATAGACATGTGACAGTTCGGCTTCAGGAAGACGTTAAGTACAACAGACGCGATACAACACATGACACGGACCATACACAACAACAAAAACAGAAAACTGCAAACACAAGTCACAACACTGGACATAACAAACGCTTTCAACACAACATGGACACCTAATATACAATAAACACTCATACCACTGAAGACACCTGACAAACTAACACGCTATTGTACGAACTTCCTCAAGGGAAGAAAGATCACAAGCGGACAAACGACACGACACACGGAACGGGGGTGCCCAAAGGGCTCGAGTTTGAGCCCTATCCTATGGACAGTGGTGATGGAAGGATGGTTCGAGGCTATGGACACCTCAACAGATAAAGACAACATGATTGCCGTGCAAGCTTTTGCCGACGATCAGGCTATTCTAATAGCGGGACGCACCCGAGCTCAGATAGAGCGAAGATGGAAAAGGATCTGGACAGGATGCAAGGCTTGGGTGGCAAAAAAAAAAATTAACATACAACAAAGACTATACTCGTAAAAAAAAAACAATTGAATCCACCTACAGGGTAATGGCCATCATCTGCAGAAAGTGGCAGAGTTCAAAGATCTAGGAATGCAAAGTTAACATTTTCACATCACATCACATTGCTAAAAACGGTTTAAAAATACTTGGTTTTATTATTAGAAATTCCAAATGGTTTATTGAAACAGAAACTCACTTACTCCTCTTCTATGCAATTGTGAGATCGAAACTTGGATATGGCAGCGTTGTATGGAATCCTGGATACAGAACATATATAAAGAACAGAAAATATTCAGAGTGTATAAACTTAGGAATAATATTTTTGCATAAAATCTCACGAATTGATTGTCCATTTTTGCTCTCAAAAGTAAGTTTACATGTGCCTCGGCTACCTGTACGTAATATTTCTACATTTTACTTTGCGCTCCACTAACGAATGTACTTCATTTCTCGCCTCTGTATACTATATGTCGAGACCACTTGTCAATTCAGAGTAATCTGGACATTTTTCATTGTATGCCAATCGACATTAAGCGGACTATTCTTACATGATTTTTCTTTTTTTTTATATATATCAGATTCTTTCAATCACTGCTGCAGTGCCGTGTGTGAACTTTTTTCTCACTGAGTTTTTTTCAGTTCACACACGGAATTTCTGCATGTGTTATATTTTTTACTATATGATTTTCTACTTTTCTTTTATTGTGTAATATGGCGAAAAGCCCTCAACATTTGTTTTGCCTCATTCTGTAAAAGGCCCTAGCTGTAAAATGATGTACTCAATAAATAAATAAAAAGACAAGACAGAAAAAATGTACATTCCAGCAACAACAGATACGACACCACCGATCACAAACATGGACGAACACCCGACCCAGAATCAAGAATTTCTGAAATATTTGGAATTGACTATTGATAGGAAGTTACTCTGGGTGGAACACACAAAAACACTTAGGACAAAAACACAAGACATCGCGCTGATAGAGAAATCCTACGCATTATTTATGAGAGAGCGGTGAAACCCCTGATCCTCTATGCAGCCGAAATATGGGGACAAAGGTCGAAAGACACACGGATAGCCAGGCAACTGAGGGCAATGGAACCATTTCTGCTAGCCATCACGAAGGCCTACAGGACAACGCCGACGGACGCACTACACGTACTGGCGGGCGTCGTCCCTCTCCAGGTTGAAGCGGAGATCGAATACATACACAAGACCACGTACAGGATAGATATGCAAAAAAACAAAATCAAACCTTCCGGCCAAACAACACAGGAAGCTGGAAATACCAAGAGAGTGCAAAACGCACATATACACGGACGCCACAGTAGGCGAACACGAGCACAGGTCATTTGGCGTAGCGAAGACCAGAGACCATAATTATGGTTTGGAACTCGACTGGAAAACGCACGCCAAATGGCAGGGACATACATGACACAGAGATACACGCAATATACGATGCCATCGAAAACATGAAGGTGACAGACAGGAACACCACAATTCACACGGATTCGGAAAGAGCAATAACACGAATACAAAACACCAACATAAAAGATAATATAGTAAGTCGTATACAGAAACACTTACAATCAAAACAAGATCAAGGCCAAAAACTCAATATTGAACATACACGAAGAACACTCGAAGACATCAAAAAAGCGGAAAGAACAACCAAGGAAAATCTGGAAGACGAAGAAATACATACCACACAAAAAACACGGAGAGCTCAAAGAAATAAAATGGAAAAACAAAATAAACAGATGGCAACAACACTGGGACACTTCGCAAATAGGCAGAAGCACACACGAAATGTTTCCAACAGTGAAAACAAAACGCAATGCACTCTCTTGGAAAACAACGTAGTTGATAACAGGGCACGGCAACACTTGTGCATATTATAAGCGCTTCAGCCTGAGGGAAACAGACGGCATCTGCCAGTGCAGACAAGAAGAAGACAGCACACATAATACACAATTGCACAATTACACAATTGCACAATTACACAATTGCACAATTACACAAAGACAGAACACACGAGAGACACTACAAAGACAACTACAGGACAAGGATATGGCATATACACCAACATTCAGAGACAGAAAACAACTAGACAGAGTAACACATAAACACCTGGGGTAAGGAAATGATTCTGGATGACGAGGACTGACACGGAAGCAGCACCTTCATGTACAGATATCCCCTCGTTAGAAGTAAAATCGCATAAAACAATGTAGAAATGTAATATTGTAACCATCTGATGTGATGTAATTGTCATGTAACTGTAATGTAATCCTATCACAACTGTAATGTAACTGTAAAGTAATTAATGTAATCGTGATGAAAATGTAATTGTAATAGAAAAACAGGGAAAAACAATTAAGTCTTAGACCCGCTAATTTTTAGGAGTAGTGGAAGATGGGATGGGTTGTCTTGTTGGGGATATCGTTAGATAGACAGTGGAAGAAACGGCTTCATACCGAAAGGGAGGTGGGCCATCCGCAGAGGGTGACGAAGTCATCCTCCACAGAAAATCATTACTTAATTCATATTCGATATAAACTTCAAATGAGTACTATCAAAAAGTTCAGAAAAAAATGTTTGGATAAGCCGTGGAACAATTTGTACAAAAGTAGATATAGAAGTGATTCAAAGAGGAACTCCAGACAAAATACTCATCGTTTTATATTATCATGTCTACAATTTCATCGGTATGGTAAAGGACTATAGGATCAAACGAGTGAACCCTTGATATTTTTTATGATATACCTGAAAGTGAATAGTGATCGACACAATCAAACGCACTAGAAAAGTCAACAAATAAACCACAAATTTGTAATTTGCTACCCAAGGCTGTTATTACTAAATGCTCAACGAAATCATACAAAGCTGTTTCGGTGCTTTCATCTTGCATGAAACCACTTTGGCTTGACGAAAGAAGTTCATTTCCAAGGAAGAATGCTAGTAACTGATTTCTAAAATTAATTTCGAACAACGTTGATATACTAGATAGATTATTCCTCTGCAGTTCTCATATTCATTGAAGTTCATTGAGTTACTACTCTAGATTTTAATTTTTCAGGGCATAATCCTTGTTCCGAAGACAAATTTATGACATGGCTCAAGGGATAACCTAATTATACTTAACATTTTTTCAGAAGAATATTTTCGTGGACATTAGAATTTTTCAATTTTCGGACTAGTTCAGAAAGATCGTATTCAGTGATTCTATAGAAAAAATGGAGTAAACTACTCACTGATTTTTATTCTTGAATAACTATACGTTCTAGCACAAATTGTAGATTGAAGGGAGGGTGTGGTTTACAGGCTATGCGGCCTGATAAGCACTTCGACCTTTTAGGTGTTTTGTGCATTCTTCTACAAATAATACTGACATTAATCGATGGAACAGTATTAAAAAAGAAACTATAATAGTTTTGGACTTTAACATAACAACAAACATCTGTTGCAATCTGAACAAAAACCAACAATTCCGAAATTAAATTCAAATCACAATTGCCTGCTGGTTCGACAACAAACCAGGTGGTGAAGCTCAAAATTAGTTTAGCAAGTCAAGCAAAACTTTATAATTCAGGTTGGATTTATTCATTTCGAAACTTTGCTTTTCCGTGAGTATTATATTCAATTCTTAAATATTCTACTGCTTCCATTCACATCATGCCGGTCCGAATTCCATCTCTCGCCAAATGGAACAGAATTATGTAAGGGTGAATTCATTATGGAATTATCGAATTAAGGTATTCAGCGAGTTCGCAATAAAATCGATTTATAATCAACATCCAGAAAGTTTGAAATACATGTATTTGATTGATTTTTTCTATCTGATTAATAACAATAACGTTACAGATAGTTGATATATTATTTGCGGAAACAAAAAATTAATCAGAAGTCTTCATTATGATCAATTTCAATTTTAAAGCATGTTTGCCCAGTTTGCATGTGGTTTATTTCACTAAAAGCCTTAAACGGAGAGAAAGTAGTGAAGGAAGAAAGAAAGTTGAATGTTTCTAACATATGTGGTAGGTAAAATGCCAAATGATAGGCCAAATGCATCTCCAATACGATCAACTAGATTACAAACAATTCGTCAAATAAAAAATTTATAAAATGCTTTGTGACCTCGTGGATTATAGCATATCTCATTGAATTGGCCTATATTCAAAACAACAAAAACTACTATCGATGTATCTATTATCGCACCGTTTCGATTTTTATAAAGTTATTTTCAAATGACAAATGAGCAGTATGTTCCTCGTCATTTCGAAAATATGTTTGGGGGATTATATAAAAGTCTCTAGATTTTCTAAGCATGTCAAAATTTGTTTTCCATAAATGGTAGCAAGTGCTTACTTAATAAATTAGCAAAGAAATGTCAGTCAAGTAATTCTCATTTGTCTCATATATCTCTGTTTGGAAACAATTAAAAAGGTACCACAATGAATCAGTCGATGAATGTAATGGTTGATTTATAAAAGCTCACTCACAGACGTTATAAGGCAACTATACTCGAAGACAGAAATAATAGGCAGCGATGTCAGTCAATAGTTCAGTAATAATCCTATAAGAACTGCTGGAATTGCTCTACCTCTTTCCTTGCTCCGCTTGGGCAACCTAAAGGTGAGAATACGTCACGGACTATTATTTCCGTCCCCGTGTGTACATAGAAACATCAATTTGTTCAAGTGTCATTTCGATTTCTAAGGATTTGTGGGTCTGCCTTCAGATGATTCTGCCGAATCTGGCAAAAAAAAGCACAGAAATTATACACACAGAGATGAACACCTTGAGGACTTCTCAGGAATCAATAACATGAGAGATTCAATCAATTCCACGATGGAAAAGGAAACTAACTGTACCCTGTCCTTTCTCGGAAGCTGAAAGAACAAACACTGGTATCCTCCCTTCTGTTCACAGGAAGAAGACAAACACTGGACAGTATCGCAACTACGGCTCCAATCCACAAGTTCCACGAAGAGGGGCATTGTAAAAACGTTGGTGGAGAGAGTGATGAGTATTTGCAACAACCAGGAGTCTCAGGATGCGGAAATAAACCACATCAAAAAGGACCTACGCCAGAACGGATATTTCGAGAAACTCATAGGAGAAGTTCAGAAACAACTCCAAAGGACCAAGACTATTTAAGAACGACACAAAACCCCGTTCTTATCCTTCCCTACATCAGAAGGATCAGAAACAAATACAAGATCAAGAGCTGCTTTCAATCCAGCAGTACCTTACCAAGCTTCCTCACCACAACAAAACGAGGTCCCATGAGAATGTGGAGAATCATTTATCGAAGATACCAAGCGAACATTATCTGTAAGAATAGCTGAACATAAAAAGTGAACTTTACGGAGGGCACATCTAAATCGGGAATTGTCTACCACACAAGGACAGAGCACCACCAAAATTTTTGGGACGAGGCTAATGTTCTTCATCGAAAGGAACATTGGTTCAAACGCAAATTATTGAAACCGCCTGTATCGAAGCCAATCTTGCCTTCAGCCAACCGAGTGTAGAAATCAAAAACGTATGGAGACAGCTAATGGACCGTTTTGGAGGGAGAACAAGCGAGAAAAGACCACAAGACCGCGAGTAATTATAATGTAATTACACATTACCTACATATTTATAAAATATCGTGTAGATTCTTAATTTGTCAGTTTTCACCCGAAGGCGATTGCAGTAAAAATCTTTCAACCATTAATACGATGGATTTCCGAAATGCAAGTAATCAAATTCCTACATCGTCTACAACCTATAAATAAATCTCCAAGTATGCTGCTTCATTATTTTTTTTGTAGCAATATGTTAGGTTTGAACGTGAGTGGGCCCGTATCAGGCCCTTCACTACGGCCAATGGCCTATTGTAGCAATTTTTGTTTGTTTTTTTGTTTGTTTTTTCCGTTAACCAGCTGTCGTCTCCTCACGAACGGCAGCCCTCAGAAGTAGAAACTTGTGCGAGCTAAGTATTAACGAGGTCTTACCTTTTTACGTGCGATTCCTAGCACTTTCTCGGGCCATCAGAAAAAGTTCTGCAGTCGCTAGGGTTTGAACCTTTGACTGGCAGCCAAAAGTGATTGAAACAAATTTGAAGCAATATGTACACACATGGTGAATTCGAGTTTCGTACTTTGGCATACAAAGTATAAAGTTGACAAAACATCGAGTTGCTTTGTTTCCTCTCCGGAACAGAGTAGCCTGGTTAAATTCGCACAATAACTCTCGATCTCCTTGAATTAATATTCTGTTTGGATCGTCTATTCTCGAGTCGTGCAGCACTAAGTCAGAGTATTTCCCAGGAATTACAAAATAGATCGTAGATGTATTCGCCAAGTGCTTCTCTGCTCGGTAATTTCGTAGAGTTCTGGCGAGAACCGATTGTTTTGGAACATACGCGAGTGCATCATCTCTTACTCCTGATAATGTGTCTCCAACAGCATTGCGAGACACAATTCATCCAACTGACGAGAAGCAGGAATAGTTCAGAGTACTGATGCTACAATTTCCCCTCTGAATTGCGATACTTTCCGCTCGACTTTCTTACTCCAATTTCACTGAATACGCATGAAGAACTCAGATATAATCGACACGTAGGAATAATTTTCTTGGGTCATAATAGTTTTGAAAATGAAGAGGTTAATGACAACGTTGTACGTGAGAACATCTTGATTTGCCACCTTTCTTATCTTAATGATACAACATGTATTAGTCAATTCAGAAGGGATACAAAAAATATCCTGCACTGAAAAAACAGTTTATCCATGTTTTAAAGAGAAACATTCTCAATTGAAAATTGAATCAGTACATGACTCCTCTGGAAATGGAAAAACCCTATGATAAAATTGAAGTTACTTTTTTGTAATATCTAACAGGAAACAACTACTTCCCCGGCAAAAGCCACGCTGGACATTGAACTACATATGATAGTTATTGAGAAAGACCCTATATAACTTGAGAGGAAAATTCTGTTATATAGGGTCTTTCTCAATGTCTATCAGATGTAGTTCAATGTCCAGCGTGGCTTTTGCCGGGGAAGTAGTTGTTTTCTGTTAGATATTACAAAAAAGTAACTTCAATTTTATCGTAGGGTTTTTCCATTTCCAGAGGAGTCATGTACTGATTCAATTTTCAATTGAGAATGTTTCTCTTTAAAACATGAATCCCTCCCAAGAGAGGTTATCTTGTACGATGGAAAACAGCGACTAAATTCCAACTTTCAGTCGCAGATGATTCCACAACTGACTTTATGAACATCCTGTTCATATTTTCAATGAAATCAGTTTATCCATATTTAACTAAATTAATTACCCCATAATAAATCATTTATTTGAATATTGCTGAATAAACGTTCACTTGAAGAAAACAGAAATCTTTGGGAGATCGTTTAGTAACGAACAGTCGTTGCCGACCGATGATGAACCCTTTACTCCCATAAACACCTACTAAGTAGGCTTATTATGGCAAGTACCTGTCAGAAAACAACTACTCCCCTGGTTAAGACCACGACGGGTATTGAATTACATCTAAAATATACTTGTGCAACGTTCCTTAAGCACGAGAGGACACAATTGCAAGTGGCCTCTATGACCAACCAGCAAGTATCTGTTATCGATGGATCGATAGATTTTATACTTCCAATACTATTTATGTAGACTAGGATCAGTATCGGGCCCAGAACTGTACCTTGTAGAACATCGTCTGTCATTTTTTGGGGCTCACTTGTGTATTTATCTATTTAACTTTTTATATCTGCAGGATAGATAGTTTTGCAATATATCTTTCATAGGTCCACGAATTCCGTATCTATATAGTTTATCCATGAGCTTGGGGTGGGACACTGTGTCGAATGCTTTTGCTAAATCCAGAGAAATTGCTAAGTATTTTTCGGAGTTCTCCAAGACATCCACTATCTTTTTTGAGATATGTAAGACTGCTTTTTCAGTACCAGAGTCCTCAATGAAACCGAATTGTTTTTTGTTAAAACTTGTTGAGTGCTGAAAAAATGTATTAGACGTTTTTTTATGGAAAGTTCAAAAACTTTTGCAAAACAATTTATACTGGATATAGTTCGATAGTTATTGAGGTTACTTTTATCACCTATCTTGTAAACAGGGGTTATTACTGACCCTTTTCATTGTATTGGTATGTCACTAGTTTTGTATGTTATATTGATGATGTCCGCGAGTGGTTCCACAATGTGAAAATGTACATTTTTTAACAATACTGAGGTTATTCCATCTGGTCCTGGGGCCGACCTGTTTTTTAGTATAGATATAATATTCATAACTTCATTATTAGGTACCGGTTGCAGGTGAATTGATTGTACAACTGAAACATCATTTAAAAAATGTATACGGAGATTGTTAATTTTTTCAATTTTTTCAGCCATATTTTTTCCTATGGTAATGAAATAGTAATTTACGTAACAAGTCCGGAAAATACTGTTTTTTTGGACGAGTAGACCAAATTCTAGGACGAGCGTTAGCGAGTCCTGGAAGTCTACGAGTCCAAAAAAACTGTTTTCGTACGTGTTGTGTACACTATTTTTTCGGCAATCATGTAGAATAACAAATCAATGAGACACATTTAGTCTAAGAGACGAAGAGAGGTCGACTTTCACCCATCTTTTAACCGAATTAAACAATTCCAAATTTGAATATTTCGAACATTTCAGTTCTTATTTGTATATATTGAAATTCGAACAGAAGATAGCTACCAACAGAAACATTCTAATTCTTATTTATATTAATATTTGTATTAAAATTCGAGAGCTAACCGGCCTAGTCCGGGAAGTACGTACTTCCCGGACTAGGCCGGGAAGTGCTACTTTCCCAAAGAAAAAGTGTCCGGGAAGTGAACACTTCCCGGATGGTCGCCGAAAAAATATATTGAAGGCATCAGCTTTCGTTTAATTGTCTGATATTTTATTTCCTTTTGTATCTACCATATCTATCACACTGACTTTAGTTTTAGTTACATTTTTGTTTGATATTTCGTTTATTGTTTCTCAGATTTTTTCTATGAATGGTAGTAAACTTATCAAAAGTAAACTTATTTACCAACTATTTAATGTCGTACATTATGCCCGGGCGGGCATAAAGTCTACTTTATAGCCCGCGCGGGCATAAAGAGAAATAATTTCATCAGGAATTCCAAAATCTTCGTTCATTTTGACTTCTAACTTTGACACATATAAAAATTATTGTGATTTTATGACATTTACGTTTGTCAACATTCACCTAGCAATGATAGTTGATAAAATGGCAATGTGATTAATTCAAACCGGATTTTTTAAAATACTAATTTGTATTGAGATTGGATTGCAATAACGAGCTAGTATGACATAAAATTATGTATGTACCGCGGGCATAAACAGATGTGTATACCCTCGGGCGACTTACAAACCCTCAGGACAGAGGTCCTCGGGTTCGTAAAACGTCGCCCTTAGGGCATGAACATCTATTTATACCCTTGGTACATAAATAACTATTATTTCAATTTTACCCTCATTTGAGTGTTACAGGCAAGGTTGCAAATTGATAAAAAAATATTGTATGTGAGGACATCTTCATTTGTAACCATTATTCAAAACTTTTGTGAAATTCCCGATACTTCTTTAATAAAAAAACATTTTAATTTACAAATATATTTTACGTTTGACGCAAGAGATTGCAAATTAAAGCACTTCTCGAAAACAATATATTAGTTATTTTGTCGAGTTTGCAGAAGTTTTGGAATTTCCTTCGAAAAATTTGGATTACAAACAAATAATACAATTATACAAACATAACTTGAATCTGATAAATTTCTGTCTAGAAAAAGAAAAAAAATATTGTTTTAAAATTGTTTTTTCCGTTAACCAGCTGTCGTCCCCTTACGAACGGCAGCCCTCAAAAGTCGAAACTTGTGCGAGCTAAGGATTAACGAGGTCTTACCTTTTTACGTACGATTCCTAGCACAATCCGAGGAGAATATCGAAGGGAGGTCTGTTTGGTCACCCATCCAAACCATGGCCTCGCATAGCGTTGCTTGGCTTCAGATATCAGTGAACCGGCGCTCTCCGTTCGAGCTATCCCCGCGGAAAAGTACCTAAATTATGGAAAACAGCTTTAGTACTCCTATTACCAAAAAAATTATCCTCATCTCTTGACAACCTGAGGCCTATTAGCATATAAAATAATGGGAAAAATAGTTCACAGTCATATTAACCAATCATGCCAATCTGGATTTAGGAAAGGCTACAGTTGTGCTACAGCCCTTTTGAAGATCACTGATGATATAGTTAGAGCCCAGGATCGGGGTGAATGCACAGCTTTAGTCTTGTTAGATATGTCAAAAACTTTTGATTCTATTAATTTTGAATTGTTACTAGCCAAACTGTATCAATATAATTTCGATGAAATCACCGTGAACTGGTTTATTGATTATTTGATTGGACGAAACCAGCAGAAGATTACAGATATGAATGATAACTGTGATATCTCGAATATAATACCAATAAAATCTGGAGTACCCCAAGGATCAATACTAGGCCCCTTGCTGTTTTCGATTTTTATGGCTGATACTACTGAAAGAATTTAAAATTGCAAACTACATATGTACGCTGATGACTTTAGTGTATATATGACCTCCCCACCAGACGACCATGAAAGTGCTGGTAGGTTAATAAACGCTGATTTGGAAAATATTAATAAATGAGCAAGTGATAGCTCCCTAATGATTTATCCTGAAAAAACCCAAGCTATGTTATTCAGTGCACCTGAAACCATCACAGATGATCTCAATATTGAACTGAAAGGTACTAAACTGATCTGGGTAAATGATGCTAGATGTTTAGGTTTACAAATTGACAGTAGCCTCAACTTCAATAAACACATCAATATTTTGTCATATTCTGCCCTCAAAAACCTTCAAGAGTAAAAAAGTATCCTTCCCAGCGATACGAAGTTATTACTGGCAGAATCTTTAGTCTTATCTATATCAAACTACTTGGACTATGTTTACGGCCCATTTGTAACAACATTCAACAAGAATCGCATGCAGAAAATACAAAATTGTGTCACAAGATATGTATTCAACCTTTAATGGCGTGATCATAATATCACTTCTCATCTTCAGGGTGCATGTTTATTGAAAATGGATGAAAGACGATTTCTCCACATGAGTAGCTTGGTGTCTGATGTTAATAAAAATGGTCCATAATACGTATCAGAACTACTAACGAGACACAGTGTCATTCATAGCAGGAATACAAGAAATAATAATAATTTCTCAATACCAAAACACCGTACAGAGTTTTTCAAGAATTGCTTCAGTTACCAAGCTGCTCACTTGTACAATATTTTACCAGCGAAACAGAACTCATGTAATAACTCATTCAAAGCTAAAATAATAAAAATGATTGTTGATCATAATTGGAGTCTTTGAAATTCAAATTGTTATACTTGAGTGTTGTGCTAGTTGTGTTTATTTTACTACCATTATTCTAGTCATGGTACATATGAAAATATGTTTTGCAGTGCTATGTACCTTTTGTGACTAATGCATGAAGTCGTTACCTACTTGTATTTTGCTGCAGTAAACGTTATCATTATTACTATTATTTTTTCTCCTTCGGAGTGTACCAGTCAGGCCCTGTCACCGGTGCTCCGACTCATCCGAAGGGCGCGCTGGTGTCGTGAGTGACTATTAGGTCCGAGATTCATGTGTCCTGAGTAGACGAAGTGGACCAAGAATGACGGCCTTCTGCATTCGTGCAGCTAAGATTTCTGCCATATTATCTTCAAATTCGAGAGCAGTGTGTCCATCATTCCACCAAGGACTCCTATAATCAGAATTACCATTTTGACAGAGTTGTTATGATACAACCTGCGGAGTTCAAAGAGAAGATCTCGCTATTTAGTCCGTTTTTCCTCTTCTATTCGAACGATATTCATTTCGACTGGAGCGGAAAACTCGAAGACGAAAATCGTTTTACTTTGGTGGTCGAGGAGGTCGGCATCAGGCTTATTGACTTGTATTTGCCTGAGGATGGGGAAAGAGTAGTTCCAATAAATTCGGCACTTCTCATTCTCTACAACGGACTCAATATCCCCGGAACATAAGGCAACACCGGTGTCTCGTCTATACCGTACGAGTGTCGTAAATGGTAGTACAACACTCGTAGCGCCGCGTTATGCCTGTGGATATAGGCTGAGACCGCATAAGCTGGGCATGCTCATAGCAAATGCATTATGGTCTCAGGTGCCCCACGACACACCCTACATCAGGTGTCAGGGACGTATATACCCATCACGCGACTACGGCAGACTAGGGTATCGAAGACACCATCCTGGCAGGCCATTATGAATCCCTCGGTCTCCGAGATTAGCTCACTTGACCTGAGGAAGGTCAACTTTTTGGATAAGCCAAGGTCTTCGATGTTGTTGAAGACTTCATGCATTGGCTTATCCGTATGTAGCTATAGGAGGACCTCGGTCTACGCAGCTTTGATGTAAGCTTTTTACTGAACGGGTCCCAACTCGGTGACAGAGTTTTGGTTAGCCCGTTCGGTATAGAATACGAGAACAAGTTCATCGGCTGCACGGGTTACTGCCTTGAAAAGAGTAGAGTAGAGTAGGGAATCTGAACTCCTGATGACTAAACAGGCTCCATCCAGCACCATTCTGTTATGCAGACACCCCAAACTCAAAAGTCCATGGCCTCCCCGTTGTCTGGGAAAGTATAACCGTGGAACGGACGATTCAGGATGCAAGCTCTTATTAAGATGCATCATTTTGCTAGTTTTAACGTCGACTTGTCGCAGCTCTTCCTCAGTCCACTTCATCACTCCAAAGGAAAAGAGAAGGATCGGAACGGCAAGCATATTAGTTGCATTAACTTTGTTCTTTCCCGACAGTTCTGATGACCAGATCTATCGGAGTTTATTCTGATACTTGCCGCGGATAGAGTTCTTATTTGGCCAAATGCGCCTCATCGGAAGCAAAGGTCAAGAAATCTGAGAGATAGAGTTTTTTACCGTGGGAGCGGCGTTGCTCCACCCCTACGTCTCTCCGGCACCTAGATGATGTAGGATGCTTCTGTCTATGAGCTGGACATCCTCTTCGTATTCCTCGCGTCGTCCTTTTTTGAGATGAACCGTGGCACATTTGTGGGTCCCGAATTCCATTCCGATAGCATGCGTGTACTCTTCCACCACCCAAAGGGACTGATTTAGGTCCCGTTCTCCAGACGCATATAATTTGAGTTCATCCATGTAAAAGAAATAGGTCTTTATGCCTCCGGTTGCGGGGGGTGCCGCAGTTGTACCCACGGGTATTCCTGAGTGCAACAGACAATGGCAATAGTGAGATGCAGAAGGAAAGAGGGCTGAGGGAGTTTTCCTGAAACACGCCTCTTCTAACGATGTTTGGACTCTGTCTCCTCCAGATCTTAAAATTATTATTATATTTTATTTTTGATGAAACACACTTTACAGAAATTTTCGTTTTGTTCGAATGGTTGCAAATATGTCAGTAAAAATGTAATTTACTATTTGTCAACACTTCCGAAAGTTTGTAGAACTTTTGCAATTTTTTCGGCGCTAATAATGAATCTTCCTTTATGAAAAAAGGGACTCAATATAATTTGAACGCAGTGTTCATTCCATTGATTCAAATATTTTGTAATTTTTATCAAATTTTGGAAAATTTATATCTACTGGCCTAACAGGCTGGCTCTTGTATATTGTTCTTATTCTTCTTTTTCATTGAAGAATGGCAATTAGTTTTCTGATTTTCAGGAGTGTGTATTTTTTCAAAACTGCAGATATTTCTCGAGCACTTATATAACTTTGGGATTTTTCTGTGCGGTTATTTCCTGTGCGATTATTTTCTATACGCTTTTTCCGGTTACCGATTCTGACTACATTGGGTGTTGATTGAGTACGTGGACAGAATTCGATTAGTGATTCTTTGAGAGATTTAAGGATGGAAAGTTCATATAAACATATGTCTTACACAGCTTGGTTTTCGAAATTCGAAATTCAGTATTATCCATTCAACAGTGCGCACAAACGAATAAAAGAAAATTCTCAAATAATCGACAGGACCTTCCTTTTTTAGACTCATGACTTGTTCAACCTTTCAGAATTTTTCTCGCTTGGGCCTCCGGTGGCGAATTTACACTCAAGCCTGACCTGAGCAAGCTAAGGTGGTACCGAATTGCGTCATTAATCCACACCTCTTCGAGTGATTTTTACTTTTAGTCCAGTCAACAGCAATTTTCCCGCGGAATTTTGAGAATCAAGGTCGATTTCACAACCTTTTTTAAAATCTACCTTAGGCCAAAGCGGGCTTTTGCACTGGGGGTGAAATCAATCCCATCTAGGGTATGAACATTTGTCTCAATCAAAATATGGAATCGTTTTTTAACCGTTTTTCATGAATAACTGATAAAACTGATTTTATAGTCAAAATTATTTCACACAAAATTGTAGATAATGGAAAAACAAAGAGATTCGTGTCTGAAAGACACAAGAGTTATTGCTCTTTGAAGGAAATTGAGAACCTTATTCAATCAAATAAGTCGAATATGGTGAAATTTTTTTGAAGAAATTTTTTAAAATACATTAAAAAAACCTTTCAAATGAGTCTTTTGCATGAGAATTGACTGAATTGTGACCAAAATAAAGTCAACAAAATAAAGTCACAATTAAATTCTCGTCATTACAGCCTTAATAAAAGTTAATGGCTCCCCACTTGCAGTAAACTTCATTTAGATATATTTGATATGATCCATGTGATTTGACCGGTTTGGAATGCTTAGTTTAGAAAAAATAATTGATTAAATTGAAAACGACGTTTTGATGATTATGAAAAAAAACTACATTTTTCTTAAATAAACCAAAAATTATTCGTGATATTAAAAAGTGTTTCAAATAATAATTGTAGAATTTTTTTATGAAAATGTTGTGTTTGTTTATTTTTGTATCATAGTTGTTCAAAGTTTGCAATCATGCACTAATTGTGGTTCACCCAACCCCTTTGAACTCACCCCTTTTTGAAAATAAGGGTTGCAAACATTTCTAATTAATATGACGTTAAAGCCTTCGAAATTATCTACAAAATGCTATTCTAAAAAAAGTTGTTTTCTTCAAAAATTAAGGAGTATTAATCAAAAAACCAAAAATGTGTAATTAAATTTTGCAATAATACTTATGCATCGCGCTTCTCTTAGAGGTAATTCTTGCATCACATTATAATAATAATAATAATATTCTTTATTTCATATAAACATTTATATATACAACACACTATATACATATATATGGTACATACAAACATTGAAAGAAAAGACGTCAACAAAACAGTATTTTACAAGCTTTACAAACTTGCTTCAAAATATTCTTTCGAATTATATGGTTCCAGATTCAACAGAAATTGTTTTACTTTACTATTGAAGATTTTATGATTTATGATTGACTTAAGTCTGTTCGGTAATTTATTAAATTTTCTGATGCACATATATGAAGGATTTTTTTCTGTGAGAGTTAATCTGTGCATAGGGAAATTAATATTTAATGTTCGTGTATTGTAGTTGATACTCATGTCATTTTCTGTGAACATGTCCTTGTTTTTATGTATATAAATATTAGATATTCTAATAAATATAATGCAAAGACTGTTAACATTTGTTTTTCTTTGAATAGCTGTAAGTTTGTCTAAATGGCATTTTATAGATATTTCTCAAAACTCTTTTTTGTGCAATGAATATTTTTTGTAGATTTTGTTCCATTCCCCAGAACATGATCCCATATCTCATCACTGATTCAAAGTTTGCATGGTAAAGAATTTTTAAAGTTTTTTCATTCATGTATTTTGATGTCGTCCTACTTGCATAGATGAACTTGTTCAGTTTTTGACACACGTGATCAGTCTGTCTATTCCATTTAAAAAAATTATCTATATATACTCCTAGAAATTTAGTGTATTCGTTGATTTTCGTTTCCTCGCCTTGCCAATTTATACTTGACGGTTTTTCTTTTCTACTTCTGTCGGTACTGAAAATCATTAGGTTTGTTTTATTTGCATTTAACAGTAATTTATTCTTATCAAACCAATTCTTTGCTCTTAAGAAAAAAATATTCCTCTGGTTCATAAGTTCATCACTTTCTTCTGCACCTGTTAGTAAATTTGTGTCATCTGCATAATTTACAACAGTTTCCTCTACTTTCTGAGCAATTCTACATAGATCATTTAAGTAAATTATGAATAAAATCAGCCCTATCACGCTCCCCTGTGCAATGCCTGTTGAATTAATTAATGTATCTGATCTTTTTGTTACCCCACCCTTCGTGATCGTTACCCTTTGAGTTCTTGATGATAGGTACGAACAAAACCAGTTGTAGGCTTTTCCTCTAATTCCATATGTTTCAAGTTTTCCCAAGAGATATTCTCGATTTAAAGAGTCATATGCTTTTGATAAGTGATTATAGTGTGTTGATTTAAAAATACTATAGACCAGCACAATACAAGTAACAGTACCGTTGATTCTGTTGCGAATGTGTTTAAAAAAAAATAACCGCAAGTTTGATATTTTCGGTCTCAAGGGGTAGCTTTTATAAGAATTGAAGGGTTGGAAAAATTATCATCTTTGAATTATTCTCTATTCAATATGAATGCAGTATGAAATTATCTTCATTATGAAAAAATAAATCTGTAAAAAAGAAATATTTTTCAATAATTCATACTCCTAGGGGGTTGAAGCATTTTGGCAAATAAAAATTTCATTCTAACAATAATCCAAATTTAATGACGCAATTTTCAATTCTTTCAAATTATAATAAACGTCTTTGAAACTAGTTTTGAAAATTTATACCACTTAGGGATGATGAGAATGTCAAGTAGTCTACAAATAATTAATTTAAACTTTATTTCAACCAAATAAATGGTAAAGTCTACGTTTTTTTATTTTTTTGCAATAAGGGGTAGTTTTCACCCCTAAAAAATTAAAATACTGGTTCGGCACAGGGTAGATTTTGAAGAAGAGGGTCATTATAGCTTAAATCCAAACTTTTATTAAAATCAGTGTTAATTCTCAAAATTCCACGGTTTTGCACTTTTTGACCGCTGATGACTAGAGTATTTTTCCGTATTCAAAACTCAAGACACTTTCAAAACAAAATGGTTTCTCAAATTTGGACGTTTGTCAATAATATTTTGAATTAGTCGACTGTTAGATGTATGTACTTCAATTAATTATTTTTTATCCTATTCTTTACTCAAAAAAGTGTCGCTTCAAATAACACTCGTACTTCAAAATAATCAGGTTATACATTTCAAACTTCCTGCACAATTACAAATCGTGTCAGTTTGGAAGAATAATCCTCTCGCTTCGCGTATCGTTGGCGTTCATCTTTTAGCTTGTTGTTATTTCTCTCAGGTCCATACAAATCATGACCTGAATCGACGAGTTCGGAATCTTGTTGCGACGAAATTCGGCCCTGCACTGCTCTTTATATATTTCACATTGATTGTACTTCACCAAGCTAAATTCTTCTGATGATATATGCATCTGAAACCCCTCGAAATCAATTCATTCGAGACATAATATCCTTTCAGTAAATCCATCTCATCATTCACTCTCGTTTTTTTGCAATAAATGGGACACATTTGTTTTCCTTTGGTAATAGCTCCCACTTCAACCAAGCCAGTCCAATCAATCATCACAGCCTTCCACGTATTTGAGCACAATTCAAAAAAACGCATTATGGATAGCGTGTTCAATTCCGATGTTGATATTTCAGTATAGATGTTTTTTTTCACCTTCACGAAACAATGACACCATTCACTTAATTGAAGCCATTACTGATAACACAATTTCATTAAATTATGAATTATACTCATATGGCATATTACAAAGCTCAGAGATCTTTCGGGACCTACAGTGAAGGCTATTATGGCAAATGAACGAAGCAACAAGCATCATCCACCCTGGATAATACTACGATGGGTATTGAATTATATCAATCATATACTTGTGTTGTATACCGCATTACAGTGGATCATATTGTAAGAAAACTTACTTTTGGAATTTATTTTAAATAGTGACTGAAATGCACAGACAAAAACTTAATTTAGTCCACATCCGGAAGCCATTAAATTCAACATCATGTTTCTTAAGAGCAAACACTACCTTGGTAAAGCGGGAATCCGTTTTGAGACCACTGTTTTTGTTTGAGAATTTTTTAATTTTTTTGCATTACCCAATGTTCTTTTGTTAATTCCGGAACTTCAGTGATTTTTGGTTATGATAATTTTTAAGAAAAAAAAATTTAAATGAAATGATGAATTAAAAAAATTGATAGGATCCGAAATTCTTATGAGACCACCGATCCCATACAAAAAATATCTCTTTAAAGAAATCAATGAATTTTGCAAGAAACGGATTCTACGATCGGAAAATTTATATCTGATTGGCGCTGTAATCGAGAATGGACAGTTGCTGTGTTGCCAGTGTTCATCGAGTTCATTATCTTCACCCCCATTCTTGATAAGTATCCCATCAAACCTTAGCTGGAAGGGATGAGGAAGAAATTCGACTTTTTGGTGATGGTAGCTCTTAATACTAAGAAAAGTCGAGCCTCACCCATTCTGGAACAATAAACGTTTGTATCCCTATAAACTGTAAAAGAAAATATAGTACAGCTTGACAAATCTATCTGTGCCTCTGAGATGCGCGAACGATAAACAGAGAGGGTAAATATCCGCTACCAACTTTAATCGGGAAGGACAAGAAAGGACAGCGGCTGTCTACCGCGCACTCAACATCCAGAGGCACAGATAGATTTGCCAAGCTGTAATTTCACAGCAAATGAAGTAGGTCATAACATGCTGCCAGCAAAGAAAGCGGTAAAGGACCCTGCACATTTACTACCTAAAATGGCTTTCAGCTAATTTTGCTCAAATTTTGAAATGTTTCAGATCCTGGCATTCTCATGACTAGTTTTGGAGCTACAAGGTGTAAAAAATTCGCTTTTAACTATTCCGCGTATTATCCATCGATTTGATTTTTGTGCTCTAATTCGAAATTGAACTTTCTTAGAAATGAACTCATCGCATTGAAGTTTTAGCACATGAGTCCTCTTATTCGAATAAAAAATAATCTCTCACAAAGGGTGTTGTATTGCAGCACGGCAAGACAATGTTCATAGAAAAAGATAAAAATCAATACCGTGATAGTTTTGATTTTCAGTCAATCCGTTAAAACTAAAAAACAAACCGACAAAATTTTCTAATGTTTTGGAAAAGTTTGGGTCTTCCTCAACTACATGAGGATTCATATGATCGCCTATCCAACAGTATATATAGTTTTCCATGTACAGGGTTACAATTTAAATGCATACAAATGCTATATATATTATATCTCATGAGCAGAATTATATAATTATGAAGAAATGTTCGCAACTGTTACTAGGATATGAAAATTAAACTGAAATACCTCATGGAATAATTCTCCCCATCACCCTCCGTATTTCCAGCCATATCCAGCACACCCCCTGATTTACTGCCACTCGCATTCGAAAACTTTCAATAGAAATCTCTCCTTGTGATACCTCATTGAATAGCTGGTAAAAAACGCTCTTTCCTCCCTCCCCTCCTCCTCCTTATCGAACAAATAATTGAATATTATTTTTGTAAAAACCTCTGCGTATGGGAATGAAATGAAAAAACGCATCATGAATGTTTTCAAATTCTAAGTAGTTAGTTACGAGAAATCCATGTAATTGATTGAGTTCAGAATTCTCAGAGCAATAATGAATAAACTTTTTAAACATACAAAACGAAGGTTTTTACATAATATATACATCTATTGGTATCTTTCTCAGATTTTTGTTCATTGGGGAGGTGTAGAATGATTTTCGTAGATAGACATAGAATTACTGCAAGGGTGGTTGTGGTTGTGGTGGAAGAATTCTACAATTGATTGTTCATAAATATTTGCCACCACGTTCAATCAAGATATATTACAGTGTGATACTGATAAATTGAAAAAACTTAAAGTGAGCCGTGACAAATTTACAAACATAATTCATAGAGTCAAGTGATAGCAACGATGTAGCAAACATTTCGTTTCATATTTGAAACCCTAGTAAACCGCAGGCAAATGGATCTACTTTACGGTAGTGATAAAATGAAACAGGTGATAGCTCTTGCTAGAAGAGAAGAAACAGGATTATTACCGGAACCTATCAGTGATGAAACCATACTCTGCCTCAATTGTAATCGATCGATCATGCGTGAAATCCAAGAAATCGAGAACAAAACCAACGTTATGAAATTGAATGTATTGAAACTGACTTTAAGGCATAATGCTACGGAATATCTCCATAGACTTTCTTTAGTTTGCAGAGTTGATACCTTTATTTGTCAAAATATGTTCATAACAAATGGAACAAGATGTTGACATAACCACTTGGATGAACACAGGCCATTGTTGAGATTTCTGCAGACAATTTTGCGTCATGATATTAGACCTTTTATCATAAAAGAACCTGAATTAACTTTGTTTACATCAATTAGACATGCGTTCTTTCATTTCATTCCCATACGCAGAGGTTTTCACAAAAACAATATTTAATTACTTGTTTGATGAGGAGGGGAGCATTTTTTACCAGCTATTCAATGAGGTATCACAAGTAGTTTTCGAATGCGAGTGGATGTAAATCAGGGGGTGTGCTGAAGGTGGCTGTAAATAAGGAGGGGATGGGTGATGGGGAGGATTATTCCATGGAACATTTCAGTTTAATTTTCATATCCTAGTAACGGACATTTGGTTATAATTAAATAATTTTGTTCATGAGATAAATCATTTGCAAGCATTTAAATTGTCACTTTGTACACTTGTACTTGGAAAACTAGATAGGTACTGTTGTTCAGGCAATTATATGGATCCTCATGTAGTTGGTAAAAACCTATACTTTTTCAAAAAATTGGCTAATTCTAGTACTTTGATTTCTACTTCCAACGGATTGAGTAAAAATCAAAACGATAATGGTATTGATATTTATCTATTTGTATGAACATTGTCTTGCCATGCTGTAATGCAAAATCTTTTGTGAGACATTATTTTTTATTCGAATGGAGGAACTCATGAACTACAACTTAGATGTGATGCGTTCATTTCTAAGAGAATCAAATTTCGAATTGGAGCCCAAATATCAAATCGATGCATAATACCTAAAATAGCAAAGATCGAATTTTTGACACCCTGTAGCTCAAAAACTGGTAATAGGATCGATCGGTAAATTGAATTAAGTAATCAAAATAAATCTGTACTGTAAAATCACTGTTATCTGTAAAAATGTTAATTTTCATTTTGGTAATTTTACTGGTATTTTTTGTAGAATATAAGCTATTATTTCGGTCATTTTCAACAAATATTACGGTAGATTTACTGCAGTGTTGTATTTTTGTAGTAGTTTTGATACAAATTCTAGAATTACGTTCATAAAATCCCTGTAATGCTTAACCATTTTTAAGAAACCCAGTAAATGTACTGCAACTTTTCGAGATAAATGTGGCCACATTTGCTATGTTTCTATTTCACAACTATTAATTGCTATATTTTTGCTGATAACTTTTGAACCTAATTAATTTTTACTGCTGAACCTGATGTAATTTTTAAGTGCTTTTTCATTTCATTTTTTGGTTTACCAGCATAAATTGTAGTAATTTTACTGCTATGCTGGTCGTATATTTCAACATTCCTAAAATACACAGCACAAATTGTTGTTCAAATTACGGTCTTAAATGCTTACTTTTTTTACCACAACGAAAATTAATTGTGATTAAGCTTTGATTTTCCTAGAATTTCAGTGTACACTTACTGCTAAATAAGCAGTGATTTGATAGTGGTTTTACAGTAGACATACAGGGTGTTTCTTAAGTACGTGTAGAAGTTTTAGGAGCATGTTGCTGACGTCGAAATAAGAAAAAAAGTTCCCTTAAACACTTGTCCGCAAGTTATTCGTTTCTAAAATACAGAGTGTCAAAGTTTAATTCTTATATTTGTTTTTTGTGAATAAATTTCAAATTATTTGTGATATTCGAGTAAAGTTTTGTAACGCTGTTTTTTCCAAACTGGATAAAAGGCGGACGTCACTATGGCGCGTCGCGGTTGTTGAGCTTAATCTATTCTCTCTAACGAGAACGACACAAAACTTAACAATTGTTTCGGGCGCCAGTTTATGAAAGTGGTATGCTCCACTCTCCCTTATTCAATTCGGAGGGAGGTCCAGGGCAGCTTCAGATGGAGATATGGTATTCCAGGGGTCAAATGTAGTGACTTATGAGCAACAGTGAGCAAGAGACTGCAGGCTTTAATTGCAACCATTGCAATTCATGGAATATCGGCTGCTTTGCTAACTTTCAAAGTTTGCATGCAAGATTGTGGTGTAAGAAAATAAACGAAAGGTGTACAGTGACAAATGGGGAATTTATTGAAGTCTGTCTTCACGTGGTCACTAAGTTACAATGACAAATTCTACCCTTACTAACTAAAAATACCCTATTTTTAAGGGACGGTGAAACAGGTTCGGTACGGTGAGCGGGTTCTCGGTATTTCAAACGGTTCGAGCGGGTAAGGCCTTTCGGAGGCGTTCTATGGGTGTTTCAATCAGATCGATTCGTATCCGAAGCGATTTACTCAATTTTCGTAACACACGGTATGTTTAAGAGATTGAGAATTTCGGTGACTACGACGGAGGTGCTCTGAGAAACTTATTTGGCCAATACCCAGTATATTTGCCCTTTCAACCGGCTCTTTCACGGCCCACGGCAAGTTAGCCACTTCCACTATTCAGTAGACAGAGATTTCCAATTGTAAGGAGTTCGCGTGTGTTCCGCCAGCAACAACTTTGACAACACCTTAGGAACACTAAGCAAGGCTATATTATCTTTCGAGCGAGACCTTATCCGGCCAGTGACAGATTACTCTATCCCTTAGGGATGCTAGTAACACACAGCTACTGTGACGGTCGTTGGAAAAATCTCTAGTTTGAGCACAACCTCGTTTTAAACAAAAAATGCACACAGATTGATTTCTTCACGGTTTTAGCAGCGGGTCGCGATCAGGTCCAGCCGGCGGCAACTTTGACAACACCTTGGGGACACTGAAGTAAAACAATACTCGCTAACACCTCTTCCTGCGAGCAGCAACTTTGACAACACCTTAGGAAAGAGAGGTCGAGTGATTACTTGAAACGGCCGTCGGAGAAATCTATTCTGATAAATTATACGGATTTATGAATAAGTCACATATACCAAAAATAATCAAAAGCTCTCTAGTTAATTGTTTCTGATTGCAACAATTAATAAATATCAAACGGTCAGGCAAACAATGAGAGATAAAATATCGGAATGCTTACGGGACGGCACTTCTTGGTAAAGTAGGGAATCAGTAAAACCAGTGTTGAGCAGCAAGGAATCGAATTAACTTTGTAAACAAACGAAAGTGAGGTTATATCCTCCCTTACGGTATCGGAACCTGTTTACCCGTTAACATTATTATCTGAAATAATCCCTAGCATAAAAGTAATAATAATAGTAATAATAACAACAGTTAAAACAGTAATAATAGTTATTACAATAATAATAATAATAGTAACGGCGGAAATGGTGAAATCCAAACAGTTGCAACTAGAATTCTCGGAAATAGCAAAACAAAGAAACTCTGAAAAATGAAAGGGTAGCCCAACGAAGCCAATTTCAAGTCAGAAAATTATGCTTCGTTGCAGTTTGGTATCTAGGATGATTTTTTAATGACAAAACCATATTTTATGTTAACTATGAAAAAACTAATTTCTAATTGAATTTATTTTAAATTCAAAAATCTTGTCATTCAAAATCACTTGCATCGATTATTTCAAATCTCAATAACTCGAAAACAGTTGCTCGCAGTGACCTCTACCAAAAATATATTATTTACACTAACAAAATAATAAATATAGCAGATACCAAACTATACCTAAATATCAAACTTAAGTTGAAATTATTCACAAAAAATAAAAATATGAATTCAACTTTGACACTGTATCTCAGAAACGAATGACTTGTGGACAATGTTGATAGGAACTTTTCTTCTTATTATGATGTCGGCAACACGCTCCTGAATTTACTACACGTACTTAAGAAACACCCTGTATAAGAGTCACCAAAATTTCAATGAATACTCAGAGATCTCGAATTTTCCAAACATAAAAACAAGTTTTTATAGAAAATAAAGATATACCTATTACATTTATTTGATCGTTTTCAGTGAAAGAAAAGATATAGATTCAAAATTCTCACACGCAGGAAACACAAAATGGACCCATTATTGTGTTTACTTTGTGAGCTGCATGTTCAATATTTCGATAACTATTTTAAGACGGGTTACCTAAGTATGCTATAACCTGATACTTGGGAGTTAAGAATATCAGTCCTAATAATTATTTCATAACTACAGTGAAGGCTGAGATGGTCTTTTGGTTAGTTTAACCATGTCAAGAAGCATTATAGTTACAATCAAATTGTCAGGAACACTCTGGAAATTTTATAATTGTCGGCTATACTGTTAATTATCAACACTTCTGCCGAATACAGTAACTTATATTGGGACTTCTAAATGGACAAGGTAAATGGGATGATATTGGACCGGATAAATAAAGATTTTCTGGATGCTGAACAACAAATTAACGCAGATGTCGATATATTTCCCAAACAAAACCTTTTTTAAAAATGTTTCGAATAACTGAAGGTTTAACGAAGCAATCCATTAACATTGTCTCATGTGAATACACTCTCCTGTCTTCACTCTTTTGCTGGTCCATTGGGAATGCTCTTCAGGATGTTCGTAATTCCCATCCAGTTTGGAAATAGTTATTTTCCTAACAAGTGCGGAAAGTGATACTTTCCCGCACGTGACTGCCGTTGACCCGAACGACGCGAAGCGGAGTTCGGGCAAGCAGTCAAGGGCGGGAAAGACACTTTACGCATGAATTAGGAACATTATTTTTTCTACGACCGCATAAAGATTCAAAAAGCACATTGAAAATATATAATTTATTTCAACATACAAAACATTCAATGAAAATCCACTAATTATTATTAATAGGTATTAATGTTGAAAACACAATTTGTTGTATTCTGCAAATGCGTCAGAATAGCCGGTCCAGAGTAGATAGTTGGTGGTAACTGGCTATTAAGAGTAACACTCGTAGATTGCAAAGTGCATGAAGATGACGGAGACGGCATCGGTTGCAAGTTGCCAGTACATGAAAGAATTTTATTCGAGATGGTTTTCTTCTGTTCGGAGTCCTCCAAATAACTCTCAGTAACAATGAAATGTACATTTAATAACGATAAATTGACATATTTTACTTTCCCGCACTAGTGCGGGAAAGCAAGTTTTCCCGCACTAGAGCGGGAAAGTGACACTTTCTAAACTAAAATGAGTGCGGGAAAGTGGGTAAAAACGCACGGTCGTAGGAAAAATATTTTTAGTACAACTGTCATTGAAAATGACGTTTTAAATTCATAGGCATAAGAATTGAAAACTGATGATTGTGTCAAAATCACTTTCAACACTAGTGGTAAAAATACTTTTAACACTATTGTTGAAAGTAAAATGACAGGTGAGATGATGGATACTCAATAAAATAAATCTCTCCAATAGAAACACTTTAATCGGATATTATAATAATCAGAACACCTACTTAGAAGGAATTATTTATGAACCAATGATGGTGCTATTGAAGTGGGATGATCAAATAATGCTGGTGCAAAACTAGAAATTATACCAGGAAACATTTTATCAGCAATTTTATCTTTATTTTAATGGAATCCTCGATATAACCCTCAGCTTCACTTGAGGACTTCCTTCCGCCATGTCATTTCATTGTAGTCAAACTTGCTCTCGAATTTCCAACAATGATTCTGAAGATCATCGAAAGCAATGGCCGGGAAACTGTTGCGGATCTCGCAATATAAGAAATTCAGCAATAGTGGAAGGCATTTTTCCTAAACTATTCATTCCAACTGGTTGAACAGTGCATTTGTTGTTAGAGTAATTCAGGAAAAACCGACGGTTAGTGACAGAAGTTGGGCGTAATACATCATTTTGACGGTAATGATTCATGTAGTGACCACAGATGCAAAAACTCAGAATATTGGTTTTGGTATCCGGAATATGAATTAGTAATGACTGTATTGTTTCTTCAATGCCATCTAGGCTCAATATGTAGAGTTCTTCACGACCGCACTTTCCAAATAATCCAAAAATGGTATTTGGCATTGGGAGCTTCATTTAAAAATCTTTCAATTTGTTTCCTGAGATCAATTTATGGTATTTACTAATATCTACGTTTCTCTTGATTTTCAATTCAGCTTTTATCATAGATAATTTAGACCACATCGTTGATGACTTCCATAACTTTCTTCGAAATAAACTAAAATCACGCTTTCAGCAAACTTGTCTTCCACTTTCTCTATTTGACTCTATTCGATGAATCCATTAAAAGCAATTTAATATTGTTTCCATGATTTTTCAGGCAACAGATCTGAAGTAACTCTGTTTGCAGCTTCTTGAATTTCTGGTGGAAGAGAAGAATCTCAATAATTCATTTCATCATCTATCGTATTTATACTTGCAGCAGAAATAGCTACGACCACAAAGAAGCTAGGACCTTTTATTAATTTGTGGTAACGAAAAAACAATTAATAATTGTTTTTTACCTGCCTCACTGTTTACTACTATTAGATTTCACATGCAAAATATCACAGGCAGTAAAAAAGTGTATTGGCGTATGTAGCTGAAGCCACTACCTTGTGATACAGAGATCGTGAGTTCGAGTCTTATGGATCTTATGAACTTCTTTCCATTTTTCTTACTGGCAGTAAAAGTTGTACAAAAAAAATTGTAAAAAGTGATTTTATTTTGCTCGTGGAGTTGCTCTACTCTGACGCTTGTTTCACAATATTCCCCAACACAAAGCAAAATGCCACTTTTGACACTTGTATCATGAATAACTATTATCTCGTGTAAGTTGGTGTAAAGCGACCTATGTACATCTCAAGTCTTTGAGAGATGTATTCAGTCATCAACTCTTCTTGTTTATTTGTTTGTTGACACATCTTGGAATTCTGATGTGATAATCTGATCAAACATAACCCGACAATCGTTATTTTATCTTTGCACTCAAACCTGCTTCAGTAAATGCATTTATTTGAATTCGAGGATTTCAGTTCGAGGAATAAAACATTTAAGTGAAGCTCTCGTGTTTTATCGTGAACATAAATCTCCGAATTGAATTCATTACATTTCCTCGTGGAAATTGAAAAATGTTTTGGCTCATAAACGAGATCTTGTTATTTTATGCACGAAAATTGAATTTTGTAAATAATTATTCAAGCGGGTCGTGTTAATAAACGGAGATGACTTGATTAATTGGAAAATGGAAGCAGCGACCTTCCGCACCCGTGACGGTACTGGTAACTAACTCATTTATATGAGCAGGTTGTCTTTTGAAATCGATGGCTATATTGTTTTCCAGGTTCTGTTGCATACTTCCTTTTCTAATGCAAATATTTGAATACTGTTATGTTTTCGGGTTCTAGATAAGTGATACGCTTCTGTACAACTGCCTTTGTTAGCTCAACTGAACTTGACAACACTGTAATAATATAATGATAATAATCCTCCCTCATAAACACTCGTAGAGTGTACCTTCTCAACTTAGTGTGAAGTTAGCCACACTTTCCTTACCACAGTTTTTGACGTGGAGTAAATTTTAGTTGGAATAGAGGAGTGAACGTCCGCGGTGTTGCCACATCAATTATTTCTACAGATATGTTCAGAATCAGTTTATTGTGTTATTTGCAGGTAAAGAGGAGGGAGCATGATTATTCATGGAATTAACGAAATTTGTTTGCAAGTTGAAAATTTGGAAAACAAATAATTTTACATCTACTTGAAATATTCTAACTACAAAACAAATTAAACCGCCATTCGATCAAGGATTTGAAAACAGGATCAAATCAACTTTATCGTTCGTAAAATGACTGTAATGAAACAACACCGCGGACGTTCACTCCTCTATCCCAAATAAGATTTACCCCACGTCAGAAACTGTGGCTAGGGAAGTGTGGCTAACTTCACACTAATCCTACCTAAAGGCATAGCATTTGTGGGTAGAGGACGGATGTTATTATTATTTGCCGTGGTGCTTATTTACACTGACACTTCAAGTATTTCAAACGTTTGAATGCTTTCATTGATCATGAACTGTCTATAAATACTACTACTGTCAAATCTCGTAAATGAATTCCTTATATAAGAAGAAGTATAAGTAATCGAACATATAGAAATCCTAAAGTATATTCAAATACACGATGCAGCGTATGCAAACGATGATTAGCACGTGATCGCTTCGTGGCTTGCTAGAATCTGCGATGGTATTGGTCCAACGACCATAAACTGCTAAACTGTCGAGCTGAACATTGTTTGAAGGTACATCTTGGATTGGAATATACTTTAGACTACAATGAGAATATTTGATGTTATGATCTAGGAAAAGAATTAGTGTTTTTAGTCAACTCATGAACTTTGTCGACGTATCCTGAAAACGCTTTGTCCTTTACATTTTTGGATGTCATTCCAGATAATGTGCCAATTTTCCTCTAGTTCTAGTTTCAGGTTGACCTCTAGTTTGGGTTGAAGAGCATAGATCACATCTTCTGCACCATTCGCTGACATGTTGTCGGTAATTCACCCAATGAAGTCGTTCCTGAATTCGAGCCAGTCCACTTTTGATTCCAAAGTGCCCCCCTGCACGACAACCATAAAGTAAACTCATCACAGTTTCAATATGCGTCTTTGGCAGGACCAGTTGGTACACTACAGTTGCTCCATCTGAGCTCTCCCATTTGCGATGCAATAAGTCATCCCAAATACATATGGAATGCAACAGAGCCCTGCACCAAACATGAATACATCCTGTCTTTTAGGTCAAACTTCATTCTCCAACTAGCTTCAGATTAAATTCAAATTATCACTCTTCTGACTCAAATTTCTTCAATAGCCCATATATGAGATTTTTGGGGCTTGACTCATAAGGTTGTAGCTTGCAGTATTTCATTGCCATACTCGTCGTTGTGATGTTGAATTCTCTGTTTTCATTAATTCCAGTCCAAATTTTTTAACTAAGATTAGTCAGAAAGATTTTTTCATTGCCTATCCAAAAAAATGCATAATAATAATAATAATAATAATAATAATAATAATAATAATAATAATAATAATAATAATAATAATAATAATAATAATAATAATAATAATAATAATAATAATAATAATAATAATAATAATAATAATAATAATAATAATAATAATAATAATAATAATAATAATAATAATAATAATAATAATAATAATAATAATAATAATAATAATAATAATAATAATTAAGCAGGGAGGCCAACCAACATCTCAGGTCCTGGTGAGTTGCGACACCACTTCCCCGAGCAAAAGGTGCTAAACCGGTCCGGCAGCTCAGGTGCACCCGGGAGGGAAAGAGCTTTCCCTCTGATGTCGGCCGTGGGTATACTAGGCTAACCCCCCGGTATACCTAGAAACTCGGGTTCCAAACAGACGAGGAAGAGGCCCCCACAACCGACCCCCTCGGATAAGGGGTCAAAGGCAAGGTGGAGGGGCCGTAAACGAGGATTTGCCTGCTTATGACGACCGCGACGAACAAGGACGCTTTGAGTGGACTGATGAATTGAGGGATGACCTTCTGCGTTTTTACGAGAGTAGTGAGCCCGCCCGAAGGGGATACATGGCGAGAATGCATGCTCTGTGGTGCGAAAATCACCCGGAGCATGCCGCTTTCACCGCACAAAATCTCAGGGATTATGTATCTCATCTTCGGGCTCGAGGCTATATCAGGGCCCCTCCTCAGCCGGCTAACGAACTGGCAGAAGTGGCAGTTCCACCACGAGTTGGTCTGGCACAGGAGGAACCTTTGATTGCACCGCCAATGGAAAATTTCAAAACACGTAGGGTGCTTCACGTACCAAAGTACCTAAAGCCAGAACAACTAGCCCAAGTGGATGCAGAGGTTCGGGATGTCCTAATAGAAGAGGCTGATATCTGGCAAATTAACAGCGCTGTGTACAGAGCCGCTCAGTCGCTGACCCAAACGGAGAGAAGGAATCCCTTCTTGTCGGTTGGAAGGCACGAGCGACGAGTACAGAAGATGGAAGCCAAGATCAAGTCGGCGAGACAACACGCGTCTCGTATCCAATGTGTGATGGACTATATGGCAGCCAACAGGCTTTTCACGCCAGCAGTGCGCCGAATAGCGGCAAAATTAAGAAGAGCCCATCACACACTGAATCAAGGAGTGCTGTTGACTACCAAACAGCACTGCCTTGACAGGATACGAATGCTAGTGGCTGCAAAGAAGTCACTAGTGAGGCGATTGAGGAGCATCGTGGAAAACTCAAAATTCCGCGATAATCCTTCTCAATTATTCCAAAAGCCTCCGCGTGTTGTAGAAAATCCGCCGACCGCTGATCAAGTAGAAGCCTTCTGGAAGGATATTTATGAACATCCGCAACCACTGAATGTAGACACTCCAGCCCTAGCGCAGTTTGAAGCATTCTGCGGAAGGCTTCAACAGCCAGAGCTCAATGAACTGCGCGACCCGATAACCCCGGAAGAAGTTCGACGAGCCCTTGAGGGCTCGAAGAACTCAGCTGCACCAGGTCCGGATGGACTAGGGAACTACTGGTGGAAAAAATTTCCCAGCACCCACCAACATTTGGCCAGAGTTTTCAACTCATGGTTGAATGGTGAGCAGCAGATTCCCGGTTGGTTTGTCGAGGGGCGAACCGTGCTGATCCCAAAAACGGGAGATTTGTCGGAACCGAAAAACTACAGGCCGATAACATGCCTGAACGCATGTTATAAGATGTTCACCCGCATTTTGTACATGCGAATACTCACCGCAGTTGAACACGTGTACGAACGGATATATGAGCAAAGAGGGTCAAAGAAAGGGATCGCTGGATGCAAGGAGAATCTGCTCATCGATAGATGTATTACGCAGGACTCCACGCAGTATAAGCGTAACCTTTCGATGGCCTGGATCGACTATCGCAAGGCATTTGATACGACATCGCATGAGCTAATCATGCACGTTCTTCGATGCCTTGCGATACCCGATCAAATAGTGAGATGCATTGAACAACTGATGCCACTCTGGAGGACTCGCTTCACTATAACATCAGGTCAAGCTAGAGTCCAAACAGATCAGGTTATCTTCAGAAGGGGAGTGTTTCAGGGAGATTCTCTCAGCCCCCTTCTCTTTTGCATCTCACTATTGCCATTGTCCGTTGCCCTCAGAAAAACACGTGGATACTACTGCGGCACCCCCAGCAACCGGAGGCATAAGGTGACTCATCTATTCTACATGGATGATCTTAAGCTTTATGCCTCTGGTGAAAAGGACCTACGTCAGTCTTTGAGGGTTGTGGAGGAGTATACGCAGGCCATCGGCATGGAGTTTGGGATCGACAAATGTGCAACGGTTCATCTCAAAAGAGGACGATGCGACGATTACGGAGAAGACGTCCAGCTCATAGACGGAAGCATCCTACGTCATCTGGGTGCCGGAGAGACGTATACCTACTTGGGAGTGGAACAACACCACTCTCAAGAAGTTTTTACTGTCAAAAACTCTCTCCGCGGCAAGTATCAGCACAAACTCCGACAGATCTGGGCATCAGAACTGTCGGGAAAGAACAAAGTTGCTGCCACAAATATGCTTGCCGTTCCGATCTTACTCTACTCCTTCGGAGTAATGAAGTGGACTCAGGAGGAGCTGCGACAACTCGACGTAAAGACTCGCAAGATGATGCACCTATACAGGAGCTTGCATCCCAAATCGTCCGTTCCTCGGTTATATCTCCACCGACAACAAGGAGGACGAGGACTTTTGAGTTTGGAGTGTCTTCACAACAGAATGGTATTGGACTGGAATGGTATTGGAGTTTGGACCCCCTTCTCTGCATGGTCCGGGACCATGAAAACGCAGGGATTGGAGCGTTCCTCTTTAAGGCAGCAGCCCGTGCGGCTGATGAACTCGGTCTCAGTTTCGACACCAAACGGCGTGATCCGAACTCTGTCACAGAGTTGGCACCCGTTCGGCAAAAAGCCCATGTAAAGGCCGCAGAGAATGCAGCTCTTCTGCAGCTACATAGGGATAAACCTTTGCATGGGGTCTTCTTCAGAAACGTTGAAGACCTTGGCTTATCCAAGAACTTGACCTACGCCTTCCTTAGGTCAAGTGGGCTGAAGTCGGAGACCGAGGGATTCATAATGGCCTGCCAAGATGGTGTCTTCAACACCTTGGTCTACCGAAGCCACGTGATGGGTATAGAGGTCCCTGATATTAGATGCAGGGCCTGCCGTCAGGCGCCTGAGACCATTATGCATTTGCTGTCAGCATGTCCAGCATATGCGGTCTCAGCCTATATCCACAGACATAACGCGGCTCTACGAGTGTTATATTACCACCTACGACACTCGTACGGCATAGACGAGACACCAGTGTTGCCTTACGCTCCGGGGGATATTGAGTCCGTGGTGGAGAATGAGAAGTGCCGGATCTACTGGAACTACTCATTTCCCACCCTCAGGCAAATACAGGCCAATAAGCCTGATGTAGTACTCCTCGACCATGGAAGTAAGACGATATTCGTCATTGAGTTTTCGGCTCCTGGCGAAACGAATATCGTCCGAAAGGAGGAGGAGAAACGGACGAAATATCGAGATTTACTCTTCGAACTCCGCAGGCTCTATCCAGACCATTCTGTAAAAATGGTTGTTCTGATAATAGGGTCCCTTGGCGGTGTGATGGATTCATTACTCTCGAACTTAAAAATCATACCGGCATGTAGAAAGATGTCAGAAATCATAGCCGGAAGAATGCAGAAGGCTGTCATCCTCGGTTCATTACGTCTGCTCAGGGCACACGATTCCCGGACCCAATAGCTGCTTACCCCATAGTTTGGGGAGTGGTTATTGGGGTAATGATGTTGCCAGCGCGCCCTCCGAATGTATCGGAGCATCGGAGACAGGGTCCGACTGGAGGATTTTAATTCAAATCAGAAATAATAATAATAATAATAATAATAATAATAAAATCTTTATTTCCATCGACTTATATACAGGGTGAGTCAGGCTGAACGCCTCGGACTCTCGAGGCCATATGGTATTTTTTTTCAGTAAACAGTGAAGCACATTTTAAAAATAATGATTTTTTTACAAGGTGTTTGAAATAAGCGTGACGTGTTTTTTTTTAGTGGAACACCCTGTATTTTCTTATATTTTTTAATTCTTTGAGAAAAAATAAGCTGACTTTGCTAAAGTTTCCCTATACCTAACTCTCTCCATTTATGAGATATTCAACTTTCTCTCAAAATGTAACGTTGTCAAAAAAATTAAATATCATTGCAATTATCCACTGCATGTGTACGAAATTTTTACCGGTCACTCTTATCCCTTTCAGCTAGTTACTGCAACTTCAGTCGACGATCAATATTATACAGTGTGTTTTATATTGTCAGGAACACTTACCGCATATTTGAACTCCAATAACTTTGTTATTTCAAATGGTACACCCTATATTTTTTCAAGTAACAATATTCACCTTTCCATTCCCTTTCAAACCATATACTATTTCCCTATAGCTAAATGTGGTGCTTCAGAAGTTATCGAAGCATTTTCAAAATCCGAGTTACTTTTTGCATTGACATTATTTCATCAAGTAGGCTAATGCCATGGATACTTGAGTAATGCCTTCAACTGGGTTCAATTGCGTTGTTCCAAGCGGGCTTCTGACAGATAGCGTCATATTTTGTCATAAGTTTGTGTTGAAATCGTTTTGTTCAAGTGTTCTCAAATTTGTGGAGTAAAATGAAAAGTTTCACACTTCAAGAAAGAATCAATATGATAATAACCATTGGAAAGTGTTACGAAAATTGCTTATTAGCGTCGAGGGTTTATGCACAAAAATACCCAGATCAAGAGCATCCTGATAAAAATGTATTCGAAAGATTATTAGCCAGATTTCGAGAAACAGGTAGTATCGAGTACACTGTTCGAGAGCTATCAAAACCAGTTACTGGGAGTGAGGAACACAATTTCGAAGTTTTACAACATGTGATTGAAGATCCTAATACCAGTACCAGAGCCATTGCAAATGCCACAGGTATGTCAATCGAGCGTTAGCAGAATTATTAGAAAACACAAATATCATCCATACCACATTCAGCTGCATCAACATTTGTATGGAAGGGACTTTGAACGCAGGATAGATTTCTGTTTATGGTATCTTGAACGAGTTGGCGAAGATATGAACTTTTTTGAGAATATTTTATTCACTGACGAATCAACATTCCATAATAATGGTCTGGTGAATCGACATAATTCTCATTATTGTGACACCGAAAACAGACATTTATTTCGAACCGTCGATCGCCAGAACCGGTGGAGTGTTAAGTCATTCGGTGGAATAATAGAAGACACCATAATTGGTCCTTATTTCTTTGACGGGCACCTGGATGGAAGGAAATTTTTAAGATTCATGAAAAGAGATTTTTGGAATCTTCTGGAAAATATTCCTTTGAATTTGACAATTACATGGTGCTCCGGCACAGTTCAGTCGTGTTGTCAGGAACTATCTGGACAGAAAATTTCCAGATCAATGGATAGGGAGAGGTGGTCCTTATTACTGGCCAGCAAGATCCCCCGATCTTACACCTTTGGACTTTTTTATGGGGATATATCAAGAATATTGTTTACAGTACACCACCCACTACTCCTGATGATATGAAAGTGAGGATTAGAAATGCCTTCCAACCAGTAACTCCAAATATGTTGAACAATGTCAGAAGCTCATTTGAAAAAAGAATTAGATGCTGTATTGAAGTAGATGGTGGTCACGTCAAACATTCCTTATGATTTTTTAAATTTTCACTTAAACTTTAATTGCTAAATATTGTTTTTTTTTAACCAGTAACCCCAAAATTAGTAGATACAGACGAACCGATATAACAAATGCTCCAAAGAAAATTAACTGTAAGTAGAGAGTGTTCAAATTCAATTTACTAAAGATAATGGAGAACTACTTTTTTCAGTATTTGACATCAGCCGGTTGATGGAATTTTATTATATTGAAACTTATATTGGTTTACAAAAAGGCTTTGAAAACTTCTGAAGCACCATATGTAGGTATAAGGACATATTACATGGTTCGAAAGAAAATGAAATGGTGAATCTTTTCACGTGGAGAAATACAGGGTGTTCTATTTGAAATAACAAAGTTATTGGAGTTCAAATATGCGGTAAGTGTTCCTTACAATATAAAACACACTGTATAATATTGATCGTCGTCTGAAGTTGCAGTAACTAGCTGAAAGGGATAAGAGTGACCGGTAAAAATTTCGTACACATCCAGTGGATAATTGCAATGATATTGAATTTTTTTGACAACGTTACATTTTGAGAAAAAGTTGAATATCTCATAAATGGAGAGAGTTAGGTATAGGAAAACTTTAGCAAAGTCAGCTTATTTTTTCACAAAAAATTCAAAAATGTAAGAAAATACAGGGTGTTCCATTAAAAAACATTAACTTTGATATGTCACGCTTATTTCAAACACCTTGTATAAAAATCACTATTTTGAAATGTTCTTCAGATCGACATACATGTACTACCCCTGGCCGTTTACTGAAAAAAAATACCATATGGCCACGAGAGTCCGAGGCGTTCAGCCTGACTCACCCTGTAGATAAGTATTGGATAATGTCAAAAAACATAATAAGTAAACATGCATAAGAGAGACTTAACAGTAAAATCGATTTTTAAAATCTAATAAATTACATAATAAAATTATGTGTCAAATATTCTTCAACCGAGTAAAATGATTCACCAACAAGGACTTCACCGCGGTTTTGAAATGGAACATGCGTTAGATAATGTTAGATAATAACGTATCTCTGTAATTCATGATAAACTCGTTCTTTTCCATAATATCCAAACCCATAACACACTCATCCATTATTCCTGCAAACAATATAGAATGTTTCTTAGAAATAGGACCTATCTGGATGTGTACAAGCATTTCCCTAATGATTTGTCCCGTATTAGACGTCTCCAAAACCAAATTTCTTCCTATCGGCTTCGCGAAGTCTGGTCGAACAAGTGATATTGATGCTCCTGTCTATGGCACAGGCATATCTTTGGTCTTTTGAGTTAGCCTTGGACTAGTAGACTATGTTTCTCCTCAATGTTGAGATTGGTATTTTGGGGCAAATATCAGTAACCCTATATAAACACTAGATGTAGATGCTGCTACTTCTGGAGTGAATATACATGATAATACTAACTTTACAATTTGTGTTGATATCCATTCCAAATAATAAAGGTATGTATTTGTTGCCATTTTGAATATTAACGCTGTATTCAATGAAAAATAATCTTTGGCATTGTCGTATTTTAGGAATGTCAAATTTTTAAATATGATTCAAATGCATCGAGTAACCTGTAACCGACACAATTGATAATAATATATCCCCTTGCATAAATATTATTATTTTTGTCATTTGAAATTCAAATAATAACGAACCCAATAAATACCTAATTTACTCTTGCAGAAGCAAGCTAAAATAATGTAACTGAAAAAAACTAATTACATCAGGCTAATCAATCATGCCAAAAATATTTGTGATAAAAATATTATTGATAAAAAATTACAAATGAAACTGTGAAATGAATCTGAAATAAAACTGTGTGTAAATTTGTCAATGAAGAAATAGGTAAATATATAATAAACTAAAAAAAACTCTTTAGAGAAAAGATTTTATTTGAATGCACTAACAAGAAGAAATTGAATTTAAAAGTGAATTAAATCCATCATTTTCTTATATTATAAAAGTTTAAATGATATAAAAGCTTGTTGAGAGAAGCATCTATGTATTTCTTATTGTAAATTGAATTTGAAATTTTCTCAATATTTATTCTCGCGACAAGATTTTGAATCATTTAAAATTTTATATAAATATAACAAAATGATGAGTTAATTTCACTTTAAAATTTATTTTCTTCTGTTTATTGCATTTAAATAAAAGTTTATTTAAAAAAATATATATATATATAGAAAAATTATTGGGTATAGCCCTCAAATTGTTGTGCAACCGTAGACAAGTGTTTCGAGCTTTAGCTCTCATCAGTACGGTAAAAGTGCGAAGATGTACAACACTTGGATGTAAAAATAGAAACGAAGGAAGTCAACAACAGGAAGCCAACCACATATTTGTGGCTTCGGTTAGAAGACCTTGAGCTTTCAAGGCAACAACTAACGTCGCAACGGAGGCAGCTAAAGCTACCAGCGTGACAATCCTACCCAGGAAAATATAAAACAGGATGGATTTATCGAGGGGAAATATATAAAAATATAAATAGAAAAATTATTGGGTATAGCCCTCAAATTGTTGTGCAATCGTAGACAAGTGTTGTTTTTTATTTGATTTTTCCGATTTTGTTTCCGCAAGTTTTTGCAACTTTTTTTGAAGGAGGGGAGGGAGCGGCAGACATTTTTTTGTCGTAAATTGTTCATGTATGAAACCGTTGGAAATTTTTCCGAATTTCTACGCGGTCTCTATCTAGCTTTCGAGGAGGGAAAAGGGTTAAATTTTTTTTGAAACCGTATTATTCAATGGCCAGATAATTTTCACTATTTTTACGGATTTTTTGGATTTCTATTTCGCGAGTTTTCCTAATTTTTTCGTTACAGGAAAGGAGGGCAAGCCCCCAATTAATTTTTTTTCAATAATATTTTCCTTGTCCGAAACTGTTGAAACATTTTCCGAATTGCTTTGCGTTATCTATCAAGCTTTTGAAGGGGCACAGGGCAGTGAAATTTTTTCAATCCATAATAGTCGACGGTCAGATATTTTTCCCTACTTGTTGAGCGAGAAAACAAAAATGGACTGTATTTTGGGATTGATCCTAGATAAATTTCAATCTTCCAGAAACTGCTAAATTAATATAAAAAAAAATTGCGTAAAATGGGAGAAACATAAAAAGGCAATAAGGCACTCACTTTGATACACTTCATAAGTCTTGTAGGGGCATCCCTGGGTCCCGTGGTCAGTTTTTCTTGTTACATCACAATGCAAATCTCGGGTGTGTATTGGCCAGCGTCGCAAACCTGAATGCATGTCCAGAGCAAAATAGGTACTGACCTTGAATGGTCGACAATTGTACCGGCCTTATACGAGTCCCCTCATTTTATTCACTCGAAAATAAGGTTGTGAAAAATAATGGCAAATATACATAAAATTGAATGCTTTGAATGAATACCGAACACCACTTTCACGGATTTTCCCGATTTTGATTTCCAAATTTCTTCGAGAAAAAGGGGGGTGAGCCCCCCTACCTAATTTTTTTTTCGCTGTAATTTTTGACGTCCAAATCCGTCAAGAAAGCTTCCGAAACCCTACGCTTTCTCTATCTAGCTTTCGGGGGGCAGGGATGGACAATTTTTTCGATATTAATGTATTGTCATCGGAACCAACCAACCAACAAGTAAAATTTCTATTCCATAGGATGGGAGAAAGTGGTTTTAATTTAGCTTGCAAGATTTGTATCCATCTAACGAACACCCACACAGAGCAAGTTAAATAAAAGCTTTTATGCACTAGCGGGTGGTAAAGTACACTTTACCGCCCGGTTCGCCGGGCGAAAAGTGGCACTTTACCGCCCGTGGGCGCATTATAGCCGGGCGGGACGTAAAGTAGACAAAATTATCAAATTGTCTATACTCACACATCATTTCATGCAATTCCTAACACGAATTAGAATCATTTCAGTTCAATAGAGCAATACTCTTTCTAACATTTGTTCATAATCGTTGGCAATTTTTTCGGTGATGATCTATTTATTTGAAATAGATTCTCCAATATAACACTCAGTTACTAGAGTTTCACATTCCTCATATTATGTTACCATTAATTATTGTATGCATAACGTATGAAACGTATAGACCATCGGGCCATCATTCACGCCGCAGGCCTTAAACGCCTACTTTACGCCCTTGATACATAAATAACTATTAACTTGCAACAAAACGGTCACATGTTATTCTTATCATGAACGAAATAATCGTTTCTGTTACAGAAAAACTAGCCAATAATTTCGGTAACTACTTTGTTATTATAAAATGGAAATTTCTTTAAAGTATTTTTTATAGATATTTCATCCCAGACTATGTACAATTTTTACAATGTTAAACGTAACGTAAGTCATTCTTCTACAGGATTGGACGATATGTCTCCCAACAATTTGAAATCAGGTGTGACGAACATTGATCCTCGTCTATAACACCCATAGAAATATATATTATATACTTACTCTAGAATGCTAATCCCCATGTCAAAAGTGTTGTTAAAAGTTCAGGCTAGTCCGCAATGCGCAAGCGCGTCATTAGTGATTTTTGTAACAGGCCCGGTTTTAGTAAAATATTATGGTATTTTTGAAGATTAACAAATGTTAATTCTGAATCTCGGATAATAAGGTTGGAAACCTCATTGTGCTTATACCTGTTATTTGTATTTAGCCGATTCGAATACATATTTTCACATATTTATGATACCAAATATTCAGCAAAGGTCATCAGAAAGTAGAGTACGGTTATTATTATTTACCGCTCTGAAGCTACTGATTTTTGGTATCACATTCACTTTTCAGATGTAGTTAACCAACAAAAACCTACGGAACCACCCCAAATCGTCGGTGCGAATTTCAAGGAAGCACTGATGGATTGGAAAATAAATTGAAAGTACAAAAAACTATGAAAATTTATTTCAGCTAAAATCATGAATAATTTCAACTCAAATTGGATTTATCAAATTGCATGCTTGGAAGCTCGAAGTTTTTTTCCATTACGATTCATGTCAAAATATGCAACTGCATTCAATTTAAATCATTTGAAGAGATGAACAAGCTATGTCTACGAGTATTTCTGGTTGTATTACCTTAGTGCAATTTCCACAATGGGGATGCATGAAAAAGTGATGACAGAAGAATTTTCCTTATTACCATCAAAGAAAAGCACTTCCATATTGACATTAATTTTCTGAGGCGATTCTGTGTATGTTTAGTACTTTTTGTAGGAATCTAGAACTCATAATATAAGCGGTGTGGTAGAAAGTTATATCACTCGCCATGCATGCTTACGCAGACGCAGTATTGGCACTGCACTAGGTTTCAAATTATTCTTTTGTCGTTTTCACATGAATCTTCATGAGGAAAATGTGTGCCACAAATTACAATTTTCTCACTCAAATGTTCTGCTGGGGTCTCTTCTTAAAAACAATAACCAAAAATCACGCCTTTTTTGTAAGGCCAAAATAATATTCAAGCTATTTTGAGCAAAGCATATAGGTACATAAAAAATTTCGTTATCTACCAAAAATGATTTATTTCAGGTATTTTTCCTTTACACAACACTAAACAGTTCATTGTTTATTTTTAGGAAGAAACGGCTTTATTAGAAATTGTCTATAAAGAAACAAGATTAATGCAAATTCACGAAAGATAAAAGAATAACCAACGACTACAGACATCACACAAAATGACAAGAGAAAACTGAAATTCTAAATACCGTCTCTGTCTCTGACAAGAGTGACAGATCTTAGTGACAAGTGAGCTGAGCTGAGCTGAGCGCCATCTTCAATAATTTTTTTAAATAGAACACCCCTTATAATAATTCATTTTCGAAATCTGCTCATAATTCTCAACAATTTTCTTTCATTCACTTTATTCCCAAATTCAATTGTTTTCAAAATATTATAACGTTTGAAAAGTGACATTCTGGTTTAAAATGAAGTACCTACCTATGACTTTTGATCACTTCCGGCAAAACATTTTGCTAAATAAACGTTGTTATTAATTTGTAGTTGAATCTCTTGATGAATTCGTCTAATGAGAGGCGTAAAGAGAGTTTTTTCAAGATAAACAGTACCGCTTTCCGGAAGATCTCGAAGCCTTCGAATATGTTCTGTAAATTCACAATCAAAACAAATCAGGCTAACGAATTATAATTTGAATAACACTTTTATTTAACACCAACAGTTATTTTACCAAGTGTTCAAAGTGGCTCATTCCCAAATCTTGACAATAAAGTACCCTATAATAAATGGCTCCACGTTGATGAAAGTCTGTTCATCTATTTTTCACATGGATCTATTATTCTGCATTTCAACTCTTCTATTGTTTGACATTCAGTGGACATTTGACATTCAGTGGAGTAGATTTTTGACTTCAGGTACCCCTAAAGGAACAAATCTAGAGTGTATGATGCGGAGATCTTGGTGGCCATTCTGTGCTTTCCCTGCGACCTGTCCATCGCCCAGGGAAGTTTGTATCAAGAAACTCTCTAGCCATGCGATCGAAATGAAGAAGTGTCCCATAATAAATAAAATGAAATATGATTTCACGATTTTCAAACTCTTCCTGATTGTTTAACACGATTTGTCTTCTTCGAGTTTCAGTTTAAGTTGCGATTGCTCAAAATCCCCGCCCAAACATTCACCTTTTCATAAAACTGGATATGTCCCTCTCTGAAAATATGCGGATTAATATCGCTCCAGTATCGTACATTATGTTTCTTGACTTTTCCATGAAGAAAAACCGTGCATTCGTCTGAGAAACATACATGTTTTAGGAAACCCCGTTCTCCTTCAATTGTCCTTGTTCTCACAAAATTCAACACTCCGGACTGGATCATCCCCCGTGAGAGCATGCAGTATTTTCATTTCATAGGGTTTAAACTTTTCTTTTTTTAGGACTCTTTGGACACTTTTTGAACTTACTTCACAGGATTCAGACGTCGACCTAGTCGGATTGATAACGTTTTCAACAACAATTTCTACCTTTTTTTATTCTGAAAGAGGCGGTCTTCCTGATCTTGGAGCATCATTCAGCGTACCAGTTGCTTGGAGCCTAATTAAAAGTTTGCGCAAATATGACCTCAAAATAGGGGTATCGGGAAATATTTCATTAAACATATGGACTACTTGATGCAATTTTTTTCCAGCTTCTCCAAATATTAAAACTGCTTCAAATTCATCGTCTAAACTACGAGCCATGATAACACTTTTCATAAAATGATTAGGCGCTCAATGGACTATTTGACAGTTAGCAGTTCAGTTTGACAGTAAATAAGATGTTACTGCGACAATGATTTTGAGACCTCCACCGAGAATCCCAGACGAACTGAGACAACAAACGCAGGAGCAGATGGAGAAGCAAGAGGAATGCTAAGACAAAGACAACTATCCCTCATATCTAACGAAGCTAGCCCTGAACATAGTGAGATCTCCACCGAGCATCCCTGCCGAACTAAGACAACAAGCGCAGGAGCAGATGGAGAAGCAAGAGTTATGCTGGGACAAAGACAACTATCCCTCATATCTGACAAAGCTAGACAAAGTGAGATCTCCACCGAGTAACCCCGACAAACTGAGACAACAAACGCAGGAGCAGATGCAGAAGCAAGAGAAATGCTGGGACAAAGTCACTTATCCCTCATATCTGACGAAGCTAGCCGAGGACATAGTGAGACCTCTAACAAGGATCCCCGCCGAACTAGGACAACAGACGCAGGAGCAGATGGAGAAGCAAGAGGAATGCTGGGACAACTTTCTCAACTTACATCGCTCCAAATCGAATCAGTTTGAAGAAGAAATCAGTTCGATATATCGAGTGTTACTCTACGGATTTATTTATTCAATGTGATGAAAAGTTCGAAAAATAATGGACAATTTCTGAGACAGTGACAAATATCTCCTCTATGTTCCCGATCTGAGCAGAAACATAGTGAGATCGCCACCTATAAAAGCGAGTAAGGAGAAGAAAGACGTCGGGACAAACAAATTTCGAAAACAATTGAATTCAGAAGTAAAAGTGTATTAGAGAAAAAGCGGATTTCGAAAATTGAATAATATATATATATATATATATATATATATATATATATATATACATATATATATATATGTACATTACTAAGTTCATGGGTTGAACCGCGTTGAGAGTTTATAACTCGACGTTTCGGCTCCTGCTTTGGAGCCATTTTCAAGAGTGTGACTGCGAGGCCTCTATCTGCCTACTCCTCGAGTCGTGGTCTTGAGAGATATCAAGGTCTCAACCTGCCTACTCCTTGATCTCAACGCGGTTCAACCCATGAACTTAGTAATGTACATATTTCTGACCGCGGAAACCTTTCCGAACATATATATATATATATATATATATATATATATATATATATATATATATATATATATATATATATATATATGTATATATATTTATATGAATAAGGATGGATATAGCGAAGGGCAATATATGAAAATATAAGTAGAAAAGTTATTGGGTATAACCCTCAAAATGTTCTGCAACCGTAGACTCGTGTTTCGAGCTTAAGCTCTCATCAGTACGGTAAAATCAAGTGCGAAGATGTACAACACTTGGATGTAAAAATAGAAACAAAGGAAGTCACCAACAGGAAGCCAACCACACATTTGTGGCTTCGGTTAGAAGACCTTGTGCTTACAAGGCAACAACTAACGTCGCCACGGAGGCAGCTATAGCTACCAGCGTGACAATCCTACCCAGGAAAATACAAATAAGGATGTATATAGTGAGGGGCAATATATGAAAATATAAGTAGAAAAGTTATTGGGTATAACCCTCAGAATGTTCTGCAACCGTAGACACGTGTTTCGAGCTTAAGCTCTCACCAGTACGGTAAAATCAAGTGCGAAGATGTACAACACTTGGATGTAAAAATAGAAACAAAGGAAGTCACCAACAGGAAGCCAACCACACATTTGTGGCTTCGGTTAGAAGACCTTGTGCTTACAAGGCAACAACTAACGTCGCCACGGAGGCAGCTATAGCTACCAGCGTGACAATCCTACCCAGGAAAATACAAATAAGGATGTATATAGTGAGGGGCAATATATGAAAATATAAGTAGAAAAGTTATTGGGTATAACCCTCAAAATGTTCTGCAACCGTAGACACGTGTTTCGAGCTTAAGCTCTCATCAGTACGGTAAAATCAAGTGCGAAGATGTACAACACTTGGATGTAAAAATAGAAACAAAGGAAGTCACCAACAGGAAGCCAACCACACATTTGTGGCTTCGGTTAGAAGACCTTGTGCTTACAAGGCAACAACTAACGTCGCCACGGAGGCAGCTATAGCTACCAGCGTGACAATCCTACCCAGGAAAATACAAATAAGGATGTATATAGTGAGGGGCAATATATGAAAATATAAGTAGAAAAGTTATTGGGTATAACCCTCAAAATGTTCTGCAACCGTAGACACGTGTTTCGAGCTAAAGCTCTCATCAGTACGGTAAAATCAAGTGCGAAGATGTACAACACTTGGATGTAAAAATAGAAACAAAGGAAGTCACCAACAGGAAGCCAACCACACATTTGTGGCTTCGGTTAGAAGACCTTGTGCTTACAAGGCAACAACTAACGTCGCCACGGAGGCAGCTATAGCTACCAGCGTGACAATCCTACCCAGGAAAATACAAATAAGGATGTATATATTGAGGGGCAATATATGAAAATATAAGTAGAAAAGTTATTGGGTATAACCCTCAAAATGTTCTGCAACCGTAGACACGTGTTTCGAGCTTAAGCTCTCATCAGTACGGTAAAATCAAGTGCGAAGATGTACAACACTTGGATGTAAAAATAGAAACAAAGGAAGTCACCAACAGGAAGCCAACCACACATTTGTGGCTTCGGTTAGAAGACCTTGTGCTTACAAGGCTACAACTAACGTCGCCACGGAGGCAGCTATAGCTACCAGCGTGACAATCCTACCCAGGAAAATACAAATAAGGATGTATATAGTGAGGGGCAATATATGAAAATATAAGTAGAAAAGTTATTGGGTATAACCCTCAAAATGTTCTGCAACCGTAGACACGTGTTTCGAGCTTAAGCTCTCATCAGTACGGTAAAATCAAGTGCGAAGAAGTACAACACTTGGATGTAAAAATAGAAACAAAGGAAGTCACCAACAGGAAGCCAACCACACATTTGTGGCTTCGGTTAGAAGACCTTGTGCTTACAAGGCAACAACTAACGTCGCCACGGAGGCAGCTATAGCTACCAGCGTGACAATCCTACCCAGGAAAATACATATAAGGATGTATATAGTGAGGGGCAATATATGAAAATATAAGTAGAAAAGTTATTGGGTATAACCCTCAAAATGTTCTGCAACCGTAGACACGTGTTTCGAGCTTAAGCTCTCATCAGTACGGTAAAATCAAGTGCGAAGATGTACAACACTTGGATGTAAAAATAGAAACAAAGGAAGTCACCAACAGGAAGCCAACCACACATTTGTGGCTTCGGTTAGAAGACCTTGTGCTTACAAGGCAACAACTAACGTCGCCACGGAGGCAGCTATAGCTACCAGCGTGACAATCCTTGTAAGCACAAGGTCTTCTAACCGAAGCCACAAATGTGTGGTTGGCTTCCTGTTGGTGACTTCCTTTGTTTCTATTTTTACATCCAAGTGTTGTACATCTTCGCACTTGATTTTACCGTACTGATGAGGTTGCAGAACATTTTGAGGGTTATACCCAATAACTTTTCTACTTATATTTTCATATATTGCCCCTCACTATATACATCCTTATTTATATATATATATTTAAAAGTGAACTCTGAGAACAAGAGCTTTACTATATTACACAATAACATACGAAGTATTGATAAAAATATTGATGAGTTCAAAATTTTTCTCCATGACATTAACTCAAATCTTGATTGTATAGTATTAACAGAAACCAGAAAAATATTTGATACACACTTATACAACATTCCTGGTTATACACTGATCTATAATAAAGGCGAATTCAATCAAAATGATGGAACCGTAATATATATAAGGAGCGAACTCGATTTTCAATATGACATAATTGAAATAGAACACATAAAATTTCTAAAAACGACACTCAAATTTGGGAAAAATAAATTTTTTATTACAGCTTGTTATAGGTCACCTTCCACCAATATAAACGATTTCAATCGCATTCTTCACACATATTTTGAGAACAACCAAACAGAATTTAATGATTATTGCTTATTTGTTGGCGATATAAACATCAATTTACTCAAAGAAGATGAAAACAACATGGAATACCTAAATGTCTTGAATGAATATGGTTACATCTCCACCATCAATAATCCGACCAGAGTAAACTCATGCCTTGATCATATTTTCATAAAAGCAAAGTCAAACAATATCTCAGACATGATCATACCTCTCATAGTAAACACTAACATTACAGACCACTCGACTACGATACTACAACTAGTTACTAAAGAAGAAAAAAATAAGCCAGTAAATAACAAACACATTAAATATCTGAACTACAAAAAAATACAAACCAAAATGCAGAACACAACCTGGGAGTCGGTTTATACCGAAGATAATCCAAATAACGCAATGAACAATTTTTTAACCATTATCCTAAATATAATAAATGAGAACACCGAGTTGAAAAAGACATCTAGAAAAAAAAAACAAAATTGCACCATGGTTAACTAACTCTCTATTAGACAAAATCAATATAAAGAATCGCATGTTTCAGACCTGTCTACAACATCCTGCCAATAATATCCTTAAAGACAGGTATAAAGAATACAAAAATATGGTGACTAATCTTGTACAAAAAACAAAAAACAAATATTATAGAAATAAAATTGAACACAACAAACAAAATACAAAACAACTATGGAATATAGTAAAGGAACTAACCGGTAAAAAACATTCTTCAAATATCGGATGTATCAAAAACACCCGCGGAGAACTACTAACTAATATTAAAGATATTGCTGACGAATTCAACTCCAAATTTGTCGAGGTCGGTAAAAACTTAGCTAAAAAAATAAAAAAGAATCCAAATTATTTCCCAAATGAAGATATTCTGGCCAACTCACTAGTTCTAACACCAACAGATGAGAAAGAAATCAATTACCTGATTAATGAATTGAAGAGTAAAAAATCAGCTGGAATAGATGAAATTAGGGCTGATCTACTGAAATCCATTTCAAAATATATTCTAACTCCTCTGGTATATATCATAAACAAATGTCTGATGCTCGGCACCTGGCCCGACTGTTTCAAAATGGCAATAGTGACTCCTATACATAAAAAAGGAGATAAAACAGAAGTCAATAATTATAGACCTATTTCGTTAATCACACATATTTCTAAAATATTCGAAAAATTACTCAAAAATAGACTCAACTCCTTTATAAATAAATATGAACTAGTTTCAAAAAAACAATTTGGATTCAAAGAAAAAACGTCCACAGAGGATGCGATACTAGAACTCACGGAACTAATATACAGATCCTTAGAAACTGGTAAACCTTCCTTATGCCTATTCATCGACTTGTCAAAGGCCTTTGATACTGTTGACCATCGATTACTTTTGCAGACTCTAGAAAATAATGGTATCAGAGGAATTTGTCTAAAAATGTTTGAAAGCTATTTGCAAAATAGAGAACAGGTCGTAAGAGTGGGTGATACAAAAAGTAGTCCAAGAAAAATTGAGTGTGGTGTGCCTCAAGGCACGGTGTTGGGTCCAATTTTATTCAATTTGTATCTAAACAACTTATTTAGATTGAACACCGTTGACAACATAATAGGGTATGCTGACGATACTGCAATCTTTTACGAAGCAGAAACTTGGAACGAACTTAAAAATAAAGTAGAGGCAGATTTCGTTCTACTCAAACAGTGGTTTGATCATAGACTCTTGACAATTAATTTGGCCAAAACAAACTTTCTACCATTCAGTTGCAACATATCTAACGTCTGTCCATTCGAGAGCATCAACGTGACTACACAAGGAAATACTTTTACCATCCATTCCGTTAGAGAAATCAAGTATTTAGGTATATATATATAGATAGTAACCTGAAATGGGATTACCATATAAAATATATTATTAAAAAACTGCAAACAGTCCTTTACAAATTCCGTTGTCTGAAAAAGTGTTTGCCAGAAAAAGAACTAAAATTTCTGTATTTTGCCCTTGTTGAAAGTCACTTAAGATACGGCATAATTACCTGGGGTTCAGCTACACGAGTACATATAACTCCCTTAGAGATACTGCAGAGAAGATTCCTCAAATTAATAATGTCAAAAAACTCGAGGTTTCCGTCAGATCGATTGTATGAAGAATGTCAAATAATGGACATAAGACAATTATACTTTTTTTGTACAAACGTGAAGTATCAATTCTGTGGTAATAAAACAAGCTCTAGAAATCACCAACATAATACAAGATATCGCGCACAACTTTCTTACCCCACTATCGTGAAAAAATCAATTTCACAAAGAGCATACTCCTTTTGTGTAATTAAATTGTATAACACATTACCAAAAATTATAAAAGACATAACATCGAAACCACTTTTCAAAAAACATCTAAAGCTGTTCGTTTTTCAGAGAGACAGACAATTTGTTAGGAATCTTATAGAAAAATAATTTACAAAAAATTAAAACTTGCTCTCCATGTTAATACTCGCGCTCTTTTTATATATGTGTGCATTAATTTTCTGCATTTTTAATTTTAATTTTAATGTTATATTGCATTTTATCACATTTTTTTATTCAATTTAACATTTATAATCTTTCATATTATTGAAAACCAATATGTATGTGTGAGTCCCCAATTGTAAATATTATTCCCCGATATAATTCTTGTGTACATTATCGTCCAATTATCTTCATTGTACCTATTATCTGTTCTGATGTACAAATCATGTAATTTTTAATATTTCCGTGGAAATCCTTTTTATACATTCCATAATTTGTTGTATCTATTGAATTGCTGTCGTTTTTATTTGTATAATTGGTTTTTAGTCATATTATCATCTGTTTTACTTACCTGTTATTTTTTTTTTATTTTTTTTTTGCGAAACAAGTGCAGTAGCACTTATCGCACACTAAACTTTATTCATTCCTTTTTTTAGTGTAAACTGTATTTTGTATGAATCCTGAATAAAGTATTATTATTATTATATATATATATATATATGCTGAATACCAGGACTGCACTGATGAGGGACTTCATCCCGAAACCGGTCTGCAGTTGGTTCCTTGTTTGGATCAGGCGGTGTCCTGCTGTCTGTCTCTGAGAGCTCTTGCAAAGTTGTTCCTTCAAAGTAAGGATCTTTGCACATATGTCTGACAGATATAATTCAATATCTGTCGAGGTATTAGCCAGAGAAGTAGTTGTTTTCTGTCGGACATATGCCATACAATCTATACAAAGGTATAGTGAGTTCCTAAAGGATTGTTTTCGACTGTTTTACAGTCAGTCACTGGAACATATAGTCACTAGTTGAAACTTAATTTGACACGAACCAAGGAATCCAAAAGTAGAGGTTTGTCCACAAATTGACAGGCAGCCAACAATTCGTTGTTCTGACCAACCCAGGGTTCAATCAAGTTTCTAATACGTTATGAGGAACGCAAGCAGAATCTAAGTGAAAATAGAGTATATTTCGTTTTAATTCCGAGAGTTCTAACCTTTGACAGCTGTTTTGTGCTAACGCACTCATCAGAAAGGATTTATGGAGCTCTCGAAATCAAAACGAATCCACTCAAGAATTAATACCGTGAGGCAAGACAGAATATAACAGGAAGTTATTCATGACATCTACAGTCACTAGTTGAAACTTAATTTGACACGAACCAAGGAATCCAAAAGTAGAGGTTTGTCCACAAATTGACAGACCTCTACTTTTGGATTCCTTGGTTCAAGTCAAATTAAGTTTCAACTAGTGACTGTAGATGTCATGAATCACTTCCTGTTATATATATATATATATATATATATATATATATATATATATATATATATATATATATATATATATATATATATATATAATATGGATGTATTATCGACCGTACTTTATAAACTAAGTTGGGGAATTCTCGGGTTTGCGGTCTGTTTACCAGTAATATTCATTTATTCTTTATTCAATATTTCGCTAATCTTTATTAGCTTCTTCAGGAGAGATAGCTACAGAAAATTTAACAAAATTAGAAAAATTACAAAACGGAAAAGATAAATCTACTTACAATAACAGAGTTGGTAGTGATATCAAGTTCATGTTCATGGGATATTGCAAAAAACTAACTGAATGAAGAACCTATTATGCCATCTTGACAACCGTCGTGATGTCCGTCGTGACGAAGTGACATAAATAAACTAGACGAGATAAGGATTTAAAATTCATGTCTGTTTGATTTTTGTTTTTTTTTTGCAATTTCCCCAAACAATGAATGAAGGAAAACAATGTTGAAATGATATCATTGATGTAATCACATGTCTATCAGTCTATCGGTAAAAAATGTTTTGGATTGTTCATCATTCATCATAAAGAAAAATATATCAAATAGAATTCAAAATATTGCAATAAATGTTACTTAGTTGACCTGTATCTGTTTTATAATTAACGGTGTTTGTTTTTTTATTGATGTGATATATTTCAAGGAACAACCTGGTTTTATTATTATCAACTCTGTTTAAAATTTTAACATTTGAATAATCAATTGGAAATTGCAAAAAAAACAAAAATCAAACAGCCATGAATTTTAAATCCTTAACTCATCTAGTTTATTTATGTCACTTCGTCACGACGGACATCACGACGGTTGTCACGATGGTATTATAGGTTCTTCATTCAGTTAGTTTTTTGCAATATCCCATGAACATGAACTTGATATCACTACCAACTCTGTAATTGTAAGTAGATTTATCTTTTCCGTTTTGTAATTTGTCTAATTTTGTTAAATTTTCTGTAGCTATCTCTCCTGAAGAAGCTAATAAAGATTAGCGAAATATTGAATAAAGAATAAATGAATATTACTGGTAAACAGACCGCAAACCCGAGAATTCCCCAACTTAGCTAGCCGGGGACATAGTGAGACCTATAACAAGAATCCCCGCCGAACTAAGACAACATACGCAGGAGCAGATGGTGAAGCAAGAGGAATGCTGGGACAACTTTCTCAACTTACATCGCTCCAAATCGAATCAGTTTGAAGAAGAAATTAGTTCGATATATCGAGTGTTACTCTACGGATTTATTTATTCAATGTGATGAAAAGTTCGAAAAATAATGGACAATTTCTGAGACAGTGACAAATATCTCCTCTATGTTCCCGATCTGAGCAGAAACATAGTGAGATCGCCACCTACAAAAGCGAGTAAGGAGGAGAAGAAAAGATTCAAAATGGAAGAAAGACGTCGGCACAAACAAATTTCGAAAACAATTGAATTCAGAAGTAAAAGTGTATTAGAGAAAAAGCGGATTTCGAAAATTGAATAATATATATATATATATATATATATATATATATCTATAAAAAAATACTGAAGATGGCGCTCAGCCATCATTTTAAAACTTTCAGCTGTGATTTTTTCTTGAAAAAGTAGTTTTTTATCTCCTATTTAAGCCTTCCAAATTTTGTTGTAATATACCAGGTGATTCTAAAATTAGAAGGGGGAAACGGACTAGACGCGCACTGTATGTGATACAAAAGCAAGCAGGTCACCAGTTGATCTCTGATGACAGAAACCGTATTGTCGATCATTAACATAAAAAGACCAAATTTTCGTTAAAAAATGTTTCCTTGCAATTGAAACATCGATAAAGAATAGTGCTTCGATGGAAGTTATAGACCAGGATCCCACGCTTATTTCCAAAAATGATTAATAACATGCTGAATATTCCTGAATAGGTTCATTTTGCCGAGACGACCAACTTTTTTCCCTACTAAAATTCTCGATAGTGGTAGGTTATAAACTGAGCAGGCGTCAATCACGTCGATTTGGTGAGTGCGAAAAAGTCATCAATAACAGTTAGTTTATCAGTTGAACCTCGAGATAATTTGATAAAGTAATCGAAAAATATTTTGTCCTACAACATGGATGGTAGGACTGAAGAGTCACATACTCCCAACATGTACCAATGACGTGGTCATGAGAAATCATTAATAACCAGCGGATTTTTCTACCGTTGCTTGGTTAATATTTGAATAATTGAATGGTCATATTGTCTTACAAATTGAATGGTAAATGTTCCCATTCCTACGCTCCGAAATTCTCAATTCCATGATAAAAAAATTATTAGTAACTGTAGGACAATAATAACACATGAAAGGTTAGTGTCTTCTTCACCTATATAGTATAGTGTCCTATAAAAAAAAGTTATATATCGCTAGTCCTACAAAAATTATTCAAAATAACGAAATATTTTTAATTTGTGGTTTAGCTAATTTAATGTACTTTTATTCGTAAAGTAATGTTACTTTAAATTCATTATTGATTGTTCAATTCAAAAATATCATAATTCACTTGAAAAGTTTATGAAAAAGTGTTAGCGTTCATCATTTTTATAAACATATTGAAAACAACAATAACAAAGTAAAAACATTGAACTAATCAATCTGCCCTCCAAGCTGCTTAAATGATGGCGCATTCGCTTTTACAGATGCAGGGAAACTCGGAAAAACATGCAACACCAAATCGTCTGAAGAGCTGATATTTATAATTGAAAACATTCAAAGAGGTCAGACGAACTGTGAAAAATCTGCTCTTCGGTAAAATAGGATGTATGGTGTCTCCAGAGGCCTCAAACAGTCCAGTGCAAAAGAAGATATTATATTTGATAGAAAATTTCGATTTCCACCTCAAATAAACCCCGTTCACCCAATTTTATTCAAAAAGTTATTCAAAATAATTGAATTTACCATTCCAACTTCAATACCCTGTATCTCCTAAACGAAATATTTGCGGAAATATGTTCATTCGAACTTTTCATTCTGTAAGTAGCCAAAGATTCACCATTTGAAGTTTGTACAAGAACACAATGGAGCATCCTGTATACTACGGCTTCTGCTCGTGGGACTGGGAAAACCTACCTATGTGAAATGTGACCATTTGATTATACAAATATAAAGTAAGCAATGGTAGAAAAATCAGCAGGGTACTGATGATTTCTTATGACCACGTCTTTGGTACATGTTGGCAGTGGGGGACTCTTCAGTCCTACCATCCATTTTGTAGGACAAAAGTTTGTTCGAGTACTTCATCGAATTATCTCAAGGTTCAACTGAAAAACTAACTGCTATCAATGACTTTTTTGCACTCACCAAATCGACACGATTGACGCCTGCGCGGTTTATTAGCTACCACTATCGACAATTATCGTAGAGGAGAAAGTTGGGCATCTCGGCAAAATGAAGCTACTCAGAAAGATTCAGCCTGTTACTTATCATTTTTGAAAATAGGCGTATCCCACGCCTGGCCTATTAATATTTCATTCGAGAATATTCGACGAAAAAGGATGTAGTAATCAGAAAGTATCCCCTAACAGTTATTTTATTTTCATTTCAGCTCAGCGAAGAATTAGGCTACGTGCTCTATTCGGCTCTTGGGTCATTTTATATCCCTTCCTGCATAATGGTGTTTGTCTACATTAGGATATACTATGCCGCAAAAGCTCGAGCCCGTCGAGGAATTAGGAAAGCGCCCCGGCGGCAAGCACAGGATGCAGTAACCTGCTTCTCAAACAACCCTGGGGTGAGTTTCGCATTTTATACATATGGAAAAGGGTTTGATGAAATTTATCTTTGGTGGTCAAAGAATGAGTAATATCCACTTCAAAACTGAATGCTGAATTTCAAGAACTGCTTTCCTCTAGTATACATAAAAGTTATCAATTTTTCTGAAGAGAATATAAACAATATATAAAAGAATCCGTGAAATCTACCAAATCCAATCCCTCTGAATTCCTTTCATACATTCAAAGTAAAAATGGGACTCAGATTCCTGGAATACTTTATATTGATGACATAGATTGTAAAAATGCCTTAAGTATTCTAAAAATGCATTTGCAGTGTTTATACTATCCCAACTGATAACACCATGAACGATGGTACACTACTCTCAAATAGTTCACTGCCCTGAAAAACTTAAATCTAAAGATACCTGTGGCTATGATAACATACCTCAACTATTCTAAATGTATTTGCAGACTATTTCAGTAGTATTTATGCTACTCCAACTGGTAACACTATCTTGTTACAACTATATCACTTGAGCAGTTGAGTGAAGACGAAGTTCTCTAAAAAACTCAAATCCAAACGTCACTTGCTTTTTTGTGAAAAATTGTGTTTATGTGTTTGCAAAAGCATCTCCAAATAATATTCAGTAGAGCATTAAATACATGTACATTACCCGAATTTTGGAAAACTTCAAAAATATTCCCAATATTTAAATCTGGAGCTATAAATCAAATAAGAAAATACAGTCCAGTCACCTTATTATCAACTTTGCAGAGGCCTTTGAAATCTCAATCTATAATAGAGTATTTTCGAGCGCAAAGAATAAAATACCATTTGAGCAATGAGGCCCCATATCTAAGACATCAACTATCACCAAAATGATTTGCTTTACACAAACTATCAGCAATGCTATCGATAACCAGTCTCAATTTGATGTTATATACACAGATATATCAAAGGCTTTTGAAACATTGGAGCATAAAATACTAATATCTAAACTGAATAATCTAGACTTCGACGTTAACCCATACCCAATTTCTTCCAATCATACCTCAGTAGGCGATCACAGTATGTCGAGTATAATATGGTCATAAATCACAAACTTTCATTTCTACCAGCGGTACACCTCAGGAAAGCAATTTAGCGCCTCTTGTTTTTTCGCTAATTGTGAATGACATAGAGACATAGGCACTTAGTTTTATATCTGCTTTGTCCACATGATGTATCAATCTTTGACAATAAAGTATATTTGATTGATTGATTTAATGAAAGCATATGGGAAAGATTCTTTTGTTTACCGATTATCTGAAAATTATTTATGTTTGTTGAATCTCAGAATGACTGTAAACTACTCCAAAATAATTTTGACCGTCTAGCAAACTGGTGTTAACAAACCCTTTGAACGTATTGTTGAGTTACAATACTCAACGCCAGGAGCATCTTCTACAGTATTCTCACGTTTTCATATGATTGTGAAGTGCTGTTAGTTTTGTCTCTTGGATTCTTTTTCAAAAGTTCAGTACGGGTTCAAATTCTTTCAATTTGGATATTATTCGTTTTTACGATTCCTCGTTTTTGTTCCTCAAAAGACAATAAATTACCAGTACAGCTTTGTCATCAATTAGGACATGTCGTATAGTATACATTTGGAAAAATAGACTAGGTGCCATCGACACACCAATGCTTGAATTCGTTCATCAAAAACAGGTTACTGAGGATATGCTGAGTATGCTCCAAACTTAGTTTTATGTTTTTTTCAATATTGATGCTGTTTCCAATATATACAGGGCAAATACCGATAATATTTTATGGGAACAATGCTTTGCAAAAATCTTGAGGTTTGGCATTGCACTTGTTTCTTAAGGCTTGCTCCTGGACGATGAATATACTGTCCAATAAATGGTTGTTGTAGCTTCCTTAAAATGAAAAGGTACATCGCAGATGTGACTCAATGAGAGAATAAACCATTGTTGTAGTCGAGAAATTCAATTCATATGAAACAAGTTTTACTGCGTAGCACCCAGAAGACAGTTTTTTCCTCAATGCCATCACGTGATCTTCGAATTTTAATTTACCGTCAATGTTTCCAGAATCAAATCATTTATTGGTGTTAAATGATGGTGTGTTAGATTCACACCAATTTGCTATCTTAGTTATATCCTCGTGAACAAATTTGTTTAAGTCACTACTATTTTTGCTGTGGTATATGTGATGGACGTACCATCGGCAAATACTGTGAACCTACCTGTGTTATTGATGGTGTTATCGGGGGTAATACCACGAGTGCTCGCTGTACTATCGATAGTAATTCTGTCAGAAATCAACGAGATCACATTGCTTGGTAACACCACGAGTCCTTTAGGACGAGTGGTGTTAGCTCAAAGCAATTTGATCAAGTTTAAGATTTCTGACAGAATTATCGATAGTATTGTGAGCACGAGTAGTATTTATTGAGATAATTTCACCAACCAACAAAGTGAAAAAAGTTCCATTGTCGTGAATTCTTCAATAGTTATAGATAATGCCTGATAGACATGAAGTCTGTCAGACTGACATTCATATTACTAGCAAGATAATATTAATTTCTCCATTGTTATTTGGATACGTGGTTGCCATGACAAAGTGGCATTACCGGCTCGAAAGCTAGAAACTGCGAGGCATACGTCCCTTATTGGCCCTAATATTGCAGGAAAGGAGAGTTTCAGACGGCGAGTGAAATTATCATTGATATATAGTAAAATAGAAGTGGACCTAGGACTGAGCCCTAAGGTGTCCCATAGTTTATTTGTTCTATTGAAGAATGTACAGTAGCTTTGACAATTTGTTCTCTACCTGGTAAATTTGTAAATTTGTAAATTTGTAAGAAACACCTCTGAAACCGTAGTTTTGGTCTGTTGCAGCAATATTCCGTGATCTACAAAATCAAAGACCACAGAAGATTGCTGCCACAGTCTCGCCACCATTGATGTTAGTATACAGGGTGATTCCTAAGTTGATGCTTTTTTTATCTGTGTATAGAATTCGTTAAAATAAACAGCTTTTTCAAAAACTTTTTTCAGAAAACTGAAAAATTCGCGAATAGGTGGATCTGTCGAAATGAATCAGTTGCATGGCCACCAAGGTCGCCAGACAACTTTGAACACTTTATTGCAGTTAGACAGTACCGTATTGGACACGTTTTGTTATAATGTAACTGTCATATTTTTCATGTTTTTGGAAAAAGTTATTTGAAAAAGTTGTATCTTTTAACACGTTATATACACAGTTGGAAAAACTATCAACTTAGGAATCAAACAAAATATCGGAAAAAGCATCATTTGTATTTTTATTGGTTTCAAATCCAAATGGTTGTTGCCTATTATTTTATATTTGGTGAGAAAACTCATTATTCTTATTTTCATGACGATAGAGTTCATCAGTATCACCGCCTTTGTGCAGTGTAGTATTAATTGCACTAAAATTGCCACTACTTCATCAAGTAGGTTTTCTATTATATGGATCGATATGTTGTCAATCCCAGAGGATTTTTCATTTTTAATCATGGTAATTAGTAATTACTAGTTTCAATCCATAAGGGTCAGTAAATTGAAAGCTTTAATAAGTATTCCGAGTGCCGCAGGTACAAAACTTTATATCTTCAGTTCAAAATTTTGTTATGCAACCCTGAATTATCCTTCTATGGATTACAACCCAGAATAAAATTATTGGTGGCATACATTTAGAGAAAAAAAAACATATTTGCCCGATTCACACTAGACTCTTCATACTGTAAAAAAAATCAACGCGCTGACTTGGCAAGTTATTTTTTAAAATTGCCCATTCAGTGTAGTTTCTCACATGGTACATCCACTATCTTCCAACTTGGAGAAACATATATAGCTAGTTTACTGCAACAGGAGCTCATTGTAAAATTATTTCAATAATTGAGAATTCGAATGAAATATGTAAAAACTATCAATATTTTACAAAGGTCATATTTTGATATTCTGATCAGCTCTCCATAGGATTACGTTGAGCTTTGGGGTCCCTGTAAATTCAGTAGAACGGTCTGATAATATCAGCCAATTATATCCAATGTGCATATTATGTATAAGTAATATACATACAGAGAGTGTATCACCGATGCGTGGGTGGACGATAGCTGCTTCCCTATTTAAGACAGGAAAACATGTTGTGAATAAAAGTTGTAGAGAGCAATAAAAGCTATGTTCCGAAAATAATTGTCAACATACAGAGTGTCCGATAAATGTGTGACGTATCAAAGTTATGTTTTTTTGAATGAAACACCTGATATATTTTTACTGCATCGAATTTCTTTGAAAAACAGTTTCTTAAAAGTATATGGTTGTATGGGTTTGAACCGGGTGGTTTTGACGTTATGGTGACATTTATGTCCCAAAATGGGATCATTTAAACCAAATATCTCAAAATTAATAATTAGGTAGAACATTTTTTCACCAAATATCTTCGAAAATTGAGCATTTTCATTTCATATTCTTAAATTTATCGAATGGCTCTTTTCCCATACAGGGTCAACTAAAATTTGGGATCACTTTTTCCTTAGTTTTTTCTAATGGAACACCCTGTAAATGAGGCCATACCAGAATAGTCCACACTGAGGTTCTGGAAAATGTAGGGTTTGCCTACTTGATTTCCATCGGAAATGTTTCTGATTTTTGAGGAAAGTATGAAAGATGCCATAAAAGCAATAATGATATTTGTATTCAATGATGAAAAATCACAGCAACAAAATAATCTACAAAAATGTCAAAAAGCGATAATTCACAGATGTTCAAATAATCTCCCAATTGAGTGAACAAAACGTGGAAGAAAAAGAAAATAGGTTAGAATGGGAGATTGTTTGAACATCTCTTGTGAATTAATAGCTTTTATTGCTTCCTACAACTTTTATTTGATTTTTTTTTCAATCTTAAATAGGGAAGCAGCTATCGTCCCCCCACGCATCGTTGATACACCCCGTATAATCTATCGTTAGACAAAATGATCAAAAAGATGAAGAGAAGGAAACGAAAAAATTATTGTTTATTTCTATCATGAATTCAAAAACTTGTGCTCACTCAAACTACCGTGGAAAGATGTAGTTACCATCAGTGGGAGTACAGATATTGCATCGTAGCCCGCAACAAAGCGGCTCTGATTAATTCCTCGGTGGATACTGAAGACGTAACCAGATACTTGGCTTCTCAGCTACTTATGTATTCGTCAGAGTCGTGGATTTAATCTCTTTCGCGAATTTGAATTGGAAACCAACAAGCGTTTCCTCACAATTGAAGTGTGAATTAAAGAAAATACAGGAGTGGTTGATCAGGCATAGGCCCGTGAGATTTTACCTGAAATTGTTCTTTCGAAGAACTATGGAGATTCTGGATCAAACTGATTCAGTTACTTGATGGAAATAGTTACCTGTAGTTTTCATTTGGCATTACACCGATATGGCAACGACACATAAGAGTAATATTTCTGACCGAAGATATCTGGTTGCCTAGTAACTAAACACGATTTATTATAGATTCAGTGTTTATTTGTAAGGGCATTGTTTGAATAGAAGTAAGATAGTTAGTCAATGCCTGTGGAATCAGTATTGGACCCAAACACGAGTGTCATCCAGCGTGATTAGTTACAAACCTAATATTTGACATCTTCCACAAGGAACCCTGATTTCAATGCTGTACCATTGTTTTTGTTCTGTTTACTATTAAATTGAATAACTTAGAAAGAATGACTAGTTTAACGAGAATTAATTGTTCAAATTATGAAGGACTGTACGAAAAAAGCCCTTTATGTGTTGTGATAGTAACTAGTTTTCGAGAATTTTCATTTCAAAAAACTTGCTGATACGCTTCAGATAAATCGATTTTCGAAATTTTTTTACCTTCTTTCAACTTCGAAAATAAATATTCATTACGTGGTAAAAAAAGTGTTGTACGTTTAAGTTGGCATTAAAAGTAATATCTAAGTCACCACAAAATCTCAAATCTCCACTTGATTTAAGAATTGGAACAATGGGAGTTGCCCATTCCGAAAATTCAGTCGGAACTAACACCTTGTTTTCAACTAATACAGTGACCGGCAGAAAGTACGCATCATATGGGAATTTTTTTTATTAATAAATTTTGACAAATATTGATATTTGCAATCGCTTCTGCATCAAAAGAAACCCCAAAAGACGTTGTACAGTGCCGTTCGTCTTTTCGAGGTTGGCGGGAAATTTAAAAAATTTGAAAATTATTTCTCAAAACACGCTTGTTTGTGAAAATATCGAGAAATGTTAATGAGAAAAGTTGTTCAGATTGACATTTTATAGCTATGTACAAGTTTTGAAAAAGATCTGAGATAAAAAAATAAAAATCAATTTTTTGCCACAAAAAAAAAATCTTTTTGGAAACATACATTTCTGACGAAGAAACTCATTAGTAAAGCCAACACTAATATTTCAAATAATGTTTGGTGAAGATTCGCAAGCTATTCCTATTTTATTCGGAGAAAATTTGAAATCTGTGATTTTGCAGTGTGATCAGCTGCTTCATAAGAAGTCACTGAAATATCTACAGGACAATCGGGTCAATTCTGTTTCTCAGTAGCAAGATTGTTATCATAGCAAGACAATTTTCACAGCAAAATAAACATCGGCCATTCCATAATATCGACCATTTAGAGGAAATAATACGGCAATGTATTTGTAACATTACACCACAAATGCTGCGAAATGTGTCCAGAGAAATGAAATCTCGAACCAGTACATGTATTGAACGTCAGGGTAGACATGTCGAGTAATGAACAATTACAAAGTTTTGAGTATGTATCGAATTGTTTGGTTCACATAATCATTTCAGCTTCCAATTTTATTATAAAATGTATGAAAATTAAAAGTTAAAGTTGTGTAAGTTCTAGTTATTTCAAAATATTAATTAATATTTTGTTCTATTAAGAATTTCAAATTGAAATTGTGTAGATACTTGGTTATTAATTAATAATAAAAAGTATCGGAATTATAATGTCCTGTAGATATTTCAGTGACTTCTTATGAAGCAGCTGATCACACTGCAAAATCACAGATTTCAAATTTTCTCCGAATAAAATAGGAATAGCTTGCGAATCTTCACAAAACATTATTTGAAATATTAGTGTTGGCTTTACTAATGAGTTTCTTCGTCAAAAATGTATGTTTCCAAAAAGATTTTTTTTTTGTGGCAAAAAATTGATTTTTATTTTTTTATCTCAGATCTTTTTCAAAACTTGTACATAGCTATAAAATGTCAATCTGAACAACTTTTTTTATTAACATTTCTCGATATTTTCACAAACAAGTGTGTTTTGAGAAATAATTTTCAATTTTTTTAAATTTCCCGCCAACCTCGAAAAGACGAACGGCACTGTACAACGTCTTTTGGGGTTTCTTTTGATGCAGAAGCGATTGCAAGTATCAATATTTGTCAAAATTTATTAATAAAAAAAATTCCCATATGATGCGTACTTTCTGCCGGTCACTGTATATCAATTTTCTTCTTAATTTTTTATTTCAAGACAAACGGTACTGGACGCGCCTTATTGAACTTAGGAATAGCTCCTTCTTTTAAAGTTAGCCTGACTGAAAATTTATTGAAAGTGCCCAATTTAGTTTCAAAGACATCTGCATAATTTGTTTGCAACCAATCAATTTTTTGTTTAATGTTCAAAATTTCGTCACCAGAAAACTGTTCGCACTCACTATAAGCAAATTGTAATTCACAGATACCTAAGTTGAGCATACTCAAACCATTACGACCAATAATTGGTGGACCCCCATTCTTTATAATATACGTTTCGAGAACATACGTGTTGTTTTCATGAATAACATTGAAATTTGCATAACCAACGGGTTCAAATGTCAATCTAACATAGTCTTTCAGTCTCAGATCATTTTTGTGTAAAGCAATATTCTTGAAATGTCTCGAATATAAATTTTCGGATATTGCAGATTGGGAGAATCCTGAATTAGCTTCAAAGCTTAAAGTCATATTTTCTACGGTCAATTTAACATACGTGGGTTTCACGTTACCATTACCATCAATAATATTGAAACAATGTAAACTGAAAATTGATTCGCTTTGAACGTCAGAATTTTACATATCGCTAATGATATTAACGTTTTTTGACAAAAAATTATTATGTTCTTTACATTGAGGCGCCAAATGACCTTTTCGACCACATTTATGAAAATTGCAATTTTTATAAACACGATCACTTGCTAAATCATTAGGTCGCTCACAAATATTATATATCACTTGCTTGACAGTTTTACTTTCTGCTGACTGACTGACTGACTCATGTTTGTCTTGCTGATTTGTTTAGAAACGCTTTGCTTTGCTCGGTCTTCGTGAACTAAAGATTCAGGTCCCCTTCTTGATTGACGTTGTTTGTAGAAGTTCAATGGTTCCGTTTTAATGTTCCTATCGCCGCTTCCCTGAAATTGTGTTATTGCAATGTCGATTCCTTCGCTAAAGCTAATTTCACAAATTTTTAAAGTAACTGCATCAGCAGAGGCATCCTCTTTCAAATAATCGATCCATAATATTCATTTGATTCATTCCAATTACAAAAATATCTTGCATTACCAAATTCTATTCTGTTCCAAACTTGCATGTTGAGGCTAAACTTTTTATCCTTGTTTTCCATTCTGCTACACTTTCAAGTAAATCACGTTTTGCTGTATAAAACTTGAGTCTTTCTGCAAAATACGACTTCACTGGCGAAAAATGTTCATTGAGTAGATCCACAAGCTCATCATAAGTTTTGGCGTCAGGAAGATTAGGTACACATAAATTTCGAACTAAAACGTAGGCTTTCTCATTTAATGTATTCAAAAGTATGGCTCTTTTTCGTTGTTCCTCTTCAATATCATTTGCTACGGAGAACTGATTCAGTCTTTCCTTGAACATGGAAAATTCAGAACTCTTGGGATCGAGAATGTTGAGCGTACCGAGGAGTCCAACAAACGTTTGCGGTATTGTCGATGAATTTGCAGAAAATTCGGTTTTTTCACTGAATGTATGAACCCTGCGTGGGAAGGAAATAGCCTTGTCGCCAATATTCTGTTTGTTATTGAATTGAATAACTCAGAAAGAATGACTAGTTAAGTGAACATTTATTGATTAAATTATCAATTGTCCCATAAATTGTCAAAGTCCGAAACATAGTCGAATCTGGTAACCTGATTGACATACAGAGAGTAATACCATTGTTTAAATAGAACATAGTTAGTCAATGCCTGTGGAAAAGGTATTGGACACAAACGCGAGTGTCATCTAGCGTGATTAGTTACAAACATGAATATTTGGCGTCATTTTAATGCAGGTATCTTAAAAAAAAACCCTGGTTTTAATGCTTTTCCATTATTTTAATCAAGTTACGACATGACTTGGAGGCGAGATCACTGAAGTTACGACATGACTTGGATGCGAGCTCACTATCGCCATCTACATGTCGCATCCATTTTGATCCAATTATAATCCCATAAGGTTGACTATCTTCTATATAAACAATGGTAGTACCTATACATCATAGTTTCAATCGTGTTACGACATGACTTGGAGGCCAGATCACTGAAGTTACGACATGACTTGGATGCCAGAGCACTGACGACATCTACATGTCGCCTCCATTTGGATCCAATATTAATCCCATAAGGTTGGATAACTATCTTATCTCTATTTAAACAATGGGAAGAGTATCTGAATGCTGTTTCTGCATGATGTAGACCGTTACATCATTTTCAGATGTGAGTTCCAGTTCAGCATTCTATCCAGGATAGTCCAGGAAGTCCCATATATTGTTCATCACTAGGAAACGGAATGATTACACTATCGATAAAATGAGATATCAACACTTGAAATGCCACGGTGGGTGTGAGTGGTCCACCAAATGACATCAAAAATTTGTCACAGTATCAACTATTGACACCAGTCAAATGATAACTACTTGCGGCATCTTGTCTTGACGCGTTTCATTTGGTACAAGCGCTCAAGCGCACATGATTCAATCATTCTAAGGTGATGGTGGTTTTTATTGGTCCTTGTTCCAGTTGTCCACCCTGAAAGATTTTTGACACAGACTTAACGTACGCTCGATGCGAGCACGTTACATACGAGATTTCTATGTTCGCAATCGCAGAAACAAAAAAAAAATGTTTTTTGTAAAATTTGTTTCCTACGAATCTCCCATCAGGTTGTTCGGAGAAAACTCCAGAAAAGAAGAGCTTGTGCGAGCAAGAGAGATCCATGACCTACAGTTTGAATAAAAGTGGATTCCGAACCACTTCATCTCAGTAACAGGCGGTGGGATCGAACTCGGAATGCCTGGGTGGAAGGCAAACGCTCTAAAACTACGACCACTTCGCTTGAATATCAGTATCACTAGAATTCTAGTGGAAATCAAAATGTTTCCAAATTTTTGGTGAATGAATTATTTATATGATGATCGATTAATGCCTACTACTGATTTGAATAATCTGAATGCACACCTACCGTCTTTTTCGCAAAAAACAAAAACCGATTTTGGAGAAGTTGTACGAAGAAGACATTTAACTTTCAGCTACGTGTATATATTCATTTCAACTCTAAAAATTAAAAATTATATTCAATTATTCTTTTACAAATCCTACAAATTCATCTGTAGAAGAGCACATCCTACAACCACTGCAAAACTGTAACATACCGTCAATTCCTCGTAAAATAGGAAAAGATGTGAATTAATTTCATCAGTAGGTGTATGTTATGAAATGTGAATATTTATTTCTCGTTCATAAATGAAAATTTCGTCGAACTTTACTAGCAGGGGTTTGATAGTAGTAGTATCTCGGGTTCTATTTTTCAATTGAAGTAAACAAAAAAAATTGGTTGGTATTGATGAACACCTAATCACCTTTCTTGTGCCTTTCTTGTGCCACATTATCATAATATGGGTTGTTTTTTTTTTTAAATCGAGAAACACCTTAAAATTTGCGATGAAAATACAAATTCACATTTTGGAATCTTATCTTCCACATCAGTCTCGCTGAATGCTATTTTGACATCGTTATGAAATTTGCATCGTACTTTACGCAACAGCTGAGCTATTGAAATTTTTCAACTGTTATTTTGAATGAGGTACTATTAGTGGAGTGGGAGAGTTGACAATTATGCCAATATATTTCACTTGTGGCAACCAATGCGCCCCTTTGGATTCAGAAAGTACATGGATAGACGGGCTAAAATGGAAGTTTTAGTGGCCCTCTAGCGGATTTGGCGGGTCATTCAACGGAAGTTACGTATTTAGCTTAAACTCTGAAAGTGTATACACGATTCTGGTGAAACTAAGCCTTGTAGAGTAAAATATACAGCAGTATTATTACTTCCCTAAATATGGCAATGAAACCTTCATTTCCATGTTAAATTCAGCGATATGAGGCACACTTAAAGTATAACTGTAATGCGAGTTTGAAATATACATACAAGAATGAGGAACAAACGAATTTACAACACCATATTATTCCACTTCAATATCCAAGTACCATAATATTCGATATACAGGGTATATCTTGACAAGTAGAAGAATTCAACTAAAATATTTTCGTCATTGTGACGTTTCTGTATTTACCGGAAGTGACGTCATCTTTATTATTTTTCATGGCACACCCTGCGTTTCACCTCATTTTTTTATTTTTCTCAGGATTTCGACTCTAACTGATGTTCATCATGGCAAGTGTGTTATAACTAGGGCTCATTTTCAGAATAAAATTGACCTTTGAAAAAAAGAGGGTTCCCACTTGAAAAAGTTTATATTCTTTATTTTTCTCATTCACTTATTGGACCCACATAATTCCGCCATCCGTTCATCCTTCAGTATTCATGATTCACTCACTGCATATATTTTTTGAATGTTAATTTGAATAACAATGACGTGTGTTCGAGAGACTGCATCCGTCTCATTTTCAAAAAATGTCGAATATCTCAAAAACGGTTCATTTTAAATAAGGGGTATGATGCATGAGCTAGAATCGAAATCATAAGAATTAAAAAATGAGGTGAGGGAACGTCACAATAATGAAAATATTCTAGTTAAATTCTTCATCAGTTCTTCACCCTTACCACCAATTTCTAAAATCGCCCTAATTGTACTTCTCTGTACATATATAGATTGCGTTAATCTGTCAAGATATATGGGGACACTGGGGTAATGGTGGTCAGAGGGCAATAACAGTCACTATCATAAATTCAAAACTAAACGCGTCAGAAGAATCAGAGCAGATGGTGATAAGCTGTGGTTTATAGATAAGCTGTGGTAATCCGAACCACTTCAGCTCAGTGACACGCGACCGGGGATCGAACCCGGACCGCCTGATGGGTGTAAGCCAAACGCCCTAACACCACGACCACTTTGCTCAGGTCCAGGTCCAATTGATCATTTAGTAAACAATTCAAATTTTTCAGTTCATTAACTTCCAAGAATTCTAAATAATTAGTCCAAATAGCCTTATTTTCAACATGAAGGAAGGATTGATCCTTCGAAACATATGTCTGTTTGTCTCTAGACAACAATAAAGATTATTTTGGAGGAGTTGGACTGTAAGTTTTCCACCCATCCAGTTAATTTATTGAATTTTCTACTTCTGTTGGGAATTTAATGTTTGGGTGGATAGTGTTAAGAGCAAACACTACCTTGGTAAAACGGAAATTCGTTTTAAGCCCACAGTTTTCGTTTGAAAATTTTTTAATTTTTTTTGCATTACTCAATGTTTTTGTGTAAATTCTGGAACCTCAGTGATTTTTGGTTATGATAATTTTTAAGAAAAAAAATTCAAATGGCATAATGAATTGAAGAAATTGAGAGTTTCCGGAATTCTTATGGGACCACTGAGCCCAAACAAAAAATATCTCTTTCTTGAAATCAATGGTTTTTGCAATAAACAGATTCTACGATCGGGAAATTTATACCTGATTAGCGCTGTAATCGAGAACGGACAGGTGCTTTGTTGCCAATGTTCATCGAGTTCATTATCCTTCCCCTTCTGTATGCATGTTGAATTCTGTTGATTGGGCTCACCCTTAGGGGCCCCTCCAGCAGCAATCTGTTCACCACCTTTTTCAGCATTTTAAGCGAGAGCTGTGTTAGGCTGATGGGCCTGAAGGATTTTGCTATTGTGTAGTATCTTTCCACCGCCTTGGGGATGAAGACTACTCTCGCTGACTTCCCGACCTTTGGATAGGACCTTAGCGCTATACTGGATCGGAATATCCTTCCCAAGATTGGGGCAAAAAGTTTCAGACCCCACTGCAGCATTGCTGGGAAAATTCCGTAAGGTCCTGCTGCCTTATATGGGTTGGACTCGTTCACTGCCCAAGCTGTAGCATCGGTCGTAAAGACCCCCTCTGTCAGTTGCCAGTCCCCATGGGGGACCTGCTGTGATGGCAGATCACGTTGGTCATCTTCGACACCACTCGGGAAGTGTACCTCTGCGAATAATCGAAGGAAGTTGTCCATGTCTCATCTGGTCCACAAGGCTGTTATGGAATCTTTTGTCTCATTGCTCAGGATTCTCATGAGTTTGGCGGATTCCATTAGGGAGTTGATTCCCCCATAGTAAGACTTCCAGCTAGCTCTTTTACCTTTTTCTCAGCTCCTCTTTCAACTCTATACTCGTGGTTTTGTAGCCTTCCCACGCATCCACGTTTCCCTCCCTAATGGTTTTGTTATGGACATATCTGGTCACTTCTCTCAGGCCCTTCAACGACTGGTTCCACCAGCGAACCCTGCGCTTTGAGGCCGTTCCCAAACAGCATGCACCCTCAAATCCCTTGATCATTGTTTCTCTTAGTCTTTTTACTTCCTGGTCTAGTTCTCTCTGATCCCTTGTCAGCCCTAAGAGCTTCCAGTAAGGTGTCCCAGTTGATTGCTCTAGGGTTTCAGCGTTGTGGAACAACCTGAGCTTCTACGTAGACATTAAACCTTATCATTCGGTATCAGATGTAAAATAAGTGGGTACGTAAAACTAACAGAGAAGTTGACAAAAAACAATTAAAATATGGAATAATACGCGTAGAGTAAAATCACTTGAAAAATAAAATCATAGCAGAGTTTCACTGTAAATTCCTCAAGATTATAATATGATTTTTTGAGTAGAGCTTCTTTCATTAGGTTTCTGATTTTGTAATTCACTTCACTTCTGATTTCGGAGGGTACATGATAATTTTTTTTGCTTTCATTGATCAGTCTTTTGTCAAAGTTGATTTCGGAATACGGTACGGCCTTTTAACAACCATACTTTTAAACAATCTGATCCTATTGATCACAATCAAAACATGTCATGAATAGAAATTTGGCTGTGGTCAGATATAGCTTCATATCACTGATTTTAACACGGAAATGGAGGTTTCGTAGCCCCATTTGGGGTATCACACTAATGTATATTTTGCTCAAGGAGTCTCAGTTTAGCCCAAATTGCTTAAACATTACCTGCATTTCGGACATCTATTGTATTGATGGTTGATTTCTATCTCTTTCAAATTTTTTCACAACGTTTCGTTTGCATGAATCTGCAATCGCCTTCTGGTAAGTAATGACAAATTCAGATTCTTCGCGATGTTTTAAAGGTCTTTAATAAGAGTGTAATCACGGTGTGATTACGCGTGGTGTTGTGGCTTGCGTGGTTTCGTTCTTTTTGCTCCAAAACGGCCCATGAGCAGTCTCCACACGTTTTTAATTTCTACGCTCGGTTGACTGAAGGTATTATTGGCTCCGATGTAGGCGGTTTATATAAATTTTTGTTTAAACCAATCTTCCTCTACATGAAGAATACTGGACTCGTTCCGAAGAATTCGGTGGTGCTTTGTCCAGGCGTGGTAAGCCATTCCCGATTTTGAGGATTCCCCTCGTTGAGTCCACTTTTTATGTTCGGCAATTCTTACTGATGATGGCCGATATAAGAATCTCCACATTCGCATGAGACTTTGTAAATACAGTTTTTGCTGGATTCTGTCGTGTTTTCTGGTTTCGTCTTGGTGGTAGAAATTAAAAACGTATTAAGATCGCTCACGGGCCGTTTTGGGGGAAAAAGCGCGAAACCACACGCGCCACAATACCGCGCGTAATTGCACCGTAACTAAAGACCTATAAAATATATTGTAGAATCTGAATTTGTCATTATTCACCAGAAGACGATTGCGGATCCAAGCAATCGAAACGTTGTAGAAAAATTTGAAAGAGATAGAAATCTTTCAACCATTGAGACGATGGACGTCCGAAATGCAAGTAACCAAGTTACTACATCGTCTACAACCTTCAAACTGAATGAGTTACTTCCGGTAAATGGCTAGGGGGTCAGAAAAATTAATTGTGTCTGGGATTATTCGACTACACCCTTGTACTATCCAAATGCAAAAGGGACGCATTGGGGTCCAGATGTGAATTTTTCAATGTCTATCCTACCCCACTATATTCTTTTCCGATTTTTCCAACAGGTAGCAAAAATCGGCAACGGAGGAGATACGCCCGCTGGTGGTTCGATTGTCGACAGAAACAGTAACACCTCGCCGCGGGATGGCGAAAGACAAATCGCCACAATTGAAGCCCATCCGAATCCCATCACTATTCCGACCGTCACGTGCGATCTGGCGTCGGACATATCCACCAGTGACAATGCTGAGATTCCAGGGCAGGAGGCCCAGGAAGAGAAGGACACGCTGAAGGTAATTGAAAAATAAACTACTTCACAGTTTTTTGATTCGATGTAGCCGATACTGGATGAAAATGAACGTTTGTAATCAAACTTCATTATAGATTTTTACAAAACCGTGACATATGTTTCGCCAATACAATGGCTTCTTCAAGCAGAAATGTACTGAGTCACAATTACGACTATATTCCCTAACCGTTACTCAATCAGGGAGCAGTTGTCTACAAACCCTCCAGTATCAGGACAATTACCCCCTGGACAAAAACCCCCGGATTTAAACACCCCGACAATAACCCCCTCGTGAAAAATACCCCTGGTTCATAAAACCCCTGGGCAACAGAACAGGAGCCGTTTTGAATTTACAATTGATAAACCAGTGTGATGATGATACTTATATTTTCAGATTATTATTGTTTCAACATCCTGTTATTACTTACTAAGCCAGAATCATATAATATATATTCTTGGCCATTTTTTATAGATTGAAATTGACTTGTAATAATCATTTCGCTGACGTCTGATGGAACTGGTAGTGGATTTTTTCTTCAGGTAATTTCAAAATGCGAACACACCGAGCATATGCTTCGATTTCACATTCTCATACTCAACGTGGCATGAATTCAATGATTCACATGTGACCCCAATTTCTTCTAGATCCCTGGTGAGCGGAGATGCCTATGTTCTCTTCTATGAGAGGGAAAGCTCTTAATCGCTGCTTTCAGATCGTACTTAGTTTTATTTTTATGTTTCATTTGTATTTTTATTGTTTTTATATTGTATTTTGTATATTATGTACATGTTCTTATACAGTGTATTTTGTGTTGATTATTAGATTGTGTTCATTACGAACACTCGATCCGTAGTTAGTTTGAAATATGTCAGATTTTAGCAACTATTAATGATCGAATTACCAGCTTTGAAATTTATCATTAGGTTTAGTTATATTCAAATTGTGATGAATAAGAATCAATGATAAGGACAATAAATTCCTTTTTAATACCTTTATACTCACAGTCTAGTGCAACAGTGCCCTTTGTTAAAATCTCATGTCCCGAATATGATGTCAATGAAATATTACTCTTTAGTAGATGTTTCTCCTTTCCACATCTAGTTTTCAAAATTTCAGTTAAAATATTAATGTCACTTCCGGTACCTATCAATTTTTATTTTCAGTTTTGTACCAGAAATGGTGAAAAATTCATTCCATTCAATAGAGTTGTTATTTATTTTTGTAATTGACCAAATAATTCGTTTATCTTCAGCATTTATATCAGATGCGCTTGGGTTTTCAATTTTTAATTCATTATGTTTGTATTCATTTTCACAATTTGGATTGTGAAAATGATTGAAATTCCTACACATGTGAGAGAAGTGACCTTTCTTTTTACATTTGGAACATATTTCAGAAAATGCTAGACAGTTGTTGAAATGGTGTGAATATCCACATTTGAAACAACGAAATTCCCTGTTTGGGTATACATTTCTGGACTGATTGATATTTGTTTTATGATATTGTGGAAGGTTTCGGAATCAAGTTCACATGGATATTATCATCCGATTGAATTTCATATTCTGTTGTATTATTGATAATTTTTTGGGTATTTACATTAATTTCCAAACTACGACAAATACCAATGGTCTCTCTCATTCAGTGTTAAATTTGATTTTTGTAATGAATTTCCTTGTATTCGTTTATTATAAATCTTGAAAACTACTCTGTTACAATTATAAAATGCGAGCGCAGCGAGCATTTGCTTTGATTACCATTTTTTATACTAATTAGTGATCGAATTACCAGCAACTTGGAAATTTGGATTAGTTAGGTTATGTTAGATCGTATCGCTTTTTTACGTTAAGAAATTCGGTGCCTATGCAGCCAGAAGAAAATGAGTCTCTTCCTTCTGGTAATTCATTAAATACGAGCGCAGCGGCCATCTGCTTTGTTTTCACTAATTTAAAACTAATTATTGGTCAAATTACTAGCAACCTGGATAGCTAGGTTGGGTTGTGACCCTTTTCTATATTAAGAAATTCACTCCATGGCCGAAAACGTAGTAATTCGAAAGGTATGCCAAAAGCGTGCCTTATTTTCAAATGAATTTAATAAGACTGGCGTGTCTTATATTCAAATGTTTTTCATTCGGATGTTTTTTCAGGTGTTAATTTTTTTCGGTTCGTTTATTTTCATTCGAGAATTAACGATAACATTTTTTGGAATCAAATTATATTGTAGAATTGTGTTTTGGTTCATCTTGCACCGGGCTTTTTTTGTTCCGGGGTTTTTTTCCGATGGTTTTTTGTACCAGGTGTATTTTTCACTAGGAGGTTAATGTCCTGGGGGTTATTGTCGGGAGTTTTCTGTTAATGGGGTAATTTTCCTAGAACCCCGTGTTATTGTGGAGACGACATTGCGTTTTACTTAGCTTGTCTTCATAACGTTTTGAAATAATGAAATAGTTATTACTTCGATGAAACTGTTTTATACCAATTGCTTCATCATGCCATTATTTAGGATAGCAATTTATTTTATTTGATTTTCGTCATTACTAAAATGCCGCCAAACTCACTAATCAAAAAATCATCGAACTACTTTTAGATGTAACCAAAATTTAGGACTGTTGAAACAGCGTAATGGGATCACAATTTTTTATAATAATCGCTCAATGGCAGGAACTAAAAGTTGAAATGGAACGTTCAAATTTGAGACAAACGTGTAAAATCGGATTATACAATTTTTTAAAAAATCATTTGAAATACGAGAAAATGAGCCTACTTCAAGCGATTATTTGAAAAAAAAACTTTTTACATGTAGCAAAAGTCACGAGTCCCTGACCAAGAAAGCTATTTTTCATCTACTCTGAAGCAAAACTTAACTGCCAAGTCGAATTTCGAAATTAATGTTTATTAAACGTTTTTCCCGAATGATACCAACTCTTTGGAGAACACTGTATACATGAATATTTGAAACAGCTAGAAAATACAGAAACTTAGAAAACTACTCAAACAACAAAACTACTCCAATTCTATCCGACGAGCGTTTCGCCAACAAACTTAACATAATCAGGAACTTCTTAGCTTTCTCGCTGAAAATTCTCCATCTCACGATATATTTTATATGCATGCCTCAACTACTTATCTCGATTGGATTTATTTCATAATTAATTTCACTCAATGATCGCGCAGCCCTATTAAATTTATATCTTAATTAATTTTACCTTACGTTGGCTATACTACCCGTTCGCTCTGGGTACACACAATCTAATTTACCGTCGTTATTTCAATTTGAAAATATAACAGTCTATTTATAATTAACTTCTGAAGAATAATGACCTTTGTTTTAAAGTCAAACTGAAAACGGAAAACTGTTACATTTTCATTTTATTGTAATATGAACTTGAACAATGGACTGAATGGAACAGGGCCATTTGCCACATTAGTTTCACTCTGATATTTCGCAATTTCCAGACTCTCTAATCCATCGAGTAGTCTTCCATCAAGTACTTATCTAACTAATGTTTAACTTTAATTATCAAATCGGCGATTATTTTCGAAAGCATGTTGGGTAACACTCAATGTTTCTGATCTGTAATCAAATATGAGTGATATGTTCTTCGAATCGAGTGTACATTACCGTCCAAGTTTGACCAGCTCACTTCATACAATCCCCGAATAACTCATAAGGTTCGTTCAAAAGTCATAGAGTTACGAACGGATTTCTTACTTATTTGTGTTCTGATCAGTAGTCTATTGAATTCACGAAATGATGGTTTATCTCAGCGACATAGATAAATAGATATAAATACACCGAAAAAACTATTGGGATCACAATGTGAAATTGCGTAGATATTTACTGGAAAGTTTCAGTCCCATAACTTTAAAAATAAATTGCACACAATGTGATTTTTACAAGCACGCTGTGAAAAAAATTAGTTTTTCAGAAGTATTGTGAAATTCCATATAACCTGTAGAATTCACAAGATATGTCAGTAAAAAAATATCTTTTTTGTAAATTGCTATTCAAAATGTAATATCGCAATGTAAAATCACAGATACTTGCTGTTTTTTCAAAAAGTATTTTAACTTCACCAGTTTTATGTGTTTTTACAGTCCACTATGAGAATTCACATTTTGAAAATACAACTAATTTACCCACTCTCCTCTGAAATTACAAGACCTGAGGTGTAAAATCAAATTGATGGTAAAGGACCCCGCAAACACCTTATGGAATTTGGGTGGATTTTTTTGAATTTTTGGTATGATGTAGTCCATGTAATTGTCAACCAATATTACCATTGCGCCAACCTGAAAAAATGAACAGTTTTGCTGCTAGGGGGCGTTGAAATCATCCCTTGCGCAGATTAGACTATTTAGTTTTGAACCCGGTAACAACATTTTCACTTGTTTCATTGTTGCTAATATTGCACAATATTGTGCTGTTTTATAAAAAAAAATCTTACCCCCTCCCCTTTTTCCCCCAACTCCTATTATGGAACGCAAAGAAAATATTTCTCGAGTGCCTTCAAATGTATCGTCGACTATATACTTATAGTTTCGTGCCGATACATTTTAGGCTCTTCCACAAATGTTGTTTCTTGTCCATTTTGCAATAACTCATTTCAATATTAAAATTTACAGAAATTTCTATAGTACTAATATTCAAAAGTTCTCTACGGCGCCGGCGATACTAAAAAAAACAGTTGTTTCAATCCCAGTATCATAATACAAGGCTAAACCCTTCTCATTTCATATTCTGAATGTATCTAATATGTGAATTAATGTGATTCCTTTGGAAATCAGAATGCTATCTATCACTTACACAGAAATTTTGTGATTGTAAATCTATCATGTGACGAATTTTCAAACCCGGGGAAATAAGATTAAACATTTACTGTTTTTTCCATTTTGAAAAATGCTATCAGACTCATTTTCCAATGTCATAAATTACCCAGACTTATTTTTAATTACAGTTCATAATTGTATCAATTTATGTGCTGAAATTTCAAGCCTGGAAAAATAAGGGTTACGGATCCGCAAAATCGGTCAAATTTTTTAATCCGTAAATTTTTAGCCAGGCTCACTTTCCGCTATCTGAGTAAGCCAGACTGCTATTTTCATACACTTGTTCTACTTTATAGACCGTCAGATAGTGACAGATTTAGGTGCCCCATTTTCACATACAAGCCTCGAATAGGGTTGAAAAGTAAGTCGATGTTGAGTAAAATTAAGGGAAATTTACGAGTGGCTCGTGGGGAAAACATATGGAAAAATCAAAAAGAATTTCCATTAAATTTTCCGACGACAAAATCTACTTTTCCATTCACGCCACTCAAGCCATTATGTTTTTCGGTCTAGTGACGATGTAGGTTTTCATGGTTTCGATGGGCTTGCGTGGGAAAACCTGTTAAAATCTCGATTTTTCTTTACAAGATTACAGCCTCATTTCAACCCTTTAGTCACCTTCAACACTCAAGCCTTTGATCTTCTGAAGCCAGGTTCTATTAATTAATGATTAGGTGAACACGGCTCGCGTTAAAATATGGAAAATCGAATTTTCCATGAAAAATCGAATTTTCCATATGTTATCCCCAGGAGCCACTCGTAAATTTCCCTCCATTTTACTCAACATCGATGTACTTCTCAACCCTATTCGAGGCTTGTATGTGAAAATGGGGCACCTAAATCTGTCACTATCTGACGGTCTATTAGTAAATGTGAAACATTTATGACTGGGAAAATATGTGAACTTGAATTTTATTTTAATTTTTGGAATCCATCCAAAAATATCAGCTAGAAAATTGTTAATTTTTGTCACTAAGAGAACAGATTAAAAGATTTACACCGACTGGACAAATGAGTACGAAAAAAATTCACTGCCTCCTGGACTATACCCGCTTATCAGGTAGTCATGATCAGAAATGAGTAGGCAATACTACCTAGGCATATTCTTTATATTATAATCAATGGGTTGAAATGAAATTCGTTTGGATGAAAAATGGGTGAAGCTCAGAAAAAAAGTTAAAATCAATTAAATTGAAGATAGCCATGACCAAATTTCGATAGGCAAGGCCATTGTTTATATAGAAGATAGTCAACCTTATGGGATTATGATTGGATCAAAATGGATGCGACATGTAGATGGCGATAGTGAGCTCGCATCCAAGTCATGTCGTAACTTCAGTGATCTGGCCTCCAAGTCATGTCGTAACTTGATTAAAACAATGGAAAAGCATTAAAATCAGGGTTTTTTGAAGAAACCTGCATTAAAATGACGTCAAATATTCATGTTTGTAACTAATCACGCTAGATGACACTCGCGTTTGTGTCCAATACCTTTTCCACAGGCATTGACTAACTATGTTCTATTTAAACAATGGCAAGTCCTTTCGGGCGAATTCATCTATTTATGAAATTACATAAAAAATATGTTTCATTCAGTTAACAGATAGGAGAAGGTCGACCTCTTTTCAGCTCCTGTACTATTACTAAATCATACAAGAATAAGATCAGTATTTTGTCTTCAGTTTCAAACTTGACCGAGGTATACTCAGTTGGAAACTTACTGTTGAATTGTGACACAAATGTGTTTATATTGACCAGTTTTGAGTCAAAAACAGAATAGACGTCGACCAGTTATATCCATAAGCCAATCAAAAGATGAATTTTTCGCTAAAAAAGTACTAGTAAAAAACCATCTACGCCATCACATGAAAAATAGTCCGTAGGTAAATTTTGTTATGTTTTCGACTGTTATTTATTAATTTTTTACAAACATTAATAAATAAATAAACATTTAAATACAATTTTTTTTCCATCTTTGCATTCAAATGTTTATAACAAATTAATGAATGACAGTTTCGAGTCAAAAACATAACATTATATAACTACGGGCTGCCTTTTATATGATGACACATTCGGTTTCCTGCTGGTATTTTTGTTGAAAAATCACTCATTTTATGCTCTATTCTATTGATTGGAGTACTAACCCATACCGTAATAAAATAGCCAAGGATTTTTCTTGCTCCCGTTTAAAATCGACTCATGAACGAATATGCTATGAAGGGAGACTAAGGGTTTTCCTTGTTGTTCGTAGATGCAATTATTGAACTGAAAATAATTCTGCTTCATGCAAAGCCCGACGAGGCTTAAATACTTTTGGATGGTTTCCTCAATGAAACATTTGGTAAATCCCTCAAACAATCGAAGGTTTTAGGTATTGGAACACTCGGAAACAAAGAACTTAGGTACATCAAAAGAGACGAGAATTTCCCCTGATGCCGTTTTACATGTTTAATTTGATCGATGAAGTTTGGTGAGTTTTTAAAATGAAATGGCGAATTGTGTGATATGAATGCGGCTAAGGGTCATATTTCATGCAGCCCATTGCTCAAGTTCATATCACAATAATTGCATTAATTACATCATGCAGTTTCCCGTTTCTAGTATGACTTTCTAACGAAGGTCATCAGTTAACAAAAGTTATTTATAAATGGAATGTTATGTTATTAAACACAAATTAGAATAGTTATTTAGATTATGGGTAGAGTGGGAGGGTAGTGTAGCACGTATGTTTGATAAAATTAATTAAGACATAAATTCAAAAGGGCGGAGTAATGTTGCAGTACGATATGTTCAATTAATCAAGATATGAATCCAATTAAGATTCATAGATTCAAAACACGCATCTATAGAATACGTTTTTCAATTAAAAAGCTTATGGCTTCTAATGATGCGAACTTCTGTAACGTAGATAACGCTACTTTTGTTACCCGGGCTTGTCAGTAGAGAACAGAGGTTGTGTTGCAAGACATAACCAACTGATCTGTTTTTCTCATATTATGTACTAGTATTATTGGAAAATGAAGACCTATCATTATTATAATATTGTGACTTTGGACTAAGGTAACTGAGCCATATAAGGCCAGGGTTCCATATAAGTCCCGCTATCAAATGTCGCCACCCATGATAACCAAAACGAAGTAAACAAAGCCCTTCCACTTCCAAGAAGTCTCCCGAAAACTAGCCAAGGTTAATACCTGCGTTGTCTGTTGCACGCGTTTGTCAGTTAAAACCTAACCGCCGAAGAGGTGTGTGGCAGCTGCGTGATCTAAAAACAGCGTTTTTTTCCAAGTGCTCAAATTGTGTATGAAAGTAAGTGAATATTTTTTTATTATGTTACCATAGAAATGCGTATAGTTTTAGCTATCTACTAGTATAGTTTTTGAGCAAGCCTTGGTATTCCTTGTTGCTTTGCGATCATTTTATTTTTTCAAAAAATGAAAAATTATCAGGGCCCCAATAAGGCCCACAATTTTGGCCCAAATAAGGCCGGGGCCTTTATTGGACCCTAATATAAACTTTCTGCCATTTATCAATGTAGGTACCAAGTAGGTTTATATTTTAAAATTTCCAGGCATCATGGAACCTCCAAAAAAGCGGGCAAAGTGGTCGCAAGAACAGCTGCGGCGTGCAATGGACGCAGTGAGAGGTGGATCATCTATTGGAAGTGCTAGCGTGAATTATGGCATACCTCGAAGAACTTTACGAAATCATGTAACATCCGGTGTGAGTCAAAAAAGATTGGGTCGCCCAACAGTTTTAACAGCTGCCACCAGATGCTGTCATTGAAATGACTGAAAAGGGCAGGATGAACACTTCAACCTTTGTGACTTGGATTAAACACTTTTCTCAGTTTAAGCCAAACGAGAAGGTTCTTCTCATATTTGACGGCACATCTTCGCACCTCGACTTCTCAATAGTTGAAGAAGCAGATAAACATGACATAACTCTGTATTGTCTTCCTAGTAACACCACCCATCAATTGCAACCAATGGACAAGTCTGTGTTTGGGCCATTTGAAAGTTATTGGGATAATGAGGTGTTACTCTTCTGGACAAATATGCCCAACCACCGGATAACTAAGCTAAATTTCGGAACAATTTTCAGCAAAGTATGGCCACGGGCAGTGACACCATCTAACGTTTCAGCTGGATTTCGGGCAACCGGAATTTATCCTTTCGACCCAAACGTAATACCAGACAGTGTGTTTGCACCTTCAGAGCTTACAATGAGAAAAACTTCAAATACAGAAAATAAAATCATGGAAATACAAAATGACGAGCAGGAACATGCAACTGAAACTATTCCGAAGATCATCACCAATAAGAGAAGGACGAACAAAAGTTAGGTGTTGCATCTAAAGTAAAGCAAAAACTTCCAGATAGTTGTACAAGTGAAGCTGGTCCAAGTGGACTTCAAAAGCCTGATCCGAATCTAGAGAAAATTAGGAAAGTGAGTCTCAGCTCCAGTTCTATGTGTAAAGCTGGTCCAAGTGGCCTTCAAAAGACTAATGCAAATCCAAAGAAAATTAGGAAAATGAGTAGCTCCTCAAACTCTGATTCACCTAGCGATTATTCTGTACGAGATTCTTATTCAGGTGAGGAGAGTTTCAGTAGCTACACTGGTAAAAGTAGCCCTATAAAAAAAACGATCTCCAGAACAAGAATCAATCTGATAATGTAGCTACTTTCAAAAACATATTGCCCACGCCTGAACTGGAAGAAAAAAAATGACACCAATAAAAAAATCATTGAATTATAGGGCACAAAAGGCAACCAAAGATTTGTTTAAAGAAAATGAACAAAAGGATCAAACTATTTCCAAAACTAAAAAATCCAAGCCAAATAAAAAAACAAAGAAAGTACTTGAAAAATGGTATTGTCACATATGTGATGACGATGAGGTGGCAAATATGCGACTATGTAATATATGCTTGCGGTATGTACACGAAGATTGTGTAGGTTTAACCGTGAAGGATAAAGAATCTTTCTTTATATGTCCCTCGTGTTCTAAATGATTTTTTTACGGGAGTTTAGAACTTTGCTATTTTTTTCTACTGTATTTTAGATTGCTCTATTTGTTGAAGGATGTCTTTTGTATGTTTTTTGAAGATATAAATGTTATTATCAACCATAATATTCCTTTTATTACGTGGGCCATATTTGGGTACCCCCTATGGCTTTATTAAGGACCCTTGGACCTGATTTAGAATTGCCTGTGGCTCAGGCAAAAGCTAACTCTGCCTTTTGGTAGATCTGTATACTTTATTGTCAATGTTTGTTTTCCTCTGCTTCTACCAATAAAAGCGTTTATTATTATTATTATTATTATTATTATTATTATTATTATTATTATTATTATTATTATTATTATTATTATGATGGTTGTTAGTCATAAACATAATGTGACAAACTGACTCAATGAATTTTGTTACTATAGAATACAAATTTTGATTTTTTATAGGTATCTGAATTTAGCATGGCCTTATTAGGAACAGGTACCTTATCTGGCCAATTCCTGATTTTTTACGTGGCACTCAAGATCAAATTTTTGTCAAACTGTCAAACTTTTCTTTGCCATCAATGCCATCATCATGCCATCATGAAAATACCAACGCTGATAGACCAATGAGAACTGAATTGCAGCTGGTGTTTTGGGATAATACCAGTTGTCTTTGGTTTGTGGTTGGTCAGATTTTGTGGGAATTTCAAGATTAGTGAATTGGTCATAGAAAATTTTTCTTTGGACGATGTTTCTCATCCAGAACAAGAATTTGTTTTTTCATCAGTCGATGGAGGGTTCGAGCTAGTTAAGTCATGAAGCAAAAATCCTTCAATACTTGAAAATTCACATACCGGGTATCCGCGGAAAGTGCATGCAACTTCCGGTTTCACCAGAAGTGACATGAACTTTCGATTTTCAAATGAGACATCCGGTATATTTTCACTTCCCCTGTCTCCATATGACATACTGAATAAAACCATGTTACTTTTTGTAACCGAATTTTATTTTTATTTTGATCTATATTCTTTATCCCAGATGGGATATCTTCAAATCACCAATTTCAGTACTGAAATTTTGAAAATAATACAAATTTATCGTTTTTGATCAAAATGTATCTGATATGAAAAATTTCATTTTAATCTTTCTATCAGTAGTTTTTTTCAAATGGCAACATGAGTTAGGAAAAATATAGCGTTTCAGTACGATTAATTTGATAATGCATATTATTAGGTTTCAAACAAACGTTAAACTCTATTTGAAAGGTTACAGAGAAATATCTCAAAATGGAGGATTATAATAAGATTTAAACGCATCGAGCAACCTTTGAACAACACAACTGATACAACCAGATCAATAACCCAAAAGCTAAGAAAATATCTTCTTGCGTAAATATTATCATCAACGTGTTCTCTAAATAATTATACAATGAATACCTAATTTACTTTTGCGGAAGCGAGGTGAAATAAGACTCGACCTCAATGGTTTTGTTTTATCAGTTGTGTTTGTCAGAGGTTACTAGATGTATTTATATCTTATTTTAGTACCAAAAGATAATTTATTTTATGAAACATCAATCGTAGTCAAGTTTTCAACAGAATTTTGTTTAAAACCTATTAGTGTGCAGTATCAAATCAATCGTGATAAAATGGTCTTTTTCCTAACCCGACAAGCCACCATGTTGCCATCTGAAAATAATTACAAATTAGAAAACAGTTAAGTTGTATTTTTTCCAAAATTATATGGGTGTAATTAGTGATTTGAACGTATTCATAACACCCATAATTAAAAAAAAAACAAAAAGTAACAATGACACATGGTTGTATTCAGAATGTCAAAAAACTTGGAGACAAAAAATGTGAAATATATTGGGTGTCCCATTCAAAAATCGGAAGTTTAAGCCACCGGTGAAACCCGAAGTTGCATGTCAAAAACGCCGTTTCTGTCTCATACAGATCCTACGAATTTCATTCTCAAATACAAAAGAGTTATAGAGGCGAGCCACCTTCCGCGGACACCCAGTATATCGTATATATCTCATTATACTTTTTTTAGCAAAAATTATTCAGATGGTATTCAGCTGGAACTTCTAGAATTACAGTAAAACTTTATCGCTGGTTATTTCTTTTATTTTATAAAGGTTTTATGAAAATCTCAGATATCGCTCCAGACCATGAGTAGGTTTTGTAGCTGCAGTTACACTTGCAGAAAATACGTATTGCAATTTTCATATATATGATGTCGATGGGGATCAATATCGAAGATTTTCGTTATAGACTGGGAGATGGTGACATATTTCAGTTGACGATTTCCTCGTTTATGCCTTTGAGACCAGTGAAAGATATGAAAATTCTGACCAAAATGATGAAAAATTGGCCCGGTCGCTGCGTGGCCTTCATTTAAAAAATTAAATTCCGGCACTTAACCTCACTTCGACATCCGCAAAACTTATGCCACTTTTTTATGGGACATTCATGAGGGAAACTTCCATTATTTCAATTGGCAGCAACGAGAAAATAGTCTGAATATTAAAAAAAAACACAAGTTTTCGCCATCATTGGTACCATTTGGTCACGTGCAACCCCTAAGCCTATCATTTTTTCGCTGTCTTCGTCTATCTTAACATGCTGTTGGTTTATATGGCAGCGGCGATAAAATCGTTCCAATACACATATATTTTTTGATGAACATCGAATTTTTTACATGGAAGCCACGCGGTGACCGCTCAAATTGTCAGAATGTTCATATCTTTCACTTGTCTCAGAGGCATAAAAGAGAAAATCGTCAAATGTAATCTGTCACCATCTGCCAGTCTATTATGTTTGGAAACAATATAACTATGTCAGATTTGAACTCATTGTATTTATTCTCTGATGTTTCCTAGTTATAATTTTTAATATGTAACTGAACATTATCATGTGTTATTCTGAATTTAAATCTCAACTTCTTTTCGGGTTAAGGATGATACTTGTTCTACGACACTTAATAGAACTGTAATTCCTGCCGAAGCAAAAGTTATATTTTTTTATAACTATCTTATGGCACGAGAAGGGCACATATCATCTGAAAAAACGGATTGCTCTTGATCTCACAAAGATAAAGCGATGGTGTGACTCCAATTTACCTACTATGTTACAACTTGAATAAAACAAATGTTCTCTCCTTCAAGTTCAATTATGATAGTGTACTCTTGGAAAAACAAATAATTACGAATATACCAACCAAAGTTTCTAGTTATGCATATAGACAACAAACTGAAATTTGATGAACATTATACTAACTTATAGAAAAAAATATCCTCTAGTTGTTTTGCAATTAAAGTTGTTTCAAAGGAACTGAATTCAGCTTCAGCTAGGTTGGTATATTTCTCCTTAATTGTATCCCACTTGACATATGGTATTTCGTTTTCGGGATCATGCACTGATCATTTGTTAGACTCTTTATTCATTTTACAAAAAATATCAATTCGATACCTGTAATCAGTTTCGTGATCACTGCAAACCACTATTTATGACATTTTTCGACCCTTTCTTGTTTATTCCTAATGGAAACTGTATGCCTGATTCACAAGAAATACGCCATTACTTCAACGTTATAGACTACAAGCCCATATAACGATTTTGGGGGGTCATTTTATACAGCATGAAACATATTCAGAACGATGCTGCTATATGAAAAAATAACTTTAGGCACTATGCCGTCAATTCTTGGTGGGACAAATGACTGTAATATTAATAATAGTAATTTTTCATCTGAAGATGTGCTCTACCGACAAAATATTCTTGTAGGGCATTCCTCACGTTGGTGGATTATGAAATAATAATCTCATAGAACCTACTGCCGTACAAAAATGATGGAACCGAAAGCCAGGAAAATTTTTCAATTTCCGAAAAATAAAAAAAAAAATCCTGGATTTTGGTTTCATTATTTTTGTACGGCAGTAGGTTCTATGAGATTATTATTTCATAATCCACCAACGTGAGGAATGTCCTACAAGAATATTTTGTCGGTAGAGCACATCTTCCGATGAAAAATTACTATTATTAATATTACAGTCATTTGTCCCACTAAGAATTGACGGCATAGTGCCTGAAATAATTTTTTCATATAGCAGCATCGTTCTGAATATGTTTCATGCTGTATAAAATGACCCCCCAAAATCGTTATATGGGCTTGTAGTCTATTAAGTCTAACTGAAATGAGAAAAACTGAAACAAGAAGAAATTTTTTCATTTCTTTACCTATACCAAAATCTACCATGACTAGAAACTCTATAATATGTGAATACACCAAGCAATGCAGCATAAAAATACTATTAACAAAATACGTTTTTTTTTCGATTATTTTGCTTATACAATGAAAACTAATAAAGCAATCTGGTTGCTCCCAACAGAGAGAATTGTAGATAAAATGGAATGTTTTACGACCCGATCGAATCATTAGTAACGGAGAAACACTGGAAAAACCGAAACATTTTGCGTTTTTTTTTTAATTCATAACACCGCCATTTTTCAAGAACTGGGATTGATTTTTCTCATGAAAGTATTGAATCATGTGTACACAAAACAGGCGCTGTCGGATCTTTAGTTTTGGCACAATTGCAATTTAAATAATTTTTTGCACTATCTTGCTCTAGTGCCCAATTTCGATTTCTCAAACAGATCATGATAGTAGAAGTATAGTACTACGATACGTATATTCTCATTTTGCGCTGCAATAGTGAGAAATTGGTGAAAAATGCATGCAAACATGACTGAAAACGGCTGAGCACGCGTTAGCTGCCGAGTGGTAGGAGAGATGAGGGGAATTCTTCTAAAGTACGGGTTACGTGAAAATACGTTTTACCCCATCTCCCGCTCTCTCCTACCACTCGACCGCTTCTAACAGCTCGGCCGTTTTCAGTCATGTTTGCAAGCATGTTTCACCCATTTTGCAGCATTTTAGCGCAAAATGAGATTGAACATTTTGTGGTACTCTACTTGTACTTTCAAAATCAGTTTCAGAAATTGAAGTCGGACTATCACTATAGCATCCAGGCACGCTGCAAGATAATGGAAAAAAATTCAAATTGCAATTGTGTCAAAACTAACGATTTGTCAGAGCCTATTTTGTGCATACATAAGGTACACATGATTCGATACTTTCATGAAAAATTAATGAGTTATTGATTTTGATAAAAATCGTAAATTTTTTCAGTTTTTCCGGATTTTCTTCGTTACTAATGATCCGATCGGGTCGTTAATGATTTCATTTTGTTCGTATTTCAATTATCTACAATTCATTTTTTGGAACAACCAGATTGCTCTATTATTTTTCATTTTATAAGCAAAACAATAAAGAAAAAGTTTTTTGTTATTTAAATGTTTATAACAAATTAATAAATGACAGTTGCGAGTCGGAAACATAACAGAAAACAACTATGAACTGTTTTTCCTGTAATGGCATAGTCGGTTTTCTACTAGTATTTTTGTTAGTAAAAAATACTTTAATGAGTGGCCTAGAAAGCAAAAACATTTTACAACCGTCTGCCAGTAGCCTATAGAAATATACTTTGCCCAAAAAAGTTCAAAAGAAAAGTAAAATGAGCACTTTCACAGAAAGCCTAATATAACCTGCAGCAGTATTTCAATGACGTACTGTAGTCATTCAACTTTGTTCTATTTTGTATACCTTTTGAATTTGTTTATATTTGGTTATTTTTGACAATAGGATGTTGTGTTTTTTTTGTCTTCATTGATATTCTGTACTCTAATTTCAAACTTTCATATTTGTATGTGTTATTTTAAAATTTATTATGATTTTAGTCATGATATCGTGAAATATTGTGAATTTATTTGTACCTATTTTAGTTACCTTTGGTAATACATTTATCCTATCTCATAAAATACGTTCATATAATACATATTTTGGTACAACCATTTTACCTTTTTACTGTTATTCACATTTGTTAACATTATTTGTTATATATTATATTATTTGAGTGATACATGCTTCGTCGATAAAGTTGGTTTATTTCAACTGTCATTGTTGGAAAATAAATTGAAAGTAGAGTATCTGGCAAACTATTGCGCTAGTAGAATGTTTCAGACGGAAACGATACTATCTGTGTAGGAGTTCGCCTAAAGTATTCCAAACTTGCCTATGACGAGAAACATCCCATCCTGTTATCTTGAAATTCATGGTTAACTATATTATCGATAGAATATAACTCTATGAAATATTCACGCGCTTGTCTGTGGAATAGTTTACCCTGTCGAAATAATAATCAACCGTTAATGAGCACCTTACCGTTGTCTCGCATATCACAGTTAATATCTCACACTCATCCTAGGATAGATTTTCTGAGCTATTTTCAGTTGCAACGGGACGCTTCACAAAAATCAAAATAAAGACAGCTTCACAACATGTAGAGATGTTACTCAAGACATGACTAGAAATGCAAACAAACTTTACATTGCTTTTGTATCAGTGAGAACAGATTGGAAATTGTATATCTTAAAATCTATTTTAAAAAAATAGTGCAACAGTCTATTTACGAATAGGAGCTACTGTTTTGTCAGGATGTTTCAATGATTCATTTCAATTCAATTCACTTCAATGTGATTATCTCATTTAAATATGTATTATTGTCTCATGTTGTGTTTGGAAATTTTTCATACACTATCGCATCCCCTTGGTTCTTATTTTCATTTAAATATGTGGATCTTTTACTTTATCTATACTCACATTGACAGTTTCTTTATTTCTATGCGAGTCTTATGAAATAAACTAAGTTGTGCACAGAGCTGCCGGAAAAAATATTTGATCCAAAAGCACAGATGGCGTTTATCAGTTTAATCATCTATCTCTGACACCTCTTCGTTGTCATTCAGTTTTGGATGGTATTCGTTTTGAATGAGGAGTAAATTGACATGACGTTCGATTTTTTGTTTTTTGTGTCGACTCGGAACTGTGACAAAATTGCCTCTTTATCCGGATTGGGCTGGATCAATTCCAAACTCTATACGTTCGCAGAAATGTTGTTCAATTTCGCAAATTTGCTTGAATTTGATCGAAAACTTCCAAGTTCAATGCATTTCAATAGTGGGGATGAGATGATATTCTATCCCTGTTTTTCCCTGATTGAAGAAAATACAAAGCTGATACGACTGCCCATGCAAAGTATGCATCATCTTGATTCCTTTCTTGATCTTTGTTTTATAGCAATAGATTTTTGGCAACTCGATGTACCATTTCCTATGGCGGATTTGTTGGTACCGACTTCTAAACTCTCGAATTGGATTTTTTGGAAGCTCCACCCACTATTCTTTCCATCAAGTAATGACAAGTTATTTTGAATTTGATAGATTACGTTTACGAGGAACAACCCTTTCAAGTATGTGTCCCTGTGAATCACAGCGTTTTTCATCTTCCTTTGGAAAAAGGATATGCGTAAGTTTATTATATTCCTGTACGATAATTTTGACTTTTCAACTACTTGATTTACCACCCCATGACTACCCCACCTCCCAAATTTGTTTAATATTTTCAATGATTTTCAAATATCCCGCTAATGTTGGGAGTCTGCGTAGAGCTCCAATAAACTCTTCAGCACTGTTCAAAAGACGAGCTGTCGTTTTGCATTCAATCAGTCAAGATTATTTGATTTTTGATGGTAAAACACTCCAACAAAATTTTCTTTACCTTTCGTAATGTTCAAATGACGTCGGAAGCCAAATGGGCAATAGCATCGAAATTAAGTTTTCTTCATTCTAAAATACAAAAATTTCCAAAAATAAATGGCAAGAAATCGAGAAAACTCTTTCCGTTAATTGATGAAACAACGTATTGTTTGAAAAGAGGCAGGATGGTTATCGTTACACACACTTGTCCTCGAGAATTTCGGAAAGCTGCTGCGGGTGCTGCATCTTGGAGCTGCTCGACTTATCTCACCCCCTATAGTAGACCACGTGTTTGGAGTTTTTTCAAGTTGATTTAAGAGCTGCAGTGGCATGATTATACTAATATAATAATAATAATGATATTGTTTATTTTCAAAAGTATCAAAATACAAGAGGAGAAATTGTGTCGAACTTTGAAAATAGACATGGAAGAAACTAAAGCTTCAGAAGCTTATGCGTGATATTGGTATCATAGTTTGAACAGAATTGTACAGGGTGTCCCACGAAGATTAGGACAGGGTGTATCTCAGAACATGACAGTGGTAGAGAGTTGTTATTTTGGAGTTGTAAATCAAAGCAATTGGTGTAGCCTTTTTTGATATTGTGTTACCCTATCAGCTTTCCTAAATAATTTGGCAATTACTCGTTTCAGATGTCGTGGGACAAATGATATTAAAGAACCTGTATTTATTGAATTATTCGTTTTAGACCAAAGGTGTGATAGTTCGTTGAAATTGTTTTATCAGGAGGAATATAAAAATGCCAAAATATACAGGTTGTCCCATTAATAATTTTGAATCTGATGTCACGTGACCAAAAACAAAAAGCTCATTGGGTAACATGATATCAAATAATACTGCACCAATTGCTATAATTCAAAACCCAAAAATTACAATTCTCTACTACTTCCGAGTTCCGAAATATTCCCTGTCCTAATCTTCGTGGGTATATGGTTAACATTAACATCAAAACAATAATAATATAACATTAGAATAGGTTACATTGAAACTACTTACAAAACTTATTTCTGATCCTTGTTCATTTTTGGTAATAATGTTTTCATTCATAGTGGTCATTCACTGTTTTATATGGTATTTTAAGGAGGTATAACGAATGATTTTAGATTGTGTGGTAGTTAATCAGGTAAATATTTTTTCTTAGCTATCACGGTGACGTCACATGCACATTCCTACTGTATGTGTGATATTTGTATAATAAGACTGATTTACCACTCTCTTTCAAATTATTATTAATATAAATTTGTCCATTTGGTGGTGTGACATTAGCATATTGTGTACTCGAATAGTGTTGATACAGTATCTAACCTATATTAAAATATTTTATTTGTAAGGAACATGACTATTTCTTCATTCTGGTCCAATGGTACAGAAGTAAAAACAAAATCTCTACATATTTATATGATGTTATTTATTATTATATCTATACTGTATCATTTTATGCAATATTAGTGCAGTTGGTTATGTCATTCCATCAGGGTGGTTTCGGATTTTGACCTATTTTTATTGTCGATTCCTTCCCCAACTGAGCTGCTGAAACAGTGAGCGGCGGATGATATCTTTTACAGATTCATTTCTCACCTCCCATAAAATCTTGCCACCAACAAACTGTTTTTCCTACCAATATACACTCAGGTGCCTAAAAAACCTGGAATTGTTAACAAATTTTGTTTTTGAATAACTATTTTATTTTTAGTCCGATTTCCATGGTGTTTTTGGCGAATGGAAGAAAATTTGTACTAGACTGATTCATATTAAACAGATTTCCCAACGAAGTCAGAATTATACACATTAAACGAAGGAAAACAAAGTTATGTTTCTATCATCTAAGTTGAAGACACCCTGTGGTGAAATACAACTTTTAAATGACACTCAAAACTATCCTTGCAAGCTTGGTTCATTGAATAAAGCAATGCATATTGTCTCTGCGTGATCTTTATTATTCAATATGGAAAAATTAACAACTAAACACTAAGGCGAATAGAGATCGGTTGAAAAGAAAACACGCAACCAATTTTTCAATATCTTTTCAATAGCATGGACAATAGCTTGGACAATAGCTTCCATTCTCCTAGGCATTCCACGAATTAGAGTTTGAATATACTCCTGGGGCATATATTCTAATCCTCTATGAGCGCAACACGATGTTCATTTCTGTTCGTAACTTCTCACACATCCTCCTAGAGTGTCCAGACAGGCTCAATAGGATTTGCATCAGGGGAGCATGCTGACCAATTCAATTTTGGAATGTAATCTCACATTGTCTTGCATAAGGAGGAAGTTGTCACCTATAAAGTGTGAATATGGGACAACGTAATCAGCTAAAATATCATTATTGTATTTTTGTGCTGTCACCAAAAATCAGCTCAGATAACCTTCCATTGATATTCCGGCCCATACCATTAGTGATCCTCCTTCCTGACTGATACGGGAGCTTAAAGTACACTCCTTGAGTTTTTCACCCCTTCGCCTAAACGCGCTTCCTACCTTCCGGAGAATGCACACAAAATCGTGATTCATCCGTAAACATAACGTTTTGCCACTCGGCATCATTCCACGTGAGAAGATGTTGACGTGTAAACGCTAATCTTGCCACCCGTTGACGTCTGAGCATCTTTTGACCACTAGCTGGTTTGCAAGCCTTTAACGCAGCTTCGCTCAACCGGCGACGTATTGTCTACTTAATTACGTCGGTACCCCTAAGTTGATTTTTTGTTTGACGTTATGAAAATAATACAACTGTCAAATAATAAACAAATTGGAACAATTGTTTCCATGGCAATCGTGATCATTGAACATGACGAATAAAGGATGATTTTGAGAGTCATCCAAAGCTGTATCACAGGATGTCTTGAACTTAGACGATAGAAAAATTTTTTTTCCCACGAATAATGTGTATAATTTGGATCTTGTTAGGAAATCTGTTTGATGTGAATTAATCTAGGATACATTTCCTTTCATTTATTGAAGAAAACTGTTCAAATCGAATTAAAAATAAAAAAATTATTCCAGATCAAAACTACATTTCATTTCAATGTGGCAGTTTTTTATGCACCTGAGTGTAATTATATGACCAAAATGTATTTGATTTGTATGAAAAAACACAATATCGTTATTTACTGATAAATACTTTTTGGTGTTACAGGTTTTCGGAGCAAGTGTTCCTCAAGTGATGCGAAACCCCCTAGCGCAGTGTCAATTTCGCGGTTCGACGTTGTCCGTCAACGGCGAGCTCCAACAGCAGGCGGCGGCCTTTGCCCGCAGCCGACAGCCTTCGATGGGCATCGACACCGACATGGTCAGTGAGTTCGATCCGAGTAGCTCCGACTCGGGCGTCGTGGCGCAATGTACAGCAGTGAAACCTCTGAAAATGAGACTTTGCAAACCGATTTTCGGTCGTAGTAAAAATACCAAGAATCGTTCCAAAACTGAAGAGAAGGCGACTCACAAAGTGTCTTCGCCCAGTGAAAAAGTGGCGGTTGAACACGTCGTGCCGCGAGTGCAAAAACCCAGGGACCCAGAGCGGGAGAAACGACGGATAGCCAGGAAGAAAGAGAAGAGGGCTACGTTGATTCTGGGGCTGATCATGGGGTCTTTTATAGCGTGCTGGTTGCCTTTTTTCTTCATGTACATATTGAGGCTGGCCTACGATATTCCTGGATTCGCCTTCTCGACGGCTTTTTGGCTAGGTGAGTTTGTATTTATGTGCTATTTTATCAATGAATATTTCAAAGCAATAAAGTTCGTATAGAGTTTATTGTGGTAATGTTTCTACTGAACAATAAAAGACACTGTAGGAAGAACCCCATGTATCGATCCCCATATAACCGGTTGGATGATGAAAAAGGTGTTCTCGAAACTTCCTAAGACGCTCACAGACCTGAGAAGATAGATTTGAGTAGATAGCCAGTAGCATGATACCATGAATTGAACAGAAGAACAAGACTATTTGACTATTTGACTATATGGTTTATAATATCAATGATGGAAAAATAAATCGTAAATGGTTGCGTAGAAATGAGTATGAAGTACAACTATAAAAATAAAAGTTTTTGTAATATCACACACAAAAGAAGAAGTTTTCAACATAAAGCAGCCTACTTTATCCTAAGATAATTATTATGTTATATATAATCTATAAAATGTGTCTTTATTCGACTATTTTTTCACTGCGATTTACTTCTATTAACAATATTTACTTTGAAAAAATAATCAGCGATACTCTATTCAAGAAAGTAGGATTTCTTTATCTAAGAAATTTTGTTTTCTCCGTTCAACAAATTACATTTTCTCTGTTCAAGAAATTACATTTTCTGTTTCAAAGAGATTACGTTTTCTCTTTCCAAGAAATTACATTTTCTCTATCCAAGAAATACATTTACTCTATCCAAGAAATTACATTTTTTCTGTCCAATAAATTAGATTTTCTTTATCTGAGAAATTACGTTTTCTCCGTTCAAGAAATTACGTTTTCTCTGTCCAAGAAATTACTTTTCTCTTTCCAAGAAATAACGATTTCTCTGTACTAGCATTTACTTTTTTTCATCAAAGTGATTACGTTTCCTAAATTTTCTTGAGTATAGGAAACAAAAGTTCTTGTGCGAAGTAATCGTGTTTACTCTTTTGAAACTGTTGTTCTTTTTCTGATGATTTACAATTTCTTGAATTTTAAAAATCAAAAGTTTTGAGAGAAGTAATCATGTTCTCTTAGTCGAAGATAATAATGCACTCCTGAAGAAACATTTCATTCCCCCATAAAGAGAAAAATATTTTCTCTGAATAAAAAAAACTAGTGTTCTCAACAGGAGAAAATTAATTCAAGAAATAGAAAACTACCCAAATCACCAAATTTACCACAATTTCACTAGACGCGCGTTTCGCCAACAAAGTTAGCATCTTCAAGAGCTCCTGCGAAACGACCTAGTGAAATTGACGTAAATTTGGTGTTTGGGTAGTTTTCTGTTTCATGAAAAAATTATATCCTGTTGAGATTTTTTTGTACAAAAAAATTTTTTTTGGCTTATGAAAGAATGTTATGTTTTAGATAGCGTGGATAATTGTCTTCAAGTGAGGGAACATGGTAACCTAGTTCTTCCAGAACGAAAGGTGCGTCCAGTGACATAGTTAGGGTTGTTTTCAATTTCTATCATTTTTATCTAAGAAATTGCGTTTTAGCAAAAGCTGAACTAATGAATTTTCAAAGCGGAAAATTGTAAATTGAAAAACTATCAAAGATACCTAGAAAAAATAAGAGTAAATGTATTTGAGGAAGGAAAACGCTTTGCAGAAATATGGCAATATATGATTTTCGACAATGGCCATTAGTGTACTTATTTCTTTGAAGGTGTGGTGAAGTATCAAAAACAGTTATATTATCACAGTGTAAGAGTCTTTTTAAGATATCACAAAGTAACCTTATTCTATGAAATATCAAGACAAAAATTAAACATTTGAATCAATAGCTCGTTACTTTCTCAAAAGCAATAAGTTAAGGAAATACATTCAATAAAATCCAAAAAACACAGTATAATGATAAATAGGAAGAAATACATGAAATACCTTGACGAGGTATTGAAGGCTTTCAAATATGAATCAAATTGATATTTCACCATAACTAGTACTGAGTAATACTACCTTAAACTATATATCTAACAAATATGGCTGATCGTCTATTATTTTTCTGTATATTATGCTTCCTTGTCTCCACTGCAGTAACATCTCCAGGTTGCTGAGACATTATAATCATGAAAAATTCCGACGCACACATGAACATGATAATGGCTTTGTTAATAATATTATAATCAGTATTTTTCCTGTTGGATATGAAATATATTGAGGAATAGTTTTGAAACAGGAAACAGAAAATGTATTTTTTTGAATAATTTACAGAATCGAAAATAATTCTTATATGCATAGGGAAATATTACTACTGCAAATCCCTACAAGTCGATAGGTATTAATATTATATTTCGAATAGACTTCAACAGAGAACGCATTAGTGAAAGTACAAACTTTAAAGTGTTATTTTGGGAGTCATTAAATTGAAGAATCAATTAACTTATTCATGGCGGCTTTTGAAAATTATGACATACTCCATACTGGAAGTTCAGAAATTTTAATAATAATATAATTACCACAAACTTCGAAATATTGTAAGGGGGTTGTACAGGCTATGCGGCCTCACAAGCTCTTTGACCCTTTAGACCTGATCCTCATGAAAAAAAGGAATACATGACGCATAATTCTCATTGAAAACTACTCATCTAAGTATAATACCATGATGGTAATAGAAATATTCCCTTCCTTCAGGCACATTGAATATTCTTTTTTTCCTATTTTCCTTTGGTGTTTATAGTGGCATCGACTGCTATGGGAATTAGCCACTATATGTTCTGCTGGGTAGGCCTTGTTACTCACCCCAGTCAAGCTACGAGATATTAAAAATTCAATAGGTTAAATATGATTTTAAAAAATCCCAGCTATAACTGGTGCTCGAGCTCCGGTCCTTTGGGCCCAGAGTCGGACGCTCTCACAACTGCGCCACGCCCGACATAAAAAATCAATTATCTCTCAGAAGTAGTTCAATATCCGTCATAGTATTAGTCAGGAAAGCAGTTGTTCTCTGTCTGAAATTTGCCCCATATTCTACTTTATTGAAATTAATTGAGAGAGAGGAATTTCAATATTGTAAAAAGTATTCGATTTAAATAATGTTTCACTCTCCAGTAAACTGATCGGACTATTGCCGAATCCTTCGCATTTAATTAAACAGGTGATATTCAACGACTCTTGTTGAGAAATATGTAAACATACATTACTGTGAGAGGAGGTGCATGCGGTGCAAAAATGTCTGAACATAACCATATAAGTCAAAATAGAAAATTGCAGCTGAAATAATGATTTGAAAATGCAGTTAGTATTAAAAAATTGTGTGCTAATAGTTTTTCCGAATAATAATTTTAATTTGGTTTTAGTTCTGTAGCTCGATTGAAATTAATTTAAAAATTCAATGTTCACTGTTTCAATATTTCATAACTGAGGTAACTTGCAAACACATTTTTTTAAATTTTTTTTTGCTGAAGATATTTATGGTGTTCAAGAACCATTTTGAACGTAACTTTTTCTTCATTCAACCCTGTTTTATACCTTCTGCGGTTTTTGAGATAAGGATGTTAACACTGTGAATTTAGAACAAAAAAAGTATGAATCAGATCAACAACCTTTCTTGTGAAAACAAGAAAATGCATTTTCTTTGTTATAAATAATTTTCTGCTATGTAACAATCAACCTTGTTGTTATAACTGAATAAATTATATAATTCAGTTTATGTAGACAAAATCTTCTGAAAGTTTTTTGTTCAGTAAATTTAATTTCAAAAATGAAATTTATTTAAGTTCGCTAGATACCATCAAGTTTCACTGTTATTTCCCATTACATCTGTCTTCTTTATTTTAAATTATATAAAAGACTAACCTAAAAATACACCGAACAAAACACTGTAAACTCAAACGTGAGCAGCTATCATATTATTATGTATGTGGTTATACTTGGTAGATACGACTGGTCTCCAACACAACCCTGTTCCGAGTTTGATCACAGAAATTACAATTTATCCACAAACTGACAAAGAAAATATCATGAAAAATACCAGAGGCACTAGTGACTCGACTTTCATTACTGTCTGTTACGTAAAAAACTGCGCTTGTTGTTGAAATACGGTTGTACTGTGAACGATGACAGAAGGATGGATCAACTTATTTAGAATTTAAATAATTATAAAAAATTTTAATATTTCAAAGCTAACTTTCATAGGAATATTCTGACTTAAATGAAAACAATAATTGTACTCACCCCTAAAATCCACAATACATTCTCCAGGCACAACCCACTCACAAAAAATCTTTTCTGTGTTGTCAATTCATGATCAAAAATAATTTAACCTATTTACCGGCCGCTGCGTAAGAGCTATCACGTTTCAAACACCAAGGTGAAATGGCTGAAAAGGACACAGCAGTTCATCGCATCGATGTCTGCCGAAAACAAACGAAAACAATTTCAAAATTGTGTGTTCATTGAAGTAAGAAAATATAACAAAATATTTTCTTGGGTTGAGAAATGTGAATAATATTTCAATTTGAGAACATTTCATTTCTTTGTCGGGAAAGAAAGTCCTGTGTTGATGTAAGAGAAAATATTCCTGATATTTATTGAACCAAGAAAGTTTTGTGAGAAATTTCTTAATTTGACTCATAAAGTGAATAAAATGGATTAGTAAAATGATGTTCGTTATTATGACATGTTTCATCTCTTTTAACCCGAGTCTTGAGCTTGTATAGGTTTACTTTGTAGGTTATCAACTGAACCTGTTCTCTATCTGTGAAGTAGGTATATTCTATCTATTGTTATGTAATTGCATTATGAATATCATTCAAATACCTTTCAGCAAGAACATTATTGACAAGATTAGTTACTCTTCGTACTTCGTAGTTCCCTATTTTTGACCCAATTCTCTATAATATTAGGTGTCTGGGGTTGTTTTGTTGTTTTCCAGTTTCAATTCTCGTCAGCTGTTTCGTTTGAAAAAATGCACACACACAAAAAAAAATTTCAATCATAAAGCAACCTGCTTTATTCTAAGAAAATTATTCTGTTATATATAATCTATAAAATGTATGTTTACTAGAAGAAATCTATTTTTTCAGTGAGATTTACTTCAATCAAACATTTTTGCTTTTTTCAGTCCAAGAAATTAGATTCCTTTATCCAAGAAATTACGTTTTCTCCGTTCAAGAAATCACGTTTTCTCTGTCCAAGAAATTACATCTTCTCTTTCTAAGGAATTCCGATTTCTCTGACCAAAAAATTATGATTTTTCTGACCAAGAAATTACGTTTTCTCTATCCAAGAAATACATTTGCTCTATAACCAAGAAATTACCTACTATTGAGAACTTTAAATTCTCCGTTTGAAAGAATAATTTTATAGATTATATATAACAGAATTATATTCTTGGAATAACGAAAGCTGCTTTAATTCGAGAACTTGTTTGTGTTCATGCGAATCCGAATAAAAACTTGTTTTTGTACATGTACTGTAAGGAATGATTATTTTGTTAAGTTTTTGATGATCAATCCATTTTATAATAATTTCAACAAGTGATACCATCGCAAATTCATTCCTTCATTTCGAAATGACAAATGCAGTTCTGATCAAAAATAGGTTGCAGTAATTCATCGGAAAATTTCTAAATTTTTATCACAACCAGATTGAAGAGTAGTCGATTACTAGATTTTCTTACCCTTTAACGTGTGATGCCATGCACGAGACCGATGACCATGCGTGGCTTTGAACCCTCGACCCTTCGCTCCAAAGGCGAACGTTCTACCAGCACGGCCACCACGGCCCATAAATTCAACTACCACCATGCACCCCCTAAGGTTGAGGCCCGGAAGGATGAACGCCCCAGCACTCGTACGTACTCGAAAGCTCACCCCCCCTATCCACCACCCCCGCTCGTTAAAGCGGTTCCTCATCCTGATGATTGGCGATCAGCAGAATAAAATCTGATCGTTTGATATGGAGTGCTCGGCCAATTCTCGGCCTGAAACTCTCTTATATCTGACATGAGTTTAATTTGATTTTACAATGACTTTACTTAATGTGCATGGTGCCCCCCTGAAACTGGCTGAAGGCCTGAAAAACACTTGGCTGAGGGCCAAGTGTTGTGTATTGAATTTACTGAGTTTACCACTTGGTCGGTTCTTCTTAGAATCTGAAACATAAAAGCATGATTATCGAAATTTTAAGCCTGTTGAAGTAGACGTTGGCGTCGCCGAAGGTTTCGCTTCCGTCTTACTTCTTCAGGGGTGTCGTTGTCTCCCTGGTTCACTGGTCGTCTGTATTTGTCTCTGTCTCTATCGTCTTGCTCACGTCTGTTCTCGAGGAGCTCCGTGAGCAACGGGTTCGTGTGGGTCTCTACTCTGTCTAGAGTAGTCCCCACGTGATTCCTGATCAGTCTGTCAATGTAGTCCGGATGGATGTCTAAGTCTCGATATATAAACCTGTTTGGCATATATCGTGGTGCGTCTGTTGCCATTCTCAGGCAGACATTGAAGAAGGCCTGCATCCTCTGCCTGTAACTGTTCGCGCATTGCCCCCAAGCAGTAGACGCGTACATCATGATTGGCAGAAGGATTGTCCTGATGAGGCGTAGTTTCAACTCGAGTGCCATGTTGCTCCTACGCCCGATGAGTGGATACAGCTTATGCCTCGCGGCTTTCGCTATAGCCAATCTGTGGGAGACGTGCTTCTGAAACGTTAATTTCTTGTCCAGGGTTACTCCTAGGTATACGGCTTCGTCTACCCATGGAATTCTCTCATCGTTCATAGTAACATGGCCCTCGGGTGTCCTACGTCGCCTCGTGAACAGTATGGCCTTGCTTTTGTCTGTATTGATTCCGATCTTCCAACGATTGAACCACGGTTCCAGCTTGTTTATCTGATGTTGCAGCTTCGATGTTACTCCTCTCTCAAGGGATGACTCAGCAAAGATTGCCGTGTCATCTGCATAGAGAGCAAGTTTGGTCATGGGGTTGTCCGACATAGGCATGTCTCCAGTGTAGATCGAAAACAGGTGTGGCGACAGTACTGCTCCCTGTGGTACTCCTGCTTCTAGCCTCCTTCGTGAAGAGAGAGCATTTCCGACTTTGCATCGGTAATGTCGACCTCTTAGGAATGAGTTTATCAGCTTGACCATTGGTGTGGAGTATCCGGCATCAACCAGTTTTGCGATCAGCCCATCGTGCCAAACTCTATCGAAGGCCTTGGAGACGTCAAGGAAGACTGCTCCTGAAAGATGTCCTTTTCTCGTGCGGTTCCAGCTCTGGATGGTGGCGTCCACTATCCGGGTGACCTGGAGTTCTGTTGAGTGTTCCTGTCTGAAGCCGAATTGCTCATCTGGTAGGATGTTCAATTCTTCAGACATTGTCTCAAGTCGAGTCCTGATCACCCTTTCTGCGACCTTACTCATGGCAGGTGTTAGGCTGATGGGGCGGTGGTTTTGCGGGAACGTGTGGTTCTTGTTGGGCTTCGGAATCATGATGCTTCTTTCCAGCTGGAAGGAAAGTGTCTAAGTCTGAGTACAGCGTTTATGATGTTAGTCAGGGCTGCTAGTCCTTTCCTAGGTAAGGCTTTTAGTGCCCTGACTGGAATGTTGTCTGGGCCCGGTGCTTTCCTGGTCTTTGCGTGTCTAAGTATGTCCTTGATTTCCTCTGGAGATGTCGGCTCTAGAAGAATGACTGAGTCGTCAGTTCTTCTAAGCCGTCTGATCGTCTGGTCTACGTGCGTTTCCGTGTCCTCGACTTCATCGGTGTAATCGACCTCATTTTCGCGGCACTGACGTTCGAAGGAGTCCGCAAAAGCTTCTGCCTTGTCCATCTCCGTGAAAACGATGCCCATCTCACCATGAAGGGGAGGGCACGGTTTCCTCCGACCGTGTCTGAGGACTTTCTGCATTCTCCATAAGGAATTGTCTTCGGCGTCGAGTTCGTCCAAACGTTCAGACCACTGTCGCTCTCTGAGTAGCTTCAGCCCTTCTCTCAGCCGTCGAGACGCAAAGTTGAGCTGCCGCTTGTCATCGGGCGCCAGTGTTCTCTGATAACGTTTTTTCAGAAAAAAATATCCTCTAGTTGTTTTGCAATTAAAGTTGTTTCAAAGGAACTGAATTCAGCTTCAGCTAGGTTGGTATATTTCTCCTTAATTGTATCCCACTTGACATATGGTATTTCGTTTTCGGGATCATGCACTGATCATTTGTTAGACTCTTTATTCATTTTACAAAAAATATCAATTCGATACCTGTAATCAGTTTCGTGATCACTGCAAACCACTATTTATGACATTTTTCGACCCTTTCTTGTTTATTCCTAATGGAAACTGTATGCCTGATTCACAAGAAATACGCCATTACTTCAACGTTATAGACTACAAGCCCATATAACGATTTTGGGGGGTCATTTTATACAGCATGAAACATATTCAGAACGATGCTGCTAAATGAAAAAATAACTTTAGGCACTATGCCGTCAATTCTTGGTGGGACAAATGACTGTAATAATAATAATAGTCATTTTTCATCTGAAGATGTGCTCTACCGACAAAATATTCTTGTAGGGCATTCCTCACGTTGGTGGATTATGAAATAATAATCTCATAGAACCTACTGCCGTACAAAAATAATGGAACCGAAAGCCAGGAAAATTTTTCAATTTCCGAAAAATAAAAAAAAAATCCTGGATTTTGGTTTCATTATTTTTGTACAGCAGTAGGTTCTATGAGATTATTATTTCATAATCCACCAACGTGAGGAATGCCCTACAAGAATATTTTGTCGGTAGAGCACATCTTCCGATGAAAAATTACTATTATTAATATTACAGTCATTTGTCCCACCAAGAATTGACGGCATAGTGCCTGAAATAATTTTTTCATATAGCAGCATCGTTCTGAATATGTTTCATGCTGTATAAAATGACCCCCCAAAATCGTTATATGGGCTTGTAGTCTATTAAGTCTAACTGAAATGAGAAAAACTGAAACAAGAAGAAATTTTTTCATTTCTTTACCTATACCAAAATCTACCATGACTAGAAACTCTATAATATGTGAATACACCAAGCAATGCAGCATAAAAATACTATTAATAAAATACGTTTTTTTTCGATTATTTTGCTTATACAATGAAAACTAATAAAGCAATCTGGTTGCTCCCAACAGAGAGAATTGTAGATAAAATGGAATGTTTTACGACCCGATCGAATCATTAGTAACGGAGAAACACTGGAAAAACCGAAACATTTTGCGTTTTTTTTTTTAATTCATAACACCGCTATTTTTCAAGAACTGGGATTGATTTTTCTCATGAAAGTATTGAATCATGTGTACACAAAACAGGCGCTGTCGGATCTTTAGTTTTGGCACAATTGCAATTTAAATAATTTTTTGCACTATCTTGCTCTAGTGCCCAATTTCGATTTCTCAAACAGATTATGATAGTAGAAGTATAGTACTACGATACGTATATTCTCATTTTGCGCTGCAATAGTGAGAAATTGTTGAAAAATGCATGCAAACATGACTGAAAACGGCTGAGCACGCGTTAGCTGCCGAGTGGTAGGAGAGATGAGGGGAATTCTTCTAAAGTACGGGTTACGTGTAAATACGTTTTACCCCATCTCCCGCTCTCTCCTACCACTCGACCGCTTCTAACAGCTCGGCCGTTTTCAGTCATGTTTGCAAGCATGTTTCACCCATTTTGCAGCATTTTAGCGCAAAATGAGATTGAACATTTTGTGGTACTCTACTTGTACTTTCAAAATCAGTTTCAGAAATTGAAATCGGACTATCACTATAGCATCCAGGCACGCTGCAAGATAATGGAAAAAAATTCAAATTGCAATTGTGTCAAAACTAACGATTTGTCAGAGCCTATTTTGTGCATACATAAGGTACACATGATTCGATACTTTCATGAAAAATGAATGTGTTATTGATTTTGATAAAAATCGTAAATTTTTTCAGTTTTTCCGGATTTTCTTCGTTACTAATGATCCGATCGGGTCGTTAAAGATTTCATTTTGTTCGTATTTCAATTATCTACAATTCATTTTTTGGAACAACCAGATTGCTCTATTATTTTTCATTTTATAAGCAAAACAATAAAGAAAAAGTTTTTTGTTATTCAAATGTTTATAACAAATTAATAAATGACAGTTGCGAGTCGGAAACATAACAGAAAACAACTATGAACTGTTTTTCCTGTAATGGCATAGTCGGTTTTCTACTAGTATTTTTGTTAGTAAAAAATACTTTAATGAGTGGCCTAGAAAGCAAAAACATTTTACAACCGTCTGCCAGTAGCCTATAGAAATATACTTTGCCCAAAAAAGTTCAAAAGAAAAGTAAAATGAGCACTTTCACATTATATATAACAGAATTATATTCTTGGAATAACGAAAGCTGCATTAATTCGAGAACTTGTTTGTGTTCATGCGAATCCGAATAAAAACTTGTTTTTGTACATGTACTGTAAGGAATGATTATTTTGTTAAGTTTTTGATGATCAATCCATTTTATAATAATTTCAACAAGTGATACCATCGCAAATTCATTCCTTCATTTCGAAATGACAAATGCAGTTCTGATCAAAAATAGGTTGCAGTAATTCATCGGAAAATTTCTAAATTTTTATCACAACCAGATTGAAGAGTAGTCGATTACTAGATTTTCTTACCCTTTAACGTGTGATGCCATGCACGAGACCGATGACCATGCGTGGCTTTGAACCCTCGACCCTTCGCTCCAAAGGAGAACGTTCTACCAGCACGGCCACCACGGCCCATAAATTCAACTACGTATAAGTATAATTAGGGGAGAGTAGGGTGAAATCGGGTAGTCGGGTCAAATTGGGTACCCACCTTACTCAGATATTAGAAACGCTAAAGCGTTGGCAACATCGCAACTAGATTCTACCAAAGACTATCTGCAATACTGAACAAGAAGCGACAGTGGCAGTGGTTGGGGAAAATCGTTTTCTAGTGCGCATGTTTACTGGAAAAATGGCGGATGTTGAACAGCTGATCATTAACAAGGTTATGTCGATGCAGCTGATTCATTGTTGCCATTGTCAACTGTCAGAATTATTATGTTCTGTGCTATGACATAGTTTTGTTCTGCGGTTGTATAATTATTTGAGTAATTTTTAATGGTTACAATTTAAATCTAATAACTTCTGTGCTTGAAAAATTTCAACCCTTTCTCGTATGATAATTAAATAAATAAATCAGCTAATCTTAAATCATACCAAATATATTTCTTTTCATTTCGCAACGCTTCCTACGTTACGCGGAGGCAGCTTCTGTCGTTCGGTAATGAATTTTTTCCTGTGTCCCGACCTTTAGCACCCCAACAAAATGGGGAGGTCAACAAAAATTACCCACCGAACATCAAAGGCGCCGACAAGAGTGTCGCTTCTTGTTCAGTATTGTAGATATTCTCTGATTCTACCAATGAATATGACGCAGTTGCCATTACACCAGTTCGATGCTAATAGTTGTTTCAGGGCAGTGAATTTTTATAATTTCAAATGTTTTGGCTTACGAATTTTGCTGTATTGTATCTGGTATATCTGAATTGGAGGTAAATCAGGATATTACCATATTCAATACAGCCTTTGATTAGCTTTATTTTGACATAAAGTTATTGTATTGAGTATTTCACATTCTTTCATAATGCCATGTTTCTAATAATAACTACGCGCGGGGTCACACCGGGTTCCAAGAGTAGGGCAGAACCTGGTACATGGCCGTGATAAATGAAAAAAAGTATTCGTTTATGTCACACTTATTTTTTTTTATTGTCCTGATTTATTTAACTCCTTACCACAGATTGTTTAATGACCAGTTACAAAAGTAAAAAATTGTTTTTTAGAAAAGTTTGATCATATTCACTTTTCCATAAGATTAACATATGAACCCGGTTTTGCCCTACCGGTATGGTAGAACCGGCCAGCTGCTTTGACTTTTTTATTTGGAATTTAATTTTATAAAAGTTGAAATTTTATGGCATTTTGAAGTTTATATATGGATGCACCGATAATCAAAGGTTTTGTGTGCAAATTTTTATCTGTTTCAGTCACAAATTATAGTTTCCAAAGCCACCAACATGAGGTACCCGGTTTTGCCCTACACTTCCATAAATATAATAGCACAGGATAAATGGCGCATAGTTAGTTAAAAACTGCCCTTCCCTAAGTACTTGTATTCTGACAACGAAACATTTCTCGATGAATCTTGATATGAAAAAGTTGTTTATTTTATCGAGATCTATGACATCCGGCGCCGAAGTGACCGTATAAACTGAGAATCGTTGTAGGAATAGGATTAAAATATAAAAACCCCAAAATTTCACTGTCAAAAAAGTTAGAGCAAATTAAAATTACTAATGATAGCGTACGAAGCGCCCTCTTAATGCTATATTAAAATTAATACCAACCTCTGATTACTCACCATAAAAAAAACCTGTACACCAAATTTTTTGCAAAAAATTATTTTTGCAAAAGTTATTCAAAATAGTTGAAAATAAAATATCAACTTCAACACTATGTATCTCCGAAATTAAACATTTGCAGACACATGTTTGTATGAACTTTTCATCTTAAATTAGTCAAAGATTCACCCTTTGAAGTTTTAACATGTACTTAATAAACACCCTGTATACATAATTTTTCAACTGTATTTTTTATTCACTACTTTCCTAACATATTTAGTATAAATGTGATTACTGTTTTTGGGGGTCACCCTGTTTTTTGTTTTTCAGTTCGTGAGAATGAAAAAAAAAACTAACTGACAGTAGTAATTATAAGTAGGAAAAACAAATAAATAATAAAAAGAAAAATGGACCAAATAATTATTATACCAATAACAATATCTTACTTGTAGATATATTCTTGTGATCATCTAAATCATATTAAAGTTTATCAACTCTTGGACGTACATATTATTCTTGAGAAAAAACTTGAAAATTTCTTTTTTGAAGCTTTTTGCTGATGAGTTAATGTTACAATTCAGAGCTCAAATCATTGTTAGCCGTCACAATTGTGTATGAAAAAGATCGTTGAAATGGTGCTGCTTTACGTTTAGGAATAGATGTCATGTTTTTGCGTCTCATATTGACATTATGTATCTACGTCCACTTTGAACCTGATTTTCCTATTCATATACGTAGGATGTTTCTGAGTAACAGTTTTATGGTGAGAGCGTGTAATTTTTTCTGGTTGTTCATATTCAACCACCCCTTGCTTTCCAAATTATGACTGATTCTGTCGTACTTAGGAATTCCATAGAGGAGACGAATCAATAATTCTGAAGTCTCTGTAATCTTCTTGCATCGCGCTTCGTCAGAAATGGACCCTATACATAATCACAATGGTTAGTTTGAGAAAGAACGAAAGCTCTACTTGAAGTTCCTTCAGAATTCTTGGACTTCCATACCCTTTCTCCAGCACACATGAAACGTGATCGGAAAATTTCAGTAGGCATTCGATGACATCTAGGTTCTTTGTTTTCTTAACTGACGGAAGTAAGTGATCATCTATTGTTATAGATATTTCATAATGATTTATATTTTATACCTCTGTTTTACGCATACAAACCAATAAAGTCCAACACACCTAGCCTTCAAATTATATCAGTATAGCTCAAGTCCTGTACTGATAAATAAAAGTAATGTCAACGGGGAATTACCGAGGGGGAAACATCTAACAGAAATGTGCACAAGACTCAAAACATTTAAAAGACTAAAGACTCAAGATTCGGACTGAAAGGACACAAAATCAAATCCAAGTGACTCAAAGACTCAAGATTGGAAATAAAATGACTGAAACACAAATTCTATTGACTGAAAGACTCGAAATTGTGACTGAAAAGTATCAAACTTAATCCCAATGATTCAAAGACTCCATATTGTGAATGAAATTACTGAAGCCAAATTCCATTGACTGAATGACTAAAGATTGTGATTAAACGGACTCAATTGCAATTCCAATTACTCAAAATACTGAACTTACAAATCTATCGCCATGACTTGAACATACCAAATTGACATCATAGTGGAAGTCCCAGAATATCCCTGATGTTCGCCATAGCAAAAGTTTTTTTTTCAATGATTCAATGACTGAGAGACTCGAGTCTAAGACTCAGAGATTCAAACATAAGACTCAAAACTGAAATCTCTTACTTGGAGACTCGAAGATTGAAAGACTGCCGATGACTAAAAGTCTGAAGCGAAGATTTGAGGATTGAAGATTGACTCAAATGTCTAAAAATTTCTAGTTGTACAAGATTTGAAGTAGATGTTTCCTCCTCGGGAGTTACCGAAGCATTCAATATCCATACGGCATTACATCTCAACAGTATGTACAGTGCATCCCATTTTGGGTGAGACAGCCAGGTTTCTCGCTTGTTATTTAAGATAGAGCCTTGCGGTTTTCACGTTCCTGTCCTTTTTTTTTGTGAAACTCAAGTTGGCCTAATCAGATTTTGCATAACTGTTTCCGTTTATGAGATACAGGGCGATTTTGGAAATTGATACTTTTCGGACCCCTTCTTTATCTCCGAAGTTATTAGAAATAATGCTGAGCTAAAAACTACATCTGATACAGAATTCTGCGTAGAATCCAGTGGCGTACTCATTTTTTTTTCGGGGTATGGTTTTGAAGATTCGACGCAAACCTATATTTTTTTCAATGGAACACCCTGTATTTTATTACTTCGTTGAATTCGCTATTTTTTTCCCTTCAAAATTATGTATAACACTATATAGGTAGGATGTTCAGAAATGCTAAAAAACACTAAAACATCACATAATGATAATTTTTCGTTAGTAAGCCATGGATTTTCCAAGTTTCAATAAGAGGATTATTACTTTTGATTATTAACATTAGTAGGTCATGGATGATACAAACATCCTTGTTGTTATTATGGCTACTATGCATTTGGAAGCATTGTTTTATCAAATAGGCATTGAAGAGAAAAAAAAAAACAAATCTGATCTAGCTGTCATCGCTACGAATTATTATTGTGTTTTATCGTGTTTGGGTTTGAAGGAATATTGAGTATTGTAGAAATAATTGTTTGTGAATTTGTTGATTGAGAACTGATAATGACTGGAAGAGATTTGGTTTTTCAAAACAATGAAAAATATGACATTATACAATGTTTGAATCAATCCAATGAAAACGTTGGCGAAGCTTTGGTACTTTATTTGAACAGGTATGACGTCGAGAATTTTACCACAAGACATTTCCTTACATCATGATTTAAAAACTTTCAGATATCCTGAGAGACATCAACCTAGTCGAGCAACTATATTCAGACTAAAGTATAATTTACTGAATTATGGTGCATATTCTAAACCTCGACCCAAGGTATATAATAAAGAGAATCAAGAAGTAGATGAAATAAATGTGTTAGCTAGCGTTCATGCCTATCATCAGACTTCTTGTGCAAAATTAGAGAATGATACTGCTATTTCCAGATCACGGGTTCACAGAATTTAAAAAAAGTATAAGTTAAAACCCTACAAAGTCAATATTGTCCAACACTTATATCCTGGTGATGCAGCAAGACGTGTGAATTTTTGCAATTGGTTTTTGAACCATGCTCGGAGAGACGTTGATTTCGCAAAAAAAGTTATTTGGTCAGACGAATCACATATAAGCAGTGCTGGTATATTTAACAGGCAAAATACAATCATTGGTATGATGAAAACCAGCACTTGATTTTTGAATGACAACAACAGGGTAGATTTGGTTTTAATGTGGCATGTTTCAGATTGGGGACAAAAATCATATACCGCATTTTTGAAGGATCTCTTACCGCAACTAGGTACTTGACAATTTTAGAAGACGTGTTACCGGAACTACTGGAAGATGTTCCCCTCGCCATTCTTCATTCCATATATTTCCAACAGGACGGCGCCCCTGCCCATAATTCAAGATTGATCGGGCGGTTTTTAGAAAATAATTTTCAGGGTTGTTGGATTGGAACTCATGGACCCATCAGATGACCTCCAAGGTCACCTGATCTGTCTATATTAGACTTTTTCTTGTGGGGCTATTTGAAAAATAAAATATACAGTAACAGACACAACAGTCCCGAAGAACTTCGTGCATCAACAGCGGCAGCTTTCCGAAATTTACAAAACCGCCTTTTTATAATCTTAAATGCACTCAGGCGAATTGAAAAAGTTTGTCAATTATGTATTAGGGAAAATGGACAGCAACTTGAACAGTTTAATCAGTAAGATATTATGTAATGTTGAAAATTTTTATTAATGATAAATATTTTATTGGGTATTTCTTTTGTATCTAATTTGTATTATGAATTGTTATATTATTTATTTTTTGCTATTAGGTAGGTACCTACGTTTTGTTTTTCGTGTTAGTGTATTATCTTTATTTGCTTACTCTCCTATAAAAAAAACACAAATGAAAATTATTCAATTAATTCTTCTTTTATATGGGAAATCCATGGCCCACTAACAAAACATTATCATCAAGTTATGTTTTAGTGTTTTATAGCATTTCTGAACATCCTACCTATATAGTGTTATACATAATTTTGAAGGAAAAAAAATAGCGAATTCAACGAAGTAATAAAATACAGGGTGTTCCATTGAAAAAAATATAGGTTTGCGTCGTATCTTCAAAACCATACCCCGAAAAAAAAAATAAGTACGCCACTGGATTCTACGCAGAATTCTGTATCAGATGTAGTTTTTAGCTCAGCATTATTTCTAATAACTTCGGAGATAAAGAAGGGGTCCGAAAAGTATCAATTTCCAAAATCGCCCTGTATCTCATAAACGGAAACAGTTATGCAAAATCTGATTAGGCCAACTTGAGTTTCACAAAAAAAAAAGACAGAAACGTGAAAACCGCAAGGCTCTATCTTAAATAACAAGCGAGAAACCTGGCTGTCTCACCCAAAATGGGATGCACTGTACATTCATTAAAACAAGTCAAGCGATTCAAGAAGTAGTATATCATTTGCTCTGAATAAAACTATTATTTGAAAAACAAAAATAGTTGAACGTTAGTAAATGCTCATGTTGTATACACAACTAGCAGACATGGTGGAAATCTAACAACGGACCCATTCCAACATAAATAACAGCTGTTCATATGAGGGTTCTCTGTATACACATTTACCAAGATAAAAGATTTTTTTATAACATAAACACTGGAGACAGTTTAACGGGCAAAAATCAATGTATCGACTGAAAATTAGTACCAAATTATGTACCAAGTAAAAATTTTATTCGAATATGATATTGCATGACATTTTATGTTTATGAATCAAGAGTTTGAGAAGAGTTAAATATTGTTATTTGTTTTTGTTTTCATGAATTTTATATTATTTTTAATAAGGTATTTTTATCGCCTTCATCATTGAATTCATTTGATTGCGGTTGAGTTGAAAAACAGCTCTTGCTGATACTTCGCCAATTTGTCATTCACCGTTCTTTATCCTAGTTTGTAAGTTTGTTGTTTCTGTTAATGGTGATGATGAATGCAGCCGATTTATTATTATTTGAAACTTGAAACTGAATTTGAAACTCTATTTCCACCAGTGACCCTTCCTTAATATTAATGATATATGTTTTCTACAAATTTATTGTTAATCCAATTTCTTCGAATGACATCTGAAGCATTCTGAACAAGACCTCTACTGAACATTTGTTTTTTCCCACTAAGACTGTATCATCGGCATCATCATCATCATCATCATCAGCCCATTATCACCAAGATAATACATTTGTTTATAACATAAACACTGGAGACAGTTTAACGGGTTTAAACTCGAGCAAAAAACGATGTATCGACTGAAAATTAGTATGTACAAGGGAAAAATTTAATCCAAATATGATACTGCATGACATTGTACGTTTAGGAATCACGAGTTTGAAATGAGTTAAAAATTGTTATTTGTTTTTATTTTCATGAATTTTTTATTATTTTTAATAAGGTATTTGAAGGTTGAGTTAAAAAACAGCTCTTGCTGATACTCTGGCATTTTGTCATTCACCTTTCTTTTTCCTAGTTTGTAAGTTTGTTGTTTCTGTTAATGGTGATGATGTACAAAGCCAATTTATCATTATTATCATGTTAAGGCATTTCTTTCACTCTTTCGTGAGCGGTTTTAGCTATAAATTTAACAGGATTATTATCATGTCAAGGCATTTCTTTCACTCTTTCGTGAGCGGTTCTAGCTATAAATTTAACAGGATTACAGAAGCTTTTGAATCAGTATGTTTTACGAGTTCATATTTCATTACAGTTTCGTGCGAGGTCTGACAGGTTTTGTATAGTTCATTCATAATGAACATTTGATAATTCCACTTTTTAAATGAAAAATTACCCAAGTTGATTTTTTTCATTTTACTATCGTTGAACATACAACATTACGGAGTAGAGTAGTACAGAGTGAGGACCACAAAGTTACATACATGAGACATGAATCACAGAAGATCTGTCAATATTATTAGTGATATATGATAGCGTCATACTTTTAATAATTCAGGAATTATTATAGATATAACATAATAATGATTCATATAAAAAATTCAATCATAACTATTACTTAAAACGCTCTAGGCCCAATTGACAGTAATTTGAGTTTAAATCACAGCATCACTAAATTATAACTTTTTTTGGTATATCAACTAAAGCTATGTTATGCAACCTGTCGAAAACTTTCGATAGTATGCCATGCCATGCTTCTAAATAAGTAAGAAAAATAAGGGATAAGAGGTTCAGCAATAAACTTGTTAAAATCATTCCTAAAAGGTAGAAGGCAATATGTTGTTTACAACAGTTTATATAATATACAGTTAGTCAAGGTTCGGTGTTGGGTCCTCTGATACTGATATATTTGAATAGCTATCAAAAGAAACACAAGAAATATATGAATAATATTTCAAAGCAAATGTATTTTGATATCTATGATGAAAATCGTTAATTTAGTTTCATTATAGATATTAACCCTGAGTAAGTTTCCGAAAACCCTTATTGACAGCAATCTCATCTAGAAAACACAAGTTAAAGAAATAAATAAGAAACTCTCCGAAGGTCGCTTTTCCCTGAGGAGAATGAGAATAGTGGTAAGCAGACATGATCTTAGAATAGCGTATGTCGGTCTGATACAATCACTTATTGCAATATAAGATATTTTTATTATGGGTTTCGGTATCAGCAGCAAATAATCAAATTAGTAAAATATGAAAAACAAACCGAAGTATTATATGGCAAAATATATAAATACGCTTCCAAAAGAATGGAAACACATTACAATAAAAAATTAAAATTTGTGGTGAAGCGGGCTCTTCTGAGCTAAGCTTTTCACTCAATAAATAAAGTTTTTGATTTGGCCAGTTGACTAAAATGACAAAATGCAGCAATGAAATTTTTCAATTTTTATGTTTTTACCAATGTGTTCAATATAATTTGTGGATTTATCAAACATCTAACTATAAAAAATAGTTTGCAGAACAAAGAATACCAAATCACTCGATAAGAAATAATAAAAAATATAAATAAGCTCACGTAAAATGGTCTGTAGAAGAATAAAAATGTATAATATATAATATAAACTAGGAACATTTCTCCACACATATTGTCCATATGTTTCTCAGAACTTTTTTATAAATTTCATGTAATTTACAAACATTTTGGAATAGAGGTGGGAATGTTACTTGAGCACCTACGAGTAATCCAATGTTTCAATAACATGACTCAGTTGTAGAACACCATCTACACTGGTTTCCTGTGCTACTTCTCCCAGGTTTTGCTCGAACAGCTGTTACTCCTCCGTTCATCTTCAGCAGGTCCTGGTACTTGGTGAAGGTTATTTCATCTCTATTAGAGAACCAATGACTTGCTGGTTTATAGAAATCAAAAGGAAAAACACCCCTTCCTCTTGTTGGCAGACAACACCACTCATCAAGTGCTTTATTGTAACTGTTGTCTGAGACCTTACTGTTTCTTTGTCTATATTCTCTTCACTGCTCAATTTCAGTACTTTTAGGCACTTCTCTTTTTCTCTTCTCGAATCCCTATATAACGGTACCAACGGATTTGCAACTTTTTATAGTCGTTTGCAGATTCTGAAATGCTTGATAAATGTTTCCCAACTTGTATTAAAAAGGGCTAGCACTCGTTGATTTTTGCCTGAATAGAGGAATACTTCCTTCATTGTGGACCGAATAACTTTGTCGATATCTACTACGATCGTCTTTGAAATTCATTTCAAAAGTATTATTTGAAGAGGGTGAATCAATACAGGCAAGATGCAAGAATTGAGAACATTTATTTTTTGTTCTTCCTTTAGATATGGCTTGTTTGTCAAAATATTTACATTCCTTTGTGATTTTTTCAGTACCTTCAGTTCATCAATTATAATTTCATCATTGCAGTTAACTCCAAGATATCTTATCTTTTCATGATAACCAACTGTTTTAATAATTTCCCCTTCAATTTGAAACTCTTCTTCCAGTGACCTATCCTTAATAATAATGTTATATGTTTGCTAGAAATTTATTGTTAATCCAATCTCTTCGAATAACATCTGAAGCATTCTGAACAAGACCTCCATTGAACATTTGTCTTTTCCCACAAGACAGTATCATCGGTAAAGCCCATTATACTGACCCCAGAAGATTCATCAAAAAGGTATTCAAATTCACGCATTATACAAGGCTTTTCAAGTATATGGTTGAAGCAGACATTATTCATGTGTGGAGAAAGGCGCCTTGTAGACATCCCCGTTGGAAAGCAATCTTTTTAGTTTTACCTTTAATTGTTTCAATTTCCGTGGTGTTATTTTTCTGTAGAGGAATGAGAAGATTCCTCAATGATGTTGGAATGAGTAAGGATTTCAAAGTGTATTCGAGATGTTCCAAACTTACATCGTCATAAGCTTTCGCAATATCTAAAAAATATGTACAACATGAGTTCTTATCTGTCCTAGCAGATTGAAGGATACCATTAAGGATTGTATTATTGATATTGTGTTCCAGGCAAAGGAACGAAACCTCGTTGGTTATAATTTACAGATGTACAACTCCTATAACGTTTGTTCAAAATCTTCTCCAACATACGACGTAAAACTGTAGATGTTAAATCTCCTCCTTTATCGACCAGAACCGTCCTTGCTTCGGAAAGGCATTCAAGTATTCTTGTTCGGTATAATTATTCTATCGATTGATGAAATAATTGGATAAATTTTGTCACGTTTATTGATCGCATTAGTACTCAATCAGGACCTGGTGCTGTGTCGATTGCTATAGACTTGATGGCTTCCGTCATTTTTTCGATATGTATTTCAGCATCATATTTTACATCTAATTTAACTTGGTTTGGAATGGGTACAGCTGGGTAGATGTTTTTTCGACATATATTTGGAACAGAAAATCTACCGGAAAAATGTTTATATGAAGTTCTAGATCAATTAGGCATCCTTTTTGTTCATCATTTAATAACTTTCTCACTGCTTTTCGTCTCTTGTTGTAATACTCATATTGTGTGACCTGATATTGATATTTCTCCCTTCTCTTTTCTCTGTCCCATTTAGTATGGCGTTCGGGATTACTAGAGTTTTTGTATTTTCTGTTTTGAGCCACCAGAGTTCCGGCTTTCCTAGCTTCATAATTTTTTTTGCTGGATGTTTGGGATTAAGAAAGAAAGAGAATTCTCTAGAAATACTGAAAATTGGCGCACATCTTCTTGGAATACATAAAAAATCCTGTTTTATGAGTAAAGACACTCTCCCATTTTTTAATCAGATCTTCGTATTCCTTATTGTCTACTTTTGGGAGCGATGTTACATTCGGGTCTTCATTCAAAGTAGTTTGACAAACATCGTATTTTTCGATAACTGTTTTTCTGTGTTCTGATGGATGAGACTTACTGACGTGAATTGAAATATTTTGTATTTTTTACTACAGAAACTACATCCGATAAGATTTTTGGATTTGTTCTTCTTAGATTTGGTTTTGTTGGGAGAAATATCTCTAACCATATTACTGCCTTCTTTGGGTAGGTCTGGAAGGGTTATCTCTTTCCCCGGATTTTTATCTATTTCTTGTTTGGTTTCTCAAACAATATCTACGTTTACTGGTCCTTTTGACATCAGTTTGATTTTCTTGTCTGTCACCAGAATTTTGGAATTTGAGTTTGGATGGCCCTGCTTCTCTTTCATCTTGGGATGGAATTAGAAACTGTTTTGAAAATTTTGATTGTACGTTTTCAAAAAATTACAATTGACTTATTCGTAGTTACAATCGCTGTCACTTGACATTGACTTTTTGAGTGAAATATAAAAAAATAAAAAATAAGTAACTAGTTCTGGTGCTTTGTGATGTGATTTGTAAACTCTTCCTACTTTTGACGTGTCTAAACAAATTGTGTGGGTATTTTGTTTTCAGTGTGCGTGATATTGTGAAATGAAGACAAATGAATTCTTGTCTTATCTATTCCTATGGGATCACACCGGACTGAACTTTGGGAGATATTATCGGTGTAGGTACTTTTTGACATTATTTCTGGCGAAACCATATACGATTTGACTAGTGTAATTCTACATTTTGCTCACTACTCCACTTGAGGTACTTAAAACTGGAATCACTCTACTGATTACTGAATGTAACTTGCCCAATTTCTATGCTAGTAAACAAAACCCACCCAGTGGTGAGTCTACGTCACACGCGATTCCGCAGCCAATATCTCATTGTCCCACGTATCAAAAGTCTATTCTTAACCAAATTTTACCATTCTAGCGTGAAGTTCGCCGTCTTAAACATTATTTAATTACGTTTTCCACTTAGGAGCGCCTGGATCTTCTCTTATTGTTAACGCGCTATGATTTATCCCTTCCATTAATGATGCTGGAGAGCGACGTTCTTTGGCCTTTCCGGTTGCGTGACAGTATTACTTTTTTACCATTCTCTTTCCGATGTATTCAGATTTGGAGAGTTTAACAACCTACGGTCTGAGGGCGAGCCCAACGCTTGACGTGGATGGGAGTTCACTCTAAAATACGATTCCCATTTGATAGCCGCCAGGGATTCTTGCCCCTGTCTTACTTTGATATAGACGATGTTATAACCTTCTTGGTCTCTAGGCTGCTTTCAGTTTGACCTTTTTCGTAATCACATACTGTTATTTTGATTTAACGGTATTCAGATGACAATTGAAGAGTGAATGTTAACAGCCTCCGTCTGTTGAGATTTTTTAATTTTTAAATACTAACTATTTATAAATTTGAAAAGTAATTTAACAATTGCTATTATTTGAAATTTCTATTACATCGATGAAAGATGATATATATTATACCGGGTGTCCCAGATTTTTTCATACAGCCAATATCTCAGTTATGCTGCTTGAAAAAAAAAAAATTAAAAAAAACTGCACTTATATCAAACCCATATGACTTTGAAGCTGTTATGTTAAAGTCAACTTCTGTCAAACTATTCCTGAGAAACTTCCCCTAACCTCAAATATTCAAATGACACCCTATACATTTTTTGTCTGCATTGTGAACTGCAGTCTATTCTAATTTCAACGATGTATCACACATTATATTTTGACAGATGTCAAACTGACAGAATAAGTGAGTTTGAACAATAATGTACAAAATTCCATAACTCAGAATTTATTGATAACAAAAATTATAAAAGCTGCTCAAAATGTCTACCATCATTATTCATGCATGCTTCAAATCGCCTTATCAGTTCTCTCGTACAAGATTTTCTAATTTCCTCCGTTACTGTGGTGCAGGCATGTACAATCTTCTCTTGTAAGTCGTTCAAGTCTATTAGTCTAGTTTCTGGCGAATGTGCTGGCCACCTAATAGGACCTCTGTTTCCTATCCATCTATTTGGAAAATATTGATCGAGATATTCGGTTACAATGTGGTGATTATGTGGTGGAGCACCATCTTGTTGCCACCACATGAGTTGTCTTTCTTGTTGAGGAATAACATGTAGCAGTCTCTGAAGGTCATTTTGTAAGAATTCCAGATATTTACGCCCCGTCAGAGTGTGTTGATAAAAATAAGGGCCTATCAAACGTCCATTGAACACCGCACACCATACATTCACGCCCCACATAGTTTATAAATTTGTTTCTCGCACCCAATGAGGATTTTCACGTGACCAATAATGCATATTATGTCGGTTCACTGTCCCATTATTGTGAAATCTTGATTCGTCACTCCACATGATCTGATCTAATAAACTTTGATTATTTTCAATCAAAGCTTGCATAGTGGCAATAAAATTTTGCCTCCTTTCAAAATCATCAGGTCGTAGCCCCTGGTGCATATGTATTTTGAAAGGATGATAACTATGCGTTTTTATAATTCTATGCACAGACGACTTACTTATTCCAACTTCGTCAGCTAGTGCTCGAATAGAAATATGAGGGTGAGCCTCCATATAGGCCAATACATTAATACACATTTCCTCAGTTTGCACTGATGCAGCGAACATGCTTACCTTTTCCTGAAAATTCTCCTGTTCTCATTTTGTTCTCTACATAAGAAAATGTGGTATGATTTGGTAGTCGTCGATCGGGAAAACGCTGTTGGTATAATTCGACGGCAGCACGGGAATTTTTCCGGCATTCACCAAAAATTAATAACATATTAACATACTCATTTGGAGTGAATGTGAAAGGCGTTTTTCTTAATTTATTATCAAACTGACTGAAAGACGCGTGCAAGAACAACTGTCAAAAAACGAAGGTAACAAAAGAAATGATCAACAGCATTGACAGTTTTTATTACTCGATTCGAATGAAGTACACCATGAGCCAAAAATTTATACCAAAATTATTTAATATAAAATGCTGTTTACATCGAATATGCTAATTTTGCGAGATTGACGTCTGTCAAAATATCAAGTGGATACATAGTTATTGAAGTTAGAATCGATTTCACTACACAAGTTATAAAAAATATGAATAGGGTGCCACTTGAATAAATGAGGTTGGGGGTGTTTTTTCAGGAATAGTTTGACAAAAGTTGACTTTGGCATGACACCTTCAAAATCATATGGGTTTGACGCAAGTGTACTTAATAAAATCCGAAGGAACATAACTGAGATATGGACTGTATGGAAAGATATGTGGGGATATTTGAAGAAAATCGTATAGACTTGAACGACTTACAAGAGGAGATTGTACACGTCTGCACCTCAGTAACGGAGGAAATGATTTTAAACATGCATGAATGATAGTGATGGTAGACATGTTCAAGGGTTATTCATAAATTGTAAGATTAATCGACTTACCTGTAAGGATGATTAATCGAAATTATTCGAGCGTCGTAGTCCTTCTATGATAGTTATTGGTAGGTACACCCTATCGTGAATCGTGCGCAACAGTTTAAAAAGACAAAGGAATTTAGTCACTGACCGTACCACTGATAACAAGCCCTAGACTCAGTTCATTTTGTAAGCTAAGCCAATCGCATCAAGGGCTGTTGGGTAGGGAGGGCCCTATCATAGAAGGACTACGACGCTCGAATAATTTCGATTAATCATCCTTACAGGTAAGTCGATTAATCTTACAATTATTCATCGCGTCTCCGTCCTTCTATGATAGTTATTGGTAGATGTTTAAAGAACCTGAATGCGATTGGGTGCGAGCTATGTACATAACCCACACTTCGTTATGAATGAGCAAATTAATCTGATCAATTGTTTAAAAGCAATGGAACCAGAAGGAAAAACTATTAGGTAAAGAAATAATTTTTATTCAAGTAATCGTTTTATAACCCCGTTTTTTCTATTATGTAAATAGATACTACAAAAAAAAAACATTTGTATTCATAGATACCTCCCCAAAATTGGTATACAAAACAAAACAAACCTAATTATAATTGTTCTAAGTTAATGTCAAAAAAACTACGAGTGTAGTTTATAGAAAGCTACCTTTCACAAGTGAGAATACATCTGGCAAAATCACTCCTATCGCTAACAGTGGGTCTGTTGTAAAATGTATTAAATAATCTAGAGTTTTCTGTCCAACCCGCGGTATTCAAAATCAAATTTATGTTCAACCCCGACCGATAGGCCCTAGACGTTGATGCATGTCTTACTGAGTGAGCACTAAATATCTCCGTATTGATCCCACTCTTACCAAGGATTTCTTTCGCCCATCTACTCAGAGTCTGAGTAGATGCTGGATGATATGGTTTTTGGTAAGTATATATGAGAGTATCATTAAATCTGAAGCCTTCTGTAGCTTCTATATAATAGTTTATTAAAGATGCCACGCAAAGCCTAGGATTTTCTCTGAAATACGGGAAAATAAGAACAGGTTGCTTCCGATTGTCACCCGATGTTTTTATCTTTGATGAGATTTTTATTTCTATCCCATCTTGTGATTGTATGATATTCTTCAATTAATTTTTTGTCAAAGTTTGCATTCGATGTGCAGAAGTGAGTGCTAATAGAATAGCGAGTTTTTGAGATAAATCCTTTAACGATAGAGAATCAAGCGAAAACATTTTCTCTAAATACTCTAAAACTTTACTAGGATCCCATGTGATTGAATATTCAGACGTAGAAGGGTTTTTAATGTATGCTCCCCTCAGAAAACGTTTTAATATTTTTTCATCCTCAGGTTTTGTATCAAACAGCAAAGCTAAAGCTGATCTTGAAGTATTGAGTGATGCATATGACAGTTCTTTATTGGAAATGTCAAGCAAGAAATCCAAAATGTTATTCAATGAATAATCATATGGATTATACCTGTTATTAACACAGTAGTTCCACCATTTCTTATACACTATGGTGTATTGTTTCAACGATTGTTCTGAAATTGATGTGATCATAATAGGAATAACTGATTCTGGAGTTTTTCTTGATTTTAATGCCTTCCACATAATTTTTCTGCCACCAGGGAAAGGGTTTTGTGAAGTGGATGTGGTGTGCTGAAAGGAGAACAAAGTAAATTTTCATTTGGAGTGAAAATCAATGGCTCTTGCGCGGGCCAGTAAGGTACTACAAGAATGCCTGTCGCTCTGTCTTCGCGTATTTTTTGTAGTACCCGGCCTATCATCGAAAACGGTGGAAACCCATAAAAATATTGGCCATGCCAATCAATTGTGAAAGCATCAACAGCTACACAACCTGGATTAGGATACCAAGAAACGTATCTGAATCATTTTGCATTACTCTTAGATGCAAAAAGGTCTATATTTGGCCTTCCATATTGATGCACAATTTTCTCGAAAGCAGTATAGCTAAGTTCGAATTCTGTGTTGTCAAATTTTGACCTTGACAAAAAATCTGCCTTTTTGTTGTGTGAAGTATTTATGTAAGAAGCAAATACATAATTATTTCTGGACTCGCACCAGAGCCAAATATCTCTAGCCACCCTATTTAGATCTCTATATTTTACACTGCCCATCTTATTGATACATGCTATCGCTGTAATGTTATCAATACGAAGCAATATATTACAGTTTTTTAGGTTGTGAGCTAAAGATTCTAGGCCATTAAAAGCTGCTAGTAGTTCCAAGTAATTTATGTGTTTGCTTCTTTCCTGTAAAGTCCAAAAACCCTTTGTTTCAGTATGTGTTGTATGGGCACCCCATCCTGATTTTGAAGAATCTGAATGAAGCTCTACTGAGTACGGCTCCCTAATAAATATTTTACCAGAGCTTGTCAGGTTTTTATCCCACCAAGTAAATTCCTCTCTCAAGAGTAGAGGAATTTCTATCCTTCTATTAAAATTCATTCTATTTTTTTCAATTGATGTTGTTTGATCGTTTCAAAAGGTTTGATGTGTAGCCAACCGTACTTGAATGCTGGGGCAATTGAGACTAATTTCCCAACAAGAGATGCAAATTCTCTTATTTTGCAGATCTTTACAATTTTGAATTTGTCTATCAAGTGCTTCATTGATTTTACCTTTTTATCTGGCAATGTAATATTCATTGAATGAGAGTGAAACAAGAATCCTAAGAATTCAATTTTTTTTGAAGGTAATAAAGTACTTTTTCTATAATTTATTAAAAAACCCAAAGATTGTAGTAGCCCACTAATTAATTTTGTGAATTCCAAACATTCGCTATAACTTTTGCCAATAAGTAATATGTCATCCAAATATATAACTAATTTGACACCTAATTCCCTCAAGTACTGAACAACCGGCTTAAGTAACTTCGTAAATATGAACGGTGCCATATTCAGGCCGAACGGAAGAGCACAAAATTCATAGAGTGTATCTTGAAAACGAAATCTAAGGTATCGCCTATATTTTTCATGAATAGGTAAAAGATAGTATGCATCTTGCAAATCTAATTTTGATAAAAATCAATCTTTGAATATAAGCCGGCTGGCTGTTCTATGATCTTCCAATTTGAAGTGACTTAAAGGAATAAACCTATTTAGATCTTTCAAATTAAGAATGAATCGGTAACTACCATCAGGTTTTTTCACCAAAAAATATGAAGATAAATATTGATTTTTCTTATAACAACATTTGGCTTTCCTATTAACTTTTCTATTTCATTTTTGTATAATGGAATTCGTGAGAGGGGTATTTTCGGAACAAGACTAGTTGTAAGTTCTGTCCGTCTTGGTTTCATCAAAAATGGTATTTTTATACCCTGTATCCATTGTAAAACACGTAAGGAATTTGGTAAACTTTGCCAAACATGGCTAAAGTATTTCAACCGTCCCGCTGGTTGCATATTTACCTCTATTTGTGGGGTCTGGAGCTCTTGTACTTGTACCGGTGTTGGGGGTGACTCTGGTACCGTCTCCGGCTCAATGTTTTCCACGTTTGGCGATCTCGCAATGGTGACTGATCCTTCTCCCTCATTCGTTTTTTGAACTGGGGACGCTTGGAGTTTAAATGATGCGTCTGTAAACCTGACGGGCCCGGGGTGGGATATATCAGTTTCTTAGGTTTCTTGATCTCTTCTGCTGCTTTTCGGACCGTCTGACAAGATTTTAGTTTTTCCATGAAGCCAGATCCGAAAAGAAACTCGTCTATTGGACTTTTTTGCGTAGCACTTTTACTCTCCTCGTTAATAAAAGGTTGTACTTCAAATTTCCGTTTAACGGAAATTGCCTGGAAAGTGGCTGCAAATAATTGTGCAGCATCTGCCAGATTTTGTATTCTCTCATCGTCTAATGTAACGGGAGAATCCGGATTGATAATTTTCAAATTCAAAATCTGGCCGATTGCCGTCAGACCCGCTCCCATCTGCTCTTGTAAGCTAGTTAAAAATTTATCATTTTTTTTAATCTGATGCGGCAAAACTGATTTTATCTCCTCATTCATGCTTGGGGGCTGTAGTGCCAAACAGTTCGAGGGAATGAGAAATTTCTTGACAAAATCTTTTCTGTTTTCGGAAGATACGCCCTCTCGAAGGTAATTAGACCATCGGACGACCAGTTCCTCGTGTAGTTCCGATCCTAACTGGTTCGTCAATTCTGGATTATCTCCAAGAAAACCTGGGATTTTCTTGGAAGCACGCTCGTCTGGGGTTGGTAAAGTTTCAGCTTCATGTTGGTCCCCTGATGAAGATTGTGAATCTGTTGAATGTAACAAAAGAACGCTTATAGTCTTGTCTAATAATCACAATTTCACGAGCAAAACGTCTTGTAAGTATGCTTCCAGCAAGCCAATGGAACAGACAAGAATCTGTGGGTTCACGTAGTCAAGAAAACTACACCCTTAGTTGGCTATGCCTGACCGACAGACAAGAATCTGCGGGCTTCTGTAGTCAAGACAACTACACCCTTTGTCAGGTCACAGTGATATGCAGACAATAATCTGCGGGTCTATGTAGTCAAGACAACTACACCCTATACACTGAGATGTTTCATTGAAACATACTTACTCTGGCGGTTGAATAGCCAGTGCCATAGGCTGAGCAAAAACACTAGTGTGTATATCTTTCTTTTACTAACCTTCCGATTTAGAATCACTAGAGTCCGATGAGGAACTACTACAAAACACTTTTTCCAGTTTAGCTAATTTCTTCTTTAACTCCTGGAATTCCTGATAGGCTTTTCTTTTTCCTGAAATTTTCGGCATTTTATCAGGTACTCGCAAAATTACCATCTGCACACGACGCGCAACAAAATGAACTGAGTCTAGGGCTTGTTATCAGTGGTACGGTCAGTGACTAAATTCCTTTGTCTTTTTAAACTGTTGCGCACGATTCACGATAGGGTGTACCTACCAATAACTATCATAGAAGGACGGAGACGCGATGATTAATTCTGTGTTATGGAATTTTGTACCTTATTGTTCATACTCGGTTATTCTGTCAGTTTGACTCTGTCAAAATATCAAGCGTGATACATCATTGAAGTAAGAATTGACTGCAGTTCAAAACTCAAAAAAATGTGTAGGGTGCCACTTGAAAAATTGAGGTTGGGAGTACCTTCTCAGGGGTAGTTTGACAAAAGTTGACTTTGACTCAACAGCTACAAAGTCATACGGGTTTGATATAAGTGCATTTTATTTAAAAATTTTCTAAGCAGCATAACTGTATAAAATAATCTGAGACTCCCAGTATGGTAATGGTAGACATTTTGAGCAGCCTTCATAATTTTTTGTTATCAATAAATTCTGTTATGCAATTTTGTACATTATTGTTCAAACTCACTTATTCTGTCAGTTTGACATCTGTTAAAATATCATGTGTGATACATCGTTGAAATAAGAATTGACTGCAGGCCCCAATTCAGAAAAAAAATGATAGGGTGCAATTTGAAAATTTGAGGTTAGGGGTAGTTTCTCAGGAATAGTTTGACAGAAGTTGACTTTAACACAAAAGTTATACGGGTTTGATATAAGTGCATTTTTTTTTAATTTCTAAGCAGCATAACTGAGATATTGGCTGTATGAAAAAATCTGGGACACCCGGTATATAGCACCAGTATATGAACTTGTCGTCGGTGTGGCCTTATTACTATGAAATAGTTGTCTTGTTATCTTCATTCTCTTTGAAACTGAATTTTCAATATTTGACTCCGCCACCGCAGAGGAGTTCCAACCTCCAAGTTCTTTCACCGATAGTAGATCGTCACCATTTTCTACAAGCATAGTAGCCGAGGATACGCGAAACGAGTGCCCTCTGTAGAGCTGAGGATTTTCCAATTTTAAGATTGCTGCAATTTTCTTTGGAACAGCTCGAATAGTATGAATGCCCATAACTTGTTTCACAAATTTACCATTCCTATAACCAATGAAGAATCGACGATTTTCCAAATTTGAAGGCCACAAATCTACGTATTTTTGGTATAACCCATTGGCATCAAAAGTGAGTCCTCCTTTGGGAATGACAAATTCCCTGTTCTTTTATTTCTTAGTATACCTCAATGTAACCAAAACTATGGTACTGGTGTTTTCAAAATCATCCACAGGCAGCTCAACAAGTTCGACACGTCTACAGGTGCCAAAAACACCAAGCAATTTCAAGTAAATGCTTATACTTTATGGAGACGGACTTATTCATTTCATAGAGAAATGAAAGGGATTCCCATATAGTATGAGCATTTGCTAGATTTTATTCACCTCACCCATTAATACAACCTTTTCAAGCAACCATGTATCTGCCTCCAACAAAAACTTAGTTACTTCTTCTTCATACAAAATTTTTGCTTTCTTTGGTGTGTATCCATCAGATTTTCGCCGCAAGAACAAAAATAATTTTCCAAATCTGAAAATACCATTTCTGAAGGTAATACTGTACGAATGGTGTACGATTTAAAATAACTAACCTTGAAATGTCAATGTTCTCATAAACTTTCAAAGCATGTTTCAACAATTCAACATTGAAATCATGGTCCACAGCGACTTAAGAGAATGAATCTCTAATTTTCCTTTCGTATAGGCTAATAATACTTCTTCCTCTTACGCCACTCTTCAAAATTTTCATATTCTCTTTGGTATCGCTTTTGAGTTATTTTCGGCAAAGAAATTTGATTTTGTTCCTCAATTTCTTCGATTTCATCCATGATCGTTGTTAAAGCGAACTCGCGAACACAAAAAACTGACGTTGTTTATAATATTGTTGTGATATTGTAAAGCTGTACCATGACAACACGATGTTGGGATTTTTCTGTAAAATTACGAGGTACGTGGTTTGTTCTTTCCTCGGAATCAAAATGTAATCTTTCATATGAAACAACATTGATTATTGTGACAAACCGCACTCATAGTATTATCATGTGTGGCTAACATAATAAGATAACATAATAGATGTGGTCTAGTTTCCTTACTTGCAGTTATAGTTACTAACGATACAAGGCCGATATGTAGCAAATAACGGACGAGGTTGAAAATTGTAAATTATAAATATGCCACAAATGACTTGGTTTGGAACAAACAACAAACAACATCAAAATACATTTTTTAAGAGTTTTTGGAGTTTTCTTTGGCGCTCTCCGAAGATTAGCGCGTGACGCAATGCATCACTTTGTGCTCATATTAAAAAAATAGCCATTTTCTGCACATGTCGAGGAAATGTAATGTTATATGGAGCTCCCATAAATTTTTCATCAAAACTCATGTTGAATATGTATTGCCCACATTTTCAATATTGAATAACTTCATTATCAAAATACTACTGCAAAGTGACATATCCCCAGGAATCTCCAGGAATAAAGAGAAGTTCAGAAAAGGACCATTATTGAAATTAACAAGTGACCTTGTTAGTTGAAGTTGTGTCCCACCAAGCCCAATCCAGCTATCGGAATAGTTTTCTTCTGAAAATTTTCGTTCAACCCATCTGAAGTGTACTGGAGCAGCATCATGCATACATCAAATTTGTTTTCTTTTCCTCTTTGGGATCTCTTCTAGGAGTCCAGGTAGGATGGATTCAAGAAAATGTCGGTAATGGTCACCAGTGTGTGTCTGAGGCAGAAAATGTGGCCCGATAAGGAAATATCCTACAATTCCAACACAAACATTTACAAAAAACGTTGAAAATGTTTTTCAATCACGGCGTTTGGGTTTTCATCAGCCCACATATGATTGCTGTGACAATTAATAATGGCTTTACGGAAAAAACATGCCTCATCGGTAAATTATACTAGAGATAAAAACTATGGATTCCTCACCAATTTATTTCGAATCCAAGTGTAAAAAACACTTAGTAAAATCCCTTGGAAGGATTGCTTGAATACGCTGAATGAGATAGAGATAGAGTTATTGCTCTTTTAAAATTTGCCATACCAATACATGGGTTATGTTCAACTCTACAGCAATTTGTATGGTACTGCTGGCTGGATCATGCTCAATTTCGTTGATTACAGCTTCTTCTATCTGAACTTCTCTAAGTCTCCTGGGTTTTCCTATGAAAACAGCTAGCAGACCTCTTGAAAGTATCTGTTCCACGAAGACGGAAGTGAATATTGATGAACATTTATGTGCTGGGAATAGGACGTTGTGGAAATCTTTCTAGATACATATTTCCATACATTTTATCCAATGGGATATTGAATGAATTTGCTTCACAGCTACACTTATGAAGAATTGACAATGAGACACCTTCTTAAGTTTCGATAACTGTGAAGTTGTTCATATTTAACTAAATGAATCACTATCAAATCCCACTTTGCTAATTTTATGAATTGAAATTGATTAAAACTTTTCTGAGTTAGGTACCTCAGAAGAAAATACAAACTAAAATTTCTTATTAAAACTGTTTTCAATACGGAACGAAAAAGTTCCTTAATTTACTTTTTCGAAGTTATGACCAGAGATTCATAAATGAAAATCAAATGTGGATTCATCAGCGACTATTAAATAAACCCTATTAACTATCTTCCATCGTACATGAAACATTCAGTTGAACATTGTAAAAAAAATCTTTCTTTAGAATAACAGAAAATCTGTATGAGTTCTCTATCAAGACTGGAGAAAAAAAATTTCAGTCAAATATATGAATGAAAATGCACACTTGTACTTTCAGGTTGAAAGTTAGGGTTTTTTCCAATATCTATCAGATGTAGTTGCATATCCACCTTACCACAGTGAAGGGGAGATAGTAGTTTTCTGTTGGATATCACAAAACAACAAAACAACAATAACAAGCTTAACAAGCTTTTATTAAGCTTCACTTACACTAACAAACAATGTAATAGAATCTTGATCTAAGTTGAAATTGACTCACTTTTAATCGTCCAATTGATTATTGGCAGGTTTACGTAATTCCGGTGACAATGCATTACGAAATTTCTGTGAAAAGAACAAAATGGGGGCTCCAATATGGCGAACAAGTTCTGTGATTATAATCCGATTCTATTCAAAATTGGTATGTGATGATTTCTAGGTTTGAGACTTTTAGTTTCACATAAAAAATCAACTGAAAAGTTAAAAATGAAGATTATAAAAAACCATTTTCAAAGACAAAAGCTTCCGCGGGTACAAAATAGGTAATGCTGCGCAGGAAGATTTTGAATCTATTACTCATAGAATAACCTATATCAAACTATAAAAGAATTAAGTTTCTCATTTCAATATATTTGTATAAAAGCTTGTCTTTATACATATTTTTTATTTTGTAATTTTCAATCATCGTATTTTCCTAATTCTGAAAAATTATTTCTTCCAATTTACAATTGAGAATGTTTTATTTTTAAATTTTCTCATGTTATGCCACACTGTAAAGTGTTTGCATCAATATTTTCATTGTAGCTCCTGAATCGTACAAGTAAATAAAAAACTTCCAGGGAGTAAAAAGATGTTAAATGAAACAACATTGATTATTCATTTTACATAATCTCTGTGTCGGCAAAAAAAATATTCTGAAGGGATCAACAAGGTTTGACTCTGAAAAAAGGAGAACCCTGTGAATTATTTGAGAAATGAATTATTTTGTAACGTGACTACTATTGAATGGATTGTACTTGCCTAATTTGAATTGAATGTCGAAGTTAACTCCAATAAATATTGAAAAAAAATGTATTTCATCACCCTGAACCTCGTTTGAAACATATGTTCATATTAACTTTTCGTCCTGAAAACTTTCGAAGAATCTCCACCCGAAGTTTGTCAACGTACTTAATTACCATCCTATATGTGCGTGTGTTCTACATCTGAACCTGAACTGGGTTATTTTGAACAGATTTGGTACACACATTACTTACTTTTCAGGAAAAATACTTAGGAGTAAGATCTCCGTTGCACCTTTGAGAGGTCGAGTTTTTTCAGCACAACTTTCGAACGTCTGCAATGTTTTCAATCAAATTTTGTACAAATACTGCCGAAGCAAGGTCGCCAGGGTGGGGCGTGGAGGGTAGAACATTTTGAAAATATAATTAACGAACTCTAGAATGTTCTCGACGCTTCTGGAAAATTCAAGAGAACCGTGGACTGAGTCAGAACAGAGGCTTCGTAAGGTTCTAGAACGTATAATGAATATCTGTTGATGTACACTGACTGATGAGTTCCTCTCTCGATGTACAGAAGCATGTCGATGTCTTTCAGAATCCTGTATGCAGCATAAATCTGAAGTATTAATTGGTATTCATGACCACATGTAATTCGATGTGGTGTCCAATCCATATGTCTCCAGACTGGTGGTCTATTTACTAGGTTTATCGGATTCATGTCTGTTTCTAGGTTGACGAAACTACGAATGACGCGCTCTGTCATTGGTAACTGAAATAGAGGGATGTTTGAAATGTTTTGTTAGTTGCATAATTTCAGAACTAAATGCGGGATTAATGTTCCTAGTTAAATTAAATAGTAAATAATAAAAATGGTTTCGATTTTATTCATGAAATAATCTTAACAAATACAACTCGTGTTATCGGCGATTATCGTTAATTCCTTCTCGGTTTCGAATCAAATTATGTTGCTTTGGGCAACCACACTCGCGCAAGCGCTCCTGTGGTTGCCAAGCAACATAATTTGATTCTCAAATTCAAAGGAATTGCTATTTCGATAATCACCGATACACTTGGTATTACCTACGAAAATAATTTTTTCTTTTCAGTCCAGATTGCACGAAAACAAGCAAAAAACTCTTTCAAAATACCATTCTATAGCCTTAAGCTGAATATCTCCATTTCACGTAGCTACAAAGTGCCTACTAACCGGAACGCTATTGCAGTTATAAAAGAAGTAGTTGCTTTCTTCAAATCACATCCAATAGGAAAACTGTCCTTATGAGCACTTTGGGATGTGCGCTTACATCCCAGTGGGTGGAGCGGGATGAAAATGTACTCCAATTTTCTGTTAACCTCCTGAAAATTGTGGAGAATTTAGAAAATATTTTAGGATGGCGTGACCCGAGTACAGCGGGCAAGGCTGCTTCACTGGTATCAACTATCATGCAACATACAATTTATGGTACCTATCAGTATTGTGCCTGAGTAATGTATTATCTCTTACGTAGACTCTGATTAAATTACTCGATCTTAATGGCAGTGCTATGCAAGTGAATAGTACAATATTCTATTCTGGCCAGTCGTCGGGAAAACGTAGAAGCTACTTTCAGTAGCGTCTGGCAACGTGCAGAACATCTTTCCGATCAAATGGGTGTTGAGCTGAGCATTCCTAGGATCTCTCGACATGGTGGACGCCAAATTCATCGTGAGAAACATCAAATGAATTCAGCCAATGAATATTACAGAGTGTCCATTTATGCGCAGTTGCTCGACTTTGTTCTCACAGATCTGCAAGAACGATTTTCTGCTGAAACCCTTGATATCTTCCAGCTATCAGTTTCCATTCCAGGAAATATTATAAAAAATTCTGGAGAAAATGATAAAAGTATAAAGACCATCCTCTAACGCATCGGATTGCTTCTTGACGTAGACAAGGGCGCTGCTTCTCTTCTGCTAAAAAATGAATTACTACTGTGGCAAGAGGAATGGATCCAAGAAAAAGAACAGCAAAAAAAATAAAGAACTTCCCATAACTGCATTAGATATACTGGCTAGATGCAATAAGGATGCGTTTCCTATAATACATGAATTTTTGCTAGTCCTTGCAACGCTCCTAGTGACAAATGCATCTCCTGAGAGGTCATTCTCTCCGTTGGCCAACTCAAAACATATTTAAGAGCAACTATGACTGAAAAACGCCTTCTCGGTTTTGCGCTTATGCACATCCAAAGGCATACTCCTATTGACATCGAGAAAGTGATTATAAGATTTGCAATAACCGGCAGTGGAAAAAGATTGGAATTGGAATTATTTAAGAACTCATGTATCTTCTTACTTCAATTAAATTGATTTTTATTTGCCTATACCTATATATTTTTTACAGAACATTATTTAAAAGTAAGTATCACAGGAATATCGAGCTAAAATTTTTTCAACTTCATTGATCACAACGAATTTTCCAAAAGATAGATGAAATCACACAAAAATTGCCCCTTACCCCTATACGAAATCCTGTATCCGCGCCTGCACTTCACTGATGCTCTGAAGGCATTATCAAACTTGCTTTGACTTTACCTTTATTTTTGTATTGAATTCAGAGCTTTTAATGTATTTTGTTTAGTAGTCTGGACTTTACTGGTAGAAGTTCTAAGCTGTTTCTGCTCACCCCATCACATCGGCAGGAAATCTGATATTCACACAAAAATCTCTTTCTTCATCCATAATCTTAGCGATATTCTATGAATTCACGAAAATTATCTAAATACGGTTTCACAGAAAGGGCGACTTCAATAATAGAAATTGTTGCCATACACCCTGACAACCTGATATATTTTTTAAATTTTTCTTAGTAGGCGTGTATTGTAATTGACTGAAATAAATAATATGGGTACTTGGTAGCGTTTCAGAACCGTGAGTACACTCTTGCTCAGATAAATCAACTTAACTGATCTATATTTCGTGAGAACAATGTTGATAGTACTTGGCAGAAGACAAAAAATCTAATTATGAGAGATGATGGTTTACATAATCCAGATCTATCTTCATCTCATCTATGGCATCCCGCCGCAACTTGTTCTGTATACATGACGGTGCAAGACTGATCTGATACTGGCCAAAGGTTATATCGGAATCAGAGTTCTGATACGAGGCACGGCCGAAGTGAGGCGATCTCTTTGACTTTTATACTATTAAGTAAGTATTAAAATTTTGAATGGTATCACCGAAACTACTTTTTGAAATAGAAGACGTGGTTGCATGATAGAGGGGGTTGGGGGCACATCAACTTGAAAATTTCAAATGGCTTGGGAGTCAAACCATATACCAACCATATAATTTTTTCTGGATTTATGTTAGTACGTATTTTTACAATTTCGATCTCTTTGCCTTTCGAAATTTCCAAGTTGATATGCCCCCAGCGCTATCTGTCGAGTGCAATGTATTTTCTTTCGATAAGTATTATCGGTGTTACCATTCAAAATATTTTTGGTCCCATTGTTCCACATCAAACCGATCAGATTTATCGAGATAATGGTACCGTACTTTCACTTGATATTTCGATTGAATGTGGTAAAAAAAATTTACGAAATCAGAAAAAAATTCAGATGGTGGAAAAAAGATAAAGATAATTGAATTCTCTTTTCAGCGATGTGTCACTTGGCCCATCATGCCATTTGAAATTTTGAAATTGATGTGGCCCCTTTTATCAAGCAATCACAATGTCTTCTATATCAAAAAGTATTTAATACCGGTTATTCAAAAGTTCACATTAGGAGGAGGGGCGCAACTAAAATATATAATTAAGCTTCATCAAAAATGTTAATCACATCCATTTTCACATTTCTTGTTCTGGACAACTTCCCCAATATTGTGTGAGGACCGGCGCATCCACCACTTGTTGTGATTTGGGATTTGTTATGAGTTTTGAAATAAATCGCAAAATTTTCCAGTATTTCCTGTTTTTCTCCATTACTAATGATCCGATCGGGTTGCATAGAACTCATTTTGTCCGTATTTCAAATCTCAAGGATTTTTCTCATTGGAGCAACTATATTGCTTTCATTAGTTTGCATTTTTAAGCAAATAGAAGGAAAACACGTTTTTTTCTGTATTTAAACGTTTATAACAAATTAATAAATGACAGTTGCTAGTCCAAAACATAACAGAATATATCTACGGACTGTCTTTCATGTGATGACACAGTCGGTTTCCAACTAGTATTTTTGTTATAAAATTGGTGTAATACATTTTTAGTAATGAAATAAGCTGAAGAATCACCTTCTTCCGTATGCACTTGGCATTTAGCAACACCGTGTCAGACGAAGTGAACTTATAATGTTAACGATTTCTCGTCATTTTCAAATTATATACCGTTATGAAAATCAAACCATACCAAACTCGTCGACCCTAAAACAAAAGTGTTAAGAATTATTCGTAAAATTACACCTATGATGAATTTATGACAAGCGCAATGCGTGAAAGAAATCCCTTGACATCTGGTTTGGGTTTTGATTAGTACGAGCTTTCGCTGCAAAAGCTGAGACCTTAGTTTCGAAATGCTAAGTTATTAACATGATTGGATGCAAAATAGCGTATACTCTATTACCTATCACACATTTATATAGATCTTCTTTTTCCAAGTATATTATGTTATAGAATACGCCCCTTTGTCGTGATAAGTGTGTTTACAAGTTACCCTCAAATGAACAGCTGTCATTTATGTTGAAACGAAGATATTATTACCCCTGCAAACACGGTGGCCCTATCTATCAAGTCTTTTTTTTTTCATTGACTTCTTCTTCATTGACGGTAGCTTGACTGGTCCAAAATATTTTCATCTTCTGTAACCTCAGATTCTACCTAGATTACGGGAATTAAATATCAATTTACAAGAAATATGGTTTCAGCAAGATGGGACATCACCTCATTATTCAAGAATGGTGCGTCCTTTTTTTAACCAAACATTCAGAAACAGATGCATTGGACGTAGAGGAAGCATAGAATGGCCAGCCTGCTTTCCCTATTTGACTTTTCTAGACTTATTTTTGGGACAATTGAAAACTCGTGTTTTTGTGGAAAAATATGCAAATTTGAAAATATTACAAAATAAAATATGTCAGGAAGCTCTTTTAATCATAGTGCCACAAAATGTATATTATCATTTTGCGCTACAATGCTGCAAAATGGCTGAACAATGCTTGCAAACATGACAGAAAACGGCCAAGCCAGCGTAAGCAGTCTTGTAGAAGAAGAAACCAGGAGATGAGGGAAATCAATCGTATTATCACGCAACCAGTGTCTCCTACCACTCGACCGCTTACGTGGGCTCGGCCGTTTTCAGTCTTGTTTACAAGCATTTTTCAGACATTTCGTAACATTGTAGCGTAAAATGAGAACATACGTTTTGTTGTACTATGCTTCTACTTTCAAAATCTGTATGAGAAATTGAAATCGGACTATCACTACTAGAGCATCTAGGCATGCTGCAAGAAAAAATATTTACATTGCAATTGTGCCTAATCTAATGATCCGACAGCGTCTGTTTTGTGCACACATAAAGTATACATGATTCAATACTCTCATGAGAAATGGCAGAGTTGTGAATTTTAAAAAAAATCGCTGAATTATCCGGTTTTTCTGCGCTACTAATACTCCTATCGGGTCGTAAAACATCCCATTTTGTTTGTATTTCAATTTTCTACAATTCTTTCCATTGAGTCCACCATATTGCTTCATTAGCCTTCATCATATAAGCGAAATAGAAAAATTAAATGTTTATAACAAATTAATAAATGTCAGTTGCCAGTCGAGTCATAACAGGATATAACTACGGACTGTCTTCCATGTGAAGGCATAGACGGTTTTCTACTACAATTTTTGTTACGAAAAAATCCTCTAGTGATTGGCCTATTATTAAAAAAGAATTTAATTATCAAAAAGTTTTTCCATCAAAAACCATCTTGTATAAAATTTAATGATATTTCCCGAGCCCTTTTGAAAATATTGAACTGTTAGTAGACATTTTAACGAAAATACCGTGTTCTCATATTTCAAAAATCACAATAATTTATAATTTGAAATTTAGTAATGAGGGGCCACTGAATTGATTGCAATCAAAATGAATAGTGTGTTCCATTGAAAAAAAAATACCCGCAATATGTGGAAAATTTGTTAATTTGGCAAAAAAATATCGAGTACAAAATTTCATGAATTTTTACCTTGAGCCGTATTGAATATGTTGGAACATTCTCAGACTTTTCAACGAAACCACCATGTGTTCATATTTCTAAAATCAAATTAATTTAAAATTTGATATTTGTAGACATGAGCAATTATTTCAATGAAAAGAATAGGGTGTTCCTTCGAAAAAAAATTTGAGTTACCCCTCATATCTTGAAAAACTGTTGATTGCCAATATCACTATTGAAATGGGCATCATCAGGAACCACCCTGTAGAAATTTTCGTGAATTTTCTTAAAAACATTTCTGCAATATGAGACCGTTTCTGCAATATGAGACCGTTCTCAAACTTTCGAAAGCCTGAGCATTGAGTATTGTTTATTTTGGTTGAATTATTGATTTCAAATGTCGCAATTCTGACGTATATTTGCGCCTGTTCATACTTTGTTCTATGGATATTGAATACCTGTATTCGTTGCTTATTTATGAATTTACTTTTACAATACTTGAATTGTGTACTGTTAGTACATGTGTTGCTGGTGTATAATGATGAATATTGGTATTATTTGCTTACTAGGTGTGTTATTGGTATTACTTTTTTTCTTAAGTACATGCATAAACACGTATAGAATTTGTCAGAAACTAGTTGATTATTGTTGATTGCATGAAGAAATCACGTATTTTATTGATAGTTTAGTGTATGCCAAGCATAACAAACGATATTTCATCGAATAAAAATCAGACGGAAACCGATTGGCATATGTGTCGTGTGGGTCCGAAGAGTTCTTATATGCACTCAAATGTGTTGAGAAATAGAAATTATTGAATCTATACGTGTTTATCCATGTCTATATGAAAATAAAGTATTGTTATTATTATTAAGTTCCACGGGATAGCGCAAATTTTGCTTGTTCATTGATCATTATATTATAACCACCAAAACCCTAAAGGGCATACGTTATAAAATCATTACACATTGTGGCAGAGGGCTGGCGGCCTATCCATTGCGTTTTTTTTTTAGCCCCCTCCCCTGTTAACTTTTGAACGGTTCGACGTACAAATTAAAAAAAAAACTGTTTGGACGGTCAAAATTTTAAATGGCATGGGTGGTCAAGTGTCACATCGTTGAGAAGAGAATTAAATTTTCTTCACAAACATCTAAATTTCCTTCATATTTTTTTGCTATAAAAATTCGAAATATCAAATATAAATGCGGATCTGAAAACTACTCATCCCTCGATAAATTTGAACGGTCTGTTGTGGAATAATGAAACCAAAAACATTTTGAAGGTTACTACTGATACTACTCATTGAGAGAAGAAACATTGCAATTACTCGACAGATGGAGCTGAGGGCACATCAACTAGAAAATTTCGAAAGGCATTAAAATAGAAATTGGGAAAAAATTCCTCCACAAAATTAAAAAATATTTGGATGGTTGTAAAGAGAATTGAATTCTCTTTTCAACTATGTGACACTTGACCCCCCAAGCCATTTAAAATTTTTGAGTTGATGCGCCCGCTGTCGAGCAATCACCATATTTTTTGTTTCGAAAAGTGATATCGGTAAAACCCTCCAAATGTTTTTTTTTCATGTTTGTACGTCGAACCATTTGAAAGTTAACAGGGGGGGGGATTAAAAAATGCCGCACTGTATAATGTTGGCAATGCTTAAGGTTACTGTTAGATGCGAATTTATAATTATTATAGGGTATGCTTATCTGTATGTGAACGTGTATCCAGAATCGTTCATATACAATTTTCCCTTATTGATTTTTACTATTTTTAATATACCTATATTTAAATTTTCTTGTTTTTCTGTTCAATTCCTATTCACTGGTGGTGGCCGTGCGGGTAGAGCGTTCGCCTTTGGAGCGAAGGGTCGAGGGTTCAAAGCCTCGCATGGTCATCGGTCTCGTGCATGGCATCACACGTTAAAAGGTAAGGGCTGCGTCTTCCCTAGCTCACACAAGTCTCTCGAAGACTTACGAGGGTTGCGCGTAGGGGTGCAATCGGTTGACGGAAATAACAATTATAACAATTATAACAATTATAACAGTAATAGATTGCTGATTGATCTTACGATTCCGGAAGGACATTAAATACAGTGGCTCGTATATAGTCCCATCTCGTTGTAGGCGTCTTAGGACGTTTCGAGAACTCCTCTTCCGTCATCGGATCCAACCAGAACTGATGGGGGGTCGACACAATTAATAGAGCATAAATAGTTATATTTCAACACCATGAAATTCAAAATTACAATTCCTACTTACAATTAATTTTATCGCCACGAATCCAAAAAAATTTTGAGCAAATTTTTAAAAAGAAATCTGCCTACTCTACTGGGTTTGCAATAATTTCAAATGGGCGGAACTGAAATTTCATGAAAAATATTCATCCCTAATACAAATATAGACCAAGCTATAGAAGTTTTTTCATCCACAAAATAAAAGACGCAAATAGCCTATACTAATTTAAAAAAAAAGGTCTGACAATGAAACCTTGTCCCTCACATCAAAATTGTAAATAGAAGATTTTTTATATAGTTGTCTCGGCATATTTCAAAAAATTTCGAGGAAAAACGCATCTGAAACAAAAAGAAGTCTCTGAGCAAAAAGGTGTACAACTGTTGTATACAGGACGATTATCCGAAATATTTTGATAACGTAATATTTTCAATTGAGCTATATTAGGCCAAGCTTTAGAAAAAAATAAGAGGATCTTTTCACACAAAATATAAGCCGCAAACGGTCTATACTACTCTTTATAAGATAGTTCATTAATGAAAACCCCAGTTTTCGCCCCAGCAAACTCGCTTTGTGGAATTTTTTAAACAAGAAATAGTGAAAAAAATTACAACTTTTTTGTTTTTTTTTTTAATGTCTCAAAGATTATTCAAGGAATCGTTTTACAGTCAATGGAACTTATGTAGAAATTTATAAAACCTACAAAATGTTTTTTTATACGCCCAGATCGGTGCATTTTTCACTGAGAAACCATATTGCGGAAACTGTTACATAATAACATGTAGTTCAACTGTGCGCAAGATGGTTTCTGACCGATATGTAGTTTTTGCACAATCGCGTTATAAACAATTTGAGGGCAAATCTTTCTAAATACGCCGATTTGAGGGGAAATCATCTTATCCAAATTCTGTAAACGGCATATGGAAGTAGAGATCAATATCTACAAAGTGTATAATTTGGATTGTCTCCTGAAATATGCGAAATGTGTTGAAAATGTCACTGAAAGTTGATCAAAACGCTTCAAAGAGCGTCCGAAGTCATCCGAAGTCACCTGAAGTCGAACTGAAGTTAATACAAGTGACTTCGGGTGCACTTTGAAGCATTCAGAGTAACTTCCAGGAAGAAGTCGCTCTTAGGCGGAACCCAAGGGCCACAAGATGGGACACCTATACAGAATGTCTTTCAGACCTAACAGGTGTCTCACAGGACCTAACGTCCCCCGAGCTTTTGGACGAGGAAGTCGAAAGAGGAACAAAGGAAGTTATAGAAGCCTTCGAGAAAGCGTGTCCCTTGAGAGCGCAACCGCCACGAAAAGTAAAGTGGTGGAGCACAAAGCTTCACCATCTGAAGACGGCTGCTAAGCGAGAACATCGCAAGGCGGTCGGGTCGGGGCGGGATGACGATTGGGATGGCTTTCGGGAAGCGAGAAGGAACTTTAAACGAGAATTACGGCGGAGTAAACGGGACAGTTAGCGAACATACTGTGGGGAAATTGACTCCCTCCCAGAGTCCGCCAGACTGGCCAAGATACTGAGCAGTGATACGAAGGGCACAGTTGGATCGCTCAAAAGGCAAGACGGAACTTGGACGATATCCAAACAGGAAGCTCTTGAGCACCTACTGGAGGTCCACTTTCCTGGACAGACGGGTGACAACCGGGATCGAAGAGAAACGTTCATCCACAGGGTGTACAGACCTCTCGCTGAGGAGATAGTCATAGAGGAGGCAATTCGGTGGGCTGTGAACGAGTTCAAACCATTCAAGGTGGCAGGCCTGGACGGCATATTTCCAGCATTGCTACAGAAAGCGCTGAAAGACATATTTCCCTGGATAAGGGACGTTCTTCAGGGCCAGCTTGGCATTGGGATATGTACCAAGGACCTGGAGGACAGCTAGAGTAGTTTTTATCCCAAAATCAGGGAGAATGGACTACACTCAAGCAAAGCCCTTCAGACCCATTAGCCTCACATCTTTTCTACTGAAGGCTCTGGAAAAGATTGTGGATAGGTATCTGGTGGAGGTAGTAATGAGTAGGCACCCCTTCGGGGATAATCAACATGCATACCGCAGTGGACGGTCCACAGAAACTGCCCTTCATGCGGTAGTGCACAGGGTAGAAAAGGCACTCCATTTCAAGGAGTGGGCTCTCGGAGTCTTCTTCGACGTGGAGGGTGCCTTCGATAACGCAAAAACAGATGTTATCTGCAATGCATTGCAGATTAGGGGAACCCCTCCTACGCTGATTAGCTGAGTAGCTAGGAGGAAAGTGACGGTGTCTCTAGGAGAGAGCCATGCCGACATCGAGGTGAGAGGCGGCTGCCCGCAAGGTAGCTGTCTCTCCCCTCACCTTTGGTGTCTAGTCATGGACGAACTTCTCAAGAGACTAGCCGCCAACGGTTTCTACGCCCAGGCATACGCCGACGACGGGCTCGTCCTGGTGACGGGCCTTTTCCTAGATGTGGTCTGTGGCCGGATGCAGTTGGCGTGCAGGAAAATAGAAAGATGGTGTGAGGAAGTCGGCCTCGCAGTCAATCCGACTAAAACGGAGATGATTCTCTTCACCAAGAGAAGGAAGGTAGATGGGTTCAGATCACCAGTAATGGGTGGAAAATCCCTAGAGCTAGCTAGAGAGGTAAAATACCTTGGGGTGATTCTGGACTCGGAGCTAACTTGGGGGCCACATTTCGATCGAGTAGTCGAGAAGGCGGTAGTCGCTATATGGAGTCTGCACCGGGCAGTGGGAGGGAAGTGGGGACTCAAACCTAACATCCTTCACTGGATCTACACGGCGGTAATCAGACCCAGAATACTATATGGAGCAGAAGTCTGGTGGCAGAGAGTGGACCAGATAACCACAACCAACAAGCTGGGAAAAATTCAAGGACTAGCTTGTAAGGGAATAACCGGCGCGATAAGGACGACTCCCTCGGCAGCCCTAGACGCCCTGATGGGTCTGCCGTCGCTTCCAACTTGTATAAAGAATGAAGTGATGTCGTCCTATCTGAGAATGCGTGACTCAGGGAGCTGGCGAGGAGAGGGGTACACAGGGCATACCGAAATCGCTGTGGTAGCGGAGAAAGGAATCCCACTCCGCTATCAAAGTGATACAGGCAGAGGATACAATTAGGTGGAAAAGGACGATCTCGCTAGAGATCCCAGACTGGGAAGAGGAAAGGGTGATATTTCCCCCAGAAAGCCTGGTCTGTTTTATAGACGGGTCCAAACTGGAGGAAGGGCAAGCCGGAGCAGGAGTTTACCTGGAAAACGGAGAGAAAAAAGCATATGCGCTAGGTTCTCTGACAACAGTTTTCCAAGCAGAGGTGTATGCCATCCTGGAGGCAACCAGAATGGAAGAGGTGAGGTCCGGCCCAGAGAGACATGTATATGTCTGCTCGGACAGCCAGGCCACCATCAGAGCTCTGAATGCAACCATAACCAGATCAGTACTGGTTCAGGAGTGCAGAGATGCCCTGGAGAGTCTTGCTACTGAAAAGGAAATAACGCTGATGTGGGTCCCGGGCCATGCAGGGATTGAAGGCAACGAGCAGGCAGACCAGCTAGCCAAGCAAGGAGCCGGACAACCCTACTACGGACCCGAACCCGCACTCGGCATAACAAGGAGACAAGTAACAACGGCACTGAATGAGTGGGCCGTTGATACATTAGGAAAAGAGTGGAGAAGGATAGACGGATGCAGGCAGTCAAAGCAGATGATATCGGGGCCCGACATGGCAAGGACGGCCAAGATACTGAAGCTAAGCCGCAAAGAACTCAGACTGTTGGTGGGAGTTTTTACCGGCCACTGCGGCCTCAGGAGGCACCTGGCTCTCATCAGAGTTGAGGCAGACCCACTATGCACGGAATGTGGGGAAGAGGAGGACTCCTTCCACTTCCTGTGCGAATATGGTATTTATGGCAGGCTCAGACAAAACGTCTTCGAAGCTGCCACTATTAAGGAGGAAGAATTGCACTCGTTGCAATGGAAGGACATTTCGACTTTCATAAGAAGGTAGAAGAGGTTCGAGCAGGTATCCGACATGGGATGAGTGAAGATGCCGGGGATTGCGAAAAGGGCCCACTGGGGCCTAGTCGCTGACGCTTGCGTCCCCCACCCATTACCATTACCATTTCCAACTTCCAGTGACATTTTCAACACATTTCCCACCTCTCAGGTGAAAATCCAAAAAGAACAAATTGTAGATATTGATCTCTACTTCCATGTGCCGTTTACAGAATTTGAATAAGATGACTTCCCTTAAATCGACGCATTTAAAAAGATTTTCACTTATATTGTTTATAACGCGATTGTGCAAAAACTACATATCGGACAGAAACCAATTCGTGTACATTTGAACCACATGTTATTATCTATCAGTTTCCGCAATATTGTTTGTCCACCTTCAGATCTATATAAAATGTGAATTTTTGAAAAATTGTCTCTTTTTCGAAGTTTTTCCGGATTTTTTCCAGTGAAAAATGCACCTATCCAAATACCATTTTGTAGGTTTTATAAATTTCTACAAAAGTTCCATTGACTGTAAAACGATTTCTTAAATAATCTTTGAGATATTCCTAAAAAAACAAAAAATTTGTAATTTTTTTCACTATTTCTTGTTTAAAAAATCCACAAAGCGATTATGCTGGGGAGAAAACCGAGGTTTTCATTTACGAACTATCTTATAGTATAGTCAGTTTACGTCTTTTATTTTGTGTGAAAAGATCCTCTTATTTTTATCTACAGCTTGGCCTATTATAGCTCAATTGAAATTGAAATTACGTTATCAAAATATTTCGGATAATCGTCCTGTATACAACAGTTGTACACATTTTTGCTCAGTGACTTCTTTTTGTTTCAGATGCGTTTTTCCTTAAAATTTTTCGAAATATGTCGAGACAACTATATGAAAAATCTTCTGTTTACAATTTTCATGTGAGAGACAAGGTTTCATTGTCAGACCTTTTTTATCTAGATGAACATTCAATTTGAAAACCAAAAATCTTAGCGAAAAATTGTTATTATTACAAATTTTGTTGTCGTGAAATCGACTACTTTGGCGTGTCAGACTGGAAAACATTCTTTGTCAGACAATATGAAAAGTTGAATTTGTAGGTTTGAATGAATGGATCTTGAGAAAATCCGACTGTCATTGATAAATTCTTTTTTGAGCTATTCATTTTAAAAGAAAAACCATTATCTACAAATTTTGTATATTCCGTCAAAACGTCGAATTTCGGAAAATTTAGAGGAAAAACGCCACCAACATAAGTCATAGAGGAAATGGGTGTAAGAACAGGTCCATTGATTCCATACAAAAGGTTTGGGAGAGATTAGTAAAATTTTTGCCTATGGGCCATCTGAAATATTTGATAGAAGAGTTTGAAACTGATATCTACAGACGATAAGTCAGCGAAACAATAGTTGAAACCACTGAATTTCATCGAGTCATAAGAAAATTTCATTACACTCTATGTACACTAACGGAGAATTATGATACACCGAATAGAAATTATCACATATTTGGCTTTGATGAAAAATCGAAAAAGGCCTTGACATTTCGAATTTTATTTCATTTCAAGTTTCATGACGGTGTATAAGAGTTATTGAAGCTCCTTCAATTCGAAAAAAAAAATCCTTAAAATCGGACAACAAATAAAAAAATTACGGTATAGCCCCGCTCTGTATATTTCAAGTATTTACAATTTTTTCAATTACCATTATTACACGAAAAATTTTTTCGCCGTGTGTTGAACGTAACTTTTTTTTCCAGGTTACATGAACTCGGCGTTGAATCCAGTCATCTACACTATCTTCAACAAGGACTTCCGAAGAGCATTTAGAAGAATATTATTTAAGTGATGTTTAGCCTACGTGTGCTGCTACGAGTGCGTCAGTAGGAGGATCCTCACTGCGCAGTATCGCAGCGCACCTAGTGCGTTTTATCGACACTAATGTACTTTTCCGACAATCCTTATCTCATGTTAACTCTTCAAAATCTCAAATAGTGTTTGTGTTTGCTGCCGTCAGTAGGAAATGTTTGCTAGTATTTTAGATTCCTTCAATCGACGGGCAAATACAAATCGGTGTATTGGCACAATGGTCCGCTAAACGCGATTGTCCAACAGCTGGCGATTAATTTTGGAAGTTCTTTTTGGCAAATGGGAATTGCGAAAAAATATAATTTCGTCAACTGGCGAAACCAGATTCGCGAGTCAACAGATTAGCTGCCTGCAGCAATTTAGAATGGTTATCAATAAATCAATCAATCAATTCGTTCATTGTTTAAACAAAACATACATTTAACAAGAAGTTCGGTATGAGCAAGAAATTTACAAAACAAAAGAAAACAGTAACTAAACCAAATATAAACCTAAACTTAAACCTAAGCATACACTTACTAAAGGTAAGCATACAAATAAACACGTCAGCACAAATGTTACTGAATAAAAAGAGACAGAAGTAAACTAGATGAAAATATATACGGGTAAGTCATTTATAATGAAGGATCCTAGTTTCAGCATAATGTGTATATCTGAAAATATTGATTTTGCATTGGCTGGCGTAAAATTATTAAGCCGTGCTGATCAGATTGTCCACGTTTTCGAAACAAGGAGTATTACGAGATCGAATTGATGTGTAGATGGGACAATCAAATAGCAGGTATAGAAAATAAGTGTTTATAAATTTTGTTCATTCTGTTTTAAATAAAAAGATGTCAGATAGACTTGTCAAGGAAATACAAAGTGAAAGAGTCAGGTCAAAGTTTAATAATAATTTTCTAAAGAAGTTATTATTCTTTTAAGTTTCACTCTGCTACAAGTGTGTTGTTTACAATTGGTCCTTCAAGTTATTGAATCGTGCGCCAAAGACTATGTCAGAAGATGAAAATCTTCGCAGTAGTTCAAGGAACAATAGTGGTGTACCTCCTGTAGGTCTGAAAATAACTATGAGCTGAGAGTAAGGCAGACAGATTTAGTTGACATAGAAGCAAAAGGCACTAAAAGTACTGAAAAAGAAGTTTCAAATACAGAAAAAGAATCCCAGAAAGAGCCATCAAGGAACACTCTCTGAGATCTAGGATCAGCTCAAACCAATCAAGTAGAGAGAAAGAAATTGAAGCCAGGAAAAAAAGATTGAGCTACGAATGTTAAACCTACAAATGGAATACCTAGAAATGGACGAACAATCACTGAACGACACAAATACAGACGCAGAAGAAAGTGGCGAAGAATATTCAACCCGTTCTAAACCTGAAAGAAACATACAGATTGATACTTGGGTAGGTACAAGATGTAAGGCAAAATATGAATAATCAGGAAATGTTTGGTATACAAAATAGTTGAAATATCATGACCAACATGACCAACATGAATCCAAATGGTCATAGCGAAAGATATTTCAATGACTTTCTAAAAAACAAGAAGAGTGAGCAAGCCAGTGTTCATGCTAATGATGACTTTCCTGGAGGTACAATTGAAAGAAAGGTGTCAGAACAAAAATCTGAACCAAATGCTGATTTTTCGGAAGTATTGGTTGAATGCATGAAACATTTGAATATTAATTTGGAAAAAGTGATAATGATACAACAGGTGATTAATACTTTCAATCTCATACTTCATAGTGGATACATACTGAACAAATTTCCCTTGGGTTTATGTGATATGAGTCTCGATAGCTGAATTTTATCATGAGATAATTTCATAATCCTAGTTGCTCGATAGTTCTAGTGACTTGGATTGACACCTTCAAGTGAAAGTTGTTTTTAGTTTGCTTAGTAATATTAAGAGAGTGTACGAATGACTGAAATGTTGGACGGAAAAAACAATGCTTCATCTTCCTCTTTCAGTTTGTTCATATACCTAAAGAGGTGCATTGAGTTTCTGGAGGAGGTAACTATGTGTGACCCGTGATAATGGCAAATGACAGTCAGCAAATTCAAGCTCTTTGAAGACCTGCATCTACCATTTGTATTTTTGATCAACGGTGTTGAGTTGAAGCTGCCTTTTGAAACAAATTTTTAGAAGACGAATTTCGTCTATTGTAAGGATTTCAATTAGGTAATTCAATGTGACTTTGAAAATGGTATATGCAATCTTTACCCTACCTACCTCCAGTCTAAGAGTATAACTAGGCATGGTCACAGGTAGGTAGGCATAGCATTCTCTTGAAAAAGTTTAGTTTCGCTACAGAACATCGACATAGCGCAATCCCCAAAACGGTAAACAGTTGACACACTCAAGACAAGTGAGTCTAGCCCTTTTTTTATGAGGCGCCAGCAATTCATTTTTGTCTCTGCCCTGACAGGAAAAACAGCTCCTTAAGCTTGTTTACCTTTATCCACTGATGTGGATGCCAGTTTTTGAAAAAGAGACGAAGAAGAATATGTTACTCCTAGATAGGTGAAATTGTTTATCACCTCGATGCGGTTGTTTTTATAAGTTCATCATTATTTGTCGTTTCGATTGCACACAATCATGATCAAACCAAGGCAGTGTTCTTCAGAATGGAAATGGTTATTAATTACAACCTTATAATAGACAAAACTATCAGCAACAGTGATAATAAAAACGCATTGAAATATAAAATGTCTAAACTCGTATGGAATTGTAAACAGTTCCAAGACAATTGACAGAAACATTCCTGAAATATTATTATTATTGGTATTGGTTAGGTTGTTCAAGTCTCTCTTCACTTTCATTTTGTGGATACCTTCCATCTGGATTATCCCAACTAGTTAGCTAGTAGAAGCTGAAGGTCTTCCAGAACACCAAGTCCTGATACCAACAGGAATAGCAAATAGATATGTGGAGACTTCAGTATTTGGCAAGCAGCAGCTTTGAAACAGTGATACTATCTGCCCTATTTGTCTAACAACTTCCATGTTGATAGACGGATTCAAATACTCCCACATGAACTTCAGAAGCTGATTCAATATTGCTAAGGAACTCCTCAGTCACCTTGAGTAAAAATCAACCAATAAATATGTAATTGACAGTGACAAGATGGAAATTGAGTTTTATAACAGGTAATTTGACTGGTCATGGACTTTTGGAGATCTCCACAGAATAGAAGTTCGATATTACAAAAAATAGCTTTTTTTCATTTCAACTATCTGAATGAAAATGCAAATTTTCACGTTCAGATTTTTTCTTTATATAGGGTTATATAGGGTCTTTTCACAATATCTATCAGATGTAGTTCAATGTCCAGCGTGGCTTTAGCCGGGGAAGTAGTTGTTTTCTGTTGTTTCCCTTTAAAAAAAAGACGAGACTGTTGTGCATATCATTTGCGATTACCTAGCAGTCCTGTGACATTCAAGTGTAGCATATACATATTTCCGCATTTCTTTGGAACTTCATGAAAATGTTTGAAGCGATTGAAGATTTCGATGGACCAGATGTTGAAACAGTGAACAACCTTATCCAGCTAGCTTGAGATTGTCTCTATACAGAGTATTTCGCGAGAAAAGGATTGTACTCCATCGGTGGACAAAAAGGGATTGAAAAGTTTGACCCTAATACATCTGGTCAAAGAGCAGTTAGCTGAGATGAGCAAAGCGTGTACATTTTCTTGCCATTAGTTCGATCTATCAGTTTCAACGTTTTAACCAAATGAACTCATATTTTCGGGAAGATTCAAACACGCGAAGTAATTGGAGTGAGAAAATGACATTGAAAAAACACAGTGGTGTCATTTGGCACAAATTATGGAGACTTCTGGAGTCATAATAATAGCCTGTTTCAAACTCAATCTTTTAATTTGTAATTTTGCTGAACATCAGTAAAATTTTAGAACCGACATTATGAATTGTCGTCTTTTTTGAAACATTCATATCTATAATAAGTGGAAAATGTGGTATGATTGGTAAAAAAAAATCCAAAAAAATATATTTTTTGGCAGCTTGATTTTTTTTTAAATTTAGTTCCCAAAAAAATCCCACATTTTTTTGTCGGTTATAAAGTATTACCAGACCCTTCCAAAAATATTTTATTAAAATGCCCAAAAACTATACTTTTGGCAATCTGACATTTTAAGCACGAATGCATTGAGTAATTTAGATGATACCTGCAAATCGCCAGACAAATTAGGCGGTTTCAGACAATTCCCAGACTTGAATAAAGTTTACAAATGCACACGACAAAAAAGTCTAATGCGTAGCCATAGGTGCGAAAAAGATCGAGGCATGCAGGCAGCTGATGGGGCACCAAGCTCCTTGTGCTGTGATTGGTTATTGAGCAACCGCTCGAGTATTTTAGAGTAGTTTATTTTTTTTCTCTTGAAATTGAGAGATTAGAAATGAAAAAACAAACGATAATTACGCTTGCTGCATATATTATGATATTGTAAAATTCAATACATGGTATTTTTGCCTCAAAAAAATTCAAATTAAACAAAATTTCACACAAAATTAATTATTTATACTTAATACAATTGTAAATTATTGAACAAAAAATCATTTTATATTCTTAGGTAAGGAGCTTAGTTTCTGACTTTTTATGTGCCGATTTTTCAGTCCGAGGTAATTTCCAGCTTAACCAATCTTGGTTCTGTTGCTAAGGAACTAGCGATTGGATTGGCTACGATTTTTTAACTCAATCAAGACCAGTTGATGTAGATGGTAATTTGAAATAGTTATTATAATACTTTAATAATACAGATGACAGAATCATAATTTCACACTATCCTAAATTCACTAAAATTGAAATATTTTTTGCATCAAACATATTGTTCAACACCTAAATACTGAATAAAAAATTGTTTATTTTACATGTCGACGATGTAGATGGTTCAGATACTAAAACTTTTTTGAACATGATGCTTCATAAAAGCTGAGAAATTGTTATAACATTGAGAATGATAACCGTCTGTCTGGGTCTCATTTTCTGGTAATATCAAACCACGAAACTTTAAATTATTGTCTTGGCGAATTTGTGAAAAGTTTTTTGCACTTTTGTCATTGGTCTTTAATAAGAACAATGATCTTGTCACACCTTTCTTTACGAAGAACACACTTTAAATGTTTTTTATCCATCGTGATTTATCTATACATAACCTTAAATTAATAGCTATTATATAAATTATTACCACACTGATCCAAAAAAATTCAAACTATATACATGTTCACATATGCGCATACGCATGCAAACATGATGAATCCCAAAACAAGAATAAATTTTTTAAATTTTTGAAAAAGATATAACACACTGGATCATTTTTCAAGATGCTACAGTTGCTCTCACACAAAATACTCTTTTTTCAACGCCGTTCCGGAAATATACTTGAAAAAAGGAGCTTGGGCCTCCATCAGCTGCCGACATGCCTCGATACGCACCTATAGCTACGCATAGAACTTTTCTGTCGTATTCATTTGTAAACTTTAATCACGCCTGGGAGTTGCTTGAAACAGCCATCTGGCGATTCGCAGGTGTTATCCAAATTACTTGATGAATACGTGATTGAAATTTCAGATTGCCAAAAGCATATTTTTTGGGAATTTCATAAATTATTTTGAGGAGTCTGGTAATACTTTATAACCGACAAAAAAGTCTTGGATTTTTTTGAATTTATCAAAACTAAATGAAAACATTTAAAAAAAATTGGATTTTCTTGCAAATATTGAATGCTGCGCAGTTACGACATAACCGCAAATGCTCTCCCAGACTCGCGAGTCTGGATTCGCCAATTGACGAAATTACATTATTTCATCATTTCAATTTGCCCAAAGAACCTTTCCAAAATTCGTCGTCAGCTCTCCGACTACCAAATGCGCACAGACATACGCAAACTAAGATTTTTTCTGTAGGTTTTGAATTTCTAGAGTCGAATAAGTTCTATTATCTCGGCAATTTTTCTTAGAAGCCAAACGAGCTACCACGTATGACATAATAATGAATTTCTCTTCGAGTATTATCAATTAAACACCATTTGTTTTTTCCAAGTTTATTAAAAATCCAACAAAATTATGCTCAACTGATATAGATACCTATCGAAGTTCTGATGGTTTCTGGGAGGATTTTATAATTTAATAAATATAGGAAGGATAAATAACGACTAAGCAGATGTCATGGGACCAAGTTGATGAAAAATTAATATGGTTATAGGTTGAGCGTTGATATTGTTCTCAATTATTACTTCCGTCATTTTTTGAATAGACGTTCTAATGCTCCACCGGTATCGCATTCGTTTTATTTGCTCGGTTTTGCATACGAATTGGATAAAATGCATAATTTATATCTCAGTGTAATTTTGTGAATCCAGGTATTCATTCAATTTGAGAAGAACTTTACAGTGTCCCAATGGAAAGTTGTCTGTCAACTTTATGATTCATATTACCTATATATAAGAAAAAGAAAACAATTATTTTGATTTGGCAAGGACAACAGTTTCATGAAAAAAAAAATCTTTAAATGCCACCCCTACCATGTGGAATTATAAATGAAAATGCTGGACAATTTAAACTTTACTTGAAAAGGGTTCCATTCTATTTACTGGGATATTCGTTTTTAATTCAGTTGTTGTTCAGTTGTTAGAAATTTCTCCATCAGGATCGATGACAATCACGGTGAAGTAGGTTTACTCCATGGAAACTGAACAGGCCTGGGTTAAAATAGTAATTACGTATAAACTATGAACATAAACCAAGCAATAAAGATGAAAAGAGCCTGTATTAGGTATGATTACAGAAGCCAGAAGCAATATATATATAACGATATAAGTACTTCAAAATATAGCCCGGTCAAAATAGACATGCAAGGTTACAGAAATTTGCATGTGGCTGAAAATTGGTAAGAACATTTGGAACACCATTATAAATGAAATGTGATGAGTTTCCCTCTATGCCACATCTGCAAAAATTTTATTTAAGGTCAAAGATCGCAAATATTTCTCAGCCAAACAGCGAGATTTATCATTAAAATAGGCCATACAAAAATTGTAAGTCATGCAATTATCTATAAAAATTTTTTAACATTTTTTCTCTTGAGAATAACCGTTTCCGACAGAGTTGCGTTCTTCTCAATATACATAAGTTTTCACTCCACCTGTGAGGTAGTGTAGTTGGCGCGTTTTTTAACGTGGTTTGCAATACTATTCAATAATGAAAAATGGTACTATTGGAAATGATGAAAGCGGTGGGAATTCTAAGAAATTGGGGAAACTTATTCGTCTTATCCCAAAACATCTAATAATTCTGCTTCCTGTTCTTGTTCTTCTTCTTCTTCCTGCTGGGTGCAAGTAAATAGCAATGCATCAGATGTCTCCTCGCTGATATCATACAAAACCTCTTCTTATGTCCATTCATCATTAGAGTATAATTGGCTTTGACAACTGGTTCATGCTAAAAATCCAACATTTCAAGAACTGTTGTTCTTTTACCCCTCCTAAAAAACGCTAATGCTGTATAGCGTGTAAAAATAGTATATGATTGTGACACTATGTAAAAGCAGATAAACTTTTGAATTAATATTTTTTCTACCCTTTTTGCCACCCATATTGACGAACTTTGACCTTGAATAATTTTTTTGCAGATTTGGGATCGATGAGGACTTTTCACAGTCCATTTATAATGGTGTTCTAAATATTCGTACCAATTTTAAGCTCACTACAAATTTTTGTAACCTCACCACTATTTTTGAGCTACTTGGCTAGAATGAATAGTCAGGTTATACATAAATTACAGAGATGTCAGCTTGACAGCTAATACGATCGCGACGAGGAAGGATTATTCTGTTAACACTTTCGGTGAATAGTATTTCTACAGTTCAAACACATTACTTACCATCTATGAGTTGAAAAGCGTTTTTATCTTTTGTTTTTTTCGTTTAGATTCGAAGTAACAGAGTTACAATTTTTTGAGTGACAAATAACTGTTGATATTGAGCGCCTTTCATATAATTTTGTGCATTGGTTGAAAATTTTTTGAGTTGCAAACTAATGAAAGTGCTCATCAGGTTTTGGTGAACTATGTACCTAGTTTCTCTTGTAGAATTTGCAATTTTGGTTTCGTTTTAGTCAACATGCTTCAAAATCATTGAAAAATATCTGACATACACAGAGCTCATGCATTATTTATACAAATTGCATTTCCATTGGAATAAATTAAGTTTTGACAAAAAATCAAATTGTTGATCATAATTTGGTTCGCTATCTGTGATTCTGAAAAATCCACGACGAGAAAAATAAACTGCGGAGTAAACTGTAGGAGGATATTCAATGGTTTTGCTACTACCATTTGCCTATATTTGATGACAAAAGCTTTATGTTGACTTTCTGGAATGCAAGAGCAGAACAGATTATATGTGTTATAATAAATCGGACAGGCATTTGTGTATTGCAAAAAATTAAAATTATTTGCTACTGTATAACACTAACAGAAGTAACAATTTTTAAATTAAATAAAATAATGCAGTTTTCATTTAGATTAATATTTCCTATTGTAAGTGTCTCTTGTATGATCATATCATTGAGACCCATTGTACATTGCGGTGTACATATCATGTGTCAAAATCAAGATCCGATAGGACTTTCGAACGAAAACTAATTCTGATTAAACTAAAAATCAAAGAATTGATGTGCCAAATTCCAGAATTTTCCTACTGAAAATTAAACACGACTGAAAGGGTTAAACTGGTAAATCAACCATAGTTTTATCCACTGCTGGCATTTTATAAAGTATTAAAGCTTCTGTTCACAAACGTCTTATGGAGAAACTAGGCTCTAATGAGTTATATTGATCTCACCTGTTGTAATCGAGAATTACTTGTATTACATGGCTTATAAGGCACTCATTCAGTGAGCACGTAAAGTTCGGAATACATTCACTAAAATATTTGCAGTACCTGAAGAGAAAAATCGCTAGGACACGTTAATTTTAATTTTCAAACTTGCACTTTTCGACAATTCCTTCTAGCGACGTCATAATGATGTCAACGATATTTTTTATGAATTGCAACTCCATATTTGAAAGTGTCGTTTTGGCATTTTTCTTCAAATAATCCTAACTACTGACAACTAATGAAAATACCCAAAATGATCAATTTTCCGCCGTTCTCTTCTTGACAATACCCAAGACAACGTTAAAATCCCCTTCGAACATTTCTTATTGTTTCGGGTCCAATTATTCTAATTTAGTCACTAATTTTGTTTTTCAATTCTTCAGTATTGGTCAGTCTACTGAAATGAACTTTGGGGCAAGGTCCGGAGATCTAGCTGGCCATTCTATTCCATTTACTAGTTTTCAAACATTCCGAAACTGACGACTGACTGATTGAATACTCAGCTGCTACTGCACGACTTGGTTTGTGGGAATTTTCCATTACTGTCAGTAAAACATCTAATTTTTCACCTTCTGAATGTCCAAGACGACTTCTCATGAAATTATGCCTCACATGACCGAAATCTTGGAACATCTTCTCAACTTTGCTCACAGATTGTGTGATGATTATCAAATATTGAAATGATGAACAATTTTTTTTCTCAATATCTATCAGATGTAGTTCAATGTCCAGCGTGGCTTTTGCCAAGGAAGTAGTTGTTTTCTGTTAGATATTACCAAAAATTGCTTCTTTCCATTTTAACTCTCTGAATGAAAATGCAAATTTTCACTTCCAGATTTTTTCTCTCAAGTTATATTGGGTATTTTCACAATATCTATCAGATGTAGTTCAATGTCCAGCGTGGCTTTAGCCGGGGAAGTAGTTGTTTTCTGTTAGATATTCCAACGAAGTTACTTCAATTTATCGAAGGCTTTTTACATTTTCAGAGGAGTCATGTATGGTTCAATTTTCAATTGAGAACGTTTTTCTTTTCAATTTGACAATCACGTTATAACAACCAGTGCCACGTTGCTGAACAACACAAAAAAAATAAAAGAAGAGGTAGTAACGGATGCACGTAACAGTAATTCATTTAATTGAGTTTTTACGTATTATATGCAGAATTATACGTATTGTATGCAGAAAAATGTCCTCTTTCAAACGACACTTATGAAACAAATATCAATGACATCATATGTCAATAAGTGCACGTTTGAAATTAAAATCGATTTGTTCGAGTATTTTTCTCTTCTGGTCCTATAAAGATTTCGCAAATTTATTCCAACCGTTACGTGCTCACTGTATAATAAATAAATATTTTCAAATTGTATAAAAATAAGCCAAATCTGACTACAGCCATGAAATATCAACATTAAATCATAATTATTTTCATGATTTTGAAGAGAGTTGGGAATAACTAAGAATACCCTTTATATTGAACTTATACGCCATTTCAATTGAGAATATACCGATTCGAGCAATGAAAAAGATAATGAGCAATCACTACGGGTGTTTTGTAAAAGTTGTAACATTTGAGGGGATGAGTGATACAAATTATAAATACCAATGAGATTCAAGAATTCATATCACCTAAACACAAACAACTGGAAAATAATAAACTTCTCGAAAAGTAATTTTCCCTATAACCTGTTGGAAACAGACATTTTGAGATAACCCTTGAGCCTTCAAAATAGTTTTTCACAAAACTGGATTTATAGAAAAAATCAGCTGCATTGCTTCAAATATAAATAAATCCTTTGTTGGAAGAGAGATCACTGTATCCCCAGTTCTATTTCACTTGGATGAAGTGGGATTTGGTATTCTCTATACGTCGTGTTTATCGTCCAATCATAATTGACTGAATTGAGTGTTTGTTTATTAAAACTGATATTTGAGATAGAAACTCTTTATTGGATCAAATTGTGAATTCGACTATTCGGGGTATATTTCATATTCTGCTTGCTTTTGTGAGTATATGTTGCAAAGTAAATACACGTCAAAGGAATATTTAACTTATGAGACAGAAACCCTATATTCTGTTTCATTTGGCATAGAACTGATTTTAGTTGAAATTTACAAGATGATGTATGGTAAGTTTTTGTAATTTTCTTTCGATCACTTGAAGTGCCAAAGAAAAATTGAGAATACGTTTGTGATTAAAATTATCCCAATCTAATATGCTCATAAATTTAAATGGTTCAACTACAACGTGGCATATGATTTCGTGAATTGAAACTTGCCAAATATAAAGTATAGTCTCATAATCATCAAATGAATGAATATTCTGCTCATACACCTCATTTCGTTTTCGACTGAAACTTCAATAATATTCTGGAAACGATCACAATTTGATAAGTCATTAGTTTGTTTGGTTTTATAGCAACGTTTTCGATTAGTGTGATTTTGATTCTCAACTATCTATTCATATTTAATTTTTGTTCGACGTATAACAGGCAATTTTTTTGTTCGGTTCAATAGTAATCTTGTTCGTCATTCTCACAGACCATTTCTCAAAGACTACTGTTCAGATAATTCATTCTACAGCAAACAAACTTTCACACATGGAAACCATTTCATATCATTTTCATACTTCATTGGGTCCATTCAAATAGTTTGAATCAATTAGCATATTTCATGTTCCACTAACCACATTTTTTTCATTATAGTGAGAATTATGAAGTTGATAGATCGAATGTGCCGAAGAGCTTTTCGTGCTCCAACGTTATTATCATGTATCAAGTCTTATTGAAGAAGGTAAACGTTTGTCTTAACTGTATAAGAATATGTTCGAAATATTCACGACAGATCAAAAAATAGTCAAACGATATAAATTTCAAAAAATGTAAATCTTTCTTGTTCATGTATAGACCAATTTTTGAATAGAAAGGGGAACTTTCTAATGACAATTTATGTGGAAATTGTTACCTTTATACGAAACGTTGAAAAGTGAACTTAACATGAGGTTCCGTTAATCAGGTTTATCTCTAGTATCTCATTCTCCTTCTGTTTTGCCATACTGTTTTAAGTAAGTAACAAATTCGCTTGGGAAAACCCAATACAAAATACACCTGAAGGACGCTAAATAAAACAGCATTTGTGCAGATTATCTGTTTGTCGTCTTTTTGTAGTGAACAATCTTTTTCACAACCTTATGCCTGGAACAAATTACCTCTAATATTTTATGACAGTCAGGATTTCATTTGTTTCTTTGTTAAAAATTTGTTTTTGTTCAAAATTACGGTGACCCTCAGAAGTCTTCGAGAGACTTGTGCGAGATCAAATAATAAGGAGGAATTCGAGACTATTCTGATCAGAACAGGCCTTCGTGTTATAATTGTTTTCATAAAAAAATTATCAGCAAGGTACAAGGCTTATTCCGTAACCCATCCCCGTGTGCAATTTGACGATTGAGTATTGCGGGTGGTTTCATCTCTTCAAGTAATTATTGGAGAACATGAAACGCGATGGTAGAGGTCTCAGATACGCAACCGGCCAATATGGCGGCCACTCCAAGATGGCCAAAAAGCTACATATTTTAAAAAGCCATATCTCGGCCATTTTTCATCCAATTTCGATTTTTTTTTTCGTTTGTAGATCTTCACGAGCGCTATCTTTTAGGTAATCACACATTCCACGCTAAATACAACGGCTTTTAAGTTATGGTGAAAACAAACGATTTTTGAACGAAAAACTATTTGGTCTATCATCATGTAAAGGCGCCAGTTGTAGTCACTGATAGTAAAATACATTATTGGCAGCTTTAAATCACTACCAGAGGGTTCTACAAGTTAAATTAAAAACGACAGAGCAGAAAAACATTCATCAGTGAAGAGATTCGAGGGTGATTCGTTACTTAGTGTTAGTGACTGTTTGATCGTCGTTTTCATCCAATGGTACATTTCTCATTGGGAACATTGTCACAGTTTTGTTCATTTCCAGCACATCTCTGTACATGGAAGTCCGTTCGTCAAACACTTACACGAAGATGCATATCGTGATATTCCAGAAGAATACCGCACGGATGATAGAAGTCCTAGTGGACATCGTGGTTCACTCATCTCTGGAACAAACTCACCGTTCTCTAACTTTCAACCATTCTGTTAGACATTGCAACATCTGATGTACTCCAAATCATAGCCTGCAAATGTGTTTTTCGGACTGCAGGACGAAATGAAGCCAAAGTTGGGGGCAGACTAGCACCTTCAACTTGCTTTCTGGAAAATAGCCACCACCTTAGTTTACTTAAGCAGTAATGTTTTGGTTCCCTTAAGCAGACAGAACAAAGATATTCTTTTAACCCTCTGTAGATATCAGATGTTAAGGACAAAGTTCTATCAAGAGATGATAGTGCCTGAAGCACTCTCTCATTTGCATCCATGAAGCGGCTCCAAAAAGCAGTTTTCGTCTTTCCAGAGAACGCTCCAGTGGCATCAGCACCTGAAATTGCATGTATTCCAGGCAGTGGAGCTGCTCGCTGTGGCCCAAGATTTGGCATAAACCTTGTCAACTTCAATTTCTCTGGGTTTGGGTCTCATCAGACAGAAGGACGTCTTCTTTGGGAGCTGTTGATACCAACTGATAATCAGGACCAAAACATCAGTGTCAGGTGTTAACTCATGCTGGACACTTGCAACTCTTTTAGTGGCATGTAGTGCATGCAAGATCATTTTTGTGTTCGCCATTCTTGAGTACTCTGTAAATCTGCACATATCTCTGTTGCCTGAGCGGTATCCCTATAGCACACAATGATGCTTCTCCCTTCCTCATTCGATCTTTCAATTAGTTCCTCACTCAAATATTCAGTCGGGGAATCCTTAGTCTTTATATGAGAAAGAAGTCTTTTCAAAGCTACTGATTTGATGCTTGTGTTAGCTCCAATCCTATACTGGACAGGTGGCTTCCCATGTAGACGGTGTTGATAACAAGTATATTTCTATGAATTTTCAAGGTACGTGTCAAACACTACATGAACTCCAGAGTAGTGGCTGTACTTTCGAAAGACTTTGCTGCAAAACTGATCTGCCAAGCCTTAAACACTCTTTGTATCCATGTTCAGCTTCAGAGAATTGAGCTCTGCCATTCCATCTATTACTGCAACTGATATTTCTGTATTGGTAGCAGCTACAATTTATTCAGGTTCACTAGGATCTTCATGTGGCTCGTAAGCGCATCTAGGTGATGAAGTAGCTTGCTCTTAACCTGAATGTGATGCATATACCAATCACTACAAAACATAGACCTTGGGACAACGCTTAGCACATACAGACCCATGCAATCTTGCAAATTTATATCTGGTCGTGATTGACACAAAAGAACAATTCGAGAAAACAACTTTCTGTCTTACTTCTTCTTTCGTTGTCACTTCGACTCTTTTTGCCATTGAAATGAACAGTTTGAGTTTCTACTTAGGCAGAGTATCACAAAAGTTTTCAGTCTTTAATAGTATTCGATTTTCTACGAAAGTCTTGTGCAGTGGAAGCCTTGGACTGGCATGGGAGTGACATCTTTGGCAATCTCAGGTGGTGCGACAGTCATTGTTACTAAAATAATCAGGTCAGTCCCGTCATTTGTGAAAGGGTTTACCAAGTTATGTGCATACTCAGTCAACTTAGTCAGGTTCCTTTGGTAGAGAGAAGATTTTGATTGCCTCAACTCATGATGGGTATTTTTCTTTTTCTAACCCCCTGGAATAAACTCCTTTACGTCCGAACAAATCCTAGCTAGTTCAGGTGATACCAAAAAGAACTTGGTGAGGGTCTATGCACTTTGTGTAATGCCCACTACTCCACCTGTGACCATCATTTTCGGTTCTCCTGTTCCAGAGCTTCATCGGATCCAAGATTATAGAACGGGACGTCATATTTGCTTAGAGCCCACTGGTTTGTAATATCGGTCCACTTCTCTATATCTGTGATTTCGAAAATTTCATTACAGTAATATGTCAAGCACTAAAAATACTGTTGTTTCGCATGTTCAATGGAAAAAAATACGTTGTGAAGTCTTACAGAGCCGTTAGTATTAGATACCAGTCACGACTGTGACCTGCTCTCTGAAAGGCCAATACTATGAGGAATTAATAGAAAAAAAGTAAAGAAAGTACAGTAAATGATTAGTTTTTCGTTCAATAATCAATTATTTTCATCATAAATTGAAATCCACAGTATTTAGTGTGAAACGTGTGCCCTCATGAGTAGCTTCAAATTAAAAAAAAATCAAAATCGGATAAAAAATGACCGAGATATGGCTATTTTAAATATGTAGCTCGGTAGTCATTTTGGAATGGCCGCCATATTGGTCAGTCGCGTATCTGAGACCTCCACCATTGCATTTCATGTTCTCTAACAAGCACTTGAAGAGATGAAACCATCCGCAATACTTAATCATCAAACTGCACACGGGACCCAAAAAATACCTGTTAAGGAAACTGACTATTGATATTTTTATCGTCAATGAACGTATTATATTCATAACCGTATACAATAGCCTAAACGATTTCCTATCTGTAATATCTTGTTTGGTAATTCATCCCATTTTTCTATTCCATTGATTGGTTATGAAATTGAGGAGTAATGAACATTCAATTCACTTGTTTTGACCAAACATTTTTCTTTGAAGATGTTACAATACAGATGTAGAAACACTTCAGAATTCAGAAACCATCAACCATGTGAGTAATTAGAATGGATGAAATTTTTAATTCAATGGTGAAACTTTAGCATAATTCTTCAACATATCCAAATAGGATTAGCGCTAAAATCAATCATCTATGAATTTTAGGCAAAAGTAAATATTGCTATTTACTTTTCTGTACTTTTGAGTTAAATCGTACGTTAGAGAGATTGATTTGTTAGTTTTCAATATACATATATATTATCTCTTTGAATTTTCTACTAACGGTAGTAATAGTATGATATTTGTAATGATAATTTGAAAAATATCAAATGTTTCTTTTTTTATTAAACCTGCATCTTAATCTTCGACAAATGAACTGAAAAGCGTTTGAATTCTCAGAAAAAAAACACCTTGCCTCATCTTCAACAGAAGGACTAAGTTTTCATTTTCTCTATAATAGAAATCTCTGGATTTTGATGGAGTTAGTTTCAATTCAGCCTTAGCACCAAACTTTTTTATTTTGGGTAAAAGTTGTGCTTGAATTGCAACCATTTTCAACAATCGAATTTATTGATTATACAGTGTCATCCCAAAAGTGCGCACCATACGGAAACTTCTTCATTATGGGGTTTTCAACAAAAATCACGAGGCGTATTGGAAAACTTGATTTTGATCCAAAAGTGATGTACCTTATTTTGGAAAATGTCTTTCCAGTGTGCCTCGTTTATTACGCATGTTTTGCTATATTTTCTTGGTGCGTGTTTAGATTTAGGGTATGCACAAACTTTAATCAACAATATATTTTTGTTGAAAACCGATAATGAAGTTTCCCATATGTTGCATACGTTGGGGATGACCTGTATAAACTGTCAAATGATCTCCACGTCAATAATACGTGGCAACATATTTTACCTTATTAATGTATTTGAATACAAGAAACATTATTATAATTTTTAATTCATTTCTACATTCATTTCTGAACAATGATGCAGGTATGATGAAAAATAGCGAGTGATACTCATGCATAGCTGCCCTGGAAGCACTACCAACATTCTGGTCATTTTCCACTTCGCGTTGTGTCCTCAAACTCGTTGCGAGTGCTTCAAAGGCTCACTTATACACATGTATCATAATATAGTATTATTTAGTATGTACTCCTGAAATCATGTAACTTGTGCTTTTACACTATTGAAGGGGATGATCATCAATCGGTCTGAAATGAAGTGGATTGTGAATTGTGAGAGAAAGAATACATTTGACGGTGATGATCTCTTTAATTAGACAAGATTTTGCTTTTTGAAAATTGAATTGAAACCCATTTCCAACAAAGTGAGCGTTTTATGGAATCTAGTTCATCGGAACCCATCTATAAGTTTATTTGTTCCGAAACGGACTTGTTTTTCAATTTCGTATTTAACCTCAATTTGTTCCATGACTATGCATGAAATATTTCATTTCAATCCATTCCTGTAGTTAGTAAAATAGTCACACCCTAATCACACCTTTGCGAAAAGTTTTTCACGTTGACCATTTTTTCCAATTTTATTCTTTCTCTACAAAAATTACTGCAATTATCAAATGTGAAAATGGCGATGTTATATACAATTATTTTGTTGTTTACGAGACCAATGATCTTTATGAGACAGATTGTTCATTGCAAATATCATTTTATTTTATCATATAAGAAGAGAGTCCATGAATTTTGGATTATTTTGCGAACAATTCTAATAAAATCAGCACCAATTCAATAACAATAATTCTCATCCAGATATTGCCAATAACCAAAACTTGTTTGGATGTAACTTACAAAGTATTCAATATTTGTGGACATACCGTGTTTTAATAAAAAATTATGGAGCAATGACTACCACTGTGATAATATAACGCTTTTATTCTGGTATTTATCGTAAGTAATTTGATCTACTTAAATACAAATATTGTTAGGTGTTTCAAATATATTTGATGTTTAGACATTCGTATTTCCCATTTATATTATCTATAATTATATATATTAAGTTTCAAACTAGAAGAATATGGTTGTCAGGTGAAGTAAAGCCCTCTCAATTCGTAAAGTTCTTTGTCAATTTCAACTTCATGTATATCTGAGTTGCAACAGAACTGTAAAAATTCTGGTTCAGATGAAGCAGTCCCTCACAGTTGATGATTAGTCCTGAATTCATACTACTCATCCGGAGAACAAATATATTTAAATCATGAAATTAGGAGTCGGTTAAATCAGTAGTGATAGCAGGGATGACGAATTTTCATTTGATCAAGATGACGAATCACCCTTAGTTCGATCAGAATCTATAGGTTATTGCATGAGACTAATTTATAACAAAACTACCAATAACTAAAAGGTCAACTGAAATAACTCAATAAAAAACAAAACCAAAACCCAAGATCGATACCAAAAGCAGTCAGTTATAATAATAATGTATTTCCACTTTAATTTTGATAAACTCAGTCGAATACGCAAACATGGAACAGTAACATTTCAGAGCTCACGAAGTGATAAAGGTGGAACTCTCAGCGCATACTCTGTTCATTCCTCATTGTGAGTACGCGCTGAGCAGTCCCCATAATCATTACTTTTGCCCTTTTGTAAACTTTCCATTCTGATACCAATGAACTTAAAATTATATATGTCATCAAAAAACTTGAAAAAGAAATATATATACATTATTGCGAAATTACGAAGACGTAGGTGGATCATTAGTTATTTTATTTTCTATTTGCACTAATTACCAGATATTAAATGAGAATTAGGGCTGGTATTATAAAACCATTTTGACAGATAACTAGAAGTTCACTTGTGGAATGACGTCACTTGTCATAGTTAACTTGAAAATGTAGAAGTTAACTCTATCGGGAGGAAGAGGTATCAGTTACAGTTAACTTTGTAGAAAATGATGGTTTTCGAAATTCTTCTATCAATAATTTGGCGTAAAACCTCAATTTTATTGTTTTGATATCCAGGTTATTTTTGTGGAATGTTCAACCGGCGATGAGGCAGATGCTGTGATTATTGTTGAAGGCTATTGAAGTCTGTGCGCTTGTTGATAGGGCACATAGTGAAATAAATTTGCAAAGACCAACTGATAAGTCAGCACTTCCGGATTATAATTATTTAAATTTTAAAAAATCTTCTTCTATCGCCAGTAATACAAGTGGTAATTACACTCCGATTTCCTGCAATAGGTTACATCTTAGCAGTACTATTATTCATTAGAAATGTCATACGAGAAATTGTAAAAAATTCTAGGTTACCTATTTGCCTTTTTCTTCTTCTTCTTTCCATTTTAGAAATAGGATTTTACAAAACTGCTATTCTAAAGCTGGAGTTAACTTGAGTTAAAATTGAAGTAAACTTCAAAACATGTTCAGAATTAAGACTCAACACGGAACTGTGAGATACTAAGGCCGAGTTTCACCAAAACTTCAATCTCGCTTTAGGAGATATCCAACAATTTCAATCGGGCGTATTGCTTATCTGGCCATTATTGGTAAGTTGAATTGGCCGTAGAGCGTAGATTACGTGACATAACTGACCAAAAACAGCGAATTGAGTAATACTCCTGATTTAAATTGGCTGTTATCTCCTAAATCGGGATTTAAGTATTCGTGAAACCCGTTGAGTCGTACGATTTAGACGTCGGAATTAGCTGATTCTGATACACCCAGTCGAAACTCTTACTTAGATGTCGGAATTAGCTAACTTTGAGATACTAAGTCAGAATTTTGACTCAGGTGTTGGAATCACCTAACTCTGAAACACAGTTGGAATTTTGACTTAGTATCTCGGAGTTAGCTGTGGGATACCAAATCGGTGCTTTGATTAAGTATTTCAAGATTATGAGACACTGAGTCGGAGTTGTGATTTAGATGTCGAAATTAGCTAACTATCAGATACTAAGTCGAAATTCTGACTCAGATGTCGAAATTGGCTAACTCTGAGATACTAGGTTGGAATTCTGGCATAGATGTCGGAATTACCTAACTCTGAGTTTCTAAGTCAGAATTCTGATTTAGTGTCTCGGGATAAGCTAACCCTGAGATACCAAGGCTGAATTTTGATCTAGTATTTTGGAATTAGCTAACTCTAAGATACTAAGTTGGAATGCTGAATGAGACGTCAGATTTACCTGACTCTAAAATATAAGGTCGGAATTCTGAATCAGATTTCGGAATTAGCTAATTCTGAAAAACTTATTCGGAATTCTGACTCAGATGTCGGAATTAGCTAACTTCTGAGATACAAAGTCAAATTCTGACTTAAATGGATTCAGCTATCTATGAGATACTGAGACAAAATTCTGACTAAGTATCTTGGAATGAGCTGACTGTCAAAATTTCAATTAGGTATTTTGGAATTAGCTAATTCTGATATACTGAGTCGGAATTCTGACTAAGATGTCGGAATTAGCTAACTCTGAGTTACTAAGTCGGAATTCTGACTTAGCTCTCGGAATTAGTCAACTGTGAGATACTAGGTGGTAATTTTCATTCGGTATTCCGGAATCAGCTAATTATGAGATGCTGAGAAGAAATTCTATTTTAGAATCTCAGAATTAGCTAATTCCTAGACACTAAGTTGGAATGCTGTCTAGTATTTCGAAATTAGCAAATTCTTTGATAGTTAGTCAGAATTTAGACATTTTATCTTGGAATTAGCAAAAATAAATAGTAATAATTGTGGCCCTTCAACGGATTCGTACAAAATGATGTGTGGATAAATTGGATATAAAACCATCCAAAACAAAAATACAGATTTGATAATTTTTCAAAATCAAGGAAGAGAACCAGAGCCAGTATGAACTGAAAAATAAAATAAATATTTTGAATCCACCCATCATATTACTGACATGAAAAATACTCATTTTATTTCATGACAAAACTTATCGAACTCCTGCTACCCACTCAGTGAGATTTTAGAGTTTAGATCAAAATATACTTATCAAAAGTTAGTTATAGGAATTTAAGACTAGTATTATAAGTAAGACATCAGTAATTTCATGAAAAACTAGTTACCTTCGAAATTTACAATTTTTGCTCCTGAAATGTTGTACAACAAAATTCAAACATCCTTAATGAAAATTCGTCGACCCTTAAATCAAACTGGGAGTTTCTCAAAAAAAAATGTATCAATATATCGAGTGCTGCTTCAAGGACAACCATTTTTTTCTAGAAAAGTAAAGTGTAATAACCTGTATGAGATGGTGTGAATGTTTGGGAATGTACAAAGACAGGGTGGGGTATCAGTAACTGACAAATTTTCATTTCATCAATACTATAGAAAAATATCAGTTGGAAATCACCTTCAAGTTCAATTGAAATCTATCAGTTATTCATGCCCTATTTGCCATTTCAAAAGCAAATATATCAAAACCACTGGAGTCCCTCGGCCATCATTGACGTGGCATTCCCTTCACCCAAATTTATATTCTATTTATATAAGAATTTTGCCTTGATAAGGTCTCCAGCGGAAGTCTTCCATAGTAGGTACGGTTGATTTGTATATTTTTCCAAGTATTCTTCATGAAAATAATAAAAAAATTTGTAGTTAAAAACTGCAAATAAGTCATTGTTGTAATATGGTTGACGGCCCAAAACAAAAATATGAATATTTTGAAGTAGGTATAGAATTTTTTTTCCAGATTTCAAATGATCTAACAGGCAATATGTATTTCGAATGTTATATAATTTTCATTAAACTATTCAACTTAATTTTATCGGTTGTCAAAAAATAGTACTAGTGCACAGACATCTGGAACAAATGAAAAGGTTCTTTAGAAAGCCTAATCTACTCAGCAGGATCGATTTAAACAGTTTTTCGAAGTAATCAGACCATAAAATCATCTGATCTAAGAATACGGTAAAGAGATTCATGGTATATTAAAGAGTTGGAGTGAAAGAGTGATAAATAGGGGCATAACAAAATGGAACATTTGACAGTCTTGCCACCTCATATCTCCCTGTAGTAGTAGTAGTGGTAGTAGTCCTGAGGTTATTTAATTAAATTTACATAACAAGTATAGAAACTGTTGATACAAATATGGAATATATCTAGGATGGGAATTCTAGTGAGGCAGTATCTGAAGGGAGAGATTCAGAATGCATAGTGAAACAATATGCTAACTCGATAGTATAATAAATGATGCATAATGGAACCACGTGAGAGAAGAACTCGACAGCTGAGCTCTGAGTAGAAACCAATAATTCAGAATACATGACTTTCCAGAACTCGTGTACATAATTTGTAGCTACTCACATGGTAGATTGTCACGTAACTTGATCGAACCTAGAATTCATGCATGCTAAGCAATAGACCACAGAAGGCAAGACATATTTCGGAGATAAAATACCAGTAGAGTAGTAGTACTAAAAACAAGACCGCTTAACATCTTCAGTGGTATCATTTTATGGAAAAAACTCTTTTAAGTTTCGCACACAAGTTGGAACTAGTTTGGGCTGATATCAGGAAATGATACTTTCAATGGTGTTGAATCGTGGACCTACCGACTTCCATTGATATATCTCGAAAGGTTCCTGACTGTCTGAGAAGTTAGGTGAAAACTCGAACATCGCAAACCCATATAAATTATTCAGATCCAGATAAAAAAAAAATATTTGGAAGGTTCGTTGAGATTGAATACTCATTATTTGCTTCACCATATCTATTTCAATAAACTGAAACATCGCCCCTCATCCGTTTTTTATTGAACATGATCATTCAACATGGCGTTCCAAGTATATCCAGGCATGGTATAGTACCATGCTGGATCTAATCCGTAAGTTACAATGCTCTTTTAACAAAAATTTGTGAAGACATCAGACAATAGTGACATGTCTTTTTTGAGATGTAGGTCCGTCTACGCCCCCAAATTTACAATTTTGAATACCCCCAAATGTTTATAGCTGAAGCTCCCTTAGGAAGCACTTTTTCCATATTTTTTCATGTAGAAAAATCACCCGGAGTTTAATATCCTATTTCAGAAACACACTGTATAAACAAACCAAGAATTATTCAATGTGGAAATACAAAATGATAGAACATCAGTCCATTCCATCTATCTCATATCTACATTTCTATCTGGGAAACCGCAAGTGCGGTATAGTTTGAATTTAAAAAACAAGAACCGATGGGTCCAGTGGACAAACGATGAGGTTTAATTTTTTTTCCCAAATCAACATTTCAGCGGCATCTGTAAGCTTGTATTATGAAGTATCAACATACCAAACCTTACAGGGGACAAACAATGAGATTCCATAAAAAATTGCGCTTTTCTCAATTGTTTAAAAAGTGGAACCTCATCTTTTTTCCACTGGACCCTTCAACTATCATCCACTTCTATTAAATCGTACTCTCAGTAAATGGAGCTGAAGTTGTAGAAAACTATACGTTAAAAAATTCAGTAATACAATTTGACTAATTTCATGGAATCATAGAAAACTTCGCAAATCGTTTCCGACAATCTGAAAGTGTGTGAGTTTAATAACAAAATCCGCATTCCATTTTTTTGAGCCATATTTTCGAAGAAGCTGAACATATTTTAAATTACCAAGCATCATTCTGGAGGTCCAGAAAACAGTTAACTTCTTTGTTTTTCTATCTTTTTAGCACATTTTACAGATTCCGAGATATACTTGTTAGCAGAGAATAAATGAAGCGGTCTGTGGGCTCGGTCCATTATGTGTAAGCTGAATAAAGCAAGTCCATTAGGTATATATAAAATTCTAAACTCCACTATACAAACTGAGAAAGGGTCATATCATTATGAAGTCAGATGATAATTTAATATAAACCTCTTTTGTAAACACTATATTATCTGAGGTGAACGGAAAGCATATTATTTATTCCCATTATACACCGTGTCCCGAAAAGAATGCAACAAAAAGAAAACTCTTTCATTCATATTACATGAAAAATTATTCATTATGAAAGTTAGTGCTTATCGTGAAACTCATAATGGCTTATAGAAAAGTTATGTTGAGTATTTAGCATAAGAAGTAATTTTTTTTCAACAAACACCATTGAAAGTTCGCCTTTCAACAACAGCAATCTCTATTGAAAATATTAATTTAAGACATTAGTATTAAAAGTCAGCTTCAACACTTCTGTCAAAAATGAGTTATATTCAGCACTAGAGTTAAAAATGAAAAATAGATATTTTTTAAATTTTTATCAGTTTGAGCAAATTAAGAAAGGAGATTGAAATGAATGAAATTAAAAGATGAAAGTAGGAGATGAAAAGTTCCATACCTTAGAATATGCCTCCTCGTAATATGAAATTTTCGCACCAGTGCACAAATTTTTCTAATTTTGTACAGTTGCCGGGACTTTTTTGGAAGCAAATTGAAACTTGTTTCACTCGTTGCTTCATTTATTTCAGTAAGTAGACCATTTTTTTGTAAATTTATCATACGAAATACGTAATTTTCTGTGTTAGTCTACAATGCGAAATGATACGTGTTTCAAGTAGGTCGTAGAAAAGACATTAGTAAAGCTGATCAGTACTAGTAGGATACTTCAGACAACAAATTCTAAGGCTAGCTACCAGAGTGGCTACCGTGGCGGTTGAAGTGAAACTAAGCATAACATTACTAATATGAAGTTACAGGTTAAAATAGTATTAGGTGAAATGTCATTCGGATGTCATTATGGATAAAGAGATTGAATAAATATCAATTCCCTTGACAGTTCCAGAAGTTTATAAACATGGGTTTTGTTTCATCAAACGTGAATATTTTATAACAATTTGTTGATCGATGTAGGAGAAAAGTTGTGATTCATACTAGATTTGTTGATAATAATCAATTTCAAATCCATGATTTACAATTTTTGTTTCTAATATTTTAGGTAAAGTATAGTTTTGAACTAAATAATTCCATACTCTCCACATACATTTCTTCCAATATTCCTTCAATAACTTAAAATAACTTTTTAATCACCCATTATGAGATTCTAGATAGGCACCCACTTTTATGACTAATAATTTTTTTCCTGAAATCAATAATAAACAGGTAGGTATTCCATCTTTTACATACATTTTGAGACAAGTTGTGCATGATTATAATTTGGTTATTGAAATAGTGATTCTGGAGAAGGTTTGCAGTATGTAAATCAAGATTGGTAATATTTCGATAGTCGCCCAACCATATTACAAGTTTTGCTAATTTGAAACCAATTTTCCAAAATTGTTTAATTCAATTAGGTGATGATAGTATAAAATTCATTCATAGACTATTATATTATATGAGGTACCAAAGATTGGGTGGGGTAAGGTAGAATCATCCAACTAAATTTATCAAATGAATATTATTTAAAAGAAATTAGCAAATTACATGTGCAGCAGTATACATAAAGTTTAGTTGATTCACTTCCCGTTTGAAATTATACGATGTCTATCAATTTATTTGTGCCAAATATTTTTCAAAATGTATATTGTGGGCTATAGAATCCTGCAGCCAACTAAAACATTGTAGTTTCTAGATATTCATCCACATAAATCATATTTCGAAATCAGCTCATTTCAGAACGAGTCTATATATTTTACAAGCTCAATTGGACTGAAAAATAATTAAAACTGTGTTTTTCTCAGTTTTGTGTATTTGTTCGATCATTCTACCTTCATTCGTTAGAAGGTCCATTCAAACCTACTTCATTGAGTACCTTTGTTGAATTGCTACACTGTTCTTGTTCATTTGAAATTTCTCGGTAGGTTTAGATTCGGTAATAAGGTCTGAAACACTACACAGGGCTTAGACCGATATTTTCAAGAAGAATACCATAACTTGCGAAAAAATTCTTCCAAAAAGAAAATCGTACCTTGAGCTCGTGGGGTTCACTTTGATTCTTGATAAAATTCTGCAACGAAACTATGGTGCTATTGACTGCTCGATGGCCCAATACAGGGCCCCTATTTAGCCGGCCCTGATATAGCAGGAGCCGAACAGCATGTCCTGATGTACATAAAGTTCTTTAATTTTTTCCAATAGCTCCTCCTAAGCTGGTCGTGTCGCACACGACCAGCTTGGAACCAGCCCTGTAATGGGCCCTTATGTGGCCCCGCGCTGCCGGAATCAAGATCGCTATGAGCCCGCGATCTTGGATCTAGCCAGCTCCATTATCTTGTTACATCTTTAGACTAATTAATCATTGTTGAACAGAATACCAATTATAACTATTCTACTGTCCTATATTTGTGTGTGTACGTTTTTTCGTGAATATAAAGATAATTATAAAGTGACGAGTATAAATAAATGAATATTATGACGGAATTGTTTTATTTTAATTTCTCTCCAATATTAATGATATTTACAGATGGTAGGTATTAACTCAAAAAATGCATTTATGGCAAGGACGTCAACAAAAAAATTCAGTTGCCACATTAATGAAATTGTTTTTTGATATTGTCATGAATATCGAGTAATGCCCTTTGAATTGTTTTAGTGCACATAATTTCTTGTTATTTATTGATTCGGTCATGACCGCAGGTCATTATCAATCGCGAGGTTGATGACTAGCGAATTGTATGACCGTGACATTTCTTTATATAAATACAAGATGAATGGATAGGAAAACAGTGAGTAATAGACTCCTTATAGAGGAGAGAGCCCTAGCGCTCATTTAGCCTTATAGGCTAGGCCCTTTTGTCTTTAGCTGTAAGTATTGGTTTAGTGATGGTTTTAGGTAAGAGTTTCATTTTTCCCATATTACACTATCGAATGTTATTTATTTTTAATTTGTATTTAACTTTCCCCCCAGTATTCCAGTTGTTATTAAATAAATGTTTATGTTCTGTTGCTACCACTTGAGTTTTTATAGCTACCATCTCTAGCTACACCCCGAGTCGCATTTCGTATAAGGGAAGCAACTCCTTCTACGACTCTAGTAGCTACCATAGTAGCCTTAGTCGCGATAATATCTCATTTATCTGACCATGATGAAACATCCCATGCCTCTCTTACCTTTGGTGCCACAAAAAGTAGATACCATATACCATGTGAAAATGATAAATGAGCTGCTATATTTTCTGATTTTTCTGAAACTTTTGACTGTGTGAATCATAAAATACTTTTGCTTAAACTACAAAAATGCGGATTCCAAGGAATCACTCTCAGTTGGTTCAAATCTCATTTAACTGAATTAAATCATATAGTAAGAAATTTTACATTTTCGGAAATGAAAATAGTTGATGTGGAGTTCCTCATGGTTTCATACTTGGGCCAATATTATTTTAATAGTACATTAATGACCTATTGAATATTCAGATTTTAGGTTCACTAACTGTTTTTACTGATGACAACTCTATATTTCGGCACAGCAAGAACAAAAAGGATCTTAACGGAATTATATGATTTGATCTGAAAAAAGTAAAAGATTGGTGTGATTCGAATTTACTGTCATTCAAAATGAAGAAAACTAACATGATTTCCTTCAGATGTAATCTTGAAGATACATCATTGGACAATAGCAGTGTTGAAAATAAATCATAGGTCGGTATCTTGAAAGTTCATTAAAATTTGAGCAGCACTCTGAAATTCTATGTGAAAGTTTTTTTCGGATTGTTACGAATAAATTGGGATTTTCAGCTTGTAAACCTGTGTATCATTCCCTTTTTGAATCACATCTGGCAGTATGGAATCGCATTTTGGGAAGTTTGATGTGGTTATCGATTTCAGAATGTTCTAATTTTGAAAAATCGTACACTTCGATATTTAAGCGAAGCAAATTATTGGGATTCATGTCGATCTCTATTTTCAAAACATAAAATTTCAACAGTTGTTGCATTTCTTATACTTGAAACTGTGAGTTTGATATACAAGCATGAAACAAAATTCACAATTGGTTGTTCTTCTGATCACACAACAAGACAAGAAAAAATTAAATTAAATTGCCAATCCCTAAAAGAGCTCTTATCAATAATTCAATAATTCATAATGGACGTAAGATGTTTTATTACCTTACATCATACATTGAAAGTATCAAATTACCATTTCGGTTCGGAAAGGATGTGAAGTATTTTTTGTCTGAAAGGGTGTATTACAGTTTGCAAGAGTTCTATAAAGTGTGTCCATTAAGTAACCCCTCCTTGTTACCTTTTGAAAGGATTGGATTTTCGGATGAAATTTTTTTTGGTGAAATGGCACATCATAATCTTCCTTTTGATAATAAAAAAACGTCTGTCTATCAGAATGGCATCCTGATGCCATTTTGAAAGAATTTTTTGAATGGCACGGGGGGTCGAGTGATACCTCATTCGAAACGTCTTTCAATTCTCTATGAGACAAAATATAATGTTAGAACTATCATAAAGTAATCCCACCTCGGTTATATTTCGAAATGATAGGTATTTTTCTTTCAATTTTCTTCTGGTAAAATTGGAGTTCATGAGCTTCTTTTTTACAACAAAAAAAAGTAAATTTTTTAAAAAAAATTTTTGGGCTATGGGGGTCCACTAATACAGCGTTTGAATTATATTCCAATTATCTACACGACAACAAGATATGAAACAAAAATATTCATCCAAAACGAAATGGCGGTACATAATGTTAGAGCTCTGCTATGAGTTTTTAGTTTTTCAGTTTTAGTTGCCATATAGGTTCTTTATAAATAAATAGCTATTATTGTTTCCATCTGAATCACTTTTTGAGATACATTTTCTGCTATGATTTCATGTGCATTCTCATCATCGATGGACTGGAATGTTTTCACCAAGTGCTGGATTGGCAGAAGATAGCAGATGTGTGATGATGGGCGTTAGTGTTTGTATTTTCATTCTCGTATAGTTGCATGCGCACATCCTCGCCTCAGTGACTCCTCTGGTGGTACTGTAGGTTTCTCCGGGTTTTTCCTGCAGTTAGAATAATAAATGCGACAACTTTTTTGTCGAGTCTTCCCGGAGCGCATATGGTGATGGTACTTTCTTTAATCTGGCCTCATGTTCAGATGGGAAAGACTATCACCAATTATAGTTTATAATACATAACAATTTTAATACAAATTTTTATTCATGGCTGAAAAGTTTAGTCGATCAGTCGATCATTAGAAGACATTTGCAGTAGCCGTGCAATGGTAATGGTAATGGGTGGGGGACGCAAGCGTCAGCGACTAGGCCCCAGCGGACCCTTTTCACAATCCCCGGCATCTTCACTCATCCCATGTCGGATACCTGCTCGAACCTCTTCGACCTTCTTATGAAAGTCGAAATGTCCTTCCATTGCAATGAGTGCAATTCTTCCTCCTTAATAGTGGCAGGTCCAAAGACGTTTTGTCTGAGCCTGCCATAAATACCACATTCGCACAAGAAGTGGAAGGAGTCCTCCTCCTCCCCGCATTCCGTGCATAGTGGGTCTGCCTCAACTCTGATGAGAGCCAGGTGCCCCCTGAGGCCGCAGTGGCCGGTTAGAACTTCCACCAACAGTCGGAGTTCTTTGCGGCTTAGCTTCAGTATCTTGGCCGTCCTTGCCATGTCGGGCCCCGATATCATCTGCTTTGACTGCCTGCATCCGTCTATTCTTCTCCACTCTTTTCCAAATGTATCAACGGCCCATTCATTCAGTGCCGTTGTTACTTGTCTCCTTGTTATGCCGAGTGCGGGTTTGGGCCCGTAGTAGGGTTGTCTGGCTCCTTGCTTGGCTAGCTGGTCCGCCTGCTCGTTGCGTTTAATCCCTGCATGGCCCTGGACCCACATCAGCGTTATTTCCTTTTCAGTCGCAAGACTCTCCAGGGCATCTCTGCACTCCTGAACCAGTACTGATCTGGTTCTGGTTGCATTCAGAGCTCTGATGGCGGTCTGACTGTCCGAACAGACATATACATGTCTCTCTGGGCCGGACCTCACTTCTTCCATTCTGGTTGCCTCCAGGATGGCATACACCTCTGCTTGGAAAACTGTTGTCAGAGAACCCAGCGCATAGGCTCTTGTCTCTCCGTTTTTCAAGTAAACTCCTGCTCCGGCTTGTCCTTCCTCCAGTTTGGACCCGTCTGTAAAACAGACCAGGCTTTCTGGGAGAAATATCATCCTTCCCTCATCCCACTCTTCGTCCTTTTCCACCTGATTTTATCCTGTGCCTGTATCACTTTGATAGTGGATAGTGTGATTTCTTTCTCCGCTACCACAGCGATTTCGGTGTGCCCTGTGTACCCCTCTCCTCGCCAGCTCCCTGAGTCACGCATTCTCAGATAGGACGCCATTGCTTCCTTCTTTATACAAGTTGGAAGCGACGGCAGACCCATCAGGGCGTCTAGGGCTGCCGAGGGGGTCGTCCTCATTGCGCCGGTTATTCCCCTACAAGCTAGTCTTTGAATTTTTCCCAGCTTGTTGGTTGTGGTTATTTGGTCCACTCTTGGCCACCAGACCACTGCTCCATATAGGATTCAGGGTCTGATTACCGCCGTGTAGATCCAGTGAAGGATGTGAGGTTTAAATCCCCACCTCCTTCCCACTGCCCGGCGCCTTCCCGACTGCTCGATCGACATGTGGACCCCAAGTTAGCTTCGAGTCCAGAATCACCCAGAGGTATTCTACCTCACTAGCCAGCTCTAGGGGTTTTCCACCCATTACTGGTGATCTGATCCCATATACCTTCCTTCTCTTGGTGAAGAGAATCATCTCTGTTTTAGTCGGATTGACTGCGAGGCCGACTTCCTCGCACCACCTTTCTATTTTCCTGCACGCCGTGCAAAATTGAAGGTGCGCTTGAACATGTGTACGTATATAGATTCGCAGCAGCTTCCGGAGTCGTTATCGCTGCCGCCCGAAGTTGGCAAAATTTTAACTCAGGCGGCAGCGGAAGCGGACGAATGATATAAAATACGATATTCTTGAAGTTGTCATCTCAATTCTGAGCTTTCCTCATCCATACAATTTGGAAAATGTGAATTATAAAAATCTATTTATGACATGAAATAGCTGCGAGGAAATCTTTATTGTAAGTTTTACGCCGCAGAGGAAAAAAGTATAAATACGCCCTACAATTTTTCTACTACTACGGCAGCGGATGCGTTTAAAAATGTAATTCCGAGTCTGAAGACTTTGACTTTTGATAAGCATACCATAATAATATAGTTAGCGATCCCCATAGAGATTTCAAATTTGACGTATTCGAGATTTTACTGAAACATTCCTGGAATAATTCTACAGGACGACTAATTTAATCAGTACCTATCAATAATTTTTTCAAAATACTCTTTACAAAAATGCCTAGTTTGATAATATTCGTTCACTAGATGGAGCTGAAATCAAAAAGTGTAATATTCGGATCGAACAATTTTATTGTATCGAAATGAGTGGGGATCATTATGCATATAATTAAAATTCAGTATATAATCGAATCATCAAGCTGTGAGTATTAATACTGATATGGGATGATAAAATTATTAATTTTAGTCAATTTCATGGACACACAGGCCACATGTTCGAACGAATATTGATATCGATATTAAATGTTTGATTTTATGGAGGAAATTCATTCCTCGACATGGTTTTTGTGTGTTTATAACTTCCACACAGTGGAAATGAAAATTTGTGGAATCAAAAAATCTGTACAAGTGGAGAAGAACGAATGAATCAAATTACCACAGTAAGTTACTGCGCTCACATGACTTTAGACATTCTTGTATATTATGCAGTGGTCAAATATCCTACTTCAAAGTCAACTTTCCAAAATGCACGTATTTGAAATATAATGTCTAACGTGGCATTTCACATTGGCTTTTAATACTTTTGTTTTGTAGTAGAGTATTATTATCATTTACAGAAGTAAATTAATTGATATGTAATTGAGAAATGTAATTGTCGTTTATCTCACGACTCAAGTATTGATTAGACAAAATCTGAATCTTTTGTAGGTCCAATTCATTTCTTCCGGTGATCCTAATGAATAGGTATCTAAAAAACAAAACAAAAAATACCTCGAAAACATGGAGGTGCTTCGACTTATGATTATACTGAAAGAAATACGAAAAGTACAGTTGCCTTGAATGATGAATCAGAAAATAAAGAATAAAGATCAATTTTCAAAATGAAATCATGGATGAATGTGACGATGAAGAAGGAGTTAGTGTTCTTAAGTCTATATTTTGACGAAACCATCATTATCATTACTGGTTCGTATTACCAAAAAAAGGCTCATCACAAAGTTTGTCATTTGAATTTTGTATCTGCATAGAAGAATCCATTTTGCTCAACTCATAAGAATTATTAACATCGCATCTAATTCAACTTATGCACATTCAATATATCTTTGTAGGGGAGATAGGGGCAAGATGGGGTAGTAAGGCATGATGGGGTAGTGAGGCATGATGGGGTAGTGAGGCATGATGGGGTACCCTTTCTACTGACCAAACCAGTGGTGTTATCTGCCGCTACAAATCCCAAGCTGTTCAACACAAGGAGAAAGAGCTATACTGAGCGTATCAGTCGCTTAAAGTGTGCTGAACGAAAGCAATTGGTGCGTTTATATGGTTCTTTCGGTTTTGTTGATCTGTGCTATTTTATTAGGCGACTCTTCCAATAGTGCTGAGGTGAGTATGGGCATTTTTTCCTGAAATCATAGTTACTAGTGTAAAGTATGAGTTCTGATGATTTATTCGCTATGGAACTACTTTACTTCTAATGAATCTAAACATAGTTACAACGATTTCATTACAAAATGGCGTTGATGGGGCAGAATGGTCCATTATTTGAGGGGAATGATAGGGTGGTGCCCCATCTTGCCCCACGATTATAAATGTCCCATAATTGGTGTTTTTTCTTTGTTTCAGATTGATCACGATGGTTAGGAAGTATATACGGAAAACTGAAAGAGGTAAATGGTCACCAGAGGCTATGAAATTTGCCAGTGATGCTATTTTGCGAAGAGAAATGGGGTATAAAAAGGCAGCTAATTCATTCAATGTTCCCCAATCAACACTCGAACGAAGAATAAAAATGCGGAAGCAGCAAGCAAATAGCCCTGTTGAAATTCCTGCAATATCTGCCAGTGTAACTGTGTACCTACAACAACCAAGTCCAATTTTAGTTCAGAAGTTAGGACCTGAAGAAGAGAGTTTATTAGTGGAGCACGTGTTGAAAATGGAAGAAAGATTATTTGGCTTAACGTCTTATGACTTAAGGGTTTTAGATTATCAATGGGCTGAAAAATTAGGCATAGCCCACAACTTTTCAGCAATCAAACAAATTGCTGGAAAAGACTGGTTATCGGGTTTCAGGACCCGCCATCCTCAATTATCGTTGCAAAAACCAGAGGCAACTAAGTAGTGCTGCTATAGCGGCCGCTTTCAACAAAGTTAATGTTGGAAAGTTTTTTGATTTATTAGCTCGAGTAGTTGAGGAAACTAAGTTGACTCCTGACCGAATCTACAACTGTGATGAGACAGGAATTACGATTGTCCCCAAACATAGGTCGGAGATACTCTCTCTAAAAGGTAGGAAACAAGTTGGAGCTTTGATATCTGCTAAGAGGGGAAACACAATAACTATTGAAGTTTGTTTCAATGCAGCAGGATCATACATGCCTCTTACGTTTATACTTCCGCGAGTTCGAGCAAACGAACAATTGATGAATGATTGCCCTCCTGGAGCTACAGCTGAGTATCACCCTAGTGGATGGATGCAGTCTGCAATATTCTTTTCCTGATTCAAAAGGTTCGTTTCATGGAGTCGTGCAACTAAAGAGTCGCCAGTTCTCCTCCTCTTGGATGGGCATTTCACACATACTAAGAACATAGAGGTGATTGACTACGCAAGAAATAACGGCGTTGTCTTGTTGTGTTTTCCACCACACTGCACTCATCGCCTACAATCCCTCGACGTAAGCTTCTTGAGACCTCTGAGTGTATTTTATGACCAGGAAGTTTCAATATGGCTCAGAACGAATCCGGGCCGTGTAGTGACACAATTTCAAGTTGCTAAATTGTACGGAAATGCTTTTCTTAGAGCTGCTACAATGCCAACTGCAATGAATGGTTTTCAAAAAACTGGTGTCTGGCCAGTTAATCCAAATGTTTCTAACGATCACGACTACGCTCTATCGGAAACAACTGATAGGCCTGCTCTTATTCCACAAAACGACGACCAGCCTAATCCTATTGATTCAAGTGAAAATGAAGTCATTCCTGACATTTCTGTTCCTGTAACAAAACAGGATCATCAGTGTTCTACTGTCTCATCTGTAAATATGTCTACTAAATCTGCCGATCAATCTGAAAATCAGATAACCGACAATTTTGATGATGTTTCCGTCATGTTTACACCAAAAACCTCTAGTGCAAATTCGCAACCACAATGTAAGCCTACTCCTGAAGATATCATGCTCATACCAGGATGTAGTGGACTTCAATTAAAGCCAAAAAAACCACGTAAACACGGAAAAACAGCTATACTATCAGAATCGCCGAATAAAAATGAGCTTGAGAAGCAAATAAATGATAAAAAACAAAAAGAGCAACTGAAAATAGAAAAAGCCAAGCTGAGGTTGGAAAAACGCCTTTCTGGTAAGCCTAGTCCTAAGTCTACGGTGACATCAAAACATAAAATTATTCAAACAAAGCCAAAAGGTACACCGAAAGTTTGCCAAAAAAAGGTTAATAAAATACAACGGTCCGGGTCTTCTTCAGAGTCAGATGATTTAGATGCTGAATGTGTGTACTGTGGGTATTTATACTCCCAATCATCTGAGGGATGGATTCGGTACTGGAAGTGTCAAAGATGGGCGCACTGCTCCTGTGCAGGAGACGAGGACGAAGATGAAGAAGCTCTTCATTTATGTGATTACTGTAAAGACTAACCTATCCCATCTTACCCCACATGTGATCCCATCTTACCCCATCAAGTGGGGCAAGATAAAGTGTTTGACACTGTTAAAATAAATATTTTTTTATTTGTTGAATGAACAGATTATTTTTCCACTCCAATTAATTATCGACCACTATGTGAATGAATATATATTTTTTCCAATAATTCCAAATATTATTTTTTCATATATGAGCTCAGAAGCCCTCAAATACCCCGTCTTGCCCCTATCTCCCCTACCTTTATTATACTTTCCTCATATCCGGAAGGGTCATTTTATCTTTTTCATTTATCAAATTATTCATGTTATCAAAATGCTAAGACACTGTAACTGTGGCCCAGCTAAAACTTGTCACAGAAAAGGCAGAAATAGCTCAAGCCTCTGTTAGACGAATTTTAAAGCAAAATTATTACTTTCATCCATTCAAAATTTGTGCAAGAACTGCGAGACAGGGATTATGACGCTCGATTTTATTTTTGCGCATGGTTTCAGAGAATGTTAGAAGACAATCGTGATTTTTCAAAAAATGTGCATAAATATACAGAACTCGACTATAGCTAGTAACATGACTGAATCGTGTTTTCATAATTATTAATCTTCCGCAAAATGTCTATTATACAAATATTTGATTAGTTTTGACCCAAACTCATGTGATTCAGGTTATTGAAGTTGATTCCAGATGAAACAAAAATGCATCTTATTCAAATTTTGTAGATGAGGCCCCTCGTTGGATTCCAAATACATTTTCTAGATAACATTTTTCGATATCTTGTCAATATGACCGATTTTTCGGCACCACAGATAACTTTATTAATTCTCTCCAAATCTGATGCCACGTGAGTTTTGCTTTTCATATTTAGCCAACTTTATGGCTGACACTATACACTCATCAAAGTGGAAATGGAATGGACTTCAATAAATAATAGCTTGAAAAATCTACCGAAGTAATTTTTTTTATTCGAGCACAACTATAATTTATTATTGATTCAATGAACAACTAGAAGAATGCCCATTCTGTTATTCAGCGAGTTTCGTTGGACTATGAAGCCTCTTTGTTTTCAGTTAGGGAATGGCGTCTACTTTCCATATTATCTCTATTATTCAGACACACTGAGCACGTCCACCCAATACTTGTCATGTTGGCTGACCCTCCAGGGAGCCGCAAAACATCTCCGCGTTCATTATACAGCGGGCGGTTCAACTCAAACAAGCAGAGAGGATCTATGGAAATAATTATTCTTTCATCTGACCATAGTTAACATGGACAACATAATCATTTCGAACGTTTCTGCCGTCGGTGTTAAATTATCTTCAACCGCCAAGATTTTTTTTGGGAAATTCATTATTTTTATGACAATTTCCCTTATATTATACACGGCGGGTCACGGTCGATGGTAACTTAAACGTTTACAGAAAACGCCCACTAAGCAAAGTAACATTCATTCAATATATCAGTAACCTTTCATGGTAATGTGTAATGTTACATCAGAGTTTTCCGCTACCTTACTGCAAAGGTTCAGCAACTACTGAAACGGACGTTCAGCAATATTACAAATGGTATATGCCATTATCAATTATTCCAGCAAGGTTTCTGCAACATTGCATATAATATACAGGAAAATTGCAAATGTGATATTGAAAATGACGTATTATGACAATGTTGCAGCAACTACTGAAATGGTTTGACGGATGTAATCTTTCATAATTAGTAATTGCAACAAGGTTACCGCAACATAGAATATAAATTAGTGGAAAATGACATATTCAATATTTTTATATGGCAGCAACTTACCACCAATCTTGTCTATTCCTTTCCATAACATAACAATAAGATTTCGCTACTGAAGAATTTTTGGATTTTCACTACTTGCTACTAATATTGATAGAAAATGAATACAATTTTCATGGGAGACAGATCAATCAGTATTGATGTGTCCTCTATGGAAATCAGATTCATCATTTTCTAGTTTTTAGAAACAAGCAGTGACAACCCAAAAAATCTTCTGAAATGATACCTATTAATTTGAATGTCCATTTAAATCTTGGAGATCAAAAAGACAAAAATTCGATATTGAAACCTTTAATTAAAATATCACAAAACAACAAATAGTACTCATATTTAAAATAAAAATCTGTTTGGCCTTATCAGGTACCTGAAACAAAATAATCATTGAATTGAATGTGTAGCTTAAATATCGACATCTCGATCTACTACCTAACCCTACAAGTAAAGTGTTTTTGCGAATTGTAGCCAAGCCATCATATTTATTTGAAATGCATTATCTCTGATGGATGGAGATGAAATTCTCACTGAATCTTGAACAAATGTATTATAAATAAATATATAATTAGTCAACTCAACAATTATGGTCTTATTTATGTACAATTGAACTTGTCCTTGATTATGACACTATTGTGCTTACATATTTGCTTTATATTCAAATTGAACTGACTCGAATTTTAAAATTTGTTTAGATTTCAATTCTTTGATTCTGAAATTGTCTTTTTTTGTTGATCCAATTGCAAAACATGGCACAATGATTTGTGAAAAAACGTTCAAGACTTTTGTTCTAACACAAAACTTTTCATTCAAGCCACCAATATATTGAAAATCCTGCAACTAAAATCGAGATGTAAAAGTATTCCACATCATTTACAAATGTAAAAGTACCTTTCACTACTACCAGATATATTCGCAATACAAGGAGAAAAAAACATTCCCATAATAAACGGAGAATGAGCATACCAGACCATCCTAACCTAAAATAATATTTGATGTATATCGCCTTACCTTACATGAAGATGCCTTGAATTTATTAGCATTATCCATTATCTGCTTCAACGCTCAGTGAACTCTTAATCAAAAAACAAAATTGCAGAAGAATATGTACTTTACTTAGGTACCTAGAACGAATGAAAGTATCCAAAACGAAACTAACGCAAAGGCACTACCCACAACAATATAATTTACAATATCAAAATGGCGCGAGGCGCGTGCTTGTCTGGGATCAGGGTTACTGGGTCGCCCCGTTAGGTGGCATCCCATCAAGACCGGGAAATTCAAAACTGGTTGGATTCCTGATAAATGAAATATTATTCCAATTTTCTTTATACTTACCATTTAAAATTGTCCTAGCGTATCATTTTGTATATTTCTGCGATGATGCAATCGAAAATTGAAAGTGTATTGTGTTTTCTAAATACTGCCAATATTGTTTGTAGTTAGCTTATGTATGGCTGTAAATATCATGGAATTTCAAACACAGTGCAACATTGCGATTTGAACTTATTCGATAGTTCCAAATGTAACTTGCACTAACATTGTTCGTAGATAATTTTTGTATTGTTGGATTTACAATGAACTTTCATGGATCATGTAACATTGCACTTGAAACTCAATCAATAGCTTGCTTTATAACTTACGAACAACTTGTCTGTAGTTTATTCTGTTATGTTAAAAACTTAAATATAGCATTGAGCTTTATGCAATATTATATTTTCATTTTACGATGGTAAGCCATACATAATATTGTGGAAATATTTTGTAACATTACATGCTTAGTGGGCGGGACTTAGGATTATTCTGAAAATTTGGTTACTCAAGTAACTGCTCTTGGTCTATCAATCTAAAATATTTCTAGCAATGCAGCATTGCCACTTAAACCAAAAAGTAGCAGCATCTTTGTTATGTCAAATGAGACACCCTGTATATTACCTTATTTTTGAACTTTTTGATTATTTCTGCCTCATATCCTTCTATACCTATCTCTAACAGTTTTTGAGCTATTTATTATTTTACATATTTTTTATCCAAAACATAGCTCGAATTGATTATTTATTTCTGCGGTATTTGGATTCTTAGGAAGCTGTAATTTTGTGTTTAGTTCATGAAAATCATGTGAATTGATTTTGTATAGAGATGTTTGTTCTGCGTTTGTTTAAAATTCATTATCTCACTGCTAGATACAATAAGGGTTGAAAGTGCGTTTTATAAATAGAACACCCTTTGTATTATAAAATATTCTGAAAGACGACCAAATTTCCTTCAAATTGATTTTCCCATACCTAATTAGACAGAATTGCGGGATAAGAGCAATTTTCTAAAAAAAAGTTGAATTATTTTTCTCATATTCATTAAATGTCATGATGATGATGACATTATGAAAATTCGACAATTAGTGCATTATTAATAATACCTCTGTGTGTGTTTCTCAACGGAAGTGACTCAAACAGAATTGAAATGGAGAGGAATAACTATTCAAACGAAGTTCTGGTGAAATTATTTATCATAGAAAATATAATTGAATTATAGCAAGAACGTGCAGAAAAATCACCGACACGTACCCTGATTCACAACCCATGAACAAGAGGAAGTTTGTTCGATTACAACATGACTTCATTAATTATGGATCAAAACTGAAAACAGAACATTCACCGAAGCCTATAACTTCAAATGAAGACAACATAATAAATGTTTTGGCGTATTCCATGATGATCCCCAAGCTTCCACTAGAAGTGCCGGATATGATTTAGGTTTGAATCGTTCTTCTGTTCGAAGGATCCTTCATAATTATAACATGCACCCATACTGGTTCAAGAAAGTTGAAGCTCTATAACCAGAAGATCATCAAAGTAGGGTACAAATTTGCGGAACAATCCTTATTCGCACTCAAGAAGATCCTAACTGAGATCCAAATGTTGTCAAAGAAATGAGAAATCAGGAAAAGTTTAGTTTCAACGTATTTTGTCTTCTAAAGGATAACCAAATGAGTTTTCTTATTAACAATGAACGGTTGAATCAAATTCTAAGGGCAGTTGTGAATGACTTCTTGGACAATCTGTCATTAGAAGAGTATCGTAGCAGTTGGTTTCAACTGGATGGACACCGGCTCATTGCACTAGGAAAGTAACAACGGAGTTGTTCGAAATGTTCGACGATCACTGGTTCCGACGTTTGGGTCCGTGGAATTGGCCAGAGAGATCACCCGATCTCACGCCACTTGATTTTTTCTGGTGGGGTATTTCAAAGAGAGAAGTATACATGACACCAGTGAACAGTAAACAAGACCTGCGCCAACTAGTGATCAATTGCATTGAAGAGCTAGATGCCAGTGAAATAAGGAGGGCTATAACTGTAACTGTAACTGTAACTGGATTTTAAAATGTTTGGAAGCCAATGGTCGGCATTTTCAAAATTTGTTGTAAACGTTTTCTAATTTTTGACAGATAATTAATGAAATTATTTTGTAATCGAACACACTTTCTTTTGTTCATTGGTTGTAGATCAGGATACGTTTCATTGAATTTTCTGCCCGTTCTTGCTATAATTCCCTCACATTTTTCATTAAAAATAATCATTTTCATCAGAACTTCGTTTGAATAGTTATTTCCCTCCATTTCAATTCTTTTCGAGTAACTTCCGTTGAGAAACACACAAGGGTATTATCGACAATGCACTAATTGTCAAATTTTCGTAATGCCATGTACAATCATGACATTCAATAGGCACCTTAGATGAATATATAAGAAAAGTTATTTGATTTTTTCTGTACCTATTTAGGTATGAGAACACAATATATCAAGTCGAAGAGAATTTAGTCATCTTTTAGTATATTCCATAACATACAGGGTGTTCTATTCGAAAAAACGCACTTTCAACCCTTTTTGTATCTAGCAGTAAGATCATGAATTTTGAAAGACATTGTATAACGCAGAACAAAACTCTCTATACAGAATCAATATACATGATCTTGACAAACTAAACAGAAAATTGTAGCTTCCTAAGAATCCAAATACCGCAGAAATAAACATTCAGTTCGAGCTGCGTTTTGGATAAAAAATATGGAAAATAATCAATATGTCAAAAATCGTTAGAGAGCAGAAATAATCAAAAATGATGACAATTTAAAAAATGCGGTAATATACAGGGTGTCCCATTTGAAATAACAAAGATGTTGCTACTTTCCGGTATAAGTGGCAACGCTGCATGACTGAAAATATTATAGATCGATAGATCAGCAATTACTTGAGTAACCAAATTTTCAGAATGATCCTATGTCCCGTTCCCGTAAACGTCTATGGAACATCGACCGTGACCCATCGTGTATAAACCAATAGAATGCTATCGTTTTTTGAGTTCAAGCTAATGAGAAAAGGACTTCTCTTCTCTTCGAAAACACTGTCTCCAGCCCGTGGTATTTTCAAATCGGTGCTTCGCCTTTTCCTTATTTATACATTTCCATAGTTACAGCAGTCACTGTAAATTTAGAAACGTCAGTTTGACGGTTCAAATCTTCATCTGACATTAATGGCACAAAATGAACCGTTCCTGCGATAAGCATTTAGTCCATAATAAAGTAATGTATTCGTGAAAATATTGTCTGATCGAATTTACCTTCAAATTGCAGGCATTTCAAAACAGTTTCACCTTGCCAATCACTCAAACTGTGTGGCTATACAAAACACCACTCTAGCAAGCTTTCGTGGTGTTTATAAGCAACACAGTTCTCGTGACAGCAAAGTGAAAGTATTTTTTGAAAATTCAACATTTTGTCGGCATATTACTATTGACAATTTCCCTCATAGAATATAAACCAATCAAATGCCATAAATTTTTGAATTCAAACCGATGAGAAAATTACTTTTCGAAAACACTGTCTCCAGCCCGTGGTATTTTCGAATCGGAGATTCGCCTCTTCCTTATTTATGCGTTTCCATTGTAACAAGAATTACTGTAAATATAAAAACGTCAGTTTGACTGTTCAACACTTCAACTGACGTTAATGACACAAGATGAACCGTTCCTGCAATAATACGCATTTAGTCCATATTATAATGTATTTGTGAAATTGTCTAATCGAATATCCCTCCGAAATACAGAATTTTCAAAATACTTTCACCGTGCCAGTCGCTCAAACTGTGTTGCTGTACAAAACACCAATTGAACTCTCGTGGTGTTTCTGAGCAACACACTTTTCGTGACAGCAAGGTGATAGAATTTTTTTTTTTAAATTCAACATTTTGTCGGGATATCACTACCTACTGAAAATTTTCCTCATATTATGAAAATTGATGAAAACCAATCAAGTGTCATCATTTTCTTAACTCAAACTGTGTTGCTGTACGAAACAGCACTTGAGCAAGCTCTCGTGGTGTTTCTGAGCAACACAGTTTTCGTGACAGCAAGGTGAAAGTATTTTTTTTTTAAATTCAGCATTTTGTCGGGACATAACTACTGACAATTTTTCTCTCATTATGTAAACCAATCAAGTGTAATCATTTTCTAATTCTAAACCAATGACTTTCTGGAAACACTGCTTCCAGCTCGAGGTATACATAGTCACAACAATCAGGGTAAATATAGAAACGTCAGTTTGGCTCCAGAAAGAAGCCAAATAGGCAAAATGAACCGTTTTGGCAAAACGAATAGAGTCTAATCATTCTTGTATTGTCAGTTCGAATATCCCTTCAAAATGCAGATTTTTCAAAACACTGTCACTTCGCCTGCCACTCAAACTCTGCGCTGCTGTACAAAACACCACTCGAGCAAGCAATCGTGGTGTTTTAAAGCAACACAGCTGTCGTTCGCGACTTCTAGGCGATAGTATTCTTCGAAAATTCTTTCAGGATATCATTACTGAGAATATAAGACGACCTAAATGTCTCTTATAAAAAAAACATCAAATTCACGTTGATTCCTGCACAAGTTAGTTTTGTGATCGTTATAGTTGTAGAGCTGCTTATACAGTGCGGCTTTTTTTTAGGACCCCCCCCCCCTGTTAACTTTTGAACGATTTGACGTACAAAATGAAAAAAAAACCTTTTGGAGGGTTTCACCGATACTACTTCTTGAAATAAAAAATATAGTGATTGATCGAGAGCAGGCGCGGGGGGGGGGGGCACATCAACATAACATTTTTGAATGGCATGGGGGGTCACATCGTTGAAAAGAAAATTCAATTATCTTTACAACCATCTATTTTTTTTTAATTTCTTAAATTTTTTTTTGCAATGCAAATTCGAAATATCAAATATAAATGCGGATCTGAAAACTACTCATACCTCGATGAATTTGAACGGTATGTTGTGGAATAATGAAACTGAAGAACATTTTGAAGGGTTTAATGGATACTAACTTTTGAGAGAAGAAACATTGCAATTACTCGACAGATGGCGCTGGGGGCACATCAACTTGAAATTTTCGAAAGACACAAAAATCGAAAATGGGAAAAAAACTCTGAACTAAATTCAAAAATATTCAGATGGTTGTGAAGAAAATTGAATTCTCTTTTCAAAGATGTTACACTTGACCCCCCATGCCATTTGAAATGTTGGAGTTGATGTGCCCCCCCGCGCCCCCTGTCAAGCAATCACCATATTTTTTGTTTCAAAAAGTAGTATCGGTGAAACCCTCCAAACGGTTGTTTTTTCATGTGTGTACGTCGCACCGTTCAAAAGTTAACAGGAGGGGGTACTAAAAATGCCGCACTGTATAATATACTGACAGGAAAAGAAACTGTCTGCTGTCCATGAAATATCATTCTTATTGTTGCCCCAAGTCGCTTGGATGTAGATGCCAAATTTTTCCAGGTCAAGGTCAGAAAACCGCTCAGTATGTGACCGTTTGCAGGTTTGACATTTCGGTAGATATGGTGCTGTACATACCTTCCGCCAAGTTTGACCCGCAAACGAGTTCAAGATCCAGAGTATGTCGAAAAAACCGCGATTTTCGAATAAATACTACAGCGAATACTTCAACATACAAACGACATATTTTAAGCTAACTGAATGTTGAAATTATAGAAGTGAAGTAGTTCTGCTTTCTGTAAATCAATATGAAGAATTGTGTCAGCACCAATTCAGACATGAAAATAGAAATTGAAAAACTGAACTGAATCTGACAAACAGGAGTCGAATCAATATTTGAACAATCACAATCGGGTGCACTGAAACAAATGCTTAGTCAGCTCTTCATGTAAGTAAGTGAGGTAAGTGACAGTAAGTATGATGCCGATGGAAACACTCATGCATACACTTCATGATCACTTTAGGTGTGTTCACTTACTAACAGAAAAGTTGAAATAAGAGTGTGAGCTGGTGGTTCACGATTTATGGACCTATAGCATATTTGATTAGTACACCTAAGAGGATATTGGTGGCCGGGGCCAAATCCCGGGACGTCCAAATTTTTTGCAGTCCAAAGCATGAAATAAAAAAATTTGATTGCTGATTTGACAATTGCATTTTTTTTCTCCAGAAATTGTAATGAAAATATAAATGTCATTCATTCATAGAAAAGACAAAGAAAGCGGCATGCCAAAAATGTTACACTTATCAAGTTCCTAAACTGTATAACACACTCCCAGATTACACTAAAATTAAAAATAAATTAGAAAACTTCAAATATCACTCAAAAAGTTTCATCTTTGAAAACTCTAGAGAAATGATTCATAAAATAATAGAATATTATATAAAGGTTGTGTACTTCTACCAATTTTATAAATGAGCTTTTTTGAATGCGCTTCAATGGAAGCTCTCCTGTATTTGTTTGTACAAATTGCTCCATTCGCTTCATTGTAAATGCCTCCTTCATTTTATTTTAATTAACTTATTTTCCTTGTCGATTTTATTTTGATTAACTTGTTTTACTTGTCGATTTTAATTGGTATAGGTTATATTATTACTATTATTGTTGCAGTTGTTTTATCTAATATTGATTTGTTTATTGTGTCACGCACAGATTAAACCTTTAGTGACTTTTTCTCAATGTATTTACTTTAGCTAGGTGTCAGTATTCATCTATGTGACTCATATTTGGTAAATAAACTTATATTATTATTATTTATTCAAATTAACGCAGGCCATGAACAAAATTTTCGGTGGAATGTTTTTTACTGCTCCAGTGTCCTCACGTTTAAACTGTGGGTGAGTGAAGCTATCTCTTAGGTTCAAAATGCCATGTGGTTTTCATCTCAAGAAATGACTCGGATACAAATTGATCTTCAATTTACTTTCCGCCAACTAGGAAATTCGGCGGATGAGAATTACCTTTGAAGTAATTGTCTTCAAAGGAATTTTGTATCCCTTCATACACTCTAACATATATTTATTGAAGGTTACAACCACCCAGGCGACATGAAAAATTCTTACCTGTCCAGTATATGTATTTCCCTCCTGTTTTTGTAAGCATTTCATTGACTCCGAAAGGAGGAACCGTTAAAGAAATCGAAAATGGAAAGATGTGCCCTGAGGGAGTTCCTTCCTTCACAGTCGATCTCCAACAACTTTTGAGTTATGACATCTGGAATTGTCGATGAGTAAAAATGGTTTGAAGCACGTTACACAATATTTGTCCTGCCTCGGATGCCTAGGACTGACAGCCCTCGATCCAAAAAGGTTTGAAGTGTCATTAAAAATGATCTTTATTGTTTTCTGTTATCAAAAAGAGATTTTACGTTCAATTTCGGTATTTGCCGAAAATTGGCTGGCAAAGCCACTTATCAGAGATTTGATTTCGCATATTTGTCTAACCAATGGTTGAATCGGTACTGTCCATATATTTCTCTGCAGTGGGATAATTTTCCGAAACAGGTTCTACAGTATTATCACTTCTATATTCTGCTGGTATCTGATATCGAGTCAGACTTGGAACTTATCTCAAACCACTCATTGGTATATTTCAATTTCTCTTGTTGCATCCTACAACATTGAAATGTCATGTAAAAAGGATAACCTACTGTTTTTGTGCCATAGACTATCGACTGGCAAAATCCAAGGACTGTGCAGGGTGTCGACGGCAGTCAGCGCAAGAGATTATAATGTTATAATGTTATAAAAGTGAATGAATGTATGCCGTCCTAGTCATATCTACATAGAAGATCACTCCTGTCGACAAACAATAATCAGAAATTACAACACATCTTCCAGATAGACTAAAACTCAACAAGACATTAGAGTGACTTTTACTCGCTTGGCTGATACGATTGACATTTTCCCTCTAAATTCCTTAATTTTCGTCTGAAACCATATTTATCTGACTTCGAAAATTGATTTTCCTATATTTTCTTTCCATTTCGTACAATCCCTAGGTGTATATTCAATTAGTTCACGCACGACGTGTCTGACAACTTTACACGTTCAGCGCAAGAAGTATATTGAAACATAATCGAGCTGGGTAGATGTGTGGAGACGAGGGTGATTCATTCTTTCAACTTGCGCATAAACAGATAAGAGGTATTACTACATTGTGATCTATTCGGATGTGACCAGTCGAAGTATAATTATTGTAATGAACATATTCATTTCAGTACTTTTTACTTTCGTTATATATGATTTGTGATATGCTAATGTAACGTACCAAATATTTTATACATTCATTCACACAGTAAACTATGAAATAGACTGGAAAAATAGACGAGCAGTAAATAATGTATAGTCATTTTGACAAAACCAATGACGAGTGGAATTTTTAAATCTTTTAAATATTAAACTGACCTGCTAATTGAGACTCTTTCAGAATTTCAATCAATTTCTCTTCGTTCACTTTGCAGATTATATAACGATTGAAACCGCCATTATGTGTCAAATTCCTTGTTGAATCCAATTACTGCTACATTAATATTTAATTGGAAACCTGAATAAAGTTTCGGGTGGAGCTGCATATTCAGTGGAAGCAGCCAAGATTGAAAAATATTCCTCTTTGAAGGACAACTATTCATTTAATCCACTATCGAAACTTACGGCGTTTTTGTTTCTTGCTCTCCGAGCTGATTATATAAATTGGAAAAAATATCAATAGGATCAGACGATTCCAGAGCAAAAAAACTTTTGGTTCAAAAAACCAGTATTTAGTTATAGTTAGAGAGCCGTGTAGTTGATCATCTGACAAAGCGGAAGACGATTCGGTTGAGGCGTCCAATTTTGGGACCCAAAATCGATCATCGCAAAAATTCGACGTCTCATATATGCTCAATTTTGTGTTCCTCCACTTTGTTATAGTCCTTACGTCGGGAAAATCCGAGTGAAAGACTTTTTCAGTAGGGCCTCAGGGTTGACCAAATGAACAAAAAAAAAAAAAAAAACTCGCAGGAGCGGCTAAGTTGAAAAATCGAAAACTGCACTTGGGTTCAATCTTAGGCTTCTAAATTTTGCATGGAGCTTCAGGGGCCGAAAAACCTGTTTTCCAAAGGAACGACTTTTTGGCCAACATTTGATCCATTCCCACATACGAAAAAGTTTTCCAGAAATAAACAGAGAAAGTAGAAGGAATTCAAATGGATGGGAAGGGATAAAAAGTTGGCCAAAAAGTCTTCCGTTTGGAAAATAGGGTTTCCTGGCATTTGAAAATGCACCATGCAAAATTTGGAAGCTTAAGATTGAAAGTGCAGTTTTAGATTTTTCATCTTAGCCGCTCCCGTAAGTTCTTAAATTTTTTTATTTAGTTAACCTTGAGACTGGGACCTACTAAAAAAGTATTCCACTGGGATTTTTCCGAAGTAAAGAAGTAAAAAAGTGAAGGAACTCAAAATTAAACATATATAAGAATTTTTGCGTTGATCGATATTGGGATCCAAAATTGTGCGCCCCAACCAAATCGTCTTCCGCTCCGTCAGAGATGATAACTAGTCACTTTCTAAACAAAATAATCATAACGGAAGACATATATAAATCGTAGAAAAACTCGATAGACCTTTTTCCTTCGTACAGGAGTGGGCCCTGCCCAATTTTGAAAATATTTGGAATTTGGGGTTTTCGAGGGATGGACATTCATCTCACCAAACGAAAGACGTATCTTCTCATCGTGGTTTCAGACCAGCAAACCTCTAGCTATTACTATTCTTAGCTCCAAACGCCTAGATGAAATATTTATGTATCCCCAAAATTCTTATTCACCTTCTTTAAAAGTCACTGATTCTCTCATACCTCTATCAAAATTCATTTGCAGCAATCCGATTGTAAATTTATTAGCAGAAACAAAAGCATTCGATGAAAAAAAAGTAACATAACCCAATTTTTCAATGTCTATAGACGTAATTGCATATTTGAAGGAAATTTTCAATTCTGAACAACTTATTTCTTTAGGAATTTTCGATATTTTCAAATATAAAGTTACAAGTAAAAGTAAAATTCATATTTTTTGTCACACCGCGTATACGACTGAAATAATTTGATATCTGATGATTGTATTTCAGATTTTTGAATATGCAAAACTTTTTATGCAGAATAACTTTTTTTCCTAAAATGAATAATAAAAAAGTTTTCCATATGGCTCCAACTTAGTGAGACAAACTGTATATCATTACTTCAGCAATATTCTAGAAAGGTTGCATTTCGTTGATCTTGTGTGATGAGATCTTTCTGGAATATTTTTGAAATATTCTGGCACGATATGATAATAATCTATTAGAATATTTTGGTAATAATCTTAGGAATAATCTGTTCAGAATATTCCATTTGATTTCGTAATGTTCCTACTGTTTGATTTCATGAGATCTCATAGGATTCGCATAAAATTGAATACGGAATTCCAAATACAGATTCGACCATCAAGTCCTGAACCCACTTTCTTATACGATACCGAATTAGATTATAAATTATGAATTTTCACACATAGGTTTTCAAGATTTTTAATGAGGATAAAACATTATTGTGATTGAAATTGGAATACCTCATCGAATCGTGATAGTATCTTTGTACCACCATTGCCTGAAACAAACTCTTATAAATTTAGATAAGGAATTCCTGATCCACTATCACATCCTGATCCCACTGTTTCCACAAGATAACCGATGGAATTGGATACGGAATTTCTGCTACAGACCATCGAATCATGAATCCACTTTCTTCATATACGATACCCAATAAGATTAGTGATTGTGAATTTCTATACATTTCTCATACGTTGAATGAGCATATAATATCGTTGTGATTGAAAGTGGAATACCTCATCGAATCTTATAGTCTCCTTAAACAACCACTGCCTGATACAAACTCGTATGACATGTATTCAGGTATACTCATAAATTACATCTACTTATAAATCCTCATACATCCTTCTAAAAAGTGTATATGTCAGGTATTTCGTACGTGTAAGTTACAGACCTTCCACGTAGATCCTCATAAATTCTTATAATTCGTATGTATTTTTTCATGAGATTTCACATGATATTTTTGTCAGGGATCTCTTATCTCTTCACAGAACTTCTTCCACTATTGTTTTCTCGAATTTCTGATTGATTTGGTTTGATGTTGCTTGTTGAATAACCCTCTCGCCTCTTCTTGGAGGATTTCTACATACTAATAACATCGTTCTTTCAGGACGAAGTAGTAATATTGGCTTTCAATACAGTTCGTCATCCACAGTTTTGATGAAATGTTCCAATTAATTTCAGTTATTACGTTTGATTCCGTACACATCGTTGTAGAGAACTGCCCAAAAACAGATATCGAGGAGAGTCAAATTTGTTTCGAAAAATAGTGAAACGATGAATAGTGCTAAATCTTCATGACTCTTATAATATTTGACTACATGAAAGTATTTCAATGATATTCCGAAGTAATTTGACTGCCCATATTAATTCTGTGGTTACTTGCCGAATTAAACCTATATTTTCCAAATAATTCTCTCATTTTCAACTTCAACAAAACAAGTATTGAGGCGTTTTTTCGTTAAGAATGTGATCATGAAACAAAATACACTATAAAATATAAAGTGTTTTATTTAGAAAAATACCATTCTACGAATAATTTTGATAACGCGACCGTCAATTTTTTCCATTTAACTGAAATCTAACCGTTAATATCCATATCAGACGAATGTTCTGATTTAAAAGACTAGATAAAACCTCATATCATAAAAACAGAGTTTCAGTAAGGACGGTTCTCCTCGCGATTGGAACATTCCATAGTTTATCCAGTCTCTAAAAGAGGAAATACTCATAAAATGGAAAATTACCGTCCTATTTCTGTTTTTCTCAAAGTTATTCGAATACATGCCTTTGAAATTTCTACATATCTTTCTGAATATAAACAATATTCCGAACTCCGAACCAACACGGATTTCGATCGAATTATTCCACTCCAACAGCAGTCATTTCCTTTTATTTGAATCTTTTACAGTCTGTTGAAACATATGAAAATCCTACTGGGATTTTTTGTGATCTTATTCGAGCTTTAAACTGCGTACAACACGAAAATCTTTTGGACAAATTGAATAATATTAGTACAATAGGTGTTCAAAATGGATGGGTCTTATCATTTCTTTCAAATCTCACCCAGGCTGTTAAAATACAATATTTGAACGATAATTGCAACGAAACATTTTATTCTGAAGAGTTGATTAATTCCATAGGTGTTCCCCAAGCATCAGTTTTGGGGCAGATCTTTAAATTAATGAGTTGTCTTGATTACTTATTTTTCGGACGTCCATCATCTTAATGGTTGGAAGATTTCTATCTCTTTCAAATTTTTTCACAACGTTTCAATTGCCTGAATCCGCAATCGTCTTCAAGCAATTGAAACGTTGTGAAAAAATTTGAAAGAGATAGAAATCTTTCAACCATTGAGATGATGGACGTCCGAAATATAAGTAATCAAGTTACTACATCTTCTAAAACATTCAAACTAATTGAGTTGTCGCCTGTAGTGCCAAAATCATTCACTTGTCTGTATGCTGATGATTCTTCACTATTTCGAGAGAAAAAAATTGATCATAAAAATTTCCAGTGTTGCGGTAGAAAGATGCGAGGATATCACCGCGAGGATCTCATTAAAATACTCAACAGCAGTGTCAACTTCTGAAATACCTGAAAAGAATTCTAGACAACTCTGCTTTTATATCACCAGAAGCAGATACAATCTAGACTTATCCATGGGCTAATTTGGAGCTGTCCTAGGATTTTAATTCAATTATTATCGAGGTTCTTATGTTAACATTCAGTTTAGAAAAATTTGTTAATTAACAAAAGCATAATTTATGGAAAAATTGGTATAAACATTCTTAAACCGCAGATTATTGTTGATTGATGTATCCCAATAGTACACCTTGACTGCCAAAAAATGCATACTGACATACCTTGGCACCATGGCACCTTGGCACCATGTCAAACAAAAAGGTACCGTGTAACAGTGACATGTGGATAAGCCTACCATTCAGTTATCGGTTCACATAGAGATTTCAAATTTGACGTAGAGGTATAGAATTGAAATACTCGCGATTTTATTGAAACATTTCTGAGATAATCCTACAGGGCGAGTCAACTTTTTTATGTCAAATTGCAGCTTATCTATTTTTATCAGTATCAATAATGTTCTCAGAATACTCAGCACAAAAACGTGTTGTTCGATAATATTTGTCCACTAGATGGAGCTGAAATCGAAAACTGTCAACACTGGAATCGAACGATTCGATTGTATTGAAGTGAGTGGAGATTTTCATACATGAACCAATTTTTTACTCCAAAATAATAGTACCTAATATTGATTTACTGCCAAATGTAAAAGAATAAATGGTTTATACGAACAATTAAATTCAATACGTGAATAAATTGTTAGCTGGCAAGTAAATTAGAACTGATTTCGAATGATGAAATGATGAATTCTGATCAGTTTTATTGATGAACAGACACCTAGGCCACATGAACACTTTTGAACTAATATAGAAACACGTATTGATTGAAAGTTTGAATTTATCGAAGTTATTTGTTTTTTACATGGGTTTGTAACCTTCCACAGTCTGATAATGAAAACATTGGAAATTAGGGAAATCTATACAAGCGTAGAACTGCAAATACAGCAATTGCTTCGGTAAGTTACTGCCTTTACAAGACTGTTGCCATTTTTCAAGGCACCCGTCTTGTATATTGTGCAAACGAGAAATGTGCTGCGTTGAAGTCAACTTTCAAAAATGAACATTTATAAAATATCCATTTTGGCCTTTCTCAGTGGCTTTTCTTGTAAAAGTTGGTGGTGATCAAATGGCGTTGGTGATCACGTCAGCGTTTAATTTCGTTTTGTAGTAGTTTGTTGTTATTATTTACAGAAGTAAATGCATTGATTCAATCAGATTTCATTAGATAACAATGATATTCCTACTCAATCCTACTAACATATAGAAATACAATTCTGTGATTTATCAGACTAAAAGAAAAGTAATGAATATTGCCGAAATCTTGACAGTGTCAAAAACTTTTCTTTGTAATAGCCTAATAATTTGACTACTCCCACACAAATATTAACGACATGCCTCAGCATATCAATGCCAAACTTTTGGCTATTTTTGCAGACGACACTTCCTTAGCGGTCATAGCATGTACATACGAGGAATTGATTGAATCAACCAAACAAATAATGATATGTTTCAACAGTTGGTGTGCGCAAAATGGTCTAATGGCGAATATCCCTAAAACTGACTGCATATATTTCACTCCCCACACAAATACAAAAGTACTACAGTTTTACTTGAATGGAGCAACTGTAAAATCAACGGAATGTAGCAAATTTCTAGGTATATATGTCGATCAGTCCCTTCGATGGACAGACCATATTGATATACTGAGTAAGAAACTGAACAAAGCTAGATTCGCAATAATGCGTTTGAGATCCTCTCTGCCAGTGGAGTCATTGCTGACAGTTTATTATTCACTTGTTTATAGTCATATGTCGTATAATGTTATCCTCTGGGGAAACTCTGTCAATAATCATAGAATTTTCGTAACGCAAAAAAGAATAATTCGCACCATGTTCAACTTGCCTCCTAATGAATCTTGTAAGCATCATTTTGTCGCCTACGGAATATTAACATTTCCATGTCTATTTGTATTGAAGTGCTTGCTGTATGTTAAAGACAACATTAGAAAACTCAAAACAAACTCTCACTACCATGACTATCCCACTAGAAACAGAAACCTTTAAAGCATTCCATCACATAGGACTGCTAAATTTGAAGGGTGCCCTACCTACTTATCAAGGAATGATGTTCTACAATCATTTGCCTGAAAGCATTCAGCAGCTTGACGTGAATTCATTCAAGAATAAAGTTAAGTCTTTACTAACGTCCAAATGCTACTACAGCATAGGAGATTTTATGACAGATAGGGAACTAGGTTAAAGCTAGCATACCACATTTTAGTAAATTGTGTTTTTTATTTTATTATTTGTTGTTACTGTCGTACCTATTTATTGACCTGTCCTATACATCCATTGTCTGAAAGGATTAATGAAGATTATTATTAATATTATTATTATAATACTTATTATTTATAGGTTTACATCATAAGCTACACCGATATGTTTTTTCAAAACCTGTTCGTTCTCCAAATCATGATAAAGTTAGGGTTTCAATTGTTCTTAAGATTAGTCATTTCCCATTTAACTGACACTGCCCGGAAAACATTATGTAAGTATGGATAAATGGACAGGTCCATTTAGAGGACGGTTGATTATGAAGCAATATCTCCCAGAGAATCCTGATAAATATATGATAAAACTTTTCAAACTGTGTTGTGAAAATTAGGTCCTTAAAATTTGAAAATACAATTTGTGCATTAACGTCTTTCTGATTCATCAGTTGCAACTAACATTGTGTTGTAATTTTCTGACGAACTTTTATATTCCAGATGAAAAACCATTGATGATTATTTTGATAGTAGTATATTGTGTGCTACCAAACTTATTGGTAAAAGAACTAGTTATCTATATCATAACTTTTCCAACAGGTTGAAAGAGTATACATAAAGAAATCGAAAAAAAAATGAGAAAAACTGATATTGATTTGTTACAGAATTACCTCGGAATTTTTGCCATGGGGTGAAAGGCTAAATAGAATATATTAGGCCTCAGTACCAAACACAGTACCATAATGATTCCGAAATTCCCAACTTACGGAGACGTAACGTAAAAGCGCTATAGAAACCAAATAGAATTGAATTGAAATGTAATAAACCAGAAGCAATATTATACAAGATAATAAAAGAAAGGCTTTTTAGATGTTTCTGATGTACCTGTTATAATTCGTTCTATAGAAAATCACTAAATTGATACAAAAATTAGCAATGGAACTCATTTTCAATATAACGCTAGTGCATCACACCAGATTTACTCTGAAATAAAAGAGCCCATAAAAAATAAGAAATACCTGAATCACTTACCTACAAGAAATGTTTGATAGTCCTTCGTCTGCTCTAACAGAAGGAAATGCCATGAGAGTCAAAAAACATAGAGAGTAAATTTTTCAATAGTGAAATAAATGTACTTATATATTTTCCTGAAAATTTTGTTTCATTTTGAATATTATCTTGTATCAAACAGTATTGCCTCACAATCAGTACAATCATAGTATGCTCTTGGTGTGGTGAAATATTCTTGCATGTTTTGTAGTGAATTCATAGTCGATATCGCACGATGTGACTTACTCTCCAATACCAATATCTTACCTCTCCATCTCTCCTATTAATTGTGACGTGATGTTTACAATCATATATAAAGAGTTCATTTTTCCTGTCAGATTTGAACCAGACAGATAGAGAACTGAAACAAAATATAGTTGAAATGTGAATGGATTTTCACAATAAACTGAAATATCAAATTTCAAAAGTGGTCACACACATGGCGTTAACTGCCAAGAAACTCGACCAAATCAAAGTAAAACATATTTCATGTAGCAGAGACAATGTATTTCATCGAATCCAGACATTTTCTGATGAATTTGAAAGAAATAGTATCGAATATATAGCTAATAATTTGAACAAAGAATGATCCATGTCTTTTCCCAATGATGTGCAAAATAACCCACTTCTAATTTAAGTTTACTAAGTTTATGGTATTCCAATTACAGTAACTATAAAAATGATAGATATCTTCCTCATACCTATTCAACCATATTCATATACGATTCATTCATATGTTAATTTATCCCGATTCATAACTTACAAAAAATTACCAGTTCAATACGATGACCTATATTTTATATCACCCGGTGCAGTAATAGAGTTTTAAGAAGTAAGAATCCAAGAATAAAGGTATTTATATTGATAACCATGACCACCTGTTAGAAAAAGTGTTTAAAACAGCCGCAGTAGAGGTCCAAAATCGGCGGTCATTATGACCGCTACGGCACCACAGGAAAGTATCGCAGCGGTTATAATGACCTCTATGACACTCAAGGTGTTAATATTCATATTCAACATAATAAAATGATTTTTGTTGTTATGTCACTGTGACGCAACGTTTATGGCTCTAGTTTCAGGGCTCTGTAAAAATTATAAATATTGGAGGTCCAGTTTCGGGAGTCGGAACTTTTTTTCAGCAAATCTGCTGAACTTTTAGATCTTTTTTGACATTTCGAAAATCCTTGAAATTTTTCGAGATATTGAAAAGAATCCAAAGCCCCACTTTTTTTTCACTTCATTATTCATAACTTTTGCAATTTTTTTTTGGCCCCTTCTGGAACCTTTCCTTAAACTTTCTACATGGCATTACAAATCGAATGACATCATGATCATAATTTTCGGTGACCATGGAACTTTTTTTTTAATTTTACAAGTTTACTAGACTATTGTATGTGGACGTGTTACATCGTGTGCCGGAATATTACTGTTGCGAGTTGTGTGAATAGTGTTAGTTTGATATAAGTAATTTACTTGTTGGTATGTAGAATGTGGAATTTGACCTAACACTTCTATAGTATTGATATTTTATGTATAGTAGCAGCAGCAGAACTTTTCAAAAGACTAAACAACAATTTTGTTTCTATAAAAATATTAAAAATTAACATATTTTTATTTCCTTTCTTCATTACCTCTTTTTTTTCAATTTTCAGAACGTTCTAATTCTAGTTAGTGTTATAACAAGTTTTTGTTAGTCATCAGCTTGCATGCTTATTCATTCATTTATACCGAATACAAACAAAACAAAGTTCCAAAATTCCTAATTTTGGAGCAGGTTGATTCAGTAATGGTGGCCTGAGGCGATGATTGTTTTAAAAGAACTTTCAAAATTTGGTATAATTCTTTCACAAATAGTTCACGAAAAAATATTCTCATAAAAACTGCAATCTCTATCTCCAGTTTTTCTTGAGTAGTGTACTGCTAGCCTGTATATGCTATGCAAGTACACTCTCTAAGAGTATAAACTGAATCATTGCTTCCTTGGTGCAGCCGAACCATCCATCTCACTGTGAATTAATAAATGAAATGAATGTATTGAAAATAAGGCTTTATAGAACACCAATGATCCTTCTTTGAAGGACTAGTAACTGTAAACTGAGGGTAAGTGAATATTTCAATTGAGTCTGGTGTATCCTGATACCAAAGATGGAATGAAAGCTATAAGACTACAATAAACTACCCAAAAGTGAGTCATTTGATAAGGCCAAGTGAACCAAAATAACTAATAATCTAAAAATGTTGCTGCTGAAGAACACTGTATAGTGGCAGCTAATACATTTTTTTGTATATTTTAGTATATGAGTTATTTGAGAGTAAATCATTTTTCATCAATGGTGAATTTACTTGTCACTAGTTAAAGAGAAAGAAGATAGTCATTCACTGTGGAAAAAGCTTTTGATGCAATCGCGCGTGACATCTAGGCTCTTTCAATAGAACCTTGCAAGAATGGCATAATTTAAGGCACTGTACTAGTACGCCACCTATATGGAAGTACAACTTATACGGTTATACGGTTGGATGGAGGAGCAACGTCTGATCATGGTATTCTATATAACATGGTCATACATTGAATCCTGCCATTTGATAGGATTTTGTATTTTCTATCCTTTATTGTAATTTAAACTGTTATAGATATTCCTATCAATAAAATCTATTATTATTATTATTATTGCGTCTGCAATCTGCAACTCTTGAATGTCCTCCAAGAGTTTCTGCTGGTTACTTTTGAATAAAATACTTTTCTTTTAAAATGTGACGTCTTTACTATCAGTCAAAAAATTATATATGTCATCAAAACATCAAACTTATAAACAACATCATAACAACAGTTATTATACGAATATATACAGTAAGATCAAAATAATAAACACGATAGAATCATAACATTCTCCCCCCCAATGAAAGATTTTTCATTTATTTTTTCAGCATTCCGTCTTGACGAATATCTAGAAGACATAATTTGCTGACTGGTCTGCGGAATATGCCGTTCTTTGTCTTGATATCCGCTACTCTGACACGTCCGTCCTTTCCAGGAAATGTTGCAATCACGATGCCTTTCAACCATACATTCCTTGGAGATTGGTCATCTACAATGATGACCATGTCGTTCAGCTTCAAAGGTTCGTTGTCGTAATACCACTTGCTCCTAGAGTTGATTATTGGCAAATATTCCCGTATCCATCTCTTCCAAAACTTATTCGCTAGATCCTGGGATATTCGCCATTGCCTTTTGAGAAAATTTCCAGATATCAGTCCATTTCTCAAAATATTGTGATCAGCTGCATATGGAGGTCCCAGTAGAAAGTGATGTGGAGTCAAAGCTTCGTCATCTTCGTGGTCTAATGATACTGTGGTCAATGGTCGATGATTTAATATATTTTCCACTTCCAGGAATACAGTGTGCAATACTTCTTCACTCGGAGCTTGCTCTTTCAATATAGTTTTTAAAGTAGTTTTCACCGATCTGATGAGGCGTTCCCATATGCCTCCCATATGTGATCCCGTTGGAGGGTTGAAATTCCACTTAATACCTTTCAAACATAATTTTGAAACGAATTCATTTTGGTTAAAATTGTCCATCTCTTTTTTCAGTTCACTATCGGCTCCTCGTAGATTGGTCCCATTGTCGCTAAATATTTCTGAAGGGTAGCCTCTTCTGGCAGACATTCGTTGAATGGCCAAGATGGTTGAGTCTGTATTCAGAGAGTTTGCTAGTTCCAAATGTATAGCACGTACAGTGAGGCATGTAAATATCACACCATACCTTTTCTCCCTCCTTCGGCCAACTTTAACTTGGTAGGGTCCAAAATAGTCCATTCCGCAAAATGTAAATGGTCGCACATATGGAGTTATTCTTTGTTTTGGTAAGTTAGACATAAGTGGAATTTTGGGAAGACTTTTATTAATTTTGCATTTTGGGCATTCTTGACATACTTTTTTAACTAAGCTACTCAATCCAAATATAAAATATTTTTGTCGAATTTCATTCATCACCGTGAATCGTCCGTGATGTTCGAATTTATTGTTATAAGACTCTACTAATAGTTTTGTTAGTCTATGTTTGGAGTCTAGTATCAAAGGATTTCTTTCAAATCCATCAATGTCTTCTGCAATTCTACCTCTTAGTCTTAAGATACCCTTTTCATCTAAGTATGGACAAAGTTTCTTCATTTTGTTACTTGTCACATTTCTATTGTTTTGTATGTCGTCTATTTCGTCTACAAAAGAAAGTGCTTGGACATTCTTCCACCAGAGATTTTCAGACTCATCGATTTCATCCCTTGTCAACTCCTCCGCTGGATTACTAAATTTTCTTTGACACTTCCTGATAAAACGAAGAACCCATGCCGTGGCCCTCACAAGTCGAATATAAGAAGAGAATCTTTCAACTTTTGGTAATGATGAGTCCAGATTCATTGGTACTGTCACGCCAATGAATTCTTTCTTGATTTTCTCTTCACATTTTGACAACTCATTTCTTTGTTTCGGCCAGTTTGAAACATCAAGCTGGAGAAACTCAGGGCCTTCCAACCACCTACTTTTTGATTTGGCTTTTCGGTTTGGTCTCGTGGCTTCGTCGGCTACATTGACATTTGTTGGAATCCATCGCCAAGACAAACAGTCGGTATTTTCAAGAATGAACTGAACCCTGTTTGAAACAAATTGTTTGTATTCCTTTATATCTGATTTTATCCAACACAAAACAATTGTAGAGTCGGTCCAGAATATAAGGTCGTTGATTTTTATTTCCAGACATTCTTTCACGTACGCGGCTAATTTACACCCCATCACTGCTGCCTGTAATTCTAATTTAGGTATAGTGATGTTTTTCAAAGGTGATACTCGACATTTTGAGGTCACAAATGAAACGTCTATCCCATTTTCACTCTCAATTCTTAAGTATATCACTGTAGCATAGGCTTGCTCACTCGTATCGCAAAACGTATGCAATTGAATTGACTTTGCTATTGGAATATTCCAAGAATAACATCTGGGAATTGTTAAATTAGAAATGTCTTTCAATTCATCCAACCAAATTTTCCAGTTGTGGTCGATACTCTCTGGAATTTTGTCGTCCCATTCAATTTTATGCCTCCAAAGATTTTGCAATAAAATTCTCCCCCCTATGACTATATTGTTTAGAAAACCTAGGGGATCGAAAATTGTCATAATTATTTTTAAAATTTGTCTTTTTGTTGGAATTTCGTTATTGTCTTTGACTATTTTGAAGATTTTGTCAAAATTTAGTCTAAAAGTGAATAAGTCGTGTTCTGGATCCCATTGTATGCCCAGTATACGTTCTGTCGGCAGTTCCGAAATCGTAGAAGAGAATTCTTTTGATTTCGTCAATACGATTTCTTCGGGAAGCTTTGTCATAACCATTTTGGAGTTTGAAAGCCAATTACGAATTTCAAAACCCCCTCTTTCATGTACTTCAATAACCTGCTGAATCAATTTGAGAGCTTCTTCTTCATTGTCACAACTGTTCAAGTAATCATCCACGTAATGTTTATTAACAATGGCATTACAAGCTTCTGGGTACTCCTCCTTGTAATCATTAGCATTTCGGTTCTTGACATATTGAGCTAAGCAGGGTGAACAACTTGCCCCAAATGTCATAACCTGCATTTCAAACACAGATGGTTCATGAGTCCTGTCAAATCCTCTCCATAGTATCCTCTGAGATTTTCTGTCTTCCTCTCTAATGAGTACTCTATGGAACATCTCCCGAATGTCTCCACAGAAAGCTACCCTGCGTTGTCGAAATATCCACAAAACCTTTAGTAATGGCGTCAAAAGGTCAGGCCCTTGAAGAAGCATGTCGTTTAGGCTCAATCCGTTAGATTTTGCCGCTGCGTCAAAAACAAGCCTCAATTTCCCTGGTTTGTTGGGATTGAAGACAGCAAAGTGCGGCAAATACCAAGTCCTGTTCGTTTCATGGACAGCTTCTTCATCGGTTAATCTTTTCAGATAACCTTTCTGAAGATATTCTTCAATTTTTTGACAATAGGCCAAACCGAAAGAAGAATTTTTGTCCATCTTTCTTTCTTGACATTTAAGTCTACTCAAAGCCATATTTCGACTCTCTGGTAGAACTACATCTGAATTTTTCCACAAAAGTCCCGTCTCAAATTTTGTACCAACTCTTTTAGTGAATTTGTCTATCATTGTCAAAGCATACTCATCCACATCTGAGTTTGTTTGGTCATGTTGAAGTCCGCTTTCGTCCAGTCTGAAAGAATTCTTCACGAGCAAGTGAAGGGAGTCATCGTCAAAGTTTCTTTCACATATATGAAAACTGAATATTTTTTCTATCCTATTTCTTATGAGCTGTCCGTTGATAACCCATCCTAATTTGGTTTGAGTTGCTCTAGGCCCGTGTCTAGACTGTTCTACATAATTTCGAGGCATAGTCAAGTCATAATTATCTGTACCAATCAATATCTTAGGTGATTCATCCCAAAATGATTTTATAGGTATATTTTTCAAATACGGCCATTCACATTTGATCATATTCATGTCTAGAGACTGTTTTGGAAGATTCAAATATTTGACTGTTCTGACATCAGACAAACTATATGATTTCGAATTAGGAAAATTTCCCTTGATTTTTAAATTAACTCTCCTAGAATTTCCGTCAGTTTGAATTTGATCGTTAGTCCACTGCAAACAAAGAGGTTCCGGAGTGCCTATCAAACCTAATTTTTGAGCAATTTCGTCTTCCAAAAGAGTCACAGTCGATCCCTCATCAAGCAAAGCGAAAATTTCCACTTTCCCTAGAGGGCTTTCCAATATTACAGGAATAGTTCTTAAAATTAAATTTGAATTTCTCACCTGGTGAATGTTCGTTGACTGACTGTGATTTTCTTCACTTACTTGTCCACTTACTTGTTGGCTCTGTTCATTTTCAGTATTACCTCTCCTGTCTGTCAGCTGGAGAGACGTGTCCTTATGGAGCAACCGATTGTGTTTCAGTTTGCAACCATTTATATCACAAACTCTCTTGAAGTAACAGGATCCCATATGATGATTCGACTTCAGACATGAAATACATAGTTTATTTTCCGTCACAAAGAGCCAGCGATTATCGGCACTCATTTCCTGAAACTTGAAACATTTGTCTAAGTTATGTTTTCTTTGTGAACAACATTTACAATTTTCTACAGAAAATTGTCTTCTTATACTGTCCTTCTGTCTTTTTCCATCGGCAACTAAAACAAAGTCTGATTTTTTCTGAAGTTTACTATCTGACCGACTTTCTGGAGTATAGAGTAAACTACTTGCCTTTCCTACATCTTTAAGCCAACTGGCAAATTCTAATAATGTTATGCTTTTCAATTTTATAGCATGCAATGACCATTGTTGTTTGAGATTTGTTGTCAGATTTGAAACAAACTCTTCAAGTAAAATTGGATTTTTCAAATAAATATCATCACCCAAATGTTTGATAGCAACAACTAAATTATTAAGAGAATTTGCGTACCTGACTATTGTTTCTGGCTTGTGATCCTTGGGAACTGGGACCACTCTCACCTGAGATATCAAATATTTGATGATATATTCCGGTTTTCCATATAAATTTGTCAGTGTCTCAAGTATTTCGGGAACGTTTTTATAAGAAATCAGCAACATTTTGACTGCTTCTCTTGCCTCGCCCTTTAAACATTTTCTCAAACGTAACAAATTTTCACTGTCCGAATAATGACATAGTTCCGTGGTCTCCATATACTCATTAATAAACACCAAATATTCAGCTGCATTTCCGTCAAAATATGGCAAATTTCTGTCAAGAAACTGTCTCCTACTTAAAATCCTGCCATCTTCTTCACACCGCTATATATCTCTGGTATTCGTAAAGTTTTCAGCTTGTCTACATTCTGGAAGATTCGTACGTTCAAATTCATCTGGTTTGATATCATCCATCCAATCATTGACCAAAGCTCTTTTATCAACAACTCTGTTTGACTCATCACTCTCTACCAAATCCATTTCGGACCCACTACTTTCAACATTCTCTTCCTCAATTTTCATTTTATCCAGTTCCATTTTCTTGAGAATCAGTCTTTGGTTGATTTCAGCTATCTTCATTTCTGCTTCTAGTTCTATTTCTAATTTCTTCCTTTCGATCATACTTGCAGATGATTTCCTTGATCTGGATGTTTTTGAATTCGAAGCCGTCGCCGTCGTCTTGGTTTCAGATTTATGGCATACATCACTTGCATTGCCTTTTGCAACAGTTACTTTTTTACTGGTACCTGCTACTGTCATCCGAGTCACCTCTTGAGGTCCTGCCGAATCCAAATGTCCATTCATCTCCGAGTTCTGAGATGATTTTTCCAAATTATGAGTTTGTCTACTGGTTGATCTCGTCGTTGGTCTCCTTACTGCACCAGTTTTATTAGACTGGGCTGACATGTCTTGTTTCTTAAGATTCCGTTCGAAGGACCAATGTTGCGTCTGCAATCTGCAACTCTTGAATGTCCTCCAAGAGTTTCTGCTGGTTACTTTTGAATAAAATACTTTTCTTTTAAAATGTGACGTCTTTACTATCAGTCAAAAAATTATATATGTCATCAAAACATCAAACTTATAAACAACATCATAACAACAGTTATTATACGAATATATACAGTAAGATCAAAATAATAAACACGATAGAATCATAACAATTATTATTATTATTATTATAAGGTATTTCTTGCACATTTCCTTAGCAATCTCATAATTTTAATAATTTCTGAAACAACATGATTTGCTTGAACAGGGTCGGACTTATATGTTTGAAATATTATGTAACAAGTTTTACGAACTTTATTTTAGTAATTAGGTACCTAGAAGAGTTTATAAAAGACATGCATACCATTTTTACAAGATTGTATTCAACTTGCATGTTTGTTTGCATGTAATGTTTGGTTAGGTTAGGTCAAATATTGCAACTGAATTTTGAGCAACTTCTAGTTGTCCGATTTACTTGAAATGTTATCAGGTGTTCATAATTCCAATGCCAACGCATTATGAAATTCATGTTAGAGAAAAAAAATTGAGTCTCCAATTTGGCGGTTTTGTCATCATGGTCTGATTCGACTCAACATTGGTGTGTGGGGGTTTTCAGGGTCGGAGATTATGATTTTGTTTATCAAAATCATAAAATCAATATTTCAAGATGGAGGACGAGTTTTGTGATTATGGTCAGATTCTATTCATAATTGGTACCTATATGGGGTTTTGGGGTAGGAGATTAGGATTTTTTTTTTTTTTTTTTGGTAAAAATTCGTTAAAGGACTCGTACATTTCAGCCGTTTCACTGCAAGTGTGTTTCTAGCAATATGAGTTGCCAGCAAAAGTCTACATCGCACTTCGTACATTGTCGCAACTAATTTCAGGCTTGTTGGAAGTATTTTTGAAAATTTTCGACATTTTGACGTATATTGAGAGACACGGACATGAACTCGTGAATGTAAATGATAAATAATGTTGTTATTTTGTTGTTGTTAAAATTGTTATTTCTGTCAATCGATTGCACAACTACGCGCAACTCTCGGAAGTCTTCTAGAGACTTGTGTGAGCTAGGGAATACTCAGCCCTTACCTTTCAACGTGTGATGCCATGCACGAGACCGGTGAATCGGTGGATCGAACCCACGACCCCACGCTTGCGAGGCGTACGCTTTTACCAGCCGACCACTACGGCCAATGTGTCTACCGACATTAATTTGACAGTTTTGGCTAAAAAATCTAAATATATAACCAATTTGCGCGGAGTTGACCTTTTGTTGCTGTCAAAAGTCTGAAGAGCATGCGCAGTGCTCACGAGAAAAAGGCTGGCAATGGAATTGCTAGCAAGAGGCTGAAATGTACGAGCACTTTTACATCAAGATAAAATGGCGGATGGTACGATTTTATTGAAAATTGGTATGTGAGGGTTTTGGCCTAGTTACTTTAACATAACAAAGTATGGTAAATAGAACAAGACATAGTATATTTTTTTTTGCTTTTTTGTTTTGTTTTTGTCTTGTCTCAAAATGGCCCACTTCGTTGGCTACCTTGAGACAAAATCCAATTTTTAAAATTCCCTTATCAGAAAAACAATTATAATATTGTTTCAATAATTTACTCAAAAAATGTGTGTAATCAGATGAAAGATTAGAAATCATACGTAACTGTAGCAAAAAAATTCAAGTTGCCAATTTTATCCCCAAAAAATTAAAAATTGTCTCCATGTGGCCCACCCTTCCCTACTTACACAAATACAAATAACTGCACTTCCAACTTGACACACTGAATAAGAAGCTTGACTCAACTAACTGAGTAACTAAAAATTGTGCTGCTTTTATGCCAATTTCCATCAGACGTCCCCTCCATGTGTAGTATGCGTGGTCTCGGAAGAATTCTTTGTAGCTTTGAGTCCTGCATTACTTCCTTGCGGCGGAACAAAACTCGATGCAGAATACTTCGTAGATTTATTGATGACTATATTACAGTACTTCTCGCAGGGAAATCAATATAGTAGAGATAATTGTCTGGCATATTTGCAAACTTTTCAACAAATAATACTTTGATCTGAAGGTGGGAACAGACCAAGCAAACATTGTTGTGCAACAGTTGAACAACACTTAGGCAGCTGTTGTCAAACTTGTTTTCGTGGGAAGAAAACATTGTCGACAAACTGTTTGTCAACATCGACCTACCTAGTTTTTCTGGTGTTTGTCCAGTGTTCGTTTAGTCGGTGCCATGAGCGACGAAGAATATGCTCTACTCGCGTGGTGTGCGTTCATAGCTTCAGCTATGTTAATGAAAGCGTCAGTACGTTTATTTTTGTTCTTATAAGTTTCATTTTCGGGATTCCATATATTCGGAAAACCTCTTACAAGATCTATCAAGATTAGAGTTTGCTCTTCAGTCCAGTTCTTAGACATTTTAATAACGGAAGAAAACTCCGAAACGAGTCGTCATTCTGCTTGAAATGAACTAGTTAATTTCATATTTTCTGCTACAATGTAAAATTATGTCGTATACGCGTCCACACTGGCGACGCTGTGTGCGCACTGTTGGGCAACAACTGTTTCCCAACACGTACACACTGTGTGAACTCGTGTGTTGGTCGGCTGTTGTTCAACTGTTCCACAACAATGTTTGCTTGGTCTGTTCCCACCTTGACGTAATGTACGTCTTTTATCCTTGAATATACCAAATGTTATTACGTCTTTAATGAACTACCTATAAGTGTCTTTGCTAGATAATTATTAGGATGTCACGATGACAGTTATTGTCATCGTGAACAGCGAAACCGAAAACGGGGTAAACTGAAGATGTTGGACTATATTATATATATTATATTATGTTATTAGTCATATCCTCTCCTATGTTCGCAGTGCTGTGAGATCATCTGATAATGACTGAATAATTTTTGTTTATTATATTATCGGAAAAAGTAGTAAAACCACAAAACTCGTCCGCCATACTGTTTTTTCCTCAACAATGTCATTCGGAAGTCTGGAAGTGGGTGAAAATTAATTTCAAAGATTTCGTTACATACATATCAAGCTAAAACCTAAAAAAGTCAATACGGTACTGAACTTATTAATGAACAAAGCAAACGACGCATTTGCAGATTCCTTCGGACTCAAAACTCTCAAAAATGCCATCTAGACAATTTTGTTAGTACTAATATCGTCGCGCCTTGATTTGGGCACATAGGGTCACTGAATCTAGAAGGCCGTGCCGTCCTTACGGGTATGGCCAATGGACGTGGTCAAATACTTGAAATAGTTCCAGTATTCCAATAACCCACAAAATCACCAATTAGAGAGCAAGTTTTGTGGGTTATTTGAACACTTGATCTATTTCAAGTACTAGACCACGCCCATTGGCCATACCCGTAAGGACGGCACGACCTTCTAGATTCAGTGACCCTATGGGCACAATTGAACTAGTGACATCTAGGGGTGGTGCCGATTTAGATCAAACCATGGTACCCATAAGGTTGACTATCTTCTTTCTCTCTAAACAATGCTAGTACTTTTCAAACTGAGCACCTACTGCAAATAGAACGTAGGTTAAGGCTGATAAGAGTAAAAGTTTGCTTCTGATAAAGAGTTAAATATCGGTAGGTTACATTATAATCCTCAAATTACATCAATAACTGCAAGTGATGAAATTCAGGAATTTAATTATTCTTGTGGCTAATAAAGCGTGTACTTGTCCCATATAGTATGCAAATTTTCACTTGGTGGTATGCATATTTAACTTGCTACTATTACATTTTTTCCGTGTGGAAATTTCTACATAAACTTTATGTGTGACCGCAAGTGGGGTTACTACTAACATTATTTTCTTTCAATAATATCGATTGACCGCAAGTGGGACGAAAATTGTTATGACCGCAAATGGCACGACCGCAAGTAGAAATACACAATTTTCACATACCCAAAACTCTAAAACTCGTTCGAGTTTTTCGAGCTGAGAACATTTAATGCATTTCTGGTAATTTTCAAAATTATAACCAAGGAACAAGAATTCAATCTTAAAACGAAACGGCTACTTTTGGAAATCAGCGCTTATACAATTGATGAGTTTTTCAATATTTACAGAATTTTTTTTATCAGTGCAGCTTTTGTGTATCCACTTTAGTTTTTTTCGCTTATTCCCTAAATTGAGTAATTCAACATGTATCTCTTCATGATTTTTTTTAAGCCCGCATCGGCTGGGAACCGATCCTGGGACCTCTCGGTCACCAGACGGGCGCTTAACCACTGCGCTAATCCCCGCCTTATTTATTTTCATATGTATTTGTCCCACTTAACTTAATTAATAATTTTATCTTTACGGAATTTTGAATAGGTGATATTCAAATTCATCGTGATATTTTCAAAAATGTATTGCCATATGAATCTACCGAACATATCCACATAAATGTTAGTTTATTGAGTAATCAATTGAAATTGAGTTGAATAGCTTCCTCTAATGAGAATAATTCTTTATAGAAGTGATTCAATATCATTATGTGTAACATCTGAAGTTCTTGACCTATCACATTACAACATCTTTCGTCGGGATCGTGAAAGTGCCGCGAGTGCTGATGATAAAAAATCCGGGGGTGGCGTACTAATTGGTGTTCGAAATAAATTCGGTGCTATGCATCAAAAGCACCTTGAAAGCGACGCAGAAGATTTATGGATTACCCTGTATAATGACAACAATAGCTCAAAGGTACATATTTGCTGTGTTTATCTACCTCCTAGGGATGACTACGCTAGATCTTGTTACACTACTAAACTCCAAGAAAATCTTAACGAACTCGCAGGTGAACATATCTTGATATTTGGTGATTTCAACTTTCCATACATCAATTGGATACCCAGTGAATGTAAAACTTTTCTCTCTCCAACAAACATTGATAACACAAACTCTCAATTAATTGATCTTTTATCATTTGCCGAATTCTCACAGCACAATTATGTAAAAAATGTTGATGACAGAATATTAGATTTGGTGTTTTGCTCAAAAATCGAATGTACTGATTTAGAAATGAGTGATATACCATTAGTACCCCCTGATTCTTATCATCCTTCTATTGAGTTCTATATCAGTTTTTCAAAATTGAAATCTCTCAACAAGACTTTAACGAGTTTCTACAATTTTAGAAAATGCAATTACAACGAAATCAATAATTACTTTCTCAATCTCGATTGGGATGAACTTCTTTGTAATTTACCAGTCAATAAAAAAACTGCTATATTGTATGAAGCTCTAGAGGAATGTACCAGACTCCATGTCCCTAAAGTTGAGATAAAAAATAAAAGATTTCCCATTTATTTTTCATTTGACACAATAAAATGCATAAAGCAAAAGAATCGGATGCATAAAAAATGGAAAAATATCGGAAACAAATACTACTATGAAAAATTTAAAATTTTTAGGCGTAAAAGTAAAAATCTTATGTTGAATGACTACAAAACCTACACGAGTAATATTCAGGCGGACATTACGACATGCCCCAAGAAATTCTGGAAATATGTGAGTAGCTGTAAAAATGAGGTAAACATACATACTAAAATGAACTATGATAATACTTCTGCCGACAAAGGTGAAGATATATGTGATCTATTCGCGACTTATTTTCGCAGAGTATATGAGCCCTATCAGCAAATTTATAATTTTTCCGGACAGTTCAGCAATAACAATCTTATAAATTCAATAAAATTCACTCCAGAAATAGTATTTAATAAAATGATGTCACTAGATGAGAATAAGGGAGCTGGAATCGACGGCTACCCATCTTACTTTATTAAAAACCGCGCAACCAGCTTATGTTTTCCTTTATGCATTATATTCAACGCATCTATGCAGTCTGGTACTTTTCCAGATGTATGGAAAATTGCTCTGTTAGTTCCAATTTATAAAAATTCCGGAAGTAGAAACTCGGTTAATAATTATCGTGGCATTAGCAAATTATCTATTTTCAGCAAACTGTTCGAAAGTATTATCTATGACAGTCTATTTCATTGTCTCAAGTCTTCAATTTCAGAATACCAACATGGTTTTTTCTACAAGCGTGCAATAGAAACAAACTTGATAATATATTCAGAATACATCTCAAATGCACTAGACAACCGAGCACAGGTAGACTCGTACACTGATTTCAGTAAGGCTTTTGATAGGGTTGATCACAACATCCTTATCTCGAAGCTTGCTGGAATCGGTGTACAGGGAGACCTCTTGAGATGGTTATCATCATATTTACACAATCGAAGCCAACTCGTGAATCTCAATGGATATAGGTCTGCACCGTTCATGGACACTTCAGGAGTTCCGCAGGGTTCACATCTTGGCCCTTTGTTGTTCTCAGTGTTCATTAACGATTTGATAGGGTGCTTTGAACATTCTAATATACTCTTATATGCGGATGACTTGAAAATCTTTGGAAAAGTAACCTCTCTTAGGGACTGTACGAAGATTCAAGAAGATCTATCAAAATTTACAAATTACTGTAATCGCAACAGATTGAAACTTAATGTTAAGAAATGTGCTTGTATATCATTCAGCAGAAGCAGTACGCCCATTGAATTTCAATATTCCATAAATGATAAAGTAATAAATAGAGTAGATCAAATCAAAGACCTTGGAGTATATTTCGATTCTAAAATGAGTTTTAATCCACATCTTGACTATGTAATTAATTCCTGCAGTAGAGCCTTAGGTTTCTTTTGCAGAATGCGTAGGGACTTCAACAATGAAGTGGCAATAAAATCAGTTTACTACTCATTTGTTTACAGCAAATTAAATTTTGCCAGTGTCATATGGAACCCATATTATAACATACATAAAGTACGATTAGAAGGGCTTCAGAATAGATTTGTTAGATTCCTCCATTTTAAAATGACTAATATATATGTAACTACAGGTATTAGTGAAATTCGTACCCACTATAAGATACAACTTCTCGAACAACGAAGAATTATCAGTGATTTACTTATCATTTACAAAATATTAACAAACTGTTATGACTCACCGAAATTAGTGTCAATGATATCTTATCATGTTCCTCAAAGGTATACCAGGAATAGACTATTATTAGCGTGCCCCAATTATAAAACAAATTTAGGAAAAAATTCTCCAATGACCAGAATGTGTTATTCATTCAACAAATATTGCAATGATGTAGACATTTTTTCCATATCCTTATATTCCTTTAAAAAAACTGTAAAAAACATTTTTATTTCCTAATGTCACGATAATAAGTAACTTGTAATCATAAATGAGAATGCTTACTATTTTTCCCGTATTTCATATATTTCATTTTCATACTTTCGATATAAGTAGGTGTATTTTTGTATTTGTTTAGACAAAAATGTTATCTCTGTAACTGATTGTATTAGTGGATGCTTGTATGGGTAATAACCTGTTAGTATCCCAACTTTCGAATAAATAAATAAATAAATAAACATTACCCGAATTAGAAGATCCCGATTATGACCTAACTTCCTGAATTTGAGACACTTTACTAATTTTGACATAATTTATCTTCTTATGAGTAACAAACTGTAAATCAATTACAAACCACGTACAAGCTTATTTGCAATACAGCTTGTGTGGTTCTCCATGTTTATACCAAACTATTTCCTATTTCTGTAAATTAATTTTAATATCGAATGAACATCATCACATTATCATACATGGTAATTCAAATTCGACCCCCACAACAATTTATGCATAAACAGTACACAAGTTTTTGACATTCGTCGCACAACATACCGATTAATTTTGTGTATTTTGTGTATACCACTAGTAATAATACACAAGATGGTGCAACAACAGAACATAAGTTGTGTTTATTTTTTAATCAAAACATTTAGTTTTTAGACTTTCCTTGTATTCGGTAAGTACATACTATCGGTTGATAAAATTAAACAAAACTATTCAGAATAATACAACACTGCAGTGTACCGTTTATACACAATATCTCTTATACAATATTATAGAAGAAAGATTAACAAATTGGTGCTATCAACTTTTCAGAAACAAATTGTGCTGAAATTATTCAGAATTGTCCGGAAAAAAATAGAAAATCAGAATTTTTGTTGTTGTTGTTTTTTCTAGCGTTATTTGACAACATAGCACAAAACCAAAAATTCGTTTCAATTGATACTATTATTTAGCTACCTGTTGTCATGTTCGGATTTACTATCCGACGTTTCGTCTTCTGGCAATCATCATAATTTTCTATTATGGGCGCCATATTGTTTTTTTACACAGAAAAATAGTGCTTCTCATTCTATAATTTATCATGAGTTGCTCTTCTGAAACCACAAATATTAACGACAACTTCATCTGAGATGGTCATGACTCCGTCGAATAATTTTGTTTGATAAACACTAGTTGTCATTTCCTATTATTTACTCGCATTATCATTATCTACTCGCATATATCATATAACATTAGTCTCTGGGGGTGTGCAGTTGGTGCCTCTTAAATATTTATATGTCAAAAACGTGTTATTCGCCTAATATTAAACCTAGACTATACAGACTCGTGCAAAGAACACTTCATAAAATTAATGACTATGTATATGTATTGTATTATCAGAACTCATCAAAGACCATAAATAATAAATAATTCTGTCGAAATGTCCTTCTCAAATGAAGAACTTTATTGTGAATTGGATAGAAATAGTACGAGAACAGCTCAAATTTATTTTGAACTATACCCGGAAAGACAACAGCCCGATAGAACATTATTCGGAATTTTGGACAAACACTTGGTTCTGACAACTAGTGTTTATTGAAGAAAATCATTCGATGAAGTCATGACCATCTCAGATGATTTCTTTTTAATATTTGTGGTTTCAGAAAAGCAACTCATGATGAATTAAAAATCAATGAGATCAAAATAAGAAGCACTATTTTTCTGTGTAAAAAACAATATGGCGCCCATAATAGAAAAATAAGTCGATGATGATTGCCAAAAGACGAAACGTCGAATAGTAAATCTGAACATGACAACGCGTAGCTGCAGAAAAGTATCAATGGAAATGTGTTTTTGGTTTTGGGCTATGTTGTCAAATAACGCTAGTAAAAAATGAAAACGAAAATTCTGATTTTCCGGATACTTTCGGAAATACTCGGAATATTCCAAGTTTCAACAGTATTTTGTTAGGCACCGAAGTACGTACCTAACTTTGCCTAATTTAAGATTCGACGTATCTCCTGTAGTTTAGGATAACCCAATGGTGGGGGTCGAATTTGAATTACCCTGTATATGTGAGTATTGACATGTTCTTCATCCACCTATTCCGTATTTCCGTTTGAACCCATAAGGTGTTCTATCCATCCTTACAAAACTAATATTTTGGTTGTGAAAATGTCCGAATTTATGGAAATCACCCAGCAATGAATAGTAACGATTATTATAATTCATATAAATTAATATTTTGATGAAGTTGATATTTCAACCTGTTCTGAAATATTGGCATTGTCGAGATAACACCCCAAGCACTATTAATCTTCAACATCGTGAAGTAATTAAAAATTCTTCGTCGGCTATTCCTCAGTTACCTGGTGAGATAAACTATTAATATCTTTGCGTATAAGGATTTTCAATATATATCCATGGTAAAAGTTGCAATTTCACCACTTACCACCGAAACAACAAAGTATTTCGTTATTCAGTAGAACATTAAGGCTTTCTCATATATCAAACCTGATTTCGACTGCGCATGGGGAAGAGAAGCTTGATCAATACACGAACCAAAAAGTGAAGTAGAGCCGCCAGCGTCGCCACTCCCTATAGGTTTGCTGTGGTAAAGATATGTTATAATTTCTTTTTTGAGTGTATTGACCCGACTTCATACGGGTTTATTATTTACCTTTCAGTGTTCTCGGGAAAAACCCACAGGAATCACTCACACCAAATTGTTTTTCCTACATGAAATTGCGTGTTTTCAGAATTTGTTTACTTCAATAAAAATATGTTGGTTAAAAACAGATGAAGATTCATTTGAAGTCAACTCACTATTAGACTACAAGCCCTGGCTAATTTTGGAGGGGTCATGTGACCCAGCATGAATTATATTCGTAGGTAATATTCCAAGACCATGACAAATTTAATGAACAATAATAATTTGAATAACTCCCGAGAGCTTTAGCTCGAGGGAGTTATTCTTTGATATTAATGTTCATATGGTCGAATTGAATTGTCACAAAATACAAGTTACTCGAGATAAATTGAAGAAAATAATAGTCGCTATTTGTGATGGTCGAATGATAACTCAAAACGAGTCATTTCACTTTTAAGTGGCTTAGTTGTGTCAGACTTTGACACTCATACAGACAAAAAATATCCTCCAAAATTTCTTTGTTGACATGCAGCCATGTGTGAATGAATTTATCTGTAGTAATACCACGAGAGCATGAAACATTGTCGATTATACTTCCGAGTCACGAGACATATTCACTGGTAACACGACTTAAGAGGTTAAATTATTTCCGGAAATTTTTTCGAGCTCACGTATATTTTCTAAAAATATTCATGAGCGAGAAAAAATTTCCGGATATTAATTTAACTTCGCGTGGTTTCGGTAAGAAAATTCCACACCGAATTGTGGTGAAAAATCAAATATTTTTAAAATTTATTTTTCAATTCTCAACAATGCAAATCATTTTCTTCATCAAATCACCAGCGAAACATAAAATGTGTGGTCGACTTGATTGTTGAGTTTCCATGGTGACTCAGTGAGACCCTAACCTCGAAAATATAATTTAACTTTTGAAGCTGTCAAGTGGCACGACGTGAAAAATGTTTCGCTTCGGCCAAGAAAGTAAAGAAAATATTCGCCAGGAGATTGAGCAGTTGACACCCGCGAACACCAGGAAATCAAAGTCAAGCGTACGGAGGCAGTTTACAAACTTTTGCGCAGATAAATCGTATAATTTCGATAGAGCGGATAGAGTGGAAGAACTGGCGCTTATTATTGAAGACTATGGGTTCAACATGCGAAAAAAGAACTCTGAAGACTGCAAGGAGAGTGTTATCAAAGTTTTATGGAATTCCACAGCCAAGCAGTTGCAGGATTTTTTTTGAAAAGTATAATCGCAAATATAATCCATTCTCTGACATTCAATTTTTTAACGCAAGAGCTGAAAAAAATGCTAAGCGCCGGAAGCTACAAAAGGATCCAACCAAGAGAAAGGAAAGTTCATCTGCACTATCAGCAGACGAGCTGAGAAAAATGATTGAGCTTTGGGACGAAAACACTCCGGAAGGACTGCAGAAAAAGTTTTTCCACGTTGCTGGTCCTGAATTGGCCTGGAGAGGAAATGAAGTAGCGGCAGCACAACTCGAATATTTTGTGGAGGAAATTGACAATAGAGGGGAACCAACAGTCCTTATTGAGTATAACCTGGTTTTTTCCAAGACCACCCAAGGCGGTTCAAAGAAAATTGCTGACAGTAAGTGGCTGGTATCGAATACACTCAACGAAGAAATATGCCCAGTGAGACTGTTAAAAAAACTAACAAGCAAGCGAGGCCCCATCAAAACGAAGCGTTTATTTTTGACGCCAAACCCAAACTGGAAGAATCCCAGTTCCAAAGGCTGGTACAAGAACAGTCCAGTTGGACAGAATACAATATCTTCGTGGTTCAAATCCACTGCATCATTTATTGGCATTGATGTCAAAAAGATCACAATAATAAATCATTCTGCAAGTGCCACTGCTGTTTCAACTTTAGCCAAAACAGGAATTGGAAATCAGCAATTGATTAAAATAACCGGTAATGGTAGCAGCCACTAAAAAAAAACATATCTGCAAATAGACTCGGGCCATTATCAGGAAATAATTGACGCAATGAGGTCTGCTTCAACTTCGGCAAAGACGATTCGATAAACTCTGAATCAAGAACAAGCAAATACTTCCAATCAACCTACCATAGATTATAATAATTGCGTTTTCCATATAGACAATAATTACAATAGTCAAAATAATACAAATAATTCATATAAAATAAAAAACTAAAAACTCATTTATTTTTTTATGTTATTTTTCAACTGCTGGAAACCTAGCTAGGCAAATATAAGAAATTTTCATTGCGTCGAAGTTTCGATACCATCCTCTAGGTATGGGTTACAAGCCTGCGATTATTCTGAAATTTTTACTCATTGTAGTTGCATGAAAATGGCAACCTAAAGCGTAACATAATATATTCTTTTATTTTATATCAATTTTGGACTACTACAAGTGGTAGAAAGTTATAATTTTATCAAATTAATGTACTTTGCAGTTTCGGTAATGGCTTCTCAGCCTGCCCTTTAAGATATAATTTTCTACTCATTGCAGCTACACGGTAATGCAGTTTTATAATGAAATATATTACATTCTTTGATTTTTTATTTACTTCGGGCTACTACAAGTGATAGAAAACGAATATTAGTTTTATAGATACATACCTACAGGAACAGATTACATAATAATATTCAGTTTGTCTTCACACCAATGGACTCTTAGCCTATAATTGATTACTACTGATTGTAATAGCTCAAAAGTGCCATCTGGGGACAAAAAATATAATATTTTTTTATTTCGTAGGTACTTGAGCTTACTACAAGTGGTAGAAAATTATAATTTTAGAGGTTTTTCGGGAAGCTGCATGCGTCATATCATAGCGCGTCATATCTTTGTCAGCAATTATTTATGCCTTCAAATTGGTAATTTCTACTCATTGAAGTAGCATAGGAATAGCATTTCAAGATGGGAAAATAGTATATTCTTCAATTTTGCATAGGTTTTGAGTAACTACAAGTGGTAAAAAAATGTTTTTTTTTGCGTTTTTATTAACGTGCGTTATGTTATGGAATTCATAACCAGCGATAGCAAGCATCAATCATAGGAGGCTGTGATCATTGTATTTTGACACTTCAAAACATCAAAAAAACTCGCGTTTTGTTGCAATAAAGAATATTGCACAGCCAGTAATATCAATAAAATTATAAACAGTGCGACGCTAAACTATGGAACAAATTCATTATTTCTGAATATAAAGAAAAATCCTCGGACAGGTCGATTTTTTTTTCCGATGGGCCAATTTTTAAACTTCACCCAAAATATATAGGGTTATCCGCATTTGAGGAAAAGTGACTTTGGTGATATTTTTAAATCGGACACCCAGCATATTTGTCCATATTTGGTTAGGGATCGTCATTACAAATCCAGTGATACCAAGTTTGATGGGATTATGTCAAACGGCTGCGGAGATATGGCCAAAAAACTTCTCCATATACCCAATGAGTGCGACAGAGACTTTAAACCTTCTGAATCGTGTGAAGTCTCGCAGTCATACTCATTAGACATACGAGGAAGTTTTTTGCCCATATCTCCGCAGCCGTTTGACATAATCCTATCAAACTTGGTATCACTGGATTCGTAATGACGATCCCTAACCAAATATGGAAAAATATACTGAGTGTCCAATTTAAAAATATCACCAAAGTCATTTTTACTCAATAGCGGATAACCCTATATATTTTGGGTGGGGTTCAAAAATTGGCCCATCGGAAAAGAAAATCGACCTGCCCGAGGATTTTTCCGAAATATCATTATATTCAGAAATAATGAATTTGTTCCATAATTTAGCGTCGCACTATATATTCTATTAGACATAGACACTTCATTGAAAACATTCAAAGTCCGGCATTTTCGCCATTAAGAAGAGAAACTAAATATTATGTGAACAAATAAAAACCAGTCTGTCAAATATGTCTGTTATTGTAAACGTCAAAAAAAATTCACTTATAATATCACAAGAGCTTAAATTATTTCACACTGTACCGTGGCTCTTTCTCTTATAATATTGCTTGGCTTCACAATCGACTTCCGAGTTCAATTGAAACGTTATCGATCCCAAATTTCAGAAATAAATTGAAATCCGACTTACTCATGAATAAAGTAAACCTGCTTAATTCATTAATTACCTCTCACATACTCATACTTATATTTGAATACTAATTAATTATCTTTAGTTGTATATCATGTACATATGGGTACTCATAAAGAAATAATGTATTTTTTATTTTCCTTTTTGGGTTGAATGGAAGAGCAAGTTCTGGTTGCGTTATCTCACACATGACGTGATCTGAACTTGAATTCTGCCTTTTGATAGGTTTAGTTCTTATTTGTTTATGTATTCAATGTATTTTGTTTTTACAAACCTGTCAATAAAATCCAGTATTATTATTATTATTAAATAGCTATTATATCTCTTTTGTTGGTTTGATGGCATAAAAGTTGAAAACATGTTTTTTCCTTTTTTTATGGAAACAGGAACGCGAAAAGTTTGTTGCAACCAAAAACACAACAGGCGCGTTTTGTAGAAGAAAATTTTCAGATTTGTTGTTAAATTGTTAAAAAAAAATTGTTAAAATTGTTTTTTCCGTTAACCAGCTGTCGTCCCCTTACGAACGGCAGCCCTCAAAAGTCGAAACTTGTGCGAGCCAAGGATTAACGAGGTCTTACCTTTTTACGTGCGATTCCTAGCACTTTCTCGGGCCATCAGAAAAAAATCTGCAGTCGCCATGGTTTGAACCACCGCCGATCGGCAGCCAGTGACTAAAACACTGTCGCTTTAACCACTTGGCTACCTGGCCCCAAATTGTTGAAGAACATTGAGTTGATGTTTTGTTTGTGTTTTTTTGGTTTGATGTGAACACGGCAAAAGAGTTGAAAACGTGTTTTTGTCCTTTTTTTTATGGAAACGGGGACTCAAAAGTTTGTTGCATCTAAAAACACAACACGTTTAGTTGAAGAAAAGATTCAGATCTGTTGTTAAATTGTTGAAAAACCATTGAGATGGATGATGTTTTGGTTTGATGTGGACCCAACATAATAGTTGAACACGTGTATTTTTCTTTTTTTCTATTGGAAACGCATCAACCAATAAAAGAAAAATCTGTCAGATTGGCAAGATGAAATAATTTAATGATCAATAATGAACATGTTGCTAAGTAGAAAAGTTGCTGAGCTAGTCCTTTTTTACGATTTTCTCTAAATAAACTATGCTTTTTTCCATTAAAAATACTAAACATGTGCGAAAAGTACTTTCCCGCACGCTACTGCCGATGTGGCGTGCGGGAAAAAAACGTTGTAATAATATTAAGCTGTCTAATTTTTATTTATTTTCAAGATTTTCTCCCAAATAATTGATATTCAAATAACATGAACTACGCCCTACTAAGAAGTCATCGAAATCCACCAATACATTTTGGAAGGGAGGGAATGATTGAACAACTGTACGGTTTCGTTAATTTGATTTTAAAGCATTCACAAGTAGTCGATAATTAATTTGTTTCGTGTTTTAAAATAGGGAGAAATTAAACAATTGATCAGCATAATCTAAACTAAAATACGTAGAGATATTGTTTCCGTCTGTAATAATGAATAGTATATTCTGAGCAAGGTATGATTTCAACGGTTGTCACCCAAATAATTTCGATCCAAAATAACTGAAACTGCATCATTTTAAAAATTCAGGAAATTCCACATCGGCCTTACAACCCGAAGAACCACCATGTAAGGAAATTTTGCTCGTTATGTGTCCTTTGGGGGGGGGGAGGAATCATAAAAAACTGCTATTTCCATCATTCAGGCATATTTAAACATTCGACGATACATTTAAGGCACTCGAGAAATATTTTTTTTGCGTTTCTTAATAGGAGTTGGGAGAAAAGGTAAAAAGATTTTTTTTTATAAAATAGCTCAATATTGCGCAACATTAGCGACAATGAAACAAGTGAAAATATTGTTACCGGATTCAAAAATAAATAGTCTAATCTGCGCAAATGGTGATTTCAACGCCCCTAGCAGCAAAACTGTTAATTTTTTTGAGTTTGCGCAATGGTAACATTTGTGGAGAATTCCTTGGAATCAACAGAAATACAAAAAAAATAAGCAGGATCCAAATTCCATACGGAGTTTGCGGGGTCCTTTGGTGCGAATTAACCTAACAGTTTTTTAGATATTCAACAAAAACATTGAAAATGACCTAAAAAATAAACGCACCCTGTATCCAAATGATAGGTGATATTGAACAATTGAATAATCCATCAAAAAGCTACCTAGTTTTTGTTCAATCAACAGTTTCAATACATAATTTTGTTTGTGGTAATAAACGACCTGTCAATAGTTTGTTTATGAATATAATTCAAAATTTTAAAAATGCATATTTCAAACAAAGAGAGTTATGAAGAAACGAAACACAATATTATCCCTCAGATAAACTGAAAGTATGATGTCTTACCAAAATCTAACTTGGTGGTTCTGGAATAGTACTAGAAAAAAAAAACCATGTAAACGATTTTTTAGATAATGCTCTGTTCATGCATCCTATAATGTAGTATCATTATTAAGATTGAGATTGAACATGTTAAGGAGTTCTAATAAATACATTTTGATCCTGAATTTGTCTTATTTCGACCAACAAAACAGTTTTTCTTTGTCAATTGAATTTTGACCGCTTATATCTCAGAAAAGACACACGAAAAATCATTTAAACTCACAAAATTTTCTAAAGAACAATGCCACGACAACATAATAAAATGTCAGCCGATTAGACCAACAGCCAAATTCTCATATGTTTTCGTGCAGGGGCCTTTAATCACCAACCATTGTGATTCCAGCAATTTTCATTCCAACATTGTTTTTCGTGTATTTTGATATTGAAACTTGGATGGTTTAATATTATTGTTTTATGAATTAGGAATCTCAGTGACTTCAATATTTCAATAATTATATTGGAAAAACATTTCTGGGTGATCGATTTTGTATGACTAACAACCTAAAAATAGGTTTTGACACCTTTCAGGCGACCACTGGTATAACGGAAAATTGAAAAAAAAAATACCATAAAGAGTCCAAAAGACAGGCAAGATGGCAAGTTATTTGAAAGAGTAGCTAAGAATTAAATTTTGTACTCATAGAGTTTCAAGCATCAAGTCGAGATAATTTAAAATATCCATTTTTTGGAATACTTTCCGATCTCTTTATAAATATCAAATTTTTCTCTTCTGAATGGTTTGACTGTATTGAAAGATTTGTATTTCGATAATGATGACGAACTGTTCCATTTCCTCCACAACATATGTCATTAAATTGAAAAATTTGTGTTATTTACATAGGTTCCTATCAATAGATATATCAGAATTTTACAACTATATTGTGATCATACGGCAATCTGAAAACACGTGATGTCCTAATTAAAATCAAGTTTCGATGATGATCGTGAATGATCATTCAACTTTGCACATACATTCGACAAATTAATAACTTTTTAATTTGACGCACTATTTTCAAGTTTATGTGCGAAGTGAAACGCTCGCTTAAATTAAATTCTGAGCAACTTTTTCAAATAAATTTTTTTATCTCAAAATCTCACCCCACTTTTATCGTCTTCATAGTTGATTTTTTTTTCAAATTGCCTCCATTTCAATGATCACGTGACATGAGTCAAAATCGATTTTCAGATACTTTTCCTGTTCAACTATTTCTCCAACAAGAGTGAAATAATTACTCAGCATATAATTTGTGTTGATAGCTGAACCAGTATTTTCAGAGAATCCCAGATTCATTGGACGAATCCAGATTCATCCACAATTTACGTTAGTTGTAGCTCTGGAATTCAGGGTCTTCTAACTGATATCACAAATTAACGGTTGGCTTCTGTTGTTTACTCCGTTTGTTTGCTGTTTTTGCGTGCAGCCAAGTGTTGCCTATTCTTACGCTTGGCTTGATACTGATGGGAGCCAAAACGCTGGAAACACGTGTCGGCGGTTGCACTTTCCTCTGGGGGATTCATCCAATAACTCTCTGTTTCTGTGTGATCCCTCAATATTCCACCTTTCATATACACAGTGTGTCTCAATTCTCGTGGAAACACCTCCTAACATCCGCATTTCTGATGTAGAAAAATTACCTAAAAAGGTTTAATTCAAGTGATATACACTGAACGACAGCAGCGATGGAATCACCGACATTACCAAAAAATCAATATTCTATTAATTAACTTTGTTTCTGGAAAATAATTGATAAAAATTTGAAAATCACCTGAAAAGAAAACATTACACATTGGGGTATACCTATCAAAATCTACTTAATAATAAATGATCATACATGGCACATCAATTCTGCTGGAGCCACCTTTTATTACATTTCAAAGCCTACTATAATAATAATATATTAGGTTCATGCTTTCAATAATTCTGCTTTTATAGATTCTCATTTTACAAATGTTTATATACTTTTTTATGAATTACTTGTCATTTATTATGTTCAAAACAAGGATTTTATCAGCCGTGATTTTGTTTCAAAATGGTTTCAGTTTAGTTACTTGAAGGTGCCGTTCAACTTCATTGATTTTATGGTGATGATGATGATAAAAATGTGAACATTGTTATTAGTTTTGTTCTCCAGTTTATGCTGAATCCACTTTGGCTTCAATAAAACTCACCTAGATACATGATAAAAATTCGAAAAACATCAACTCATCTTTTGTGGCTGAACTTACATCAGCGGATGTTATGAAGATTCGGAGAAACATTGAAAAAGAAATATTGAGAGATCCAATACGCTCCATAATGAATTTTACTATAGGTACATATATAGTAACATACGAACTGGTTTCACGATATTTTGGTGGAAATATTGTGGAAACATTGACAACAGGTTGACTAACAGAAACAACAAGAAATATCAAAATTTGTACAAAATGGGCACAACTTAGAGGAAAGTTTTGAAAGGACATGACAAAAAACCTCATGAACATGGCTTCCACCTAAAATACCCCGCAAACTCCTTATGGAATTTGGGTCACGGTGGATTTTTTTGAATTTTTGGTATGATGCAGACTATGTAATTCTCAACCAATGTTACCATTGCGCTAACCCAAAAAATGAACAGTTTTGCTGCTAGGGGGCGTTGAAATCGCCCCTTTTTGAATCCGGTATCATTAGTTTCACTTATTCTATTGTTGCTAATCTTGCACAATATTGTGCTGTTTTATGAAAAAAATTCTCACCTCCCTCCTTTTTCCCCTCAACCCCTATCACGATACGGACAAATAAATTTTCGAGTGCTTTTTAATGCATCGTTGAATGTTAAAATATGCCTGAATAAGGGAAATAGCAGTATTTTATGATCATCCTCCCTCCCCCCGAAGGGCACAAAACCACAGAAAAAATTTCTGTGGATTTTTCTGAATTTTCAATATGCAGTTCGAGTTATTTTGAATTTTTGACAAACCCCTAATATGCTAGGGGTCGTTGAAATCATACCTTGCTCAGAAAAGACCATTCATTGTTATAAGCGAAAACAATATCTCTACGTACTTTGGTTTAGATTATGCTGAGCAATTGTGTTATTTTGTATAAAAAATGTAAAACCTCCCTCTTACCCCAACCCCTCTTTTAAAACGCGAAAATGATTAATCCTCGAATACTTGTGAATGCTTTATACAAAATAAATGTTTTAATCAGCTCATATTGACGAAATCGTGCAGTTGTTTAATTTCTCCTTTCCTATCTTCAAAAGAATATTGGTGGACTTCGCTGACTTCTTAGTAGGGCGTAGTTCATGTTATTTTAATATCGATTAATTCTTAAATCTTGAAAGTAAATTAAAATTAGACATCAACAATTTGAATTTGAACATTTATTTTGATGAAGCATTTACAAGTAGTCAAGAATTAATTTTTTTTCTCGTTTTAAAATAGAACTTGGGGTAAGGGGTAGGTTTTTTTATAAAAAATTATACAATTGTTCAGCATAATTTGAACAGAAATACGAAGATATATTGTTTCCGCCTATAATAATGAATAAGTAGTCCATTCTGAGCAAGGTATGATTTCAACGCCCCCTAGCACCAAAACTATTAATTTTTGGGGTTTGTCACCCAAATAATTTCTATTCAAAATGACTTGAAATGCATCATATTGAAAATTCAGAAAAACCCTACAAATTTTTTTCGTTGTGTGCCCTTCGGGGGGAGGGGGGATAATCATAAAAAACTGCTATTTCACTTATTCATTCTTATTCAAAAGATACAGGAGTTGGGGGGAAGAAGGGGGTGTGAGAATTCTTTTTATAAAACAGTACAATATTGTGCAACATTAGCGAGAATGAGAGATTAATGAAAATGAAAAAAAAAAAAAAAATATCAAGAATATCAGACGATTCCAGAGCAACCAAATTTTTTATTCAATGAACCAGTATGGCGTTACAAAGGGGAAATGCTGCATCTGTTTTAGGTACTATTCCTAGCTCCAAACGCCTATATGAAATATTCATGTTTCCCCAATATTCAGGTTTACCTTCTTCGAATGTCAATGATTCTCTCATCCCTCCATCAAAACGTATTTGCAGCAACCCGAATGAAAATCCAATTGCAGATAGTTCCACCGAGATTTTATATCTTCCTAAATCAAAGTGGAAACGCCAAGTTAAGTTTGGTAAAGATACAAATGAGTCGAGGAATGATGAGAGCTACAATAGCACACCAGGGCATAGAACCGACATGCCAGCATTGATTTCAAAATCAGCAGAAAATCAAGAAAATGTATCGTCTTCGGCTTTGCGCAAGGAAAATTTGGTTTGGTCAACTTGAGCAATACGTGTTACGTGAATAGCGTCCTGCAAGCATTATTTATGACAAAGACTTTCCGAAACGATGTTTTTTTTAATAAAATAGATTTTTTTCCGAGCTGTTTTAGAGGCTACAAGACGTTTTTGCCTTGCAGCAGTTCTCCAATAGGTCTTCCTTTTCACCAAATGAAAAATCAATCATTTCAAGGCCCTCCAGCTTCCTTCCAGGACATCAACAAGACAGTTCAGAATTCCTGGGGCACCTACTAGATTCGCTGCATGAACAAGAGACCGACTTCAACGCAGTCTTTGCTGAAGATGGAGCAGCATCAGAAATACCAATCTCAGTGCAGCATTCTTTCGAAGGAAAGACGTTCAGTATCTCATGCTGCGAAGAATGCGGGTCCAAGAGCGAGCAGGTGGACACTTTCAGGGTCCTCCAGCTTTCAATTCCGAACCTCTCGGAGAAACTATCTGTACAGACATTGTTGGATAACTGCCTGCAACCGGAACAATTAACGGGCGATAACAGTGCAATATTTTGACGGACGGCGAGAGGAGGGCAAATATACTAATAGCGCCACCTATACTGATACTCACTCTCAAACGTTTTCGATATGATCATCACATCAGCTCACCAAGCTCCTGCAATCAGGAGGAGTTGTTTAAAACCGACTGAAACGACGTATATTCTTTTTTATAGTAGGGAAAACCTTTCAGATGTTGAGAACCTGCCAGCTTCAATTTCTCCCCATAGAATACAAATACTTTTGAGTAAAGACAATTCAAAATCAATAAATTGTGAAGAATTTCGGCCCCTAAAAATAATAAGTATCAGGCAAGATAGAGATGACGAACCCCTGCCAACCGGTTGTGGAGGAGGCGGTTTTTCTTCCAGTTAAACTCTTTTACATTACATTTTATAATTTCATTTATTAAAAATATATGAAACAAGTGAAGATATTGTTACCGGACAAAAAAATAAATAGTCTGATCTGCGCAAGGAGTGATTTCAACGCCCCCTAGCAGAAAAATTGTTAATTCATTTGGGTTGTTGAGAATTATATGGACTACATTATACCAAAAATTCAAAAAAATCCATTGGTACCCAAGTTCCATAAGGACTTTGCGGGGTCTTTTAATTATTTTTGATATTTTGTTTGGTTCAACATCCTACACAATTTTACTGGTAATGAGAGGATCGTATGATTAGGAGAGCCGCTGAAGGGCAGCAAAGTTGAATAATCGTAAATGCATTGTTATAGTATTTTACATAGAAAAATAACGAATAATTTGATTGCGATGCATTTTTAAAGCAAAAATCTTTTCAACTCAAGGGTCAGTAATATTCTCATGTAAACAGTAAACACCATAACTCAATGGTTTCAGTGAATCGAAAAGTCATTCGTTGAAGAACGTTAAAAAAAGTTAAACTGCAAATTTTGGAAATTTTTATTTATTTATTTATTCATTTGGAAATTGTTAAGAGTTGAAGATTTAATCTTATAAACTCTTTTTTACAAGTACATATGTATTAGTGATGGCTATCAGTAAATTCAGTAAATTATGAATATTAAGTAAGTTAATTAAATTGATTAAATTCAGTATGTCATTTTTCTAGATTTGTGAAATATGTATAGATATATTAAAACACAAGATATATGACTAATGATCCTAACGTTAAAATGGATTATTCTCAGATCTATTGCATTTTTAAAATCGTTTAGTGACGTCGATGTACAATGTTGTCAGGTAAACTGTTCTATGTTGCAAATGAACGATTGAATAATGTATATTCTCGCACGCACTTCTGGAACCTTTCACGTTTTAATTTAAAAATATGACCCCTCAAGCGTGGATCTTCATTTAGTTCGTACAACGATGATAACTCCATATTTCGCGCACTAGTCACAATTTTGTACACTTCTATTAAATCTCCTCGTACTCTCCTTGTTTGATGAGTGGTGAGTTGCATCCTGGTGAGACGATCTTCGTACGTTGAGTAAGAATATGCTGGATGGTGTTTTTGTTGCTCTTCTCTGGACCCCTTCCATAAGCTTAATATCCCTCGTTATCGCGAATTCGATGAGAGGTCTTACGTAAACTTCTTGTCGAAATTGAGGAGATTTGAAAAATACAAGAAGTAAAGGAATGCACTCGCATTCATAAACAGGCAATACAAAGAAGTTGTATCCGTAATCATACAGGGTGTGTCCATTATCGAAAAATATTTGAAATTGAAATACTCGACTTGGAAACCTGTGCTTTTCTCAGAAGGATAGCTTAACTATCGACAAGATTTTGATATCAAAAAACTTTTATTACATTTGGATAAATGAATATAAGAGCCAGTTTCACAGGTCCCAGTTAACCTTCAGATAACTAACTGAAAGTTTAGACGGTGAATGACATTCTTTCAATGGTGTTGACAGGTTTCACAATATAACCATTACTTAATTGATCTGGACTCTAACTGGAACCTGTGAAACTGGCCCTAAGTCTCTTACTTGAACTGTTTGATTATCGCCATATAGTTGACTTGCTTTGACATCTATACAGTAACCGCGTGTCAAACTATGGTATTCATTTAGAATGTACGTTATGGAATACAGCCTAGGTGAATCACATTCAAATTAGAGTTAGGTTTAGGGTACTTCAAAAGCTATTAACGAATACAGTATTCTTACAACAAATATAACGATAACTTATCTACCGTTTTTTCGAAGGAGACTGTGTATGTTTATTTCATTTATTTCTTACGTATGTTACTTGTATAGTATTGCTTTGAAACAATGTAAAGTAATTGACCAGGAGGAATATGAATAAAAAAGAATCAAAAACGTTATTCGTAGATGTCTGAAATGTTTCACATCAATTAAATACGAAATGATGAGAAAACCAATAATGATCTAGGTTGCCTAAGAATCAATGATTTGGACATATTTTTTTCAGACAGGAACAATTTTTTAATACGATTTTACTGAAAACATTGAATAATATTTTCAAGACAACAGTCGGTTGAAAGCGATAACTTATCATTATTATTGATTTGAGCATTTTGATTTCGAACTTTTTTTATTATTTCATCCCCTTCACTAATAACTCAATTCATTAAGTTTTGTTGATCACTGTACATATGTGAGATTGGCTGATCCTTGATTTGATAACATTTATGCAATTAAAATGCATTTCAATCAACTAAATCATGATTTTTCCACGGAAAATACCACAATGCATATTGAATTATTTATGCCGCCATCTAGAGGCTTTCCAACAAAATATCAAAAAATTATTGAATTTCGCTGAAAGTAATTTTCATTGGGATTTGTGCCATGTCATTTCCGTACCTATATGAGTCACACCGTCAAGTTGATTATCTCAAAATCTGAAAGGGAACAAAATTCATAACATATGACACAAATTGACACAAAATAGTATTAATTTGGTGGACAAAGTAAATTTTGAAATTTCAACACGTCAAGTTGGCAAACCAAGCGAAAATTTCCAAATATCTCGAAGACAACATCGGCACAAAATTCTCATCACACGGCACAAATTAACACAAAATGAGCACAAAATACCCATAAAATCATAATCGTGGTCTGAAAAAAGCGCATTTGAAAAAAACGCAAAGGAAATAAACGCACAGAAAAAAGCGCATTGTTACATATGCCCACAAGAAATATGCACACGTGGAAAATTGCACAAAGCAGAAACCTCTCATGTATAAATGAGCACAGAAAAAAACTCATTATAAATTTTTTTCAAGGAATAACAAATTTTCAAAGAATAAGAAAAGGAAAGAACTGTAACTATTAGGCAGAAATACAAACTACTGTAGATTAGCTAATGTTCTTCCATAAGATAACTTGTCCTCTGTTTCATAATAGTTTTCTACTGAATTGGCTAGAATCTCGTATAGTTTTCTACGTTTTCTATATTTCTATAAGTTGCGAGCTAGGTTAGTTCGTTTAGGTTAGATCAGACTAATAAAATATTACCCTCAGAATGAATTTTTCTTCAATTTCCAAGCTCCCAACTTGCGAGCTAAGTTAGTTCGTCTAGGTTAGATCAGACTAATAATTGGATGGAATAATTTTGCATAAGCTTATTATTGTCCAAGGATATTATTGGACGGGGGATTATTAAGTGAAAATAGACATATTATAGGTTTTGACAATTTATTTGACACAACTGTGTTTCAGTTTTTGACAGAACCTAATTTTATTATCGGAAAAAAGCGCACATCATTGTGTTTTTTTCTATGTGCGCATTTATACATGAGAGGTTTTTGCCTTGTGCGATTTCATCCATGTGTGCAATTTTCCAAGTGTGGATATTTCTTGTGAGCTAATTGAACATTGCGCCTTTTTCTATCCGTTTATTTCCTTTGCGTTTTTTTCAATTGCGCTTTTTTCCTAGATTCAATTATAATACCAAATTTCCAGATTGGGATCACCAGCTTGACTCAACTCTAATATCGAAATGGCGTTCTGGATATTGTTTACCTACTTCTGGATTCCTCGTATACATTATGCAGGTACTTTATGATCTCGCCTCTGACGGGTAACAAGGGACCCAGTCCTTAGCGATTTGCAGAGTGCATTGTTATTGCCCATCCTCAGTATGTAAATAAATGTGTGCAGTTGACTAATGAGCTTCATTGCCCATTGATACATTACCATAGGGATGAACAAAATATTTGTGTTTGCATTATAATTAACATGATTGGTTATTTTTTCACTGAACATCGCAACACCTTCGAAAATCACCAGGTTTTCAACTAGACAATCGTTTTTGTTGTTCTCGTTATCAGAATGACAAATAGTATGAAGTTTACAAGGGTGTCTATAAATATCGTTTACAGTTGTTATACAGTATCACCGTCAAAGTCTGCACCATGTGGGATTATTTTAATTATTCATTTATTGCAAATTGCTCGTCCTAGAATTTGGTCTACTCGTCCAAAAAAACAGTAATTTCTGGACTTGTTACGTAAATTACTATTTCTTGACAATGAAAAAAATTGCAGATAATTGAAATACAAACAGAATGGAATGTTTCACGACCAGATCGGATCATTAGTATAACGGAGGAAAACCGGAAAAATTTTACGATTTTTCATAACTCCTCCATTTTTCAAGAAATAGTGTTGACCCTTCTCATGGAAGTATTGAATCATGGTGTACTTTATGTCTGCACAAAATAGACTCTGACGGATAATTAGTTTTGGCACAATTGCAATTTGATTTGTTTTGCAATATCATGATCTGGATGCTCTAGTAATAGTCCGATTTCATTTCCTAAAACAGATTTTGAAAGTACAGTACCACAAAACGTATATTCTCATTTTGCGCTAAAATGCTGCAAAATGGGTGAAAGATGCGTGCAAACATGACTGAAAACGGCCGAGCTGGTGGAAGCGGTCGAGCGGTAGGAGAGAGCGGGAGCTGAGGGGAAGCGTACTATTACGTAACCCGTTCATTAGAAGAATTCCCCTCATCTCCCGGACTCTCCTGCAACTCGGCAGCTAACGCGGGCTCGTCCGTTTTCAGTCATGTTTGCATGCATTTTTCATCCATTTCGCACCATCGTAGCGCAAAATGAGGATAAATGTTTTGTAGTACTATACTTCTACTTCCATAATCTATTCGAGACATTGAAATCGGGCTATCAATAGAGCATCCAGGTACGCTGCTAAAAAAATTGCAAATATGCCATAACTAACGATCCGGCAGGGCCTGTTTTGTGCACACATAAAGTACACAAAATGAAACAGTACTTTCATGAGGAAGGCCAATCCTACTTCTTGAAAAATGGCGGAGTTATGAATTTTTCAAACATTCGCAAAATTTTCCGGTTTTTCCAGTTTTTCTCGGTAACTAATGATCCGACCGGGTCGTTAAACATCCCATTTTGTTCGTATTTCAATTATCTACAATTATTTCCATTAAAGCAACCAGATTCCTATATCAGTTTTCACTTTATGAACAAAACAATTAATAAAACACGATTTTTGTTATTTAAATGTTTATAACAAATTAATAAATGACAGTTCTGAGTCGAAAACATAACAGAATCAGTGGCGGCGATAAGGATTCGGGCCCCCCCACGCCAAATTTTGTTAGGATATTCGTACATGTGGCAATAAAATCTGGAAATACTAGACATAATGGGATATAATTCCAAACAACACACAATATACTTATTTATTATATCACATTATTTACATTGAAATATTTTCCAAAGAAATTAGCAATATTCCGGTATATGATTTCATTGCCACACTGGATAATATAAATGCCATAATTTGATTTGAATTTTTGATTTGAATATAAAATCTTACCAACTCAAAAATCTGTCTGGTGCCAGTGAAGCCATCCGTAGATTGAGGAATATGAAGTTTAGGAGAGCACTGTTGAATTGCCGAAACGGCGATGTTTTTGTATTAAAAAAAATATATAGACCAACTGTTCCAAATCAAGTTTACCAGCACGTTCATGTTCAATGCTTATTATTATACCCAACGCACCAAGTCTCACCTCTCACATTGTACTACGTAAATATGGTTTTATCAACTTGAACTTTGAAAATGTTTTTTCGGCAGAAGCAGATGTTACCGGTAATGTCAAAAAAGTTGAAACAACGAACAAATATCCGGAAGACTGCTCAAAATACATCTAGTGTCTGATTTAAAATATGTGGCCAATTCTGCAGTCCTAAGCCCAAAGGGCGTAAGTCAATAATGACCAGAGATATTGAGGAAGTCACTTACGCCTGTAAAGTTTATAAATTCAGGTGTATTTTGAATATATATTTTTTTTACTGACGTTTTGGATGGCAAAGAACAATGAGATTGTGCCAAATTTGTTGTTCAAGTCAACGGCTCAGTCATAGGGAACAATAGGGAACATGTAGAGAGAGAAATTTATATTATGGAAAGAAACGAGATCCGTCCATTGGGCTTAGGAAGGCAGAATTCATATATTTTCTTTTTTCGAATTTTGTTTGAAAATACACTTGTCCAGTATATTAATTGCGTAGATCAGTTATGCGAGAAGTCATTTCCGTATTTTTTTTTAGAATGATCCATAATTTCTCCTGTAGAACAGTCTGGATTTAAAAATGAATACTAGCTCATTACTTCGTTCATGCTGATGAATCGTGTACTGAGTTGAATAATTATTATATCTAGAGACTCGTAGCAGACTTTAATTTGGAATCTCTTTAGACCATCTTCCATTCTATTCTTTGGCGCTTAGATGTCAATGTTGGCTGAATGTCCCACGATGTCACCAAATTGGAAGCTTCTGCATGTAATGTTTCGAAATCGTCTCTAAAACTATTGAAATTATCTATTGTGGAGCTCAATATCTCGCATGCTCGGCCCAGATCAACAGTAGAACTTTGTGGCAATTTAGACACCAAATTAAAATTTTCCAAAATTTTGCTTTGGTATACAAGGAGCAAAATAAAATCATAATTACTCATACTCTCTTGCAAGGAGTTTTCTTCCGCTCTGTCTGCTGGTTTTTTGCAAATTAAATTACATGTTGACAAATAATTAGAATTAGAAAGTGCTTGTGGAGCTGGGACTCCCCCGCACGGCAGGCTCTGCGGGCCCCTTATCGCCATCACTGAACATAATATAACTACGAACTGTCTTTCATGTGATGGCATAGTCGGTTTCCTACTCACCCATTTTGCTCTATTTCTTGGTGTAGAGAAACACTCTTGCGAAGAGTAGAACTTTATGAAATATTTCCCTCAAATGCCCTCATACCTAATGTCTGGCAACTATTATGCTTTGGATAAAAGTGATGGTAACTGCTAAATTGCATCTAAATTATACGAACAAAAGTTTTCTGTGCGAAGACAGCCAGACAAAATTTGAGGAAATCGGAAAGTATTTACGAAAGTTTGAACGTGCTTATCTTGTAACTAATGATGAAAATATTCTGAATATTGCATTGCATATTACCGAGAACCCCCATGTGAGTACATGTATTTCGAGTAGGGAGTTGAGAATATCTCAAAGTAGAGTTTCTCGGATGATGAGAAAATGCAATTACCATCTATATTATATGCAGTTAAGGGAGGAGCTGAATGAAAAAGTTTTCCAAAGCGAATGCGGTTTTGTCTATAGGGTGTAGGTACAAAAAATCAACCAAGACCAAGATTGTTTTGGGTATATTCAATTTTTGGATGCAATATCAATTTTCGGATGAAAATGTCCAGAACAATTAAAATTTGCTGCATTAATTATTGTTGTCTTGTGATTATCAAAGGGTTGGAGCCATTTTTTGTGTAGAGTTCAATTCCAAATACGATATAGAATATCATCTATCTTTTGGATGTGAAATATCTCGAAAACGTGTTGTTTTCGGTACAATGACATCGAGAATAAAAAGTTTTGTCGTTAAAATGGGTTTCTATAAAAAAATATTGATAAAAGTTGTTCCATTTTTCTAAAATGAAAAAAATTCGATGCATAAAAATGGTGTAGCATGTAAATTTTCGATACTATATTCTGTTATTGTTTAGAAAGCTTTAGAGCAATATAGACTTAACCCTGTGGTAACCTACTTTCAATGAGCCTTATCACAACAAACATATATGTTCACAGTTGGTTGTCTAACTTCATTCATAGAAACCTTATCAACATTTCCATGCTAATTTTCATTCGTTAACCACAGTTAATGATCAATTCACTTTTTACAAGTTCTCACTACAAGGAGAATAATAAAGTTCTCGATGCACCATCAGAATAAATCATAACTTTTCTATTTTCGACTTGTTCTCATTGAAACTGCATACGTTGTGATCCTGATTGGTTTTCACATTACTTAGCGCTTGTATTTCTGCTTACTAGAAAAGTGTGATATGTTTTACGCTCTGCAAGTGTCGATCTAAAAATTATTAAACGTGAATAAGAATTTCTTCAACAGAAAATATATCCTTCTCACTTTGGCATGTTGTCTTCAAACGAATTTTCGTGAGTGCTTCATATGTATGTCTGAGTTTTGGTTATTGAGAAGGTTCATAAAGAGTGTCTTCGAATTATTGTCTCTGTTTTAATTTTTAGGGTTTGATGTGATTATAAACCAAATATTTTGATTGCTTTCGTGTTACCTTTTATTTTTATTTGTCAGCTGTCCGATGATACTTCAACTGTCAGCAGTCAACTATTTCATTTTTCAAAATATCAGTATAGCCAAGTTAGCTCTTGGGGTGTCTGATCAGAGACAACCAAACACATCATTAATTGTATGCTGGTCAGATTGGTCGGTTATGTTTGGAATGGATTTCTTTTCCAACTGAGAGACGAGGAGTCTGATAGTAAAATTGGTGAAAGCTACAGGAGTCTAGCCATACAGGGGTTCCTGGTTTTGATCGGCTGACAAATCCTAAATTTGTGAAGTACTCGTAATCCTTCGTGGATATTCCGTTCTACTCATCTCACCATCAACCCCAAAGTCCTGGCTTTTGATAGATGCCTATCTTGGACAGTTACGACAATTTGGCGTTTGAAAAGTTTGTACTACGCCAACACCTTTTTTCTTCAAGATAAAACCCTTCACAGAAGGTTAGTTTTCCAACTTTTCTTTTCATCGTCCTCATGCTAGCGACTGTCTTGAACAGTTAATTACTAAAAAACAATTAAAGGGTTGTTATATCCGGAGGAATTCAACCCAGGGAAACGTTTCCTTGCCCGGTTGAGTATCTCCCAAGCTTTGGTTAAGCCCTACGTCTTCCCGTTGAAGATAACTATGGTATTATGGCTCCAGTAGTCCAGTATAGCATGATGAACTGTTGAATTGCTGTCAGATGAGATAAAGCCTTCTTTATTAATAGTCTTCGCAGACTCCCTTTCCTCATCACTCCAGTCCTGGTTGGCCCAGGATCTAGTCCAAAATCTTCACGTTGGTGTCACCAGAGGAACAGGTTTCACTTACCATTTCAATTTTAAATAATTAATATTATTCAATATTGATATTATCTCCGGTTGAAGTTCATATCCTTCAACGTAAACCACCACATAGTACTATGCGCTAGGGAAATTGATTTCCTAATAAAATCTTACATATAATGAATATATGCAACAGATATCGAATATTGAATATTATTAGAATCACAGTCGTATTTTTGAGAAACTGTTACTCTGTCCAGTGAGGATTTATACATATTAAATGTTTGTGTGTTTATTTATGTTTTACTTATTTATTGAATAACACTCTTCAACTTGACCACATCGTATGGTTGAGTCTCTTATAGTTTTGGGAATAAAATCTAATTGTCAGTATTCGGTTGCTCAACTCTCCAAGTAAGTACTCCTTGACATAGACTATTGAAAGTTGCTGTGGCGCCCCCTCTTATTTTTGTGGCCATTCTGTTACTGTTCAATGATATAATTCTGTTATAAGGTATAAATGAACCCATAGTGCCTACCGACGAAGAGCTGCCGTCTGCATTGCTCGTTTTTATTTAACTTTAAAGAAAAGAGGGTTGCAATTGCAAAATTTGTATTTTTGTGCATCTTGTACAATGCATTTCAAATCTGCAGTATTCGCAATGACCATCACATTATTCACTAACGATTCCCAAATTATTTTTACTGACTGTATTGAAATGTGAAATAATTCAAAAAAATTGATTTATTTGATATACCTGCATCATAATACTTGTCAAATGCACAAAGAGCCTACGAATTATTCAAGATTGAAATACGCCGTGCTAGAAGATTTGTTGCAAGATAACATCGCCAACATATTAGTTATAACATATAAAATGTCAAATAATCCTCCATGCCAACAATACTTGATGTCCATTGCCTACATTATCCTCTTCTGAAATTAATTTCCAGAATTGTTTTTGTCATTTAAAGAAGGTGCTCCTCTTCGCGTCGTGCCCTTGAGACTGATCAGTCTTGGTCTCGAAAAATACATGTAGTCTTGGTCTTGGTATAGGTCTTGATGTTTCAAGACCAAGACGAGACTGGCTCAGTCTTGGACTTCGTCTTGGTTTTGATAGTCTTGGTCTTGGATCAAAACCAAAATTTGAAGTATTCAATTCAATTGTCCAACAGTTTATATTCTTTCAATAGGTATTTCGTATTTCTCAGTCTTTAGGAATTGAAGTGATAACAACGCAGTATCAAAAATTTTTCCAAAAATTTCAAATTACATCAAATAACTTTTGTAGTATTTTTTTTTATCTTCAGTAGTAGGAGGTATGGACCACTGCGACATTACAACATACACCTATTTGTTGTAATCTGTAAAACTGCAATACTGAATTTGAAAAATATATTTTCGATTTTGAGTGAACAAAAATGAAGTACCTACTAAATGAAAAATAATAAGTTGAAATAAAATGCTGTAACATTTTCCATCCGATATTTCTTAATATTTGGTATATTTATGTTCAATTTTTTTTTCGAGACCAAGACCAAGACTTTTGTTGGTCTTGATTTCAAAATCCGAGTCCTGGTCTTGTTCTTGAGAAGATTTATTAAGTCTTGCTCTTGCTCTTGGTCTTGTATCAAGACCAATACAAGATCAAGACTAGTCTCTTCGTCTCGCGAAGCCCTAGATCCAGCGTTCTCGTATCAACTGAAAACGTATAATAATAATAATAATGATACTCCTTCATTACGACTCGTTGAGTGTACTTAAAACCATTTGCTAGTGAGGGAAGAGGAAGCGCGGTTTGGGGCAATTTGCTGATTTTTGGTGGTGTATTCACTTTTCAGCTGTAGGAAAACCAGGGAAACTTACAGCACCACCTCAGGTGGTCGGTGCGCAGGACGTCAGGATTGGCAACTAGACAACTCACATTACCTGTCACTTACTTTCCAACAATACCTGTAATCGTCTATCAATACATCTGAGAAAAAAGTTCCCCCTACCGTATCTCAAACTAACCTCCAATGAAAGCTAAAACTTCTTTGATTTGTTCCTTGTCCAAGCTATCTGAGAAAATAGGACCTAACAGGTTAGTGGCTTATTTGGAAGCAAACAAACTCTTATGTAATAATCAAGATGGCTTCAGAAAAAACCATTTTAACGAAACAGCAGCTTACCATTTTCTCAATTTCACCTATGCAGAAATTGATGCTGGTAACCCTGTTATCAGTCTAATTTTTGATCTATCGAAGGTTTTTGATCTTTGAATTTATTACAATAATTTGTGTTATTTGCTAATAGATTGCCTGAATACATGAAAGACTGCCACTCAACTATGTTGATGATACCACGATCACAGTAAAATTGCCAAAATCATTGATACATTTGTATCTTGTTGTGACCGTACCAGACTCAGTCTGAACCGTAAGAAGTCAGTGTCTATGAATTTTTTTGAAAGAAAAGGTAAACTAAACGAAATAGTCTTCAGTGAAAAAATAGTAATGTCGCAAGAAGTGAAATTCTTTGGAATTCTGCTAGACGAAAGTCTGAATGTTTATCAACACATCAATACTGCTTTCAATAAAATCAATAAGAATTCATTGCAATAAGACAAACGAAATCCTATATAACAAAAGTAAGTCCATTAAGCATTTATTTTGCATTTTTTATAAATATTACTCAACATATTGGCATGGGGGTGCGGAAAAATGTAAATAGAGTTTTTGAGTTTGAGCTTTTATAAGAGAAAAACTGCTATCTGTTCCTTGTATTTATATTTTCCAATGTGTTAAATTTGCTAGAAACAACCTTGAGTCCATCAAGACAACTGCATCAACACATACTTATAGTACAATGCTTTGTCTCTACACAGCAAATTGCCCAATGAGATAATAAATTCTCAAAGTGACAAAAATGTTTGTAAAAGAGTGAAATGTTCATTGCTTGACAGGTGTTATTATACTTTCTGATTATTTACATAATTTTTTGTACTTTTTTCACAATTCTGAATGTGATGCTGTGACGTTGAATTTTCATTCAATTTCTGTGACAGGTATCGTCCATCTGTACATTGTATCTATATTTTTATTTTACACTAATTTTATATATTTGTATACCTTTCATCTGACCTAACATATGTCCCCTATTGTACCAAAATGCTTGATGAATCATTATTATCATTATTGAGAGGTGCCCCTCTCATTATTTTTCTCATTTATGACCACTCTCACTCATGCCATTACTTTTTTTGTAGATTTTCCTGTATATATAAAGCGCCATAACATTTCATAACAAACGTGTCATTATCATATAACCTGATATTTTATGTTAATGTAATCACTTCAAATTGCTGAAAGAACTTGTTTAAAATAATTTTTATCCCATCCTAACCTCTAGCAACATTTTGCATGTTCAGCTGTATAATTTTCAAATAGCAGGAAGAGTTACTTGAATGATAATGGACGAGCGTTGAAGGATGATTAGATTGAAAGAATTATACTCAGAAAATGATAATTTTGATTTAAACAACAGAACGAAACTTAAAATATCGAAATCCTTTATATTTATTTCATCCCAATAAATAATTATTTGTTTTACTAGGCATAAAAGCACAAGATATCATTCCGCTTCTAGTGTTTCATAGCCGAGGCACGCCGAGGCAATGAAACTAGCCAATGCGTTAAATCAGCTCTTCTGCCGTGTTCCAATTACACGCAAAGTCAACTTTAATAATTGCGTTTCATTATCGATATCCAAATAATTGAGTTATTTATCAAAGGTAAGTGGGCTCATTGTTACTATGTTTACCGCTGATGACGTTTGTTGAATTGTTTGTGTTTACTTTAATGTCACCGTCAATTTCAATATCCAGTTTGATTTAAATTATTACTTGAAAGGTTGCCTAGCAACGAATTTTTTCTACCTGGGCAGAAAAAGTGGACTTCCTAGGATACCTAGTATAAGGCGGTACACCTCGAGAATATATCTTGGCTACCAAAGATAGATTTTCTCTGAATCTCCTACAACTGTTACAACCTTCCAATTAGTAAATTCTTTTTCTTAAGTATTTGGAGAACACCTCAGCGATGCTCCTGGACATTTAGGTTTTTCTTCCTCACAGTGAGCTGGAGCGTAATCAGTTGGCACTTTGAAATGATCCCGTGGTTCCTCTTGAGTTATCCTGTACAGCATTATCTGCAAGAAGTCTGATGGTTTGAGATTAGGGAGCTAACCGATTGACATTGACAACTCTGGGTTTCCATCAGGGTTTCTTCTGGATTTGGTCGTTTATCCTCTTCATGACCTCGCAACAGGACACGGCGACGTTTAGGGTTGAACAGCCAAACCAGTTCACCAGTTTGAAATCCTCCAGCATCTAAATTATTTCTATTGCTGGTACTTTGGATGTTTAAACAGACATCAATGGATGTCACCCACGTTCTCAAAGTTTGCTGACGTAGTTATATAGTCATCTTCCTCAGTATCTCGTTCTGATAGCGCTCAAGCTTCAAATCACAGATGAGTTTTAGCTCTCTGCCCATTATAATACTAGTGGGTTCATCATCGGTCGGCAACGACTGATCGTTACTAAACGATCTCCCAAAGAACTATGTTTTCTTCAATACTAGTGGGGGTTTGGCTGGTCCACTCATGCACTGCTAAACGATAGGCCATCAGGAAAAGATGGAGGTAGTGATCCCAGTAACTTTGGTGGTCTTTTTCCACTATAAATAAGGACGGTTGATCGTCCCATTCATCTGCTCTTCCATTCCACCGGAATTGGATGTGGAACTGTGGATTTCGTCTTTCGGATGTTCAACATTTTACTTATTTCTTGGAAAAGGTTGGATTCAAAATTTCTACCTTGGTTCGAATGCAACTTCAATGGAACTGCCCACTTACTGCAGCAGTACAGCCACAAGGCTGTATTTATTCCAATAGTTAGTTTCAGGAAACGAGCCAGCGATATCAACAGCAATTATCTCAAATGAGCTACCTCACCATCGTGGCATTAGGTCGTGTTCGAGGTCCACTGCTGGCAACGTATGCAGCACACTTTCTGCACCAGTCCCTGACGTCAACTTGACAATTGTCCCAGTAGTTAGGGAGGTGGTGACCATTTCGGTATTTGATTAGCATAAGCTTCACATCGAGGTGGGTTGCAGTTAAGATCACTACGAATTGATTTAGTTCAGTTAATTAAGGTCCTACGCTGTGTTTCCACGTCACAGCGGCTTGAAGTTGCTTAAAACATGGGGTATTGAATAATTTGCACATGTGGGGTTCATGGTCACAATCATTCTGGAAAAGACGAAAATCGAAGAAGCAGACATTCAGGGCTCTGCATTATTACGGGACGGAGTTATTGAAATGCAAAAAGGACTATTTAGTCATTTGCACACATTGCGAACATTCGATTCATTATGACTCACTGGATACGAAAAAAAAAAATTGGCAGACACTTTGCTGATTTTTAGCCGAGTCGAAGACAAGGGAGAATTTTCTGAAAAATATAAAAAAAAAAATCCTGTTTTTAGTTGAAGCTGGAGTGGTATATGGTAAGAAAATTTCACACCAAGATATTATTGAAAAAATACTAGAAAAATGAGGATTTTTAATGGTTTTGAAATTTAAATGGTCTTTTTATGTTAATTCAAAAGCAATATAAGGTAGATTAACAATTATTTATGAATAACTGAATACTTGAGGAAAAAAAAGTTTAAAAAGTCCAACACTGGTATTCGAACTAACTCTTTAAATGTCATTTCAACTACAACAAATTTCCAGTGTAATTTCATGCTCCCCATGCACCCCAAGGACGAGATAAAAATTTCCGGAAATTTTATTTGTTGCTATGGTAATGATAAATCATACAAGCCTCTAATTGGTCGAAAATGTCAGTTGTGGAATTTTCAATAATATTCTGTAGAGGTAGAATTTGGTACTCGTAATTTGGCGCGAGCGTAAGGTTGGAAAAAAAATTCATTGATTTTCTTGGTTTTTATGAAAAATATAAACACCAGTTCAAGAGGCAGACATGTGCGCATAATATAGCACACCATTTTTCACAGTTTTGAAGCACTGTCAATGGACAACGTAGAGGCAACATGCTGGCAGACCATTTTCCATGGTCCTTCTCATTGTTTTTAACCGAACAATTCAGATCTGCCGAGTTTGCAATTCATATACAGTTTTTTAAATCATATAAATAACTTAAATAAATAAATCAATAACAAATACTACGAGAGCCAGAGCCCTGGATTTTTTGTGTTTACAAGATGATTGTACCCATTAGCCTCAGGGACAGACAAGTGCGCATAATATAGCACACCTTTTTTTAACATTTTTGAAATGCTGTCAACTGACTACGCAGCGCCACCATAGTGGCAGTCGCGGTCCTTGATGTTTCTGAAGGTATAATTATCGCTATTAATAACGTCTGCCATGTGTGCCGATAATATCGAAATTTTGCTAGCCACCTCCCTAACTACAATTTCAGCGTCATGGAGGGCTATTGTCACACCCAGATGTTCTCCGGTGAGTCCACTATGAATTTTTGGAGTCCTGTCTTCTGTATCTGACGTCATTTCCCCCCATCATCCACAGATTCCAACACTCGTTTCAGATCTACATTTTCCACAGTAAGAAAATTCTATTGGGCTTTCTAACCGCTGGCTAATACTGTGCGATTTCTTGCCATGACAGTCTTCGACTTCCCTCGTTCCAGCAGATGAATACCTTGGATCTTAATCTCTATCGCAGTGGTTCCACATATGGTTGCTTCTTTCTCTTCTCCTCGTTGGCAAAATGGGCAGTCATCTGGGGATGGTCTCCCAACATGGCTTCTGGTATACAGGAATGTGCAAGAAGATCGCCACGTTTCTAGTAAAGTATTCATTGTGGACCATTCAAGGAAGCAAACTCTTACGGAACGTGAAGTAACAATCCTGGCCTTTCAGAAAGTGAATGGAGAATAATTTTTCCTCGAGAAACAACGCAACAAGATAATTGAAGAAAAATCATAACCTTATGGTCATCTTGAAGTGCACAAAAGAATAGGAGGATATCACAAAGCTACCATTGTTCCGTTTTGGACTCGCAACTGTCATTTTTTATTTTGTCATTAACATTTAAATACAAAAAACGTGTTTATTAGTGTTTGCTGATAAAATGAAAACCCGATGTCAAAATGTGTAATGGTTTTTTTTTATAACATATGCCCTTTAGGGTTTTGGTAGTTATTAATCAATGATCAATGGACAAGCAAAATTAGCACTATCAAGTGGAACTCAATAATAATAATAATAATGATACATTTTTTTAAATATACGTATAGAATTTGTCAGAAACTAGTTGATTATTATTGATTGCATAAGGACATCACATATTTTAATGATAGTTTAGCGTATGCCAAGCATACCAAACAATATGTCATCGAATAAAACTCAGACGGAAACCGATCTGCATACGTGTCGCGTTGGTCCGAAGAGCACCATTTGCCCCCAAATGTTTTGAGAAATAGGGCGTTGTTGAATCTATACGTATTTATGCATGTCTTTGAGAAAATAAAGTATCATAATTATCATTAAGTTCCACGGAAAAGCGTTAATTTTGATTGTTCATTGATCATTATATTTATAACTATCAAAATCCTAAAGGGCATACGCTATAAAAAAATTACACATTTTGGCAGCGGGCCAACATATTTGAAGACACAGGGAGAGATAATATCCCCCCTACTGTGGTATATGGTAGTAGACGAACTTCTGGAATTTTTTAACAATCAGGTATACTACTTCCAGGGTTATGCGGACGACAAAGTGGTACAGGGAAAGTATGCCCAAATAACCTCTGAGCTAATGCAAAAAGCACTGAGGACCGAAGAAGAATGCAAAAGAAAAGAACTGAGGGCAAACCCCAGCAAAACCACACTCATTCCCTTCACACGCAAAATGATTCAGGGAGACTTGAAGTCACCCGAATTCTTTGGCATTCCAACCGCTGCCATGGAAATTATCCAAAACCTTCCACCTTTAGACATCACAGTCATTGGGGAGGCGAGGATGAGTGCATACAGACTTGAACAAACAGGTAATTGGATAACACAACCAAGAACTGGGCACACCAAAATAATCCATGAAGTCAAAATTACCGAACAGGAAATGATATCAGACCACATGCTACCAAAATGCTCGAACGAAAAACCATTCAAAACGCAGCTCAAGTGGAATGAATGCTACTCGGGAGTAGAATCATTATCATCTAGAAATATCATCTGGTACACAGATGGTTCAAAAACAGATGAAGGAACAGGAGCAAGAATATACGGGGTGAGGCCATGAAGGATCGTAATAGTCCAACTTGGCAACAACACCACAGTATTCCAAACAGAGACACATGCCATAAGGACATGCATAGTGCTGAATCTAGACCGTGGGTATGAAAGAAAACACATCTACATTCTATCTGATAGTCAGAGCGCAATAAAAGCTCCGAATTCTATACATATAAAGTCAATGCAAATCTGGGAATGCCTTCAGAGCCTCAATGAACTGTCAAAACGCAACAAGGTTACACTTGTGTGGATGCTCGGACATAGGGTAATTGAGGGCAATGAGCAGACCAACTTGCAGAGCAAGCATCTGAATCACCATTCATAGGCCCAGAACCAGCATTTGGAATTAGCAAAACCCGATGCGGAAACCTAATCAATGAGTGGAAGAAATCAAAACACCAAACATATTGGGACCAAATCGAAGGGCATCGACACAGCACAGCCATGGTGAGGCATCTGAGCCAAACACTGACGGCTGACATCCTCAACCCCAACAGATCTAAGATATGCACGATCACTAGCTTAATAACCGGACATTGCGGCCTTAGAAAACACCTACATATCGTAGGAATAAATAGAAAACCAAAGACTATAGACTCTATGGAAACATGTCAGTTGTCATTTTCGAATGTGACGCGCTGCTCAACAAGCGCAACAGATTATTCGGACAGATCAACCTAGAAGCAGGCATGAATCCGAAACTCCTAGTAAATAGACTACTGAATTGGTGAAAAACACAGGCCTATTTAACTAGGAACCACTGACGACAGAACAATATAGTAGACCCCAGGTGGTCTCAGTGTTAAGGGAAACCTGAAAGGTAAACCCGATAACTCGCTCGTCAGTCTTCAACCAACCAACCCAACAGCCTTGGCAGTGGGCTGTGGGGCTATTACTAACAGAGAAATGCAGGAAAATCCAAAATATTTTGCGATTATTCCAAAATGTATAACTCCACCATTTTCAAGTTGTAGGGTTTTTGTCCTTCTCATGAGAGTATTGAATCATGGAAACCTCATGAGGGTACGAAATAGGCGTTGTCGGGCCATTAGTTCTGTCACAAATGCAATTTGAATTTTTTGCAACATAGCTGGATGCTCTTGTAATAGTCCGACGTCGATTTCTTAAATAGATTTTAAAAGTAGAAGTATACTACCACAAAACGAATATGCTCATTTCGGGCTGCAATGCTGCGAAATAGGTGAAAAATGCTTGCAAACATGACTAAAACCGACCGAGCCCGCTTGAGCGGTCGAGTATTAGGAGAGACCTGGAATATCCATTATAGAGAGATGAAATGAAAATAAACTCAATATCGTGGATATGCGCAGAAGTTATTATACTGGATTTGTATCGGTGATATGAATAATTGATGCATAGTTGATTTGGTCAAATATTAGAAAAAAATTAGAGCTTTAGCGTAATGGAGACATTTCATCACCATCTCGAATTCTACAATATATAAAAAAATCGAGCGAATTCACCGAAAGCCAATTTTTCATTGAAACGGTGCGCCCTTCTAAAGCTTTTCTAGTGTAACATCTGAAGGCTGTTTGGAGTGTTGAGTCGATATTAAAAGGACCTTTGGAATCTCGCCCAAATGAACTCTGGTTTCAACACTCTCTTTTTCAAGATGATAATTTACTTCGACACCTCGGTGACGTATTTCCCTCAGAGCCTGTGACCTTCCTTCCGGAGACGATAAATAACACCGACAATATAATGAACTGAGAACCGAAATCACTTTGCAATCCACGTTTCTCTTACAGCATTGTATCTAAGAATAGAAATGGCTTAGTCCGAATAAGAAATACTCTACGATATTTTCTTCACATCGCTGGAGGCACGTATGGTCAACTTTTTGTTTGTCGACTTATACCGGCAAGTTCCATCTTCTTGCAGTATCGCGATGATGCGGTACTAGAAGGAGTTTAGTGGGAAAGGTAGTTGATAAAAATGTTGACATAATCCTTGTTCTTATACAATGTTGGAGCTAATCCCTGAAGTTTTTTCATATTTATTTTTATTTCTTTAGAGCCATTAAAACTCAAACAGCGTCTCAATCGAGTACGTTATCGTACCGAGAAAAATCGTCCAAGTAAAATTTGTTGCTGACTTTGCTTCGTTTTGGATAGGTGAAACTTTCATTTCTGCCACTTCCGCCAATAAAACACATGTTTCTGAACTAAGACAACAGTAATAGAGGTTTTCTCCCCACAAAATAAAAGACGCAAATGGCCCATACTAATTTGTATAAGATGGTTCGTTGCACCAGCAATCGCTTTGTGGATTTTTTTAAACAAGCAATATTGAAAAAAATTACAAAATTTTTGGTTTTTTAGAAATATCTCATAGATTATTTGAGGAATCGTTTAGCTGTCGATGAAACATTTGTAGAGATTTATAAAACCTACAAAATGGATGTTCACACGACCGAATCGGTGCATTTTCCACTGAGAAAATCCGGGAAAACCTCAAGAAAGAGACCATTATCCATAAATTTATAATTTTTATGAATTTGAAGCTGGACAAACAATATTGCGGAAACTGATTGATAATAATATGTGGCTCAACTGTGCGCAAGATGTTTTCTGTCCGATGTGCAGTTTTTGCACATTCGCGTTATAAACAATATAAGGGCACATCTTGCAAGATGCGCCAATTCAAGGAAAATCGTCGTATTGAAATTCCGTAAACGACATCTGGAAGTAGAGTTCAAAGTGCGTCCGAAGTCGCACTGAAGTTAACTCGAGATGAGTTCGGGTGCACTTGAAGCATTTGGAGTGATATTTTCAACACATTTCTATCCTCTCAGGTGAAAATCCGAAATATACAAATTGTAGATATTGATGTCTACTTCCAAATGCCGTTTACAGAATTTGAATAGGATGATTTCCCTTAAATCGGCGCATTTAGAAAGATTTGCCCTTAAATTGTTTATAACCCGATTGTGCAAAAACTTCACGTCGGATAGAAAATATCTTGCGCAAAGTTGAACCACATATTATTATCTATCAGTTTCCGCAATGTTGTTTGTACAGTTTCAGATTTATAAGTTAATAATTTTTGAAAAATGGTCACTTTTTCGAGGTTTTCCCGGATTTTCTCAGTGAAAAATGAACCGATTGGTCGTATTACTATCGATAGTAATTCTGTCAGAAATCAACAAGATCAAATTGATTGGTAACACCACGAGTCTTTTAGGACAAGTGGTGTTACCTAAAAACAATTTGATCAAGTTTAAGATTTCTGACAGAATTATCGATAGTATTGTGAGCACGAGAAGCATTTATTGAGATAATTTCACGAACCAACAAAGTAGAAAAAGTTCCATTGTCGTGAATTCTTCAATACTTATAGATGATGACTGATAGACATGAAGTCTGTCAGACTAAAATTTATATTAATAACAATATATTTTCTCCGTTGTTGTTTGGATACGTGGTTGCCATGCCAAAGTGGTATTACCGGCTCGAAAGCTAGGAACTGCGTATTATCGTGGAATACGTCCCTCATTGGTCCTAATATTGCAGGAAAGAAGGGTTTCACACTGCGAGTGAAATTATCGATTGTGGACACTACATGGCTTACTGTAGTCACCCTTTTGCACTATGACTCTAATTAGTGTATTATAATAATAATAAAAATAAACTTTGTTACCTAATACTTAATATTCACATAACATAAATGGTATAGATAAAGACACATTAGAAAGACACTCACAATGTATTAATAAAATGAAATAAAATTAGTTTCTAGTACATAAATGAGTGACAACATATTATAATAATCAAAATCACATGTGAATAAAATATACTCGGTAAGTGTAATAACACTGATTCCGAGAAAAAGACATGTGTATAAAAAACTTATCTAAATACGAATACTGAACGTTAAAAATAATTGGAAGTGTCATACGTTACTTTGTTAGCCTAATTTGGATCATATTATATTACTTCAAGGGATTTGGGAGGTTGAGAATAAAATTTAAATAGAAGGTATGTTTCGCAACACAAATTCAGTTGTAGGTATTATAGCAGTAGTATATCTTGGGACATGTAAAACATTCAGAAGCTTTTTATATCTATGAATTAATTGATTGTCATTCTGGGTTTTTCTAATATGAAATTTTTCAGTTTTTTCTTGAATAACATGTTCGATAAGTTCTTCAAATTCTGGGGTAGAGTATTGTAAAGTTTTGGAGCCAAAAATTCAACGATCTTTGACCAATCGATTTTGTCATGATTGGGACGGGATGTAATTTGTTTTGTCTTGTGTTGTGATCGTTCCTGTTGTTTTCTAATTTTCTGCTTTTGTGATAGGTAAGCACACATTTGAGTTCTTGCCTTAGATCAAGTACTTGCGATTCCAAGTAGGTCAACTCTGTCGAGTAGTCTCTTTTTTTATGCATCATTAGTTTGAGAAATCGTTTCTGAAGAATTTCTAGAGGGGTAATGGAAATATGTGTTTTATTATAATACCAGGTGACTTTCTACGAGTGCATAATAATACACCTTTAACTTCTTTCCGAAGTATAATGTCGCACAGACATCGAAATTTGTAAATTTTGTATTGGAGTTTCTTTATCTTGTATTGTATATGAATGTCCCATCGCAAATGTGCATCAATTACGATTCCGAAGTATTTAACACTATTTGATGGTAGTAATAAATGGAACGACCTTCCTTCATGTAATAATAAGAATAATAATAATAAATCATGTCGGGGCGTGGCGCAGTGGTTAGAGCGTCCGACTTTGGGTCGAAAGGTCCGGAGTTCGAGCCCCAGTTGCGGCTGGGATTTTTTAATTTAATTTGACCGATTAAATTATTCAAATCTCGTGGCTGGACTGGGGTGAGTCCTGCACGATTCACTATTGCGTTCCAATTAACAGTGCTGCTCCTAAGGTGGCGCATGGAGTTAGTAACAAGGCCTATCTAGAACACGTGGCTAATGACCATAGCAGTCGATGCCAAGACACCAAAGAAAAAAAAATAATAAATCGTCTCTATTCGACTTGCAAAAAATATAAATTCATACATAATTAGGTATATGGTGTGACATAGATGAAAGGGCGAAGTGTCAGCTGATGCTGTTTTACAACCCTTGAAAAAAGAGAGAGAAAATAGAAAAAAAGAAAAAATTTAAGAATTGTATGGAAAGGAACAAAAAATATCTTTTACTACTATCATCTTATAACTATCATTAGAGAGAAATAATCAATCAATTGAACAAACATTGTCAGAAGTATATCTATTATGAGTATTTCAGTTATCCATCATTTCTTTCAGTTTCATTTTGAAGTTGATTATATTATAGTTCCGAACATTAATAGGTAAAGAATTGTAGTATTTGGGAGCTGTGTATGAGAAGCTTCGTTTGTACAAACTGGTTTTGAATTTTGGAATGACCATGGTGTTTTTGTTTCGTGTTCTTGAAGTATTGTAGTCACGGAAGATGATCAATTTGACAGTTAGGTATGCCGTTGTAAAAGTTCTTACTACTTTATGGGTTAGTTAGTAAATGAAGTTTTCTCAATTTTTCCAATCTCAGCCATCCGGATTCCATGAACTTTGCACTGATGTGATCATACTTCCGAATACCGTAAGCAAAACGTATGCAGGAATTTTGAATTAGCTGTAATCTGGAGGCGTCACTCTGCAAGAGTGCGGGGCCATAGACGGCGTCGCAATAGGAGAGCTTGGAGATAATCAAGGATTCACAAAGGTGTAGGTTAAGTTTTGAGGTGGGTAAGATATCCCGAGAGGGGTACAACTGTCTCAGCACATTAAAACAACTTTGACATAAGTGACTTACGTTCCTTGTGAACCATAATTGCTGATCGAACCAGACACCCAAATTTTTGCATTCGCTGACAAATGGAGTTTGTTCATCTGACAGATGAAGCGAAAAATTCGCTTCGGCCATTACTCGATTAGAATTATTTCCGATAGTCATAGCATGGGACGTACGAGGATTGATCTTTAGGTTATGAGCGGTTGAAAGATTGAAAAGAGAGGTTAAATCCTCATTCACTCGTGCTGATGTTAAATTGACGTTGTTTAAATCATAACTGACGTATAATTGGGTATCGTCAGCATAGTGATGAATTTTACAGTACTCCATTGTCTCATGAAAGTATATCTATAAAACTGAAGTTCGGTGACGTAGATTTGTTGCAATTGAATGGTAGATACCTACTGAGTTTTTTCAAGTTTAAATTTAAAATTTTTTGGTCAAACCAGTTCCAGGGTAAGAAGGAATGTTATCGTATTTATATAATATCTCTGAAATAAAACACATTGACTACGTTGAAACTACATTTTATTAGAAAAATATCCCAAAAGCACACTTTCCCAGATTGTTTATTTATCAAATTTTCATCAGAAATTGACGTTTTTTCTTTGGATCATTCCATTTTCTCTTATTTCTTCAATGGCAAGCCCTGATAATTTTTCCATAGGGATCAGTTCATCATTAATTGTTTTTAAATTGTTTGGTATCCTGTGAATTAGGGAAAATGCACAAATTTAGAGACTTCAGATTTTTCGAAGAAGATTACTTTGAGTATGATTTATCAAGAACGACGATATCAAACCTTTTTTTATAATACATATTATACGAAATATATCATAAATAACAACTGTATGGAATATCAAATGATGTTCTTCTTGACGTGTTTGGTATTTATGTTTGCATTTTCAGCATTTTGACCTCGCAGTATTCATGGAATTCTCAAAAAAAAATATCTAAATTCTAAATTTCTAAGTTCTAAATTTAGTATTTTTAAAACTGTATGTATTTTGATATGTGTTTATAGGTCACCAACAGGTAGCTCAGACCATTTCATAGAAAAACTTACTGAAATTCTACCACAGCAGTCAAGGACAGTCCATGATATTATGCGGAGATTTTAATATTGACTTTAAACAAAAAGGTGGGATTACTTTGAGTCTTATACAGGTAATACTTTCTTCATACTGCTTGAAACCTCATGTATCTGATGTTACGAGACCAGGTAATTCATCAGTAGGTAGACAAATCGATAACATATTCAGTAATCTACCAGATTCATCCATTAGTTGCTTTTGGTGGAAATCAACAATATCAGATCACTATAGTCAAATATTAGATATAGAATATGATATCGCGCCTCCAGATAGAAATGGAAAGAAACGTTTTTATACGGAAAGTAATATATCGCAACTCAAACACACTCTGACCACAGAAACATGGGAAACTTTATATAGTACAAGTGAAATAAACGCCAAATATAGAGCATTTTACGACATACTCTACTATCACTTTTCCAGAAAAAAACATTTAAATTCAAAAATAGTGAATCTGATTGGATAACAACTGACAAAAAATCATTCACGGTATATCAATGATCTACATATGCTATATAAAGAAACGAAATGTGAAATTATACTTATTAAATATAAACAAGAACGGAAGGCATATAGGAAATATCTATCAGAATACAAAAAATCACTAAATGACAGTAAAATTTCTTCATCACATAATAAGTCAAAAACAGTATGGAGTATATTCAACCAATCTAAAAATAAAAACAAAGAGAAGACAAATCCATAGTCCTTACAGATGAGCATAAAAAAATCAATCGGGCACCCAGGAGAAGTAGCTGAATACTTTTGCAAAATTTTGAGCCACCCAAACATCACTCACAATTCTGAAGATATTAAGGATGCCCACAATAACACCACTATTTTTCTAAGACCAGTTGATCGAACAGAGATACTTAATATTCTGAATGAGATACAACCAAAATATTCATCTGGTGTAGATGGCATTCCACCTGCGATATTAAAAATAATTTCCAATTACATCTGTGACCCTTAAGTAAACATGATAAATGAAAGCCTATCATCTGGCGTATTTCCAGATGACTTAAAAGTAGCAAAAGTTGTACCAATTCACAAAAAAAGCAACAGAAATAACGTAAATAACTACAGACCAATTTCACTTCTTCCTTCACCCTCTAAGGTCTTTGAAAGAGCGATATATAATAGGTTCATATCATTCCTCCAACTGAATAATATATTAACATCCGATTTCAGGCAAGGCCTGTCCACAGAGCTAGCTATATTCAATGCAGTCAAATATATCACTGATATGTCAGGATTATATTTTGATCTTTCAGAGGCCTTTGACATGGTAAACCATGCAAAGCTGTTGTACAAGCTTGAATGCTATGGATTTAGGGGCGTAAGTCAACAACTTATCCATTCTTATTTAACGAACCGCACACAGGCAGTATGTGTTACAAAAGATCAACAACTATATTACTCAAATAAAGCTACCATCGAACAAGGCGTGCCACAGGGGTCAATACTCGGACCAATTCTTTTTCTGATTTATGTGAATGATCTACCCAAGACTCTATGTCCCGGTAGCGTATACCAGTTTGCTGACGATACTTCTGTTATTGTCACGGGCAACAGTATAACCGAACTCTCAACTAAATCTTCCACTGTCTCTGATAAAATGAATACATGGTGTAAAAATAATGATGTTAAACTGAATGCAACTAAAACAGGTCTTTTTATCTTCAACAAGAAAAATTGCTATGAAGAATCTCTATATGTTAAACTACAAAATAAATCAATCCCAATATCAGATAACTTCAAATTCCTAGGCGTAACGCTGGATGCAACACTCAGCTGAGAAACTCATATAAACTTATTAAATAGCAGACTGAACTCAATCTGTGGAATAATTCGCTACCTGAGGGTTCAAGTATCAACCAATAGCTTAAGAATATATTACTTTTCTTACGTGCAATCAATCATATCATATGGTATAATGTTCTGGGGCTCATCAACAATAGCACAGAAAATATTCATAACCCAGAAAAAAATTATTAGATGTATATTAAAACTGGATCGAAACACCTCTTGTAAACCATATTTCACTGAACTTGACCTTATGACTGTGCCTTCATTGTACTTCCTAGGTCTTGTGTGCTTTGTGAACAAATATTTTCACTTGTTTCCAAGGAACAGTGATCAATATTCTGTGAACATGAATGTGAGGACTAGATATTGCAATGAATTGACGATACCAAACCACAAATCTACTTACTATGAGAAAGGTCCATACTACCAGGCAATCAAAGCCTATAACTCCCTACCCCAAGAATTGAAAAGCATCAGAGATACAAAGAAATTTAGAATCTCCGTTATTACAGCTGTGAATGTATGTATCCTGTCAATATTGTTCTTTTAATGTAGTTTTAAAATGTAACTCTTCTATTAATTGTACTGTAATTCTGAAAATCTTAAGAATAAAAATTTAAAATTGATACACTAATCATGATTCATCTACGTGGAAATTTGAAGTTATCATTTTCAATTTTTGTAAACCAGTGGCGTAGTTACTGCGGTTTGTGCCATATTTTACCTCATATTTTCTTTGGACAAGTGAATGGATAAACGAATGTTCGACATCAGTTACTTAACCTGAATGTCATGACATTCATGTGCCTAAAAGTGGAGGTTTCTGAGGTAATTGAGAAAAACTGAAGATATGTCCTGAGAGGAGACGGAATTTCCAATGTGCAGTAATCGCATGATGCTAGTTTCTTACAACTTATCGGAATATCTGTCAACCTCCCGAACATTTTTCTATGTTAGGAAAATCGAAAATATAGTACGGGTGAGTCAGACTTAGACCGACAACTCCGTTTTTTCATTCATCATGTTATTTGATCGAGTCAATGTCGTGGATTCACTGGTATCTTACCATACTTTCTTGCATATGATTGTTTTGAGAGATCACCTGCCAAACAAACACAACCTCAAATTCATAATACTCCATTCAGATGAGAGTTGAGGTCGAAAATAATTTTTGTGAATAACTGAAGATACGTACTCCTAATTTGTTGAATTGGGTTATCCTTTTTGGAGAAATTTCTGATTGATTCAGCAAGGGAAATATTATCCAATCAGCATGTTTATGACGAAGAACAGTGGAAAATTTCGTATATTATGTTTTAAGTTTTGATCAGCAATTAGTTATCACGAACCGAAAGAAACATTTTCAGGAAAGTATAGTCACAAACCAGGATATCTACGACACTAATTCATGAAAATCAAGAATAAAAATCCAAAATCCGGAATGAAGATAATGAGGTCGACAGTCTAATTCTAAATGAGTTAAGAATTATTATGTATCCACAGAATGGATTTCATTATACAGTGAGCACGTAAAGTTTGGAGCAAATTCGTTAAAATCTCCATATGGCCATTGGGGAAAAAAACTCAGACACATTGATTTTCTTTTTCAGTTGCGCTTCTTTTATATTTTTGATGACGTCATCACTCGAACAGTAGTTATGACGTAATTATATATTTTTTAAATGGCAATACTCCATTTTGATAAAACCTTCAAAAAGAACGCAATTTTCTGTGACTGGATGTCATGTAGACCGGGATCCCACGCCTATTTTCAAAAATGATTAATAACTGGCAAAATATTTTGTAAGTAGGCCCATTTATCCTCATTTTTGATATGATATTTTTTTGATTCTGCCATCCGTTGTCCAGTTCACAGATCGATCCTATGGCCAGTTTTCGAGTAACAAGGTGTAGAAAATTCCATTACTGCTATTTTGCGAATTCTGAATCGATTTGATTTTTTTGCTTTAATTCGAAATCGATTTTTCTTTAGAAATAAACACATTAAATCTAATTTGTAGCTCGTGAGTCCCTCCATTTGAATAATAAATTATATTTCACAAAGGGTGTTGCAGTACATAGTATGCAAGACTCTGTTCAAAGAAATAGATGAATATCAATATACTATTATCATTTTTATTTTAGAAATTCTTTGAAAACGAATGGGTCTTCATCAATTGCATGAGGATTCATACTCTGATTGCTAGTTCAACAGTATATAGTTTTCCATGTACACAGTGACAATTTGAATGCTCAAAAAGGCTATATCTCAGGAACAAAATGAGATAATTATTACGAATTGTCCACATCTGTTACTAGGATATGAGAATTGAAGTGAAATTGTACTCATGAAATAATCCTCCCATCATCTCCCCTTATTTCCAGCAAGTCCCGTCACTCTCTGATTTACAGCCACCCGCATCCAATTACATTTTTCAGAAATCTCTTCTTGTCATACCTACTTGAATAGCTGGTGAAATATGCTCTCCCACTCCTTCCCTTCCTCATAGTTTAAAATTGTTTTTTAGTTAACCAGATGTCGTCCCCTTACGAACGGCAGCCCTCAGAAGACGAAACTTGTGAGAGCCAAGGATTCCCGGCCATAGGAGAAATATAAGCAGTCGCTAGGTTTCGAACCCACGACCGGCGTCCAGAGTGGATAATAGATTTGATTTCAATAATCTGAGCATTTACGTAATTAACAAACAAAAGAGCTTATAATTCACCAGCTAAAATGTACATAAAATGTGTTTTAGCGATACACACGGCCAAAACAGAAATTTTGTTGGTGTATCTTCTGAGATACACAATGTTTTAACTAAGTGCATCGAAAAAGATACACTGGCGTTGAACGTGTTGTACTTGGCCCGTAAAATATCATATCTCTTTCGAACTGGAATTTTTGAGGCCTCTGGAGATACTATACATCCTATTTCACCGTAGAGCAGATTTTCACAATTCGTCTTTGAAAGTTTTCAATTATAAATTTCAGCTCTTCAGACGACTATTTGGTGTTGCAGGTTTTTCCGGGTTTCCCTGCATCTGTTAATGGGAATGCGACATCATTTAGGCCGCCCCGGAGGGCAGATTGATTATTTCAATGTTTTTACTTTGTTATTGCTGTTTTCAATATGTTAATAAAAATTATGAAAGCTGAACAAAATTTACCACTTTTTTCATAAACTTTCCACGTAAATTATGATATTTTTGAATTGAACAGACAATTATACATTGAAAGTTACATTACTTTACGAATAAAAGTAGCTAAACCACAATTTCAAAATAATTCGTTATATTGAATAATTTTTGTAGGACTAGCAATACATACCCGTTTTTTGTAGGACACTGTATTATTCAGGTGAAGAATACACTAACCTTTCATTTATTCATAATAAAATTTATACCATGGAATTGACAATTTCGGAGCGTAGGACTGGAACACCTTCTATTCAATTTGTAGGACAATATAACAAATGTTAACCAAGCAACGGTAAAACAATCCGCTAGTTATTAATGAATTTTTATGATCACGTCATTGGTACATGTTGGGAGTGGGGGACTCTTCAGTCCTACCATCCATTTGTAGGACAAAAGTTTTTTTGAGTACTTCATCGAATTATCTCGAGGTTAAACTGAAAAACTAATTGTTATTAATGACTTTATTGCACTCAACAAATCGATATGATTGACGCCTGCGTATTTTATTAGCTATCAAAAGTTGGTTGTCTCGGCAAAATGAAGCTACTCAGGAAGATTCAGCCTGTTATTAATCATTTTTGAAAATAGGCATGTTACACACTTCTCATAGAAACACCCTCTCCGTAATTTTTGACAGAGAACCATGGAATTTTCAGGATCGATAGATACACTAGAAATCAACTCACTTCACAAAAAGGTTTATTCTACGTGATATACTCTGCACGCCAGCAGTGATGGATCCATCCACTTTTCCGGAAATTCCATCGGATTCGTGTTCACTATCCCCTTAACAAATTAGACCGAAAATTTTCCAAGAGTCAGGTGTATCAGTGGTAACACCTGACTCTTGGAAAATTTTCGGTCTAATTTGTTTCACTTCTCATAGAAACGCCCCCGTATCTTCCGTAATTTTCGACGTAGAACCATGAACATCTCAGGATTAATACGTGAACTAGAAATAAAATCACTTTACAGAACCAAAACTGTCATTCTACGTGATATACACTGCACGCTTGCAGCGATGGAACCACTCATTTTTGCAACGCTGCTGGCGTGCAGTGTATATCACGTAGAGTGACCGTTTTGGTGCAGTGAGTTCATTTGTAGTGTATTTATCGATCCTGAGAGTTTCGTTTCATGATTATATGTCAAAAATTAGTGTATCTATCGATCCTGAAAATTTGATGGTTCCACATCAAAAATTATGGAAGAAACGAGGGGTTTCTATGAGAAGTGAAACACAATGTATAACAAGAAAAAATATGACATCTTTACACAAAAGATGCGTTCTTTTTGGAGGCATTAAATTGTGGTTTACCTAATTTAATATACTTTTATTCGTAAAGTAATGTTACTTTCAATGTATAATGTGGTATAAAGTGGTAAATTTCATCATTTTTATAAACATATTGAAAACAGCAATAACAAAGTAAAAACATTGAAATAATCAATCTGCCCTCCGGAGCGGCCTAAATGATGTCGCATTCCCATTAACAGATGCAGGGAAACCCGGAAAAACCTGCAAAACCAAATAGTCGTCTGAAGAGCTGAAATTTATAATTGAAAACTTTCAAAGAGGTCAGACGAATTGTGAAAATCTGCTCTACGGTGAAATAGGATATATAGTATCTCCAGAGGCCTCAAAAAGTCCAGTTCGAAAGAGATATGATATTTTACGGGGGTCAAGTGGCCAAGTACTTAACTCAAAAGATACACCAACAAAATTTCTGTTTTGGACGTGTATATCGCTAAAACACATTCTATGTACATTTTAGCTGGTGAATTATAAGCTCTGGCCTCCTAGAATTTCCTCTGAAATTGGGGTTTAGGATGGATGAAGGTTTTGTTTGTTAATGACGTAAATGCTCAGATTATTGAAATCAAATTTTTAAAAATCACGAAAATTTTCCACCAGGGCTTGGCACTGAACGTGTCTAAATACCGATCTTTTATCCACTCTGGTCGCCGGTCGTAGGTTCGAAGCCTAGCGACTGCTTATACAGGGTGACAATTTGAAAACTTCCCACCCTTAATATCTTCCTTCCAGTAAACAATATGAGTAATCGAAAAAACAGGTCAATTTTATTGTCAAGGGGGACACTTTCACGGACTATTTGTAGCCCTCGTGGTTCAACCCCCTAGGAGGGGTAGATGTTACCCTTAGAATTTTAAATGGGAAGGGGGGTCAAGTGGCACATCATTTTGATGGGCGTTCAATTCTTGTTCCAATGGTACCCTGACTTATTATTTTGTGATGAGCATTTTCCGAAAAATTGCGTTCTAAACTAACAGAAGTAATTATTAGAACGCCTATACTGAGATGCATTATTGTATTGACTCCCTTTAATAAAAATGGTTAGAAGAGTAGGTGGCACCGCTCCAACCCTTGAACGACAGGAATAAATTTATTACGCATGGGATTTTTTATTTGGTGGTTATTTTCCTTCTACACAATAAAATTTAATTTGCGAGAAAGACATTTCCAACATAAAATCTACTTACGCTTATCTTATTAGCTGTTCGAAATGTTGTCCATTTTGCTCTAAACAGTAATACAGTCTGTTTTTGAACTCCCCTCTAACATTACGGAAAACTTCACTAGGAATTGACCGGCATGCTGCTGTAATTCGTCTTTTAAGTTCGTCAATATCAGAAGGTTGTGTTTTATAAACAACGGATTTGAGATGCCCCCAAAGAAAGAAATCTAAGGGTGTTAGATCCGGTGATCTCGGAGGCCATTCAACTGCTCCCCTTCTGCCAATCCATCTACCCGGAAATCTCTCGTTTAACCACTGTCGGACGGGAAGAAAATAATGAGGTGGAGCATCGTCCTGCTGGAAATGTAACAGATCCTCCTGCAAAAGTTCATTACCTTCTGCATCAATTTGAGTTTCTAGCTCGTGAGTTATAAGAGGATCGATAGTCTCTTCAAGCATATCAAGGTACAGATTGCCAGTCAAGTTTTCTTCCAGAAATAATGGACCAAGAATGGCATTTCCAAGAATACCAGCCCAAACATTAACTTTTTGTGGGTGTTGTGTATGCCCTTCCCGAAAAATATGTGGGTTTTCGTCACTCCAATAGCGAAAATTTTGTCTTTTAACATTGCCATTCAGAAAAAATGAACACTCATCGCTGAAACAGATGTTTAACAGAAGATTAGGGATGGTATTGACTCGATGAGTCATGATTTCACAAAACTCTTTTCTTCTATCATAATCATCCTCGTGGAGCTCTTGAAGAATCTGCATTTTATATGGATGAAATTTATGCATTTTCAATGCTTTTCTTATAGTCTCGCGTGACATTCCCGTCTGTTCTGATACTGATCGTAAGGAGCTCGTGGGCTCTGCAGCAAATGTTCCCAAAACTTCAATTTGTGCTGCTTCATTTAGTACTCTGGGGTTATTTCTTTTTTTATTTGTCACTGAACCAGTTTCGTAAAACTTATTCACCAAATCAAGCACATACCGGTGACTTACATTACAATTTGGATGTCTTTCGTTAAAAAGACATGCCGCCCTTCGTGCGCACTTTCCAACTTCGCCATAAATTACAATCATTTCAATTCTGTCTTGAAGAATGTAAACCATTTTTACACTTTTATACACTTATTAAAGTAATTCCTAAACAGCCCAACAAGTACAACGGTATTCACAATACTACCACATAGTTCAAATTTGCTAACCAATTTTTTGCCGAAAAACAGAAACTTTTTACAGCAGAATTAGCAAAAAAGGAAGGCTATCTGTACAATTTCTGCGATGACACTTAAAAATTCAGCATTTAATAAACACAACTTTACTACCATCTACGTTTTACTATTAGACTACATTTTTATGTAAAGTGTTTGGAGCTAATGGCTAATGTTACCCCTAATAAAGGGTTGGAACGGTACCACCTAATATTCTAACCAGTTCTGGCCAAACCATGCATCTCAGTATAGGCGTTCTAATAATTACTTCTGTTAGTTTAGAACGCAATTTTTCGGAAAATGCTCATCAAAAAATAATAAGTCAGGGTACCATTGGAACAAGAATTGAACGCCCATCAAAATGATGTGCCACTTGACCCCCCTTCCCATTTAAAATTCTAAGGGTAACATCTACCCCTCCTAGGGGCTTGAACCACGAGGGCTACAAATAGTCCGTGAAAGTGTCCCCCTTGACAATAAAATTGACCTGTTTTTCGATTACTCATATTGTTTACTGGAAGGAAGATATTAAGGGTGGGAAGTTTTCAAATTGACACCCTGTATTTCTCTGATTGCCGGGAATCCTTGGCTCTCACAAGTTTCGTCTTCTGAGGGCTATTCAAGGGGGTATGACAAGAAGAGATTTCTGAAAAATGTAATTGGATGCGGGTGGCTGTAAATCAGAGAGTGACGGGACTTGCTGGAAATAAGGGGAGTTGATGGGAGGATTATTTCATGAGTATAATTTTACTTCAATTCTCATATCCTAGTAACAGATATGGACAATTCGTAAACGAATGGGTCCGTTTTCAAAGAATTTCTAAAATAAAATAATAATGGTTGATATTCATCCATTTCTTTGAACAGTGTCTTGCATACTATGTACTGCAACACCCATTGTGAAATATAATTTCTTATTCGAAAGGAGGGACTGACGAGCTACAAATTAGATTTAATGTGTTTATTTCTAAAGAAAAATCGATTTCGAATTAAAGCAAAAAAATCAAATCGATTCAGAATTCGCAAAATAGCAGTAATGGAATTTTTGACACCCTGTAGCTCGAAAACTGGCCATAGGATCGATCTGTGAACTGGACAACTGGACAACGTAAAACGACAAAGAAATATCATAACAAAAATGAGGATAAATGTGCCTACTTACGAAATAATTTGCCTGTTATTAATCATTTTCGAAAATAGGCGTGGGATCCCGGTCTATATGACATCCATTCACAGAAAATTGCGTTTTTTTCGAAGGTTTTATCAAAATGGGTTATTGCCATTTAGAAAAAATTTAATGACGTCATAACTCGAACAGTGATGACGTCATCAAAAATATAAGTGGACCAAAAAATGCGCAACTCAATAACAAAATCGACGTGTCTGAGCTATCTTTCCCCAATGGCCATATCAAGCGTTTAACGAATTTGTTCCACCTTTACGTGCTCACTGTATATCATATGCAGGGAAGTGTCAACATTTGCATGTGACTGAAAATTGGCTTGGCGTGATTCTTGTAAACAACCTTAGCCATAGTTCTGGAATTTTTTTTTTTGGCTCACCTTGAGTTGGCGACAACCTGGCCTGTCCCCATAACATGATTCCTTAGAACAAATGGCAGTGTACCATGCCATATTATACGGTAATTTTTACTATTGTTTGTGACGATTCAACTTTTTAATGATTTGCTATTTTTAATATTTAAGACAATTACCTAAGCTTTGTCAACAAGACCCTGTCTTATGATAATAAAGCATATTTATTATTATTATTATTATTGAAAAAAAGCACATCCAATCATTCAACGCCTTTGAGATTTCCCAGCAGAAAAGCTAGTTCTATCAGACTGGGAGATGTGATAGATTTCAGGTGACGATTTTCTCGTTTATGCCTCTGAGACCAGTGAAAGATATGAAAATTCTGATAAGAATGATGAAAAATTTGAGCGGTCGCCGCGTGGATTTCATGTAAAAAATTCGATTTTCATTAAAAAATATATATTTTGGGACGATTTTATCGCCGCTGCCATGTACACCAATGGCATGTTAAGATAGACAGTAGCAGCCAAAAAATTATATGCATGAGGGTAACAAGTGGCCAAAGAGTACTATTGATGGCGTAAACTTGTCAATTTTTATTTTATTTTAGACGTTTTTCTCGTTGCTGCCAATTGAAATAATGGAAGTTTCCATCATGAATGTCCTACAAAAAATGTGGCATAAGGTTTGCGGATGTCGAAGTGAGGTTAAGTGCCGGAATTATATTTTTTATATGAAGGCCACGCAGCGACCACTCAAATTTTTCATCATTTTGGTCAGAATTTTCATACCTTTCACTGGTCTCAAAGGCATAAACGAGAGAATTGTCACCTCAAATCAGTCACCATCTCCCGGTCTATATGGCATATTTTATATTTTCACACAGAAAATTCGGTTCATCACATTCATATAGTACCTCATTCAGTTCATATTGTTGAAATATTATTTGAATTCCGCTATACCCATTTCACCGATTTGCAGGTACGGTTCCTTCCATGCGGACGTCGCAACCTACTGCTATACATGTTTTTGAATGTACATGTTTCCTTCCATGCGGCGGCCGTACTCGTCGGCCGTGAACGACTGCGATCGTTTGCAAGAGAGTTTTCGTATTCCTCTGGGATTATTACGTACCAAACTCGGTTGTATGACTCTGATTTTACATAAGCTTTCATCAAGTTGAAGATGTACTCAAACTGCACCTGTTCAATCTGAAATATTACCTAAAGGACCTTGCAACAAACCTTATGGAAAATGGCTCTTGGTGAAATTGGCTGAAACTTTGGGATATTGTAGAAATCGATGTCCTGATCAAATGTCTCAATGGGCGTAAGATCAAAAAATGGTCAGTTTTCGAGATAATCGCGGTCAAAGCCTGTCAAATTGATGTGTTCAGCTATCAGTGGTAAGTACGTAAGCCATGAACAAATCGCTTGTTAAAACGACTCTGTAGTCCCGAAACTTGATGAAAACTCGGCCCAGGATGTTTTCTGGGTCGCTGATAACGAATCTGGAGTCACTCTTGAAAAATTCACATCAATATGGTCCCAAAATACACCCCACCTCTCCCTAAATAAGGCCCATTTTCAAATATTCCTAAAAATTGATGAAAACTTGGCCCAGGTTTTCAGGGTCGCTGATGACAAATCTTTGGTCAAAATTGGAAAACCCATAGCAGTGGTCCAAATATGCCCCCCAATAACAAATAAAGTCGAAAAGATCATCCATCTTCACTTCAACTACTGTGAACTAGCAGTACTAGCACCATCGGCGGGAAACCGGCTCCGTCCGCCGTAAACGACATCCGCATGGAAGAAACCATGAGATCGACCGGCTGACGCATCCGGTCGCCGCACTGCGGCTGCCGTGCACGATGGCCGCATGGAAGGAACCGTACCTTAAAAGCGTACGCCTCGCAAGCGTGGGGTCGTGGGTTCGATCCACCGATTCACCGGTCTCGTGCATGGCATCACACGTTAGAAGGTAAGGGCTGCGTCTTCCCTAGCTCACACAAGTCTCTCGAAGGCAATCGGTTGACGGAAATATCAATTTTAACAACAATTTTTTTGCCGTGAGAGTTTTCGTTTTCCTGTGGGTACCAAACTCGCTTGTATGACTCAGATTTTCCATAATCTTTTATTAAGTTGAAGATGTACCCAAACTACTCCTTGTTTAATCTGAAATATTCCCTAAAGGGCACCGCGCAATAGCATAGGAAATTGGCCCACAGTGGGACTTGCCTGAAATTTACATATGTTATTGAGTTTCTGATCGATCCTATGACCAATGATTTAGCTTTCATGGCCGTATTTAGTATTGGTGCCCAACAAACAAAAAACAAAATTACAATCGATTAAAAATAAGGAATGCTAACAAACTCAAATGTACAATTTGTTGTGATATCCGCAAAAAGAAACTTTGAAATAGTGGTCAGACGAAAACATTGAAATATTAATGTATTGCTCAAAACGGTTCTGCTTGATGTGATTTAAGTAAAAAATTAAAGCAATTTCTATCAAATCTAGAGATTTGCTATTTTTCATGTTTACATGCCATGACGGCACTATCAATCTATTCGGGACTGAAGTGTAGCTGGTATTGATTCTAAATACAACCAAAAATGACAATAGTAATCAAAATAGTCTTAGAAAAAAAATGAGCAAACACAAATATTATAAGTTGATACTTTTACAGTTTTTGTTTATGTTATTAAAATGCTTGTTAAAATTCTTTGAGTTTAAGTTAATTATTTAATTCATGTTTATTTTTCTGAAATACTCATTTTTAAAAGGTAAAAATGGATCCCATGCAACTATTTCCTTGTAATGTCTGTAGAGTTAGATAATTCAGAAAGCAACTGATCGATTTCAACTATCAAAACGTTGTATTTAATGCTTATTTTTTCCTGTTACTATCTTTCTTAAAAAGCTACAAGATAATGGTGGATTTATGCAGCAGTCGTTCATAAGTTTCAAGTCATAAGGAAGAATATTCGTCAATGATTGGTTGAACCGTTTATTTCAACCAATCATTGACGAATATTCTTCTTTATGACTTGAAACTTATGACTACTGCATAAATCCACCATTAGTCCTACATAAAGTTTATAGGTTAGGCCGGCCATCTTGGATATTGAGATGGCGAACACTGTTGTTATGTACACGAAAAGAGCTATACTCATCTATCAAACGAGCCTTCAACCACTCAAATAGGACAAGAAATGAGAAATTTAGAACAAAATCAATTCGATTCAGTTTTTTGTTTAATTAAATTCTAATAGGAAATGAAAATTGTGGACTTGAGAAAAAAGTGCCATTGTTTATTTGGCACCTATAGTAAATACGGCCCTAAGACCTAAATCATTGGTCTTAGATGATTGGGCTCATAAAAACATTTGATCAGAAACTCAATACCAATAGCATATGTAAATTTCAGGCAAATCCCACTGTTGGCCAATTTCCTATGCTTTTGTGCGGGGGGTTATTTGACTTAATCCTCAAGCAGATGTCGATGCCGTTCTTTGAATATTAGATTTATATTCGCATTGCTCTATTCCAAGTCCATTAACTGCAGGATTTCCTCATCGTCATTTTCTTTTAATGACAAATAAAGTTGGAGAGATCATCCATCTTCATTTCAACTACTGGGAACTAGCACCAGCGGTGGAAAACCGGCTCCGTCCGCCGTACGCGACATTCGCACGGAAGAAATCACAAGATCGACCGGCTGACGAATCCGGCCGAAGCTCTGCGGCCGCCGTGTGCGACGGCCGCATGGAAGGAACCGTACCACGGTTTAGTTTCTTTTTTGTGTAAAACTGAGATGGTTTTCATTTTTAAATATATTGTCCGTAGTGATCAAAAAAATATCTTCTGTAATGATACCAAAATCCTCATAATCATCAGAATGTACGCGTATGTTATTGTCAATACAAGTGGCAGTGTTTAGTCATCCTAGTGAGTTCGTGCATTGTCCCCCGAAAAATGTATTTTTGTGGAATTCTATGTGCCGCTTTACGCGAGCAATTAGAGAATGCAATTCAAAGCTTCAATCAGTGGCTTTTTTTTAATAAGTTTATTTATTTCGTTAAAGACATGAACAAAACGTGGAAAGAAGAATGTTAAGCGATATCGGCAATCCATTATTTGAATTGACGGAAATTAATTTTCAATTTCATTTTCGCCTATCGAGAAATTCATCAGTGAGGACTTTAGTTGAAGTTTGAGGCCCATTTCAAAGCAAGGAAAAGGAAGTAATGTGTAATCTGTTGAAATGAAAGTGAGTGAAGTTTAAATTTGAGTCGGTGATGTACCAGCTCATTTATGTAATTTGAAGATTTTGACGCACACTTTTCAAAGTAATTTCTCAGCTAACATTATCTTGAGTATATGAGTTTGACGTTCACATTGTAGCATGTAAATTTTCGCTAGGTACTTTATTTTGTTAATTTTTAGGAAGCTTTAGAGTAAGGTAGACTTCACCCTGCGGTGACCTACTTTCAATGAGCCTTAACACAACATACCTACACATATGTTCATAGTTGGTTGTCTAACGTCATTCATAGAAATCTTATCAACATTCCCATTCTAATTTTACAAGTTCTCACTACAAGGAGAATAATTAAGTTCTGTATGCACCATTAGAATAAGTCATAGCTTTTCTATTTTCGACTTGTTCTCAGTGAAACTGCATACGTTGTGGTCCTGTTTGGTTTTCCAAGTAGTGCTTTACTGAAAAAGTGTGATCTGTTTTACGCTTTGCAAGTGTCGAACTAAAAATTATTAAAGGTGAATAAGAATTTCCTCAAAAGAAAATATATCCTCCTCACTTTGGCATCCAATGTTGTCTTCAAACGAATTTTCGTGATTTATTCATATGTATGTCTGAGTTCTGGTTATTGAGAAGGTTCATAAGAAGTGTCTTCGAATTATTGTCTCTGTTTTAACTTTTAGGGTTTAATGTAATTATAAACCAAATGTTTTGATTGCTTTCGTGTTTACTTTCATTTTCATTAGTCAATTGTCCGATTTTTCAACTGTCAGCTGTCAACTGTTTCATATTTTGAATTATCAGTGTAGCCAACTTAGCTTTTGGGGTGTCTGATCAGAGACAACCAAAACATCATAATTTTTAAGCTAGTCAGATTGGTCGGTTATGTAACCTAACTTCCTAGATGAAAAAATCATCTCCGAGGTAGATTTCGTTTCCGACTGAGAGTGCAGGTGTCTAGCCATACAGGGGTTCCTGGTTTTGTTCGGCTGACGAATCCTGAATTTGTAAAGTGATCCTTCGTGGATATTCAGTTCTACTATCTCACCATCAACTCCCAAGTCCTGGCTTTTGATAGTTGCCTATCTTGGACAATTTGGCGTTTGAAAACTTTGTACCACGCCGACTTCTTTTTCTACAAGATAAAAACCTTCGCAGAAGGTGAGTTTTCCAACTTTCCGTTTCATCATTTTCATGCTAGCGACTGTTTAGAACAGTTATTCACTAAAAAACATTCATAGGGTTGTTGTACCCGGAGGAATTTAACCCAGGGAATTGTCACGCGTCCTTGCCTGGTTGTGTATCTCACAAGCTTTGGTTGAGCCCCACGTCTTCCTGTTTAGGATAATTATGGTATTATGGCTCTAGTATAGCTGATTTTCTGAAGTGTAGAATGCCTGGTTTCGCCTGATAAAATTCGATTGCTGTCAGATAAGACGAAGCCTTCTTTATTGAAAGTATTCGTAGACTCCCTTCCCTCATCACTCCAGTCCTGGTTGGCCTCGGATCTAGTCCAATATTTTCACGTTGGTGTCACCAGAGGAACAGGTTTTACTCACAATTTTTTATATATGACATCCTACCATTTCAATTTCATTTATTAATTCTTATTCAATATTGATATTCTCCGGTTGAAGTATATATCTTTCAACGATATCTGTGAACCACTACATAGTACTATGCGCTGGGAAAATTGATTTCCTAATATAATCTTACATGTAATGAATGCAACCTCAAATGCAACAGATATCGAATATTGAATATTATTAGAATCACAGTCTTATTTTTGAGAAACTGTTACTCTGTACATTGAAGATTTATTCATGTTAAATGTTTTAGTGTACATTTATGTTTACTTGACAACATCGTCTCTTATAGTTTTGGGTATAACATTTAATTGTTGTTATTCGATTGCTCAACTTCCCAAGTAAGTACTAATTAACATAGATATATTAAAAGTTGCTGCCCCTCTTATTTTTGTGACCGTTCTGTTGTAAAGTATAAACGAACCCATAGTGCCTACAGACGAAGAGGTGCCGTCTGCATTGCTCCTTTCTATTTAACTTTAAAGAAAAGAGGGTTGCAACATCATAAAGTAGAAAATTGTTTAGAGAAGATCGAAATTCACCTACAGATGACATTTCTATGTTTGATATGATTCACTGCCAGAATAGTGAAACGTCGGTCGGTAACGGCTTTCGTTACTTAACGTTCTTCCAAAAGCTCTCTGAACTTTGTGCTCAGAAGTCTGACTGAGTATGTATATAATAGTTGAATAGTTTTGTTCTGAAAGGTTCAGATGATGGATAATGATGAAAATTGATTGTTGCGCTTCGGGTTTCCATTGTCTTGATTGTTTTGAATGATTTTGGTCAGAGCGGTCCGGATGGTGAGGGTGCGGACAACGCTTAGTCGGGTAATTAATGAACTAATTCCCATATGCATACAGTAGAAACCAGGCGAGTGCGAACATATGCCGAATGTAGAGGAATTGACTCTAGCTCACTCTTGTCCAGCTTTGACATCTACAGGGTGATTTATGATCACTTAGGAAAAATGAAACGTTATGCTATTTTATCGTATTATAGAAACACTCCTATAAAATTTTTGCGAAATCCGAGATAATAATAAAATAATATAATAATATACAGTTTATTGAGTACCTAATAATCATTTACATAAAATGGTACATTCGAATTTTGAACCTTCAGTAAACCGTAGACAGTTGAATGAAAAGTATAAAGAGAATTGTGGAAACAATGTGTTGAAATCAAGACCATAAATAGAATTGTAGATGAAATTCAGACAGATTTATACATAGAACACCTCAATAGAATAAATTAAACCATAGATAAAATGGACATATTTGTACAGTAACATAAATTTGTTGATGATTTTGGACAAAATGTACGATATATATATTATAATATATATACTTTGTTACTATTTATGACTGCATATCTATCATTTTGATGAGTTCTTCTCTTTGATATTCTGCAATGAATTTGGTTAATTTCTTGAATTGATAAAGATTATCTGTTTCTGTCAGACATTCTGGTAGAATTAGAAACATTTGAAACATTCTTCTTGCAAGATGTGTAAAGCTTCGTAGACCAATTCTTTTGTATTTTGTTTCTTCGTGAATTTTTGTAGTTCCGATTTATTCTTATATTGATTAATAACGATGGAGCGTAAGATTAATTATTTATATTGAAAACCTGTGCATCAATGTAGAGATGTTTGGATGGATATATATAGTTTCTGCATTATCACTTTTAGATTTTTTTTGGGATCATATTGATTTTTCTCAGATGTGTATTCATAGCTCGATCCCACTCTAAGATTCTATAATTGAGTCCAGAACCAACTAGTACGTGATAGACCATTTTGAGTTCATCTTTATCTAAAAATGCCTCTGAAAAGTTCGAATTTTTAAATTAAATACCTGAGATTTCTGCTAATATTTTCTATATGTTATCTCATCTCAAGTGTTTGTCTATAATAGTTATGCCCAAATATTTAATATTGCCTGTCCCTACAATTCTGCGATGACAATTTATTTTCAGAGTGTCGTAGTCTGGCAAGGTACTATTCAGACAAGTAAATATAATAAATTTAGTTTTTCCGAAGTTTATTGTTAGTAAGTTATGGTAAGTTATGGTCCATCCAATTCTTTTAGATTTTCAAGTCAGCTTCTGCTGAATGTTTGAGTTCCCTCCACCTATTAGCTTTATAAAGAATGACTGTGTCGACAGCAAAACCCATTTTCTGTGGACAACTATTTATTTTGAATAAGCTGTTCATATAAATAGTAAAAAACATGGGTCCCCGTACGGTCCCTTGAGCTACTCCACATATTACTTCAACTGCATCATTCAGACTATGTTTCATTTTGACATATTTCTGTCTATAAAATAAGTAGCTTCTCATTAGATCTAGCTGCTTCCAACATGTCTTGTCTATTATGTTAGTTAATTGGTCAATGAAAAGTTCAGGCTGTATATTTTCGTTATGTGCCTCATATATTTGTATCCAATCTCCGTTTATTATTCTTTCTTTAAGATTGTTGACGTCTGTGTACTTTCTGTAGATATGAGGATATATTGAAAAATTTTCAGCCTACTATAGAACCAAACAAAATTTCAATGTCAAAATATTTTATTACTCAACATATTCTCCTCTTAATTGGAGAAATCTATTACAGCAAACTTGCAACGTCTCTAGACCTTTCAAAAAAAAATGTAATGTAATGTAGTAACAATTCGGTTAAAGAAGTCTACATCGTTTCAAAATCGAGCACAGATCGAACGCGATGCTACTACCCTTGCTCGCTTTTGGTCAACATTCAAACATTTGGGATCCATTTTGCAGCAATTTTTCTGATGTCCAAATTGACGTGAACTATATGATGAACGCGTTCGTATGAAATATTCAGTGCTTCAGATATCCGTTTTAGCCCAATTCGACGGTCTGTTAAAATCTTGTCATGAACTGCATCGATATTTTCGGAGACTGACACAGAAACTGGCCGTCCCGATCGGTCATCATCTTCAATGGAAAATTTACCTCTTTTAAAGCTTGCAGTCCAATTTTTTACGGTCGCATACGAAGGACATTGATCACCAAGGGTATTAAGCATATCTTCGTAAATCTGCTTACCTCTTAACCCTTTTGAATACAGGTACTTGATGATGGCTCGATACTCCAATATTTCGATTTTCACAATTTCGGTTGACATACTTTTTCTTTTAATTTATTGCGTAACTCTGGTTGACTTTTTTGACGCCAAACTTTACACTGACACTTCTAATAAGTCATTGTTCGTTGCTATGGTAACGCAATATTTTGTTTATGCAGGGAACTGGTCTAGGCTAACTAGATATCAATACATCCTCGTATATGTCAAAATAACTAGCTCTCTCTTAGGTGATTTTCCCGACTGTTATTTTCAATACCACTGGAAAATGATTAGTTATGCAAGTTTTAAGATCTTCGGAAAGACATTCTTCGTTATAACGTTTGGTTTTCAGAAATGTATAATCTATACTTGATTTGGAGTTGTTATATATTCTTGTGTATGAATGTACTCGGATCATGGATTTAAAATTGAAGTCACTCAAAAGATCTAGGTATTCATAATTCATATGATTATTTTAGCCATTCTCCGTATATACGCTACTGAATCGCGTTTTGACTATCTGCCAACGATCTCCCGATATTCAATGTCTATGACTGATCCAGGCATATCAGTCACCCCATCTCGAATGAATTACTCTTAGAAAATGTAAGCTTTTATGGAATAAGGTGTGTGGCACTTGACTTCATAAGCTCCTACCTTGAAAATAAATGAATAGAATGATGTGTCTTCCAAGTATCAACATAGACCATAGTGTACCACAAGGCTCCGTTTTGGGTCCACTCCTTTTTATTATATACACGAATGATATTTTCCACACTATTTCTCCAGGCTTTTGTGTGTGGTACGCTCACGATACGATACGTTCATCCAATTCCACGAAAATATATCTGCATAGAACGAAATCTCCATTAATGTTGACGGTTGAGCGGAATTCTGGTTGAGAGCAAACAACCTAAACTTCGACAAGAGCGAATCTCAAAGAAGATCTGCTCCCCTATAAATCATTCTACCTTCATATAACGCTCTTTTCCACTCTCATTTGAAATTCGGAATTATCTCATGGGGAACTCTCCTCATTGTGTTAAACGTTTGATGGCTGATGCCCACTATAATATCTCATACCAAGAGCTCTTCAATTAGCTAACATGTGGATAGAGAAATCTGAATCTCGTTCTGTCAACCTCTTAAGGTCCACTTATAGAAAACAATGAAATGAAAATTCAATTTTGTGCTAAATTTTATTGGAATTAATGAAAATATGGATTCACAAACACAAGAATAAACATTTTTCATTCCATAAAAAAATAAATAATTTTTCAGTTTTGGTACTATATTATATAAATATAAATATGGAATTCGGTCAAACAGTTTCTCTTCTTATTGATACAAAGATGTACGTCACATTTTATGCTATGAAAATATATTTTCAATCCACAATTTGGTTTTTTATACTTCTGCCTTTGTTCTTTTTCGCACGGGAAGTGGCCTACTTTATCTGTACGCACGGTAATTGCCTTTGTTTAACTTATCTTTTCTTGAAACTCTCTTTTGATACTCCAACTTGGTCTTTCCCTCTTTCTTGAATTTATGTTGTTTCCTGAATGACAGATGCATTCTGCCACCTCGCCCATAAAACCAAGATAATCTAGAATGTCTTTTTTCTGCAATCCTATGTTTACCATGTCGATCGTATACCGTATCCAAACAGTGACTATGACCAAGTCAATGAAATGGAAAAAAAAATCTTCAAACACCACTTTCGACTTCTCAGTGCTATTTCGTAATAGGATATGAGTCCATCTAGCAAATCGACCCCACCCATGAATTGATTGTATTGTTTTTTCATGATTGGACGCAGAACGTCATTTCTTGTTTTGATTACTTGCACTAGTACTTGCTAAGCAAACTCTTATTGTCAAACCATTCCAAAGCGATTGTTTGTGCTGTGGTCTTGTACTTCGGAAATGTACCTTGGCCTCGTTTTTTTTCACGATTTTGTCGTTAGAAAATTCTAGAGCAGGAATTCTGTCTTTTTTCATTGTGCCCAAACAATAAATCCCATCTTTTTGCAGAGTGGCGAGGAGTTTTATAAAAGTGAACCAGTTGTCGGAAAACAACAGATAACTTTTTTGTTTTGGAATCATAGACGCCTGACGAAGTACTATATTGCCGCTGGCACCTATATCTTCTTTACCAGATACCGGTAGTATGTTTCCTTTATGAGAGTTATGGATCAGACCACCACAATCACATAAACCAAAAATCTTGTAGCTCCATTTATTTGGCTTATTTCGGTTGTATTGCTTCAGTGACGAATTTCCTTTGAGTGGCACGATGTGCATCCACACACAAAATTTGTGGATTTGTTGGTTAAAAAATGTTTGCTGAAGATCATCTAGAAATGGTCGAAGTTTGAAAAATTCTCAATTCTGATCGTGTGTGATCAGATGTTTGTTAGGATCAACCTGACAAACATATAAATTGCTCTTTACTACTATCAAATGCAGTAGGTAAATTTGAAAAAAAAAACATCTCAAATTAATATATTGGCTTCCCTATTTCCGGTCCCTCTTCTATGTCTTGATTGTCTTGTGATGTAAACTGTGGATTGAGTGAATTATCTTCATGCCTCTCACTTCAGTCTACTTATACTTTTGTTTTCCTCTAGCAGATACATGGCTCAGTGGCTCATCATCTTCTGAATCAGAAACAGAAATATCTCCTTCATCAGTAGATGAAGCGTCATTGGTGTTTGAGTTAGGTGTGGCGTCCTATCTGAGAATGCGGGAATGTGGAAAAGGACGATCCCGCAAGAGATCCCAGACATGAGAGAGTAGGAAGAGAAAAGGGTGATGTTTCCCCCTGAAAGCCTGGTCTGTTTTATAGACGTCCAAACTGAAGCAGGAGTTTACGTGGAAAACGGAGATGAAAAAGCATATGCGCTAGCTAGGTTATCTGGCAACAGTTTTCCAAGCAGAGGTATATGCCATCCAGGAGGGAACCAGAATAGAAAAGATGAGGTCTGGCCCAGAGAGACATGTATATGTCTGCTAGGACAGTCAGGCCGCCATCAGAGCTCTGAATGCAACTAAACCAGATCAAAACTGGTTCAGGGGTGCAGAGATGTCCTGGAGAGTCTTGCGACTGAAAAAGAAATAACGCTGATGTGGGTCCCAGGCCATGCAGGGATTGAAGGCAACTAGCAGGCGTACCAATTAGCCAAGCAAGGAGCCAGGTAACCCTACTTCGGGCCCTATGCCGTACTCGGCATGAAAAGGAGACAAGTAATAACGGCACTAAATGAGTGGGCCGTTGATACATTAGGAAAAGACTGGAAATGGATAGACGGCTGCAGGCCGTCAAAGCAAATGATATGGGTGCCCGAGATGGCAAGGACGGCTAAGATATTGAAGTTAAGCCGCAAAATACTTTGACTCTTGGTGGGAGTTCTAACCGGCCACTGTGACCTCAGAAGGCACCTGGCTCTCATCAGAGTTGAGGCAGACACACTATGCGCGGAATGTGGTGAGGAGGAGGACTCCTTCCACTTCCTCTGCGAATGTGATATTTATGGCAGGATCAGAAAAAACGTCTTTGGAGCTGTAACTATTGAGGAGGAGAAATTGCACTCATTGCAATGGAAGGAAAAGGGCCCACTGGGGCCTAGTCACTGACACTTGCGTCCCCCACCCATTACCATTATCATTAGGAACATAATCATCATCAGAGTCGCTTAAAATTTCATCTTTGCTACCGCTTAGTAGATCAGCCATATCTTTACTGAAGGGGAGATTCATTGACAGTGTATTACATGATTAAAATTCTCATTGTTCCAAATCAAGAACTAACTAACTGAATGTTGTTTCAGATTTGGAAAAAAAACTTTATTCAAATTTAGCTTGAAACTGTTCCTATACAACCAACCAACATACCTGAATTTGATTCTCACTCAATGTTGATGAGAAAAACCAATAAACACTGCACGGAAACAAGCCACGTGTTTCGACTACTGGCACTTAGATGGCGCGAGATGTCTGTTCAATGCATGTTATTCTTTGTTCCAATTCGGGAACAGAGGTACACTATGGAAAACGATACAAAATCAATCAATTGAGCTGGATTTATAAACTTGCCGTTCGCCGTTGGAGTTGGCGTTCGCGCTGGCGTTCCCAATTAAAAGTACAGAAATCCGTAAGATCATTTATATCTACCGTCGGCGTTGCCGTTCGCCGTTGGGCTGACGTTCAAGTTAAATGCATTTTAAGTCGGACGCCAGCGCGAACGCCAACTCCAACGGCGAAAGGCAAGTTTATAAATCCAGCTTTAGTCTTTCGCCTCTGTTCCCACTTAGGAACATGAGACCTTGATAGCTTAAGAAAACGTTTAAACGTTTCCTCGAAAATTGCAGTTTATATTCGGTAGAGGACTATTTAGGTTATGAAATTTCTGATTAAGAAGTAATGTATAGTATCTTACAAATAATAATTTTCATTCTCCGACTGAGTTTAGCGTTCAATACTTTTCCAAATTACGTTCATGCAGTTTTTATTCGACATTTCATTTATTATAGTTTCCGTCCACTTATAAATGTCTCACCTATGCATTTTTTTTTGTGTATGAGTCAACTCATGAATATAAATGTCTTACTTATGTTTTTATGTCCATGTGAAGGATGTATTTTCCTCAGTTCTGATTCCACCTGACATGCTAAAAATATATGTATATTCATAACGTAGTGAAATAAACAATCTAATCTAATCTTACAATTGTGCATGCGGCATGTCATATTCAGTTTATTGTTTATGTGTTTACTAAGACATTATTCTGACGCATTTTCATTAATGGATCGTTCAAAAGGCATTAATATATGTATGGCTTCATGGTAATGTGTGCTCAAAGGAACATTGTGTTCGCCTACATGAGAGCAACAAGGAATGTGTCAGAATTGAAGACATTGAAGATGGAATGTTAGAAAAAAACAGGAATATGAAATATGAAGGATCCTGCATACAATTTTACAAGAAAGCATTGCAAAGAGTTCCTTGTAGAAAAGTTACAGATATAATTCAGCTGTCGTGTGAGACAGTAGTGGTTTCCTTTTATACACTTTTATATACTATACTTTCGTATAGGTTTTTGCTGGAAATTGGATGAAAAAATCCAAAGGGTCGTTCAATCAGAATTCTGGGCCCTCCTGCGCTAAAAATCAGAAATCCGATCAGAATTATTCCAATGAGGTATCATGAGGTGGCGAGATATCATAAGGTGGCTGATTCCATTCAGTCATTCTGAGGGGTGGTGTGATAGAGAGAGGTGGTCAGTGATAATGTATCCTTCTTATCCCCTCAGTGGAATAAAATGTACGAAATTCATATTTTTTGTCACTACTCGTATATAAGTGACAAATTTTTAGATTTGATTATCCAAAATAACGTTCTAGAACATGCCTCTCTATGGGAAATAACCTTCTTTTACTAAAACGAGAAAAGTGCTTTTATATGTCGCCAACTTTATATACAATTTTACATTATACAGGGTCTTTCACGACTAGCGTTCGTTAGGAATATATAGAGAACCCTTCAAAATAAAAACTTAAAATTTTTTGATAATTAATTTCACAATGCGGCCTTCTCAACTGGAATATTACGAACTTTCGGTCTCTTTCCCTTACCTATGCCGGAAGTAGATAGCAACTTCCTTATTTACAATGGAACACAAATGTATTTCATTACATTCTCCAATTTCTCAGCGGATATTAGGCCCACTTTGTGTAACAATATGCCTACACCCAAATTTGTTGGTTTTCGAAAAAAAAAAATTTTCTGCAAAATTTGACAGTTACTACTACTCCGAAAATATCATACCTTATAGACAGTAACAGTTGGAAGTGAAAAATTTCACAGAATAATACCTGAAGCCTCAAGTCATGAACAGATCCATCAAATTATCAAAAATAATTTACAGGGTTGTCCAATTTTCGACCTAAATCACAAAATCGAAAAAACTGATGAAACACCTTTTTCAAATTTCATTATTCTATTATTTTTGGATACTATGGAAATACACCCCTAGCAAGATATATCCGATTTAGGGAAATATTTGAAATTTAATTCATCCGAAGCAAAATCAAATAAAGAAAGATTTGAAGACAATTGAAGTTACAACAGATATGTCACATTTGATGATAATTGACGTGTATTGCCTGATTCTCTATTTGTGTGCAAAATGTCTCGTTTGGGGCGAATGCAGTAAGATAATCAACAGAACTTGTCGTGTTTTCGCAAACGATTCCCAGATTTACACAGACGTAACAAAAATGTTCTGAGAAACTGCCGTGATTTTGGATCTTTTTCGTTTATCACCAACTAAGTAAAAAATACTGTTGTATATTCAAAGTCTACTTCACTCAAAAATAATTTATTTAACGAAATACAATGATTCAATAACACTCTAATTTACATAACAATCACGGAACTAGGTATTTATATTCGACTTTCACTTCACTGACCGACCGACCGTCTGTGTGGTTCTGTTTATATACACGATTCATCTTCCTAGAAATTTCGAGTAATTCTCGAATCGTCCAGATTCTTTTCGGTGCAAGCGCATCGACAGTCATTCGAGGTCATTCGCTGATTACGTGATTGATCAGGTCACAATACCCTTAAACAATAAGGACAATGAAATTGTAGTTTTGACCTACATCGCAGATTATCCAGAAAATTTGTTGAAAGACGCAGAAAATTCACTTAGAATTTCAGGTGCTTCAATAAACTGGATTTTAATCAAACATAAGTAGCATCCCTTCAAATATGACAAGTTTGCACTAGTGGACTTTTGCGAATTGTTTCGTATCAAGATATGGGAGGGACCATGAATGGTTCATGAAGAACATGATATGGACAGATTAGCCAAATTCGCCAAGAATGGTATGTACCTACAACCGTCAAAATAGTAATTTTTGGGCAGCTGAAAATCCAGAGCTTGTTCGCCAGCGCAACTTCCAGGATCCATGGAGTTTCAATGTTTTTTGTGCTATAAAGGATAACCGAATTTTATTTTTATATCTTCATGATAACTATTTCAATAGCGATAGATATTCGCTTATAATTAGAAATAATACCATTACTAGTTATGAATGAATGAATGTTTATTCAAGAATTGTATACATAACATTAATATTATTACAGAACACATAGTATAAAATTTAGATTGAATAAACACAGCTAATCGCTAAAGAATACTCTTGAGAGCGATATGATTAGGAATTATAATAATAGTACCGGTAAACTTAATTATAGACAGTATTAGTATGGTTAGTATAGTTAAATAGCATTAAAATTTTGTCTTAAAAAAGTATAACAAAAGTGTAAGTTGGAAGTGAAAATAAAAATAGATCAAGTGGTTATTAAGAACAGGAATTAGAGTCTTTCTCAATAATTATATGTATTCGAAACATCCACATACTGATGAATTTGCTGTCGAGGATTCTGTAACATCCACAGCTTTATTTTCGTTTTAAATGTATGAATTGAGATAATGTTTTTATATTCGTTGGGTATAACAGTGTACAGTTTTGGCGCTAAGTATAAGTACGATCTTTTCAGTGTATTTTTTTCAGGTCTAGGAATTATAATTTTATTTGATTTATTTCTTGTGTTATGGTTATGTTGGACGTATTTCAGATCATTTTTATATTTATATTGTCTAGAAGTTACCATGAGAAAGAATATTTGCCTATGTTATTAACATCTGCGATTCTTCATATAGCTGACCATAAGGATGATTTGGAGGTTTACTGTATATTATTTTGATGTCTTTCAAGTACAAATTTGCAGCTGCTCCCCATGCTACTATTGCATAACTAACATGACTCTCAGCCAGAGAATAGTAAATAATTTTCATTTGATCGAGGGTGAGGATTTTTTTCAAATATTTGAACTCAGATAGTATAAATCTTATTTTTTTTGACTTGATTTATTTGGACATTCCACTTCAAATGGATATCGATATATGTACCAAGGTATTTGGTATCTGATGCTTTTTTGATTATGGTAAGAGTCCCGTTGTTCTGGATAGTCAGCGTTTCATATTCTGGCAAGTATCGAGGATAAGAAATGAATGGAATGTAGTTCGTTTTATGGATATTCACTGTCAGAAGGCGATTGTTGAACCAATTGATTATTTTAATGAAATCAGTTACGGCAGTGTTTTTTAGGGCTCTCCAATTATCGGCGCTATATATTACTGCCGTATCGTCTGCAAAGCTAACAGCATCACCCTCAATACCAAGTTGGAATAGATCATTGATATAAATATTGAATAAAATGGGACCTAACACGGTACCTTGAGGAACTCCATAAACAACATCTTCAGTAGGACTGAGAGTATCATTAATCTGTACCATCTGTTTCCCGTTTGTTAAATAGCTTTCTAGCAGTCGATAGGGTGTTCCTCTGAAACCAATATTTTCTAAGATGTTCAGTAGCTGTTGGTGACAAACGGTATCAAACGCTTTAGTTAAATCGATAAACATGCATAATGTCGGACATTTTTCATCAATTTTTTTCTAATTTTAGATAGAACGTAGGATATCGCATCTTCCGTTGATTTGTTTTCTCGAAAACCGAATTGTTTGTTTGACAAAATTTTATATTTATTCAGATAGCTGCTGATATGGGATTTCCGAACTCTCTCAAATATCTTTGCTAAGTTAGATAATAGTGAAATTGTTCGATATTTGCTGGTGTCTAGTTTATCTCCTTTTTGTGGATTGGTCTGATTATAGCATTCTTGAAGGCTGCAGGAACTACGCCTGAATGAAAGCACCGGTTTATTATAAAAACAAGTGGTTTGGAAACACTTTGAGATACTAGTTTTAGTATTTCTGTAGTAAGTCCGTCTATTCCTGGGGCCTTTTTGTTTTTCAGATTTGAAATGGTTTTTACTATTTCTATTTCATCAGTTTCAGAGAGAAAGAAGGATTGTAATGTTGCCGCTTCGAGATGGTGTTCTATGTTAACTTTTTTTTAAATAACATCTGCCAATCCTTTCCCAACGTTCGAGAAATATGCATTGAATTCTCTCGCAATATGGTAGTCAGTTTTGAGTATAGCTCCAGTTTCAGCTCTGATTTCTGAAATCTCTTGCTTGTTATGTTTGTTTTTGGTGATTTCATTGACACATCTCCACAGTCCCGATGAATCTGATTTGTTTCGGTTGATTTCATTTTGGTAGTAACGCCTTTCAGTTTCCTCTATTAATATATTCAGTCTGTTCCTAAATTTTTTATACTTTGATGTATTTTCTTCATTTGGGTCTCTTTTCATTATTTTATAGAGACGGTTTTTGTTATTTATTGAATTAACCAGCGCTGCTGTTATCCATGTCTTCCTTTTCGTTTAACATGTTTTTTTCTTCGTGATTGTACAGTTATTGATGTGATATTTCAATTTTTCAATGAAATTATTGGTACACATGTCAGCATCATCAGTCGTATAAACTTCTTCCCACTTTTCTTCGTTTACTGCAAGTATCAATATTTCCCTGTCCAAATAACTTTTGGTAATAGTTTCATCTTTCCTGTTTTTCTCTTCAGCTAAACTTACTTGGGCAACTATCATGTAATGGTCAGTAGTATCGGACTGCAGTATAGCTGATTGTATATTGTGTATTTGTTTTGGTTTTTCAATAAACATGTGATCAATGCAAGATTTTGACTCCCCTTTTTCCCTGGTGTATTTATTGATTGCTGATATGAATGCATTCTCACCCAGGATATTCAGGTAATCTTCTATATATTCTTCGTGGCCTAGGATATTGATGTTTATGTCACCAACAAATACGTAAAAGTTGGCAGGCTTTTCATTCAGGTAATTTTCCAGTTGTTTGTTGAAAGTATCTACGCATGTTGACGGGGGCCTATAAACAGATGTTGATAAAAAATGTACATCAATGAACTGTGAATTTATTTCAATAACCTTCAAGTCACCAAAGTGATGTAATCTATGCCTTTTTTATATACATTGGCGTACCATCATTTTGATTGATAGTTCTTGCACAGTACACATAGTTATAACCTTCGATTTGGTATAAAGAAAAATCATCAACTTGCCATGTTTCTGAAAATACTATGAAGTCTAATTCAGTGTCGATCTGACTGATTAGGATCTTGAATTCATCTAAATTTTTGTTGATGATATTTGCATGAAGAATGTTGCGAACTTGTCTTTCAGTGTTAATAAGCATTTTGTTTAGATCCGAAACAGTTTCAAACAATTGTGTTTCTACTGATTCAATCTCGAAATATTTTATATAATTATCCATTTTCCTGTTCTCTGGTGATTAATAGTGCCAAGTGATGAGGTATAATAATATCGATTATTAATGGAAACAACTATAATTTGTAGAATCTATTCGGGAATGATAAAAGTATATAAAAATACAATGCAACTATGCTAGGGACTAATAACGACAATTACATTACATACAAGACAAACAAAATATTTTGTAGTTTTATTGAGGTTTTATAGTAGCATTAACGATTGCTTTGGGGCCTAGTTGTGTAGCGTTTGTTTGGTTTTTCCTTATTTGTTTCCACTATCTTTGGTTCTTCCTTCTTGGCAGGCTCCTCTTTCCTTCTGGTGGTCTCCTTTGTAGTGATTGGGGTTGTAATACTCTCCTTATCTAGCTTAGCAATGGGGTTGTCGACAGTTGGAGTGGATGGTTCACTGATTGTTTTTCTTTCTGCTTGTGGTGAAACTACTTCAGGGTTCTCTTGTGTATTGATTCTCAGATCATCAACTATGTATTCTACTCCGTCTACTACTAGCACTTTGCCTCTCAGCTTCGCGTTTTTTTGACGTTTTTGGCCAGTTTCAGGTGGTGCAGCAAAAATTTTCTTACTTCCAGATCATTCGGTGTGAGATCTTCAGAAATAGATATACCAGAGTTCTTCAATTTGAAACAGTTTGATAGTATTAGTTTTCTCTCCAAATTCGAGTATAGTGTTACAAGTACTGGCCGTTTGGATGTTTTTTTCTTCCTATTCGGTGGATATTGGTGATATCAAATTCTTCTATTGTAATTTCTAACACATTTCTTATTATGGTTTTTACTGACGAGAGAATATCAGGTTCTTTTTCATCGTCTGCTACTGCTATTCCATAAAATATCAGGTTATCTGTCTTTAGTTTCCTCTCAACTTGGTTCAAACTTTCCCTGAGTTGACAATTTTCCTGTTCCAATGATACTACTTTATTCTCTAGTTTTGTAATTTACTTTTTCACAGAAATAGAGAGAGTACTTAGTTCATAATTTACGTTATCTATTTTGTTGGATAAATTTGAGTTTATTTCTTCCAGAAAGGTATAGACATCATCTAGAGTTTTCTGTTCTTGATTCCCAACTGGTCTGTTCATGTCTACGCCACTGTTAATTTGTATTTCGTTTCGCTAGTGATCTATAATAATCAATGGAATTGCTTATCTTATCTTATCTTATCGCATGCCTTTTTATTTTTCTCCAGCATTAACGTTTTTGTTGGGTATTGTTTCATTAGCTCGCTTCTGAGTTCATTGTGATAAATTATTATTGTCTATCAATATTATTGTGTTTGCTCAGTTATGAATCTTATATTATGAGATTGACACATATTCTAATACTCCTTTCTTTCCTGAACACGGTGGTATATGATTTGTTATTATCAGTCTATTTGAGGGCACGTAAATTTTCGTTTTTCACAGAGCACTTTCAATACATGATGAGACAGACTAATGAAGAAGTTATGGTATCATAAAAATGATTAGCTTAGGTGCTATTTCTCATACTTGACAATATAATGCTTGATGCCATTGGGGTTGTTTAATGGGATGTTCGAAGATCACTGGCTTTGTTAGAATGGGCCGTCTGAATTTCCTCCTCGCTCTCCAGTCCTGATACCACTGGACTTTCTCTGGAAATGTATCGAAGAAAATGTTTATGCGGATCCTGTAAGTGATAAAGAAAACACAAAACAAAGGGTTTTCAATAACTGGGTGGGTGAAAAACTTGCAGTATAACTCCACCAAAATAATCTTTATTGTTTTCAAGAGATACACAGACATATGTTTCGAAGGATTGATCCTTCATCTTCAATGATCGAGAGGGGTAGGTTACATGGAGATCCGAGGAAAAAGAGTAACAATAGAATTGAGAGTAACATAATTAATTGTACTACATACCATTTCATGGTGGAAAAGTTGAATTAGTTTGAAAAAATTTTAACAAGTAGGTACTAAAAGTAATGAATCATAAAAATTCAACAGGTCCTAATTACGACCTGGTCGCATTCAATGCGGGACCCACTGAGTTAGACTGTAAGTTTTTCACCCACCCAGTTCGGTATATCTCACTACCACTGTATGTAACGGATCGCCTTCGTTGGATTGGTTTTCAATAATTTGATTCCTGAATCCATATAGAAAGCTACAAATAGTGGTATGCATAGAAAAGAATCAATTCCTGTTCAGAACAAAACAGCAATGTATTCAAGCATCTGTTGAAATAAACTTGAGTAGACAGAAGAAGAGAGATTATTCAATATCAATAAACAAAGATTGAATTCACCTCTCAGGTAGAATTTTATTTCAATCCATTCATTTTCATTTTGAGTTTCCTTTCCAACAACGACGTATATACAGTGTCCCACTTACCATGCTCACCATGGGTATCTTTTTAATGGTAAGAGATACGAGGTCGGTTAAATGACACCAAATGTGGAGTTTATCAAGGCCAACTATAATGTGAAAAATTATTTTGATGAAATCTATTCGTTTTTTTTTTTATATGCAAATAACAGATTTTGATGATCATTTTCATGTCTCTTGCAAGTGAATTTTGACCCACTTTGGAGGTCCTAAGAACTTGAAATTTGGCAGATGTTCATAAATCCAGTGACGATGCACTATGGAATCTTTATTGAAATAAAAAAATAAAAAAATGGCGGTTCCACCAACATGGTGGACGACATTTGTGATTATGGTCCGATTCCATTCAAAATTGTTATGTGGGGGTTTTTGAGGTCGGAGATCTTGATTTTTTTGTTAAAATTTATAAATTCAAGATGGCGACTTCAAAATTGTTCTTTTTTTTGTATAAATGACGATAACTCTGTTGTTATCAACAAAAAACTTTAACTGTGACATATCATCTGTAAGAGAAAAAAAAATCATAACTAAGTCATAGTGAGCTATGACCTACATTTGAAAAATAAAAGTTGGTGCTGATGATATCTCAAATTCTAGAGGAGTTGGTATACATTTCAAATTTTTTTCGAAATCTCATCGAAAAACTGCCATGAGAATGTGAAATTCTCTGAATCATGATTTTCTCAATATTTTCAATTAATTTCGACTTTCTTCATTATTTTCATAACAAAAAACAGTCTATATTAAATTATTCATAATAAAATATTGGAATACAGAATAACACTATCAAATTAATTTTATAATATTATTTTCATTCTTTTCTACAACTACTGAAAATATTGAGAAAATTATGATTCGGAGAGACTAGTTGTCGGTTTTTCCCAATTTTAGCGGTTTAACGATCAATAAACTACCATAAAGACCATTTTTAAGAAGACAAAAATTAAAATGGTAATTTATAGACCTCCGATATACAAAAAACCACCTGAACAATTGTTTCTGAAAGATAAGGGTATTTTATTCGACAAATGTACCTTAGTCGAAAACTGGTCGTCTTCATCAAACATTTTCTTCCAAGAGGTTACGTTTCGCCGCAAATTGCAAAAACCCGTTTTCAACCCCTAAACTGCATCTCCATTTCATCATTTTGAGTGTTTTCGTGTTCAATAATTTTTTTCCTAAAGTTCGAACATCAACAACATTTTCTACCTGGTCCTTGTCTGTTAACTGTTTTTTCACAAAATTAGAGACACCATTTGAAAAAATCGTGTTTCATCAGTTTTCTCGATGTTATGGTTCACGTGGAAATTTTGATCAACCTTAGAATTATTTTTGAAAATTCGTTGGTCCTATTCATGACTTGTCTGGTGTGATTCTATGAAATTTCAGATTTCCAACTGTTACTGTTTATGAGTTATGATTTTTTTTGGGTAAGTATAGGCATTGTTACAAAAAGTGGGCATAAAATCAGTTGGGAAATTAAAAAATTTAATGAAAAGCAGGGTGTTTTAGTTGAAATAAGGAAGTTGCCCCCTAGTTCCGATATAATGGAAAGAGACCGAATGTTAGAGCTATTTTAGTTGGGAATGCCATATTGTGAAACCCACTATCGCCAAATTTCAAATTTTGTTTCGAATGGTTATCCATATCATCTTTGATCCTTTGCAAAACCTCTTTTAAAACTCACTTACTTTCATAGTGAATAAATCTCTGGAACAGGATTATTTTCCGTGGTTACGCCGATTCATAAAAATGGAAGTGAGACTGATGTTTCAAATTATAGGCCTATTACCCTGATAACGTGTCTAGCTGAAATTTTGGAGAAGGTTATCCAGAGAAGACTGAATATATTTCTCGTCACAATCATGTCACAATCAAAGTATGGATTGAAGAAAAATATGTCTACTCAAGATCCTATGAAAATATCACTTCAAAATATATATCAGTGTTTAGATGAGTCTACACCATCAATTGGTAACTTCATAGATTTGAGGATTTTTGATACTTTAGACTAGTCTATATTACTCAGAACACTACAAGATATGGGTGTAAGAGACATACCACACAACCTCTTCAGAAGGTATTAATTGAATAGACGGCAAAGAGTGAAAATTGATGATGGAATGAGTGACGAAAAAATAATATCATATGGCGTACCACAAGGAACCGTGTTAGCACCAATTCTGTTCAACATCTACCTCAACAATGTATTTCTATTGGATTCTCACTCAAAAATTATCAGTTTAGCTGATGATACAGTCATATTCTGCAAAGAAGATGACTGGTTCAATTTGAAACTCAAACTGGAACACGACTTGAGACAGATGAAGAAGTGGTTTGACCATAGACTATGATCAATGAATTTTGATGAAACGTACTATCTACCATTCAGTAGCTACGATAAATCCTTGCCAGAATATGATATAGCAATATCCGACATGGACGTCAATAGACCTGTCAAAAAAATCGAGTACCTAGGCATAATTCTTGATAATCATTTGAGACGGGATCATCATACGATCACATCTTGTTAAAAAACTACGATGCATTTTGTAAAAATTAAAAAAAATAATTAGCATCCTTAACCATGAACAGAAAATGATGTTGTATGAAAGTTTGGTAGAACCCCACTTAAATTACGGCATAATTGGTTGGGGAGTAGTCTCAAAAACACATCTACGGTCACTTGAAGTCATTCAAAGGGGTTTTCTGTGATGTTTCCTAAAAAAGGATACAGGTACCCTAGCGATCTTCTCTATTCAGAAACTGTAATATTCGACCCAAGACAACTATTTATCATAAATATAATTATGGAACAATATAAATACAGAAACGAATTGATCAGCTATGACTATAACTATGAAACTCGCCACAAAAAACAACAGTCATGCACAAGTCAGTCGGTCGAATAAATTTTGATTACTTAGGTCCAAAACTCTTTAGCCTGCTTGATTCACTAAAAAGCGAACCAAACTCAAGAAACTTTAACAAAAATCTGAAACTCTATATCCTCCTCGTGTAGAAATATATGAGATGATAGGAAAATAAATGCAAAAAATATATTAGCAGTATTCTATTCTGATGTTTACATCTTACTTTACTATACAGGGTGGGTCACGGTCGATGGTGTACCTTAGACGTTTACGGAGAACAGGAAATGGGATCATTCTGAAAATTTGGTTTCTCAAGTAATTGCTCTTGGTCTATCGATCTAAAATATTTTCAGCAATGCAGCGTTGCCGCTTATATCAGAAAGTAGCAGCATCTTTGTTATTTCAAATCACCCTGTATATTACCACATTTTTTAACTTGTCATTCCTTTCTGGTTATTTCTGCTTCAAACTCCCCTATACCTATCTCTAACGGTTTTTGAGATATTGGTTATTTTCCATATTTTTTATCCAAAACATAGCTCGAAATGAATGTTTATTTCTGCGGTATTTGGATTCTTAGGAAGTTGCAATTTTGTGTTTAGTTCATCAAGATCATGTACATTGATTCTGTATAGAGAAGTTTGTTCTGCGTTATACAGAGTCGTTCAAAATTCATGATCTTACTGCTAGATACCAAAAGGGTTGACAGTGCGTTTTTTTAAATGGAACATTCTGTATATTATGAAATATCCTGAAAGATGACTAAATTCCCTTCGAATTGATATATCATGTTCCTATACCTAAATAGCCAGAATTCCGAGATAATAGCAATTTTCACTTGTAATCTCTCAAGTGCTTGAATTATTTCCGGAAATTTTTGGAGTACATGAATTTTCTTTGAAAATTATTCATGTACGAGATAAATTTACGGCAATTAATTCAAGCACGAGGGGGATTCGGTAATTAAATTTCACACCGAGAAATGAAAATCATCCAACAATTCATAAGAAATAACTAACGATGGTTTCACCTGAACTATTTATAACCACTGAAATATTGATATGTAAAATACTTAACAAAATTTTCATCAATAAATGTGTTAAAATTTGGAACAAAAAAAAAAGTTATGTTCTTATCGTGGATTGTGATAAAAACTTGTGACAAATGGTGTATTGAACTTCTTCTGAAATATGATTTCAGAATTGACAATTTCTACAATAATCGTAGAGAAAATATTTTCAGACACATTCCAAATATCTAGTAAATACATAATTATCTCCTTTCATATGAAAACTAGACCTCCATTTGTACATTAAAGCAAAATATCAACTTGTCACACGTCAAATGTTTGACAGAAAAATTTCCACTTATTAATTTCGCCCAGGGTACCCAGGAGGATAAAAATTTCCGGAAATTTTTAAAATTCATGTACTCCAAAAATTTCCGGCAATAATTCAAGCACTTGGGAGATTACAAGTGAAAATTGCTATTATCTCGGAATTCTGGCTATTTAGGTATAGGAACATGATATATCAATTCGAAGGGAATTTAGTCATCTTTCAGAATATTTCATAATATACAGGATGTTCCTTTTAAAAAAACGCACTTTCAACCCTTCTGTTATCTAGCAGTAAGATCATGAATTTTGAACGACCCTGTATAACGCAGAACAAACTTCTTTATACAGAATAAATGTACATGATCTTGATGAACTAAACACAAAATTGCAACTTCCTAAGAATCCAAATACCGCAGAAATGAACATTCAATTCGAGCTATGTTTTGGATAAAAAATATGGAAAATAACCAATATCTCAAAAACCGTCAGAGATAGGTATAGAGGAGTATGAGGCAGAAATAATCAGAAAGGAATGACAAGTTAAAAAAAGCGGTAATATACAGGGTGACCCGTTTGAAATAACAAAGATGCTGCTACTTTCTGGTATAAGCGGCAACGCTGCATTGCTGGAAAAATTTCAAATCGATAGACCAAGAGCAACTACTTGAGAAACCAAATTTTCAGAATGATCCTATTTCCCGCTCTTCGTTAACGTCTAAGGTACCATCGACCGTGACCCACCCTGTATAATCTGACTTCTTTACATAATCAGATTTCAAATCATAACATCTCTAGATGTCTATATTTCCACATTTTTATATTTCTACAAATTAACTTCTACACATTTTAAAATTTTTACATTGTTACGTTTCTACATTTTTACATTTCTACATTTTCTTAGTTTCACATAAATTTTTTTTTACATTTTTATATTTTGACATATTTACTTTTTTACAAACCTAAATTCATTAATTATCCAACTTGCTATTATTGGCAAAAATCCTATTTATTTCCTAAGAATGTCACTTGTGCTTTTTAATCCTTTCTCAAAATTCTTGTTAGCAAGTAAATGAATTATTGTTATTAACATTGCATGTATATATGTAATTATTAATATTTTCAATTATTATGTATTTTATTGCACAATCTCATTAAATGAGATTGTATTTATTTGTATTGTATACTTACAAATAAGCAGAATCTTTCTGCTTCGTAAGCTGTTTCAATTTATTCACCAACTAATGTAATATTAAAAAATGTTCTGTTGCTGTCTTAAAATTGAGAGTGAATAAATTATTATTATTATTGTTAACATTGTTAATATTGTTATAACCGTCAACCGATTGCACCCCTACGCGCAACCCTCGGAAGTCTTCGAGAGACTTGTGTGAGCTAGGGAAGACGCAGCCCTTACCTTTCACGGTGTGATGCCATGCACGAGACCGATGACCATGCGAGGCTTCGAACCTTGGACCCTTCGCTCCAAAGGAGAACGTTCTACCAACACGGCCACCACGCCCATTGGCCCATTATATTATTATTATTACTTCAATATGTGCTTTGTCACGAAACATTTATTTTGCGGATAATGTAAAATGATAATTAGTACTACATAAAGATTTCTGTAAAAATTCTTATGTATTACTATATATCATTTTACAGTCTCTTGTAAAATAAATGTTTCGTGATATAGCTCGTTTTGCAGTATCCACGACAATTTATTCGCTTGTCGTGAAAGACCCTGTATATTATGAACACACATCACTATTATATCGTCGCCTTGAACTTTCAAACGTTTTTGTGGCATTATACTTTAGCTGAGTTGTAGGAAAAACTCCGAAGATAAATCGCTGTAAAATATCTAGAGATTGGAGGAATGTGTCTATTGCGTGTTATATCATTATGATATAGCGCAACCAATTTATAACGGAGATAGAACTGTGTTTCGGATACCAAAACTTTATGAGTTAAGATGATAAGGTGCATTTCTCTCAAAAGTTTCATTTTTATTAACCCGAGCTTTCGAAGGAGGAACAAATGGTTTCATACTCAATACCATACGAGAATCTCGCTCATTGAGGAAAATAGTAAAAATCAATTTGACTTATGTTCATAGAAGACAAATTGTCCGCCCTCATGAAATATTTCGCGATATTGTGTCAGGGGCGAAATTTAGAAAAGGATAGCAGTGAATGTGCATTGATGTTTCACGCCACTACATACCCGGGAGCTCAGTTGGCGTAGGTTCGACAATAAAAATTGATTTCGATAAGATTGAAATGTGGGGTATAATTTTCCGGAGTGCCACGGATTTATCGCCAGTGAAAAATCCGAAACCACCCTCAAGGAATGGGATAACTCACTGCACTAATATTACAAAAATATTGAACGATACATACCTATAATGGTATAAAAATAATATATAAAAATGTAGAGGTTTTGTTTGTTTGAATGTTTTAGACGATGTAGTAACTTGATTACTTATATTTCGGACGTCCATCATCTTAATGGTTGAAAGATTTCTATCTCTTTCAAATTTTTTCACAACGTTTCAATTGCTTGAATCTGCAATCGTCTTCTGGTGAATAGTGACAAAATCAGATGCTACGCGAACTTTTATAGGTCTATAATTAAAGTGTAATTACGCGCGGTCTTGTGGCGCGCGTGGTTTCGCTCTTTTTCTCCCTCCAAAACGGTCCATGAGCGGTTTCCATACGTTTTTAATTTCCACGCTTGGTTGACTGAAGGCACCATTGGCTTATATGTAGGTAGTTTCCATAAATTTCCGTTTGAACCAATGTTCCTCTCTATGAAGAACACTAGCTTCGTCCCAGAGAATTCGGTGGTGTTTCGTCCAGGCGTGGTCAGCAATTCCCGATTTTGATGTTTCCCCTCGTTGAGTCCACTTTTTGTGTTCGGCTATTCTTACTGATAATGGCCTCTTGGTCTCTCCGATATTGGAATCTCCACATTCACATGGGACTTTGTAAATACAGTTTTTACTGGATTCTGTTGTGTTCTCTGGTTTCGTCTTGGTGAGGAAGCTTCATAAGGTACTGCCGGATTGAAAGCAACTCTTGATGTTTCTTCTCCCAAGTTGATGGACTGCCGATGGGATCTTCTCTCTCTCCAGTAATCGCCAACATATACATGGAGTAGTTCGAGGAATTGGCTATCAGAGAGGCGAAATACAAACCAAAACTATGGCTAAGATACGTAGACGACACCTTTATCATTTGGAACCATGGAGATGAACACCTTGGGGAATTCTTCGCCAGAATGAATAACATGAGGGATTCAATCAAATTCACAATGAAAAAGGAAACTAACAGTACCCTATCGTTTCTCGATGTGAAAGCTGAAAGAACAGACACTGGAATCCTCACCTCTATTTACAGGAAGAAGACACACACAGGACAGTACCTCAACTACGGCTCTAATCACCCAAACTCCACAAAGAGGGGAATCGTAAGAACGTTGGTGGAGAGAGCAATGTCTATTTGCAACAACCAGGAGTCATTGGAGGCGGAAATCAACCACATCAAAAAGGACCTACGCCGAAACAGATACTCTGAGAAGCTCATAGGAGAAGTTCGGAAACAACTCGAAAAGACCAAGACAACCGAAGAAAGACCACAAAACCCTGTTCTCATTCTTCCCTATATCAGGGGAATCTCCGAGAAGATCAGAAGGATCGGAAATAAATATAACATCAAGAGTTACTTTCAATCCGGCAGAACCATACGAAGCTTCCTCACCAAGACGAAACCTGAGAACACCACAGAATCCAGTAAATACGGTATTTACAAAGTCCCATGTGACTGTGGAGATTCCTATTTCGGAGAGACCAAGAGGCCATTATCAGTAAGAATAGCCGAACACAAAAAGTGGACTCAACAAGGGGAAACATCAAAATCGGGAATTGCTGACCACGCCTGGACAAAACACCACCGAATTCTCTGGGACGAAGCTAGTGTTCTTCATAGAGAGGAACATTGGTTCAAACGGAAATTTATGGAAACCACCTACATAGAAGCCAATGGTGCCTTCAGTCAACCAAGCGTGGAAATTAAAAACGTATGGAAACCGCTCATGGACCGTTTTGGAGGGAGAAAAAGCGCGAAATTACGCGCGCCACAAGACCGCGCGTGATTACACTTTAATTATAGACCTATAAAAGGTCGCGTAGCATCTGATTTTGTCACTATCCACCAGAAGACGATTGCAGATTCAAGCAATTGAAACGTTGTGAAAAAATTTGAAAGAGATAGAAATCTTTCAACCATTAAGATGATGGACGTCCGAAATATAAGTAATCTAGAGGTTTTGTCTTACCTTATGCTTGGATAACTTGGATCAGAATAAAAGAAATAGACATGTCCCCTACCTATTAAATATATTGATTGATGTTACACATTCTGTATGTGCACAGTTCGGTTCACGATACAAAATGAAGTTAAATTAAGATATGGCACCACCAAGAAGAATTTCAGTGTACGCTATGATTGAGAGTAGTGTATCGTTTTAGCATATCAACATCAAAACCCTAGTGAGGGCTATGTCGGTGACGTCACGATGATAGCTTACAATTAGTAATATGCGTTAGGGGCTAAAATCTTAAGGTAAACTTATCTGATGGAAGATATATTTTCTCGATGAGGCCAGTTCACCAGTTGTAGTTTATGAATCCAGTGCCTTAGTGAGTATCGGTGCGCAGTGGGTACGACACAATCAATCGGAGTACGTGTACAGATGGTACGAATACCATCGACGGGGAATACCAATAATAGGGGACGAACAACAGATGAACAAAGGAACAACCACAGTTGAGCAGGAACAGTGGAATAATCACAGTAATAGCAGTAGAGCAATAATAAACTGTAGTGGGAACAACGGAAGGCCCTCTATTAAGTGGGAGGGTTCAGGTAAAACCTTTGTTGGTCTGTTTGCTATCTGATAGCTTATTTTTCGTTCCAATGGTTTTACCGTTGAATAAATGACTACAGGCCCATAACCTCAAAAATCCACATAGCGAAGAGAGATTTTCTCGAAAATATTCAGCGTCAAATATCGCAAACAATATGAGAAAATCTTCAGATATGAATATTCCAAGATGCAATAACAATGATCAAAATTTTATTTGGTGTAGGAAAATTCAAAATAGGTTAGTTGCCAAGATGTCAATCTCATCAAATATCGATCCGGAAAATGCCACTCAGATGACTCGGACGTCAAATTCGAAAAGTGTCACTATTAGACAAAGGCGCTTCCTTGCTTGTTCGTGTTCTACGAGATCAGTCCAAGAACTACCTAGAGCTACTCAGAGCTGCTCCTTGGGACAATTGGACGACTCAGGTGGATATAACTACGAAAGATTCAGTGTTGCCAACTGAATCAAGACGGAAACGCCAGCCTTGTTCAATCTCAGAACCAAACACGAACAAGGTCAAGGATTCGAAAGTGAAGTACCTCAATTGCACAGAATAGAGACAGAGAAGGAATTTTACGGTTTTGTATTCTAAACACAAAACAATAGATAGACTAATGGTGGATTTATGCAGCAGTCGTAAGTTTTAAGTCATAAGGAATGATTGGTTGGAATGAACGGTTCAAGCAATTATTGACGAATATTCTTTCTTATGACTGCTGCATGGATCCACGATAACCAGAAGCATTTTTAAAAATAACTCTGTCATACCACAAAATGGAACAACTGTTAACTGTCATTAACTTGAGGCCGATTCATGTCCGCTCGACCTAGTATGGCAAATGTTAGTACTAAAAGTACTAAAGTACATAACAACGATCAAGTTATCATTTTGAAACAGTGGCGTACAGAGTGGAAATATTATATCAATGACAGAGAATTTCTGATATGACTGTATTAAACCACAACATTATAACTAGAAACTGCTATTTCTGCCGGAGCTCTGCTCAGAGTATCGGCGAAGTAGGGCAATTTTCCTGGAACAATGATAACCTTTGAACCATATTTTAATTAGATGGTCATTTGCTGAAACCTTGGTGGTACTTCAGACAACGGTTTTTTGAATAAAGAGACGATATATTGACGGTCAGTTTGAACAGTAACTTTACTGTATGACCATAAATATATCGGATAAAGTGCTGATACCCAAATTGTATTGCAGGTAATAATCATTTTTCAATCTGAGCCCATTTAGTTTGACAAACTGTTAATGACTCCGAACAATATGCAACAGTACTACTTTCTCATAATGTTACAGCTCCTACCGCAAATTTGGAACTATCGACTGATAACGTCAGTGGTAAGTAACTGGTAGTTTCTTTTGAATTATGAAATTACCCCAAAAACATATTCCATATCTCAAATGAGAGCCTATTAACCCTTAACCACAGTCATGAATTTGATTGACATAATCACAGACAGGAGTCAAATTGACTCTTTGTATCTTAAACAATCTGTTTAAGTGATTTTTTTGTAATAACATGAAAAACTTGTAGGTTTCTCAAAATAAAAAATAATTTATTATAAAATTTATAATTATAATAAACAAATAAAAAACGCACTTTAAAAAAACGAGTAAATAATTATTTTCAAATTTAAAAACGTTCAAAACTTCTAAATGTAAGAAACAAGTACAAAAAACATTCAGTCTAAAAAAGAAGGTAAAATTGCTTCAAATGCATGTTGAACATATAGCAGATGAACATTGTAGGCATACTGGACGCCTGCATCTACAGCATAATGTAGACGTTTTTCGTTTTAGTTTCTTGGGACAAATTGAACAGTATTTTCGAATTGCCAGTTTACCAACTAATTCTTTTGGTTGCTCTTCATTTTTTCCCAAAATGTTTCTTATTGCTACTTTTATTTCCTGTCTTACGCGTATATTACTTTGTCTCCTATCTAATTTTTCGGTGATGAGCTGTTTTCCAAGATTTTTCATGAATTCCAGTCTTGTATCTTCTCTCTCAATTTTGGTACTTCTGAAAATAGTATATGCATTTAATGCACATATATCTAATATTCTTAAGAAAATTGTCATATGCCATCTTTGCGTTCTACGGCCAGTAGAATATATAGCACATTTTTGATCTAGACTGTCAACGCCGGACTTGGTAGTATTATATAAATGAATCATTTCTGGTTTGTCGACGTCAGGATTTTGAGCTGCGGAGAAATGCATTGATGATACGAGTAACACAGCCTTCTGTTTTTGTGGTACATATGACAACAAAGTGACATTTTCCGATCAACCATAAAGGGAACTTCCAATATGCCTCAACTTATTAGGCTGAAACTCAGGAAGTATTTCCGCTTTGTTTTTTTTTCAAAGTACCGACATATGTCAACTTCTTGGTCTTCAAAACATTAAATAATTCGATGGATGAAAACCAGTTATCAGCTGTTATGTTTCTATCACTTCCATGAATAGTCGATACCTATTCATATAAACGCAGTACTGCTTGCGATGGAATCATCAAATTTTTTTCAGCTCCAGAAAGCGTATTGCCATCAGTTTTTTTTTCCACAATACAGATATCCGTTGTAAAAATAGTTATTTCTTGAATCGGTAAGTGCCATTAGTTTTAGGCCATATTTGCATGGTTTCTGAGGTATATACATTTTGAATTTGGATCTACATCTAAAACTTATAAGCATTTCGTTTACACAAGCCAAATGTCCAATAGTGTAAGCAGAACCTCGAAACTAGTTTGCAGGTGGTCACCCTGTCCAAATCAAAATATAATTCTGCTAGTTGGTCATAGAGGGCACTTGCAACTGCGTCATCTGATGCTTTGACGAACGTTGCACAAGTATCTGTTATATTTATTTCTATACCCGTCGTAGTCTTAGCCAGGGGAGTAGTTGTTTTCTGACAGGTACTTGCCATAATAAGCCTACATAGTAGGTGTATATGGGAGTAAATGGTTCATTATCGGTCGGTAACGACTGTTTGTTACTAAACGATCTCCCAAAGAACTATGTTTTCTTCGATTAAATCTCATAACCTGGAGATTTGGAGTGTTCTCCCTCTGCTCGCTAGGTGGAGCGGCCTAGAAACCGCTTCAACGCGTGAACCAGAGTTGACCAAACCAGCGGAGTCTCATAACCTCCCGTTATCAAATTTCATAAATTTGATAACGTCCTTCTTCGAGAAACCAAGTTCCAATACTGAAAGGTACAAGCGTTCGAAAAAAGTGTAGTTACGGAGAGTGAACTCCGTTAGGCTCCGCCCACCGACCGATTTTGATGCTTCGCGCTGCCGTTGGTCGGGTGAAGTGCTTAAATTTACGCCAATTTGGCGAATTATTCAGTATTCTCTTGGCATTCGAGCGAGAGCGTTGTCTGATGTTAGCAGAATTTTGTCTTGAAGTGGTGAACTGAGTAGCCATTTTCGATAAGACAAATAAAAGTTACTAGAAATAATATTCTTTGAATATATTTCACCCAATACTTTTAAGTATTCACCTAACCTTTCGAAAGCTTTGCTTTGGAAGTTTTTCTTCGAGTAAATTTTTGGAAGCAGTAAGAGAAATTGATTGGATTTCTCGAATCAAGGAAATTGGAACTGGTTTCTGGCTGGAAGGAAATCTTAGGCCCGCTTGGTTTGAAGCAGAGGAAGCTGGATTGGTTTTTGTACGAACTTTTGTGGTTTTTCTTCTACGCCTTTTCCCAAGAACACGAAGAAAGAAAAGTGAGACCTGTGCAGGCTCACAGGTGAATATAAATAAGTGTAAAATAAAAAGATATTCAAAGTGACTACCTACATAATGCTGTAGGGAAGTCGGTAACTTTTCAACGATTTTCGACAGTGAGAAACAATTTAATTTTTGAACTTTGAATATTTTCGGTCTTCGGGAAATTCCCGAAGGCATACCTTTTTTTCAGCAAGTCGGTTTCACTAGAGTAGTTCCTGCCGTCGCTATAAAAGTTCTTCTGGACTAAATCAAAAGAGAATTCGTCTATAGTACTCTGGTGACTCAGACTTTATAAACATTACAACATTCTTAGACTTTTGTACGATATGCTTTTACGAGTTATATGTTCTCAAAAATTTAAAAGTAAACTCTGTCACTTTCAGATCTTTCTTTAAAGAAAAATCAATTGAACCTGTCAGATTTCAAAAGAAATCTGACTGCTTTAGTTATACATTCGGGAAATAACTTTCTTTTGTTAGGACTGAAAACAAAGCAGTTGGTTTTACGGATCATGGATCCAAACCAAGAGCGACTAGGCGGCAGAAGACCCACTGCTAGCCGGGTATGTGAAAATGAAATTTCACTAAGACATTTCAATCACGGAACACCGCCTTTACGACAGGAGTGTGTAATGATTTGGAAGGGGAACAGATGGCTTCAGTGCTGTCTGTGTTGCCTACCCTTGCGCTGATGGGAGACAACAACCTCGAAACTAGTCTGCACGTGATCACCCTGTCCAAATCAAAACATAATTCTGCTAGTTGGTCATAGAGGGCACTTGCTGATGTTTTGAGGAACGGTGCACAAGTATTTGTTAGATTTTATTCAATACCCGTCGTGGTCTTAGCCATTGAGTAGTTGTTTTCTGACAGGTACTTGCCATAATAAGCCTATGTAGTAGGTGTATATGGAAGTAAAGGGTTCATCATCGGTCGGTAACGACTGTTCGTTAATGTCTTTCGATGTTTTCGACGATTCATATATGTGTTCCATTTTGATGATTTTGTTAATAAAGTGACTAGTAATCATCTGACAAAGCGGAAGACGATTTGGTTGAGGCGCACAATTTTGGGTGCCAAAATCGATCATCGCAAAAATTCGACGTCTCATATATGCTTAATTTTGTGTTCCTTCACTTCTATTTTGACAAAATCTGAGTGGAGGACTTCTTCAGCAAGGCCCAACCTCTGGGTTGACTAAATAAAAAAATTGAAGAACTGGCGGGAGCGGCTAAGATAAAAAGTCAACAACTGCACTTGGATTCAATCTTAAGCTTCCAAATTTTACATTACATTACATTACAGGCCAGAAAACCTAATTTGTTGAAGGACCACTTTTTCTCTGTTTTTTCCTGGTAATCATTTTCGTGGGTTGGAAATGGTGAAATGTGAAAAGTCTTCCCTTTGGAGAATAGGTCTTTTGTTTCCTGAAGAACCTCCATGCATAATTTGGAAGCCTAAGTTTGAACCCAAGTGCAGTTTTAGATTTTTCAACTTAGCCGATCCTGTGAGTTTTTAATTTGTCTATTTAGTCAACCATGAGGCCGGGACCAACTGAAACACAGATTGTGATGTCACTTGGTCTTCGTCATCTTTCTATCAACCTGGAGTGCTGTGTTCATATTACTCAAAAATGTATTTTATGTTTATCTGGTTGATGAAAATAAAGACTTTTATTATTAATATCAATACATCGAAGACCATCACGCAAAAGCCACCTGATTCTGTGATACGATATGACGAATTTTGTAAATTCATTTCAGAATTTGGGATGAATCAGTTAATTATAGTTATCATATCGTTACTAACAAGGGGATATGTCGAACACTAGGTCATTAGTATGTATTTATTTTTCAATTCAGTTGATGGTAACGGTTCGGTCAACACTTTAAATTATGATGATTCGCATTTTCAAGAATAAAATTTATTTTAGATGATGGTTATATGATGAATAACATCCGCTTTTATTTTTCAACCATCAATTACCTGTATATACTTTTGTAAATATAATTTTGAAGGCCAGCAACTACAAAAATTACCTTTTTTATATCTACGAAATCATTCAGGGGATTGTGTTTTCAAAAAAGTGCCTTCATTTTCAAACTTACTCATGTGACAGAAATCAGAAAGACGAACAAAGAATTTATTTCGGCACACGTTATGCAGAAAAAATTAACGCACTAAAAAATATCTTAATGTGAACAAGGCGGCTTCTTACAACAAAGTAATTTTGTTTTCTTCTGGTCCACATGTGAAGTTTCCTAACACCTAAATAAAATCTTGGGGATGCTTCTAAGTAGCTCTTCCTGGAATATGAATTTTGAAGCATTCAATTTCCTTGATCAACGGACCCAGGTTATTTGCTAAATCTTGATTTCATATTGGTAGAATATTGGCCCTACCTATACAGATTGTTACATACAATATTGGGTCAATATTGGTTGAATAATTGTTACTAATATCGATAAAACAATATTGTTTTTCTATTTGGAGTCTAAAATGAACTCATTATGAAACCCAAATGCATATAGAAATAGCTTCTATTTCGATACGCATTTTAATTTTTTTCGATATTGATAACAATGGTAACATCAACTGTCAGATGAACGTCAGACAAGAGGGATGGGATTTTCAGATATTAAACAAAGAAGAAGAATCACCTTTGAATGTTGTGGTGTTATTTGTTGCCTTGGATGGTGCAGTTATTATAAACATTAATTGGTATATGTGTGGTTTCTCGGGTGGATTATTTGGAAAAAAACAAACTCTTATGCAAGCCATTCTGTCGAAACAGCAACCAACCATTTTCTCAATTTCATTTATACGGAAGTTGACGCCAATAACCTTGTTATCAGTCTGTTTTTTGATCTATCGAAAGCTTTCGACACAGTATCTTCGGATTTCTTAACCCATATGACAGCTGCACTTGGTTTTCCAGAAAATATTTCAACTTGGTTGAGATCATATATGGAAAACCTTTGTATGACGGTCAAATATGATACTGTAACGTCGAGAGAACAAAATGTTAAAATGGGTGTTCCACATGGTTCGGTTTTAGGTCCATTATTATTTGTGCTATTTGCTAATGACTTGCCTGAATACATGAAAGACTGCCACTTAACTATGTTTGCTGATGATACCACGATAACAGTTACAAGTTCTAATATCGACAATTTACTTGTTAAGTTTATCAAAATCATTGATACATTTGCATTTTGGTGTGACCGTAAGACTCATTCTGAACCCTAAGAAGTCTGTCTCTAAGAAATTTTTCAATAGGAAAGGTAATATACCAAATGAAATAGTCTTCAGTGAGGAAATAGTTATGTCGCAAGAGGTAAAATTTGTGGGAACTCTGTTAGACGAACGTCTAAATTTTGATCAGCACATCAATAGTGTTTGCAATAAACTCAATTCAGCATTCTTTGCAATGAGACAAATGAAATCCTGTGTAACAACAGAAAGTTTATTAAGCATTTATTATGCCATGGCATTTTCACATGTATCACTCAACATAATGGCATGGGGGTGCGGTACAGATTTAAATAGAGTTTTTGTGGGCCAAAAGCGTATTTTAAGACTCATTTTCGACATGGATTATCGAGATACTGGCAAACCGGTTTTAATAAGAGAAAAACTGCTATCTGTTCCATGAATTTTTATTTTGAAATGTGTTAAATTAGCTAGAACCAACCTTGAGTCCTTCGAAACAATTGCATCAACACATACCTATAGTACAAGATTCGGAGGACAGCTGCGGATGCCAAGCATAGAAATATAATAACCTCTAGAACGCTAAACCTGCCGTCCGAGATTCAGTTAAATGACCCCTCACAGGGAGTGATAACCAACAGTGGCACTTGCGCATTATTGCTGTTTCTGGTCACGTCGTTGCCAAGTTTTCTTTTTTTTTTCGTGTTCCAAATGAGGTTCGGAATATCATCTGTGGTTAGGGCAGGTAATTGTGGGAAGTCCAGTAAACTTGGCAATACCGCCTTAAAATCCTATCGTGGCGTATCAAGCGAAGATGGATAACAGTGTCGGCTTCTGAGTTTTGTCATTGTTAGGTTTTAGCAGTTGTTCAAGAAAACTGTGAATCTGGATAACACCAATATATAGGCAACGACACAGAGGCAAAAAAAAGTATGCGGACTTGGATGATGACTTGAACATGTCAACGACATGTTATTCGAAGATGGGGAATTTTTTCATTTAATTTCATTTCTCCCTTTTCTTTGGGTACTCTGACTGAAAATGTGGTTACATATATACAGTGTCACACATAAAGTTCGCGACATATGGAAGTTTTTTTTTATTAAATGATATAAAGAAAATTTGACTTCGCAGTTATTTTGTTCATGAAAAATGAGTAAAAAACAGCATCTTTCCTTTTTTCATGTGCTACTATAAACATCGACCCAACTTTTCCTATTGTATAGGATATTAGCAATGAGCAGTCCTCCGGACATCTTATGCCTCACTCTACTATAAACCTGTCAAATTTGCCATTTTTTTTTGAAAATCCTCAAAAAATCAATTTTCTTTTGGAAATTTCGAAAAAATACCAAAGAAAAAAGTTGTTCAGTTTCCAATTTTATACGTTTGCTCCAAATTTGTACTCTCTACTGTCACTTCGACTTTTTTCCAATTTTTTTAATTTTTCGAATCTTTCGCTCTATCGATTCGAACGAAACATGATTCAATTTTCATAATTTTGATGAATCTGAATATGAATAGTTATGAAACTGTAGGTCATTGTTTAGTTTACACAAAAGTATGATATTTCGGGTTAGTTTGTAACTGAATTATTGGTCAGAAAAATAATAAAACTGAATAAAAGTCTATTAAAAAAGGAAATACGAGTGTAATAAGAATGAAGAGAAATTCGATTACATACATTGAAAATCCGAATCAGTATAACAATGAAATGAAAAAACTAGATGAACTTTGCAACAACAAAGACGAATTTCTGGAGGTGCACTTTTCTAATTTTCTGGTAATAGGCTAATGTGGGTATTTTCTGGGCAAGATATGATATTGAAGTCACATATTCATCAAAATTATGAAATTTGAATCATGTTTCGTTCGAATCGATAGAGCGAAAGATTTGAAAAATTAAAAAAATTAGAAAAAAGTCGAAGTGACAGTGAGGATTTTCGAAAAAAATGTCAAATGAAAGAGGCTGTTTTTTACGCAATCTTCAAGCACAAACTAACTGCGAAGTCAAATTTTCTTTATATATATTAATAAAAAACTTCCATATGTCGCGAACTTTATGTGTGACACTGTATATAGGGATTTGTAGTTGAATCTATAAAAAAAATGTATCAAATGTAGAGTATGTTTGTCTACTTTTGAAGACATTACAGAATCTTCTGCAGATGCAGAAAACTTCTAATTATTGAATAAAAAAATGCAGTCTCATAAGGCCATCACATACTGTTATATATATTTTTATTTTCCATGAGAGAAAAACCCGGCAGATTCTTGCAATTACTGATAATTTTATGCCAAATGAAACGAAGTTTTTGGATACTTTCATACACCAAACTTCATCAATATTATTTTAGGATGAAAAATTATTCAGCTCAATAATAAACCACATTTTCGATATATCTCCCTATGAGGTGAGTCACAAATTGAAAATGATAAAAACAACAAGAATTTACACCAGAATTAGATTTTTCAAAATTGCAATGTCTCAAACTGAGAAAATTAGAGAAGTGAAGAACACTTATAAAATTTATGATATTTTCCCATCAATAGATTTTGAAACAAAATTTTCGTTTGATAGAAATAAGTTTAACATTACAAAATAAAATGTGTTGAGAATTATTATTTTTCCTCTAATCCTACCATTTCTCCTTATTTAAAACAAAATGAAACAAATATCCTGTAACAATTTGAATTTTTGACTTTTTATATTTATATCTCTCATCATCCGATAATCTACTTCTTATTACAAAACATCATTTATAATGATAAATGAGAATCTCTGACCAAATGCAAAAAAGTTTCTTACCCGAGAAACTATATTTGACAAATATTTTCCCAATTTTATAGCTCCAATCAATGACAATTTTGTTTTTCAACAAAAACGGTGGAAAAGTGATAACAAGGTCAACAAGTAGTTTGAACTCATGTAAAAAAATTTGTAATGTCTTGTCAATAAAAGCCTTTGTTATTATATTAGTATTACAAACTTTTTGCATCAATAACCAATTAATTAATCGATCGATATGTAGAAGTAGAAAACCAACTTCAATATCCAGAATTTCGAAAATCAAAAATACGACTACATAAAGAAAGTGTTTCCTCGCTCTGATATGGATTTCGACTATAATAGGCTCAACGGTTTAGGCGTGAAGCCGATGGACACACAAATTGAGTTTTTTTCTGATTCACAGACTGAGTGAAATCAATTTCCATCAAAATATCAAATTTGAATTTTTTGACGATCACAATAATTTCTCCCTACTTGGTCGCGAGAAAGCACAAAATCGAAGACCTACACTCAATATTTCTATTTTCAAGAAGTAAATAATTGGTTTACTACAGTAAACTTTACTGTATATATCATTAAAGGAGTAAAACTATATTATAGCGCAAATGCTATTACCGACAACTCATACCAGATTCAGGAACAGAAAGTCAAAAATCCTAAGACCGTCCCTAGCGACACTTGCGCTCTATTGCGCCTACTCATAGGTACGTGTATCTGCCGTAGGGGGACCACGTTATTCTGAAGTAATTAGCGTTCTATGTATTATATTTCTATGATGCCAAGTCACAAAACTTCTAAATACAAAAACTCCCCTTCTTACAATGCTTTGTCTCTCTACAACAAATTGCCAAGTGAGATAATACATTCTCCAAGTGACAACATTTTTTGTAATAAAGTTAAATGTTTATTGATTGACAGGTGCTACTTTACTCTGTAAGAGTATCTGAATGATACTTTTTAATTATTTATTAAATTTTGTGTACTTATTTCATAATTCTGTATGTAAAGCTGTGACGTTGAATTTTTATTCCATTACTGTGACTGGTGTTTTTCAACTTTACGTTGTATTTATATTGTTATTTTAAACTTTTTTATATATTTGTATACTTGACCTACCATATGTACCCTATCGTACCAAAGTGGTTAATAAACTATTATTATTATTATATATAGTTGCGTTCTGGTACTTCATTCACTCTGAATTTTTTTAGATTATTTCTATTCCATGAAAATATAAATAAAATCTTTTTAGTTGAACATAAACTATTATTTGTTTATTACGATTTTATAACTCATCCATTACCAATCTAAGCGGAGTGATTGGTTGAGCTGTATTCGCTACGCCATACCATGCTTATGACGTTTGCGTTGAATATAATTTAATTGCATTGTTATCAGTTGGTTAAACTGTTTCACTGCGTTTTACATAGTTCCATTTGGGTAGGTAAGATCCGGACTGACTCTTGTTGAAGTGATTGCTTTTTTCTAAACTATGAAAATCAAAATTATTCAGGTATTTCCTGCTGGGAAACTTGGCTGATCTTTGGTTTACTGGAAATCTGATTGGGAAAAAAACAATTGAACATCGCGATTGTGGGCCCTCAGCTGTTTGTAATGGTATCATATATTTTTGTTTTGCGGAAATGCCCTATTGCCAGGTTGGACACTTCGTATTAATGGAAATCTGATAAGAAAAAAAATATCAAACGTCCCGATTATGGACCATGATCCTATTCAAATAGTACCATTTTTGTTTTGCAGAAATGCGCTGTTGCCAAGTTTTGGTCCCTTTGGATTACTGGAAATCTGATATAAGGATAGTTCTAAGTGGATACCATACTATTCAATCACATGAATTGCGCTATGAAATTTGAACCTTCTAGATATGTACCAATGTTGCCAACTTGTGGGCGTCGGAAATTATAAAAGAAAGAATTTATGGAAATTTTGGTGAAAGAATATCAATGTAAAAGTCATGTGATTAATTAGTATGAATAATTTTCGGGAATTATTTTTGGAAATCTGATAGCGCATAGTCCCAAACATTTTTCCAATTGCTGAAACTGAACCGGAAGTCACATTCATATGTACTTTCAATTCTGAAGTATACTTTAGGTTCATTATGAAATTAGTCTTTAGTAAATCTCACTTTAAGTTCAAATTATTTGCGTTAGAAATTCTTGAAATAACTAAATGATGCGGAACACCGTTGAAATGCTCAAGTTCTGGATTCTCAGTCAGAAATTATCATATACTGCAGCTCACGGCCTATAAATAATTAGGAGTTTGACATCAACTCCATTTCCATGGAAACAAAAATTATACCTGTTTCTTCTGGAAACTTATACAATGCAAGCGCAGCGAGCATCTGCTGTGATTTCACCTTTTACACTAATTAGTGATCGAATTACAAGCAGCTTGGATAGCCCGGTTAGTTAGGTTAGGTTGTGTCCCTTTTTTAACATTTGGAAATTCGGTCTATGGCCGAAAATGTAGGCAGTCAGAAGTCATTTGATTGAATGGGATATTGTCCACTTATCCATATCAATCCATGGACATATAATATCGTATATACTTTATAGGTCCAGGTATCAATCCACATTTCCAGGTATCCGGTGACTACCTTGGCAATAGCACATTTCCTTAAAACAAAAATGACACCACTAGAATCGGCCGAAGAGAATAATATTTTACCAGAATCACAATCATGTTTTAGGAAAGCAAGAGGCTGTATTGACAATGTCTTTACTGTGAGTGCCATAATACAACTACATCTGAGGCTTAAAAATCGTAAAACATTCGTTGCCTTTGTGGAGTACGAAAGAGCTTTCGACTTGCTGAACTGTACACTGCTGTGGAGGAAATTAGTTGAGTTGAGTGGGGCAACTATGAGAGCATTAGGTTCAAATCAAATGACTCAGCCAATTGATATAACCACAGGGGTGCTCCATAGTGATACGCTGAGCCTCTTACTTTTCTCCTCATTTTTGTCTGACATTGAGCAGTTTTTCAGTAATAATGGTGCAAAGGGCATAAATATAGATAAGAAAAATAATGCTATGATGCTGTCTTATGCTGATGACGTCGCAATTATTGCCGACACGAAGGTTGATCTCAAAAGGTAACTAAAATGTTCAGAAGACTATAGTAATAAAAATAAACTCTTCGTAAACACGAACAAAACAAAAATTGTCGCTTTTGCTAGGAGCACAAAAAATCAACGAATATAATTTTTACATTGAAAATAAAAGGTAGAAGTAGTAAATCATTTCACATATCTTGGAGTAACCTTTTTGTCTGCCTTAGGTACAGAGAAATGGCAACAAGTACATCAGACAAAGTCAAACAAGCCAGTGGATCAATCATACCAATAATAGTTAGATCAAAAATGAACTCTCGGTCTTCACGAATGTATTTATTTGATTCCCTTATTACCAGCATAGTAACGAATTGCATTCCAGGATGAAGTTTGCTTCACGTAGACATACTTGAACGAATTCAAATCACCTTCCTTAAAAGAATTCTCTTGCTACCCAAAAACACAGCTGATTTTGCCGTGAGGTTGGAAACTGGAAGAGTGAAAATATCGTAGTGCATATTTGAAAACTGTCTTAACTGGATCAATATAAACTATTTGATATGGATGAAATTCGTCTACCAAAAATCTCTTTACTATGCCTCAAAGCTTTACAGAACAACGATCCAAAATATAACTGAGTAGAGTAGAGTTTATTTCCATAGGCATTTTTTTATCGCAAAAATAACACCAGATTCTGTTTCAGAACATCTTAAAACCCCCAAATCTCAATGCTTGAATCATTGGAATATACAGGGTATCATTCATTCTGATCAGAATTAGCCTTGGAAAAGTGATATTTGGCTATTTTTCAAAGTATTAATTAAATATTTTTGAGAATTCTGTGACAAGAGAAGACATTTGGGAAATTTTCCAAACATTATTTATGGATTAGAGTTGATAATGCTACCAGCCACAGATGATACCCTGTATATTCAAATGATTCATGCATTGATATTTGGGGATTTTAAGGTGTTCTGAAACAGAATCTAGTGTTATTTTTGCGATAAAATAATGTCTAGTATGTTTTTCCCAATTTTTCACTTTTCATTTGGTCGTAGTTAACCGTGGAAAATGGATATACAAAGGTTCCGTAAACATAAAGGTAGGTATTTCCGAGTACTACAACTTCAAAGTCAAAGAAAATTTCGAATTATTTCATGCTCAACGAAATATGAGGGTGTGGCTGCTCAAAGTGGGACACACTGTATATATATATATATATACATATATATATATATATATATATATATATAACAATAAAATTTAAAAATTTGTCTGTGGTGTTGAAAGGCAGGTGGCAGAAAGGCGTTCATTGTAGGTCCAGTTTGAAGTCTATATAATTTAAATATTCCAATTCATCATAGAAGCAGTGTTGAACAAAATGGTTTTTCAATACCTTTTTGAATTTAATTTCGTTCAGTTCCTTAAAGTTTTCCGGTAGGTGATTATATAGTTTAACGTCTAAAGTATTTTTCTTACAAATAGCATATTTGAATCTGTCCGGTCTGAGATTATTACAAGATCTTGTTTTATAATCATGGTGTGAGTTCAATTTGAATTTTTCCTTGTTTCTATAAATTTCAAGTAAAGTTTCATAGATATAAGGTGACGGTAATGCCATAATTTCCAGTTTTAAAAATATTGGCTTGCAGTGTTCCCTGTATGAGCTACTTGAGAGAATATCTCATCTATGCTGGTTACAATGAAAACTGGGTACCAGTTGATGAAACTCTGCTTGAAAGAGAAAGAAAATCACGTCTAGAGACTGTCAGGAATAAACTGATACAAGAAGATCTTACTCTGCATGCACGATCTACTTTCTTGACGTTTTATACGCATTTAATCATATTACCTGGTAGCCAGAATGAGGTTTAGAACCTCAACTTATTTCTTCATATAACCCGAATACTAGCCCAGCTTCGTTTGAACAATGATTACAGTATCAAATTCAACTTTAGATATTTGTACGACATGGAATTGCGCTTGCCCCGAAACGATTATCCATATTATATCTGATTGCCCAATTTACACTTCAATGAGACAAACGAACCCTGATGTTCTCATCATTCCGGAATATTTCGTAGAGGCTTTCAACAATATTACACCCACTACATCAAAATCGATATTTTATCATCTATGGAACATTTTGAAATTAAGGTCTTTTATATTGAACGAATGAAGTCATACATTTTCACGAACTTGTTTCAATCAGTAACCGGAAGGTACCAAAGAAACCGAAAACCAAATTTGGTAAATCTTTGGAAGTGAACTTCATGTTTCTGTTCCTTCTTTTCCCCTTTTCTTCTTTTCCCTAATATATTTGCTCATTATTTGCCGATACGTACAAACAATACTAATACCTAACTTATGTTATAAATCTCTTTTAGTAGTTAGCATAGAATCAACAGTTTGCTGTTTTTTAAAAATTTTTATTATAGTTATATTTAGGATGATTCATTTTTCTTTTTGTAATTAGATTGTCCTGTGAATGGCGCTTGCTCCATGCTATTATTATTATTATTGTTACTAATCTACTTCATTCTGTAAAAATACATTTACTAGAAATAAGCATTCGATAAATTGTAACAAACAATCCCTTTGTTATAAAATTTATATTGATTGATTGAATCGGCTTAAAATTCATATGAATACCTTCCATTGAAAATTTCAATGAAGCTTTTTTGAATGATTTCCCGAATCCATAACTTCCGCAAAGTCAAAATGTCATAGCAAGAACCACCTGATTGAAAAGAATAATGTCCTCTTCAATCCATGTTCATATCAGATTTCGAGTAATTCGAAGCGATCAACTTGACAACAGCGCATTTCCGAAAAACAGTAACGGTTGGTACTATTACGATTTTCAATTATAATGTTCAATCAAAATTTATATAAAGCTCTTTTTTATTATTTTCCGCTCCCCCAATTTGGCAACAGCGCATTTTCGCAAAGTCAAAGTGGCATAGCAGGATCCACCTGATTGAATGGAATAATGTCCATTTCGATCCATCTCCATATCAGATTTCCAGTAAATTTGCAATAGAGCATTTCCGTAAAACAGAAATGGGACCGTCAGAATCGCCTGATGGTACAAAATCAGGATTCCAATGTTTTTTGTTCATAACAAACCAAATTTTTTCCAGAAACTATTGTAATAACGAGATTGCTTATGTATTAAGTCCATATGTATAGAGTCATATTTTGAATTTCACGATGCAGGATTTATTAGAGATCATATCAGGTAACTGGGGGCGAAATACGTTCCTGCAATCGTGTTAATATATTCTTATGATAACTTTAATTTGTATTATTGTGGTTTCATGAATACTAAGGATATGATTAAAAATTACAAAGAGTATAAAATTTTCGGAATGTTCGGCTTTCGTGTTTTGCGAGAGAGTTTTTGGCGTGAAAAAGTCACTGGTTAAAAAAAAGTTTACGGGTACAAAGTGTCCGTGGTGATTACGGGATTTCACCTTTAGTGAAAAAGAAACCATTAATTGTGTCTGGAACCAGTGAGTGAAAATAGGATTGAAAAAAATTGGTTTTCAAGTCTGATAACGGTAACTTATTTACGTGGCCATCTTCCATGTAGAAAGGAAATGTCGACTCAGTCAAGGTAAGTTTATTTGTTTCTTAAGAGTCGCGTTTCTCTATGAGACAAAGTCTTTCCCAAAACTTGTAGCATGGCAGTAGGGCTGACAAGTTGAGATGCTGGAAAATCTTGAGGTAGTTGATTTTTGATATTTTCGGCAATGTGCTGTTTCAAATCACTGAAGAAGAGTCACCGAGAGCCATGGTTAATATGACTGAATGATACCTATATTGATTTTATTGAATATATGCACAGAATGTTCATAAAGACAAGCGTTTAGTTTAAACAATACAACGATATTGGACTCTACTGAGCATACACCAAACTCGAATTAAAATATTGTAATTTATCATGGCAGGGTGTTTAGGTGACAAAACAAGAAGGCAAACTGAATTGAAAATGCGAGAATTTGGTTTTTCGCTCGTAATTGACACACAAATCTAACCTGACCAAGCTAACCTAGCTTGCGAGACTCGAAAATGCGTGAATAATTTTTCTTCCACAATTTACACTCAAACCTAACCTACCTGAACAAACTTCTGCATGCAAACCGAGTTGTAGATGCGTGAATTACCAGCCAACCATACCTGACCTGATCAATCTCACCTAGACAAATTAACAATTCAAAATTGTTAGAATATAACGCCTATTTATCCAAAATTCAGATAGATCAGCTGTGGAGCAGCCATATTTTTCCATATTTGGAACCTACGGAGCTCAGTAGATTCCAATAAAATTGCGTGGGTTGAACTAGCCGCTTCTTTCATAAAGTCAGTTGTGGAATCATTTGCGACTGAAAGACAAACTTTAGTCGCTATTTTCCATCGTACAAGGTAACCTCTCTAGGAAGGGATTCATGTTGTAAAGCGAAACATTCTCAATAGAAAATTGAACCAAAACATGACTCATCTGGAAATGGAAAAAAACCCACTTTGAATTGAAGTTACTTTTTTGTAGTATATAACAGAAAGCAACTACTTCGCCATCTGATAGATATTCATCGAGAAAGGTATAAATATACAATATCAGTAATTGGCATTGTTTCAAATTTCTGGAAAGTGAAGAAATATCAACTGATATATCATGTTTTCCCAAAAAAAAAATATTCTTGTATTTTTAATTATTTAGTGGAAACGAAGAGTGCTTGCACAATGGATGAACTGAAAGCCTATAACAGTTTAGAAGCTTACAATATAGCATTTTGTAGATTGGTGAAAAAAAAAACATGTGTGTAGCAGATAAATCCGCATATTCTAGTCATTGGAAAGGTGAACCATCATACTATGATCGTCTAGTATTAGGATTGACATCTGAATTGATTCAAGCAAAATTACTCAGTGAAAGTGATATGAGATTTGAGAAAGTGTTTGTTAGCATGTGGTCTTGAAGTGGCAGGAAACGGTTTCAGTCGAGGAAATCTCTTCTCGAAGTGAACAAGGCTGTTCTAATGCACCTATAGGTTCTTCAATTCCCTTTACCAATTATGAAAGAAAGTCGACTAGCTCAACCTCGGTATCACCGAAACTTACTCGAAGATCTGTAAAGTACGCACCCGTCTGGACCTGTAACTTGAACTCTGTTTCAGCGTAACTTCCTCTTGTTTTCTTGTTATTCGGTCTATAGAAAATAACATTGAAGCTAGATGAGAAGTAACCTCCCATAAACCTGCTGTAAAGTCTCAATAAGCACTAACAATACTACTATCTCCAGACATATTATCGATGGTGTTAATAATAAATCGTGAGTCTTTGAAAATGCTTCACCAAGAAAAATATTATAGCTCACCTTTCCAATGGCTAGAAAATGTGAACTTATCTGCATCACAGATATTTTTTTCACAATCCCACAAATTGTTGTATGGTAAGCTTCTGAACTTTTATATGATTTAAGAGGCCATGAGCGCAATTATATTTGTGGCGCTTTTAAGGGTAAAAGAGTCAATTGATAACTCGAAAACGGTTCGTCGTATCGATTCCCAACAAGGACAGGATTCTAGAGGACATTCAATTCTAGGTACGTGCTGTAATGGAAATTGGAATTTCAATCCACTTTTTCACAAAAAAAATCTCAAAAATGTCCCAAAAATGCAGTTACTTTGAAGCAAGTTTTTGGGTAGATGAACAAATAATTTCAAAAAAACATTACAGCACGTACATAGATCAACGTTTTAACTTTCCTCTGTTACCAAATTTGTTTCGATTGAATGAAGATTGCTTCAAGTTTTAATGGAAGAGAAATACCATTACAGCTTCCTCGATAATCTGTAAAAAGCATCGTGAGGTGCTGCCGCAGACGTAGGTACATAGAATCGAACGTCCTCTAGAAGCCTGTCTTTGTTTGAAATCGATACGGTGAACCGTTTTTGAGTTATCGGCTCTTTTACCAAAAAAACCGTCCCTAATATGATCGCGCTCATGGCCTCTTAATTTCATTCGTGTGAGAGCACTCTTCGTTTCCATTGAATAATTAACAATATCAGAATACACTGAAATATCTCTTTATAATTCTTCAGCTTCCCGAAGATATGGATCATTGCCTAATAATGATGATTTATACCACTGTAGATGAATATCATTAACTTGAATAATATATAATCGAGTCCATTTTTCCCATATTGCAACAAAACAACAGAAGAAATGAAAACACAGCAGAAACAGCAAAAAAGGGAAGAAACAAAACACAACCAACACATTGAAATGAATCAAACAAATAGCTTAGAAGTCTAAATGTACTCACAATCTAGTGAATATATTCTGACGAGCATTGAATCATTCTCAAATAACTTGTCTTAATACAACGGTACCTACAGCTTGGCAAATATAGCTCTGCATCTGAGATGCGCGAACGATAAACAGAGAGTGTAAATTTTCTCTACTAACTTCAGTCGGAAACGACAAGAACGGACACAGGCTGTTTGACTGCGAACCCAATACTCAGACTCAGAGCTATATTTGCCAAGCTGTACTATAGAATGTGTTACATATACAGTGTGTCTCACTTCTCATGGAAACACTCCCGTATATTCCGTAATAATTGAGGTTAAATGATGAAACTCTCAGGACTGATGAAAATGCTCAAAATGCATCTACCACCTGAATGGGGTTGGCCTACGTGATATACACTGCCCGCCAATCGCGATGGACCAACACATTTTTACGGTAAAACATACTAGGAGGCAAAATAGGCTAAAAATTCCTTCAGATTTGTGATCAGGACCACCAACTTACTACAGATACACTTTTTCTCTGAAAAATGGAAAAATTTCAGTTCTGAAAAATCCGAATTTCTCTCACTTCTCATGGAAACACCCCCGTATTTTCCGTAATTTTATACGTAGAACCCTGAAATTTGCAGGATCGATAGATACACTGAAAATACACTCACTGCACAAAACGGGTCATCCTACATGATGTGCACTGCACGCCAGCAGCGATGGAAAAATGGGTGGTTCCTTCGCTGCTGGCGTGCAGTGTATATTACGTAGATTGACCATTTCCGTGCAGTGAGTTTATTTCCAGTGTATCTATCGATCCTGGAATTTTCATGGTTCTACATAAAAAATTACGGAAGATACGGGGGTGTTTCCATGAGAAGTGAGAAAAATTCGGATTTTTCAGGACTGAAAATTTTTCAGGAAAAATGTGTCTCTGTAGTAAGTTGGTGGTCCTGATCACGAATCTGTAGGAATTTTGAGCGTATTCTGCCCCCTAGTATGTTTTACCGTAAAAATGGGTTGTTCCATCGCGAGTGGTGGGCAGTGTATATCACTTAGGCCAACCCCATTGGGGTGGTAGGTGTATTTTGAACATTTCCAACAGTCCTGAGAGTTTCATCATTTTACCTACATTGTTACGGAAGATACGGGGGTGTTTCCATGAGAAGTGAGACACACTGTATAGTAATACAGTTTACTAAATGTCAAACTTGAATTCTGATATGTCGAAGTAGGCATTGGCTATGAGATGATTCTTCATTCATATCTTTGAGTAGTGTGGGCAATGAATTGTAAAGATTAATACCCAAATTACATCTTCTTGTTGATTCAAGTCTTTGCTTGGGTATCTGTATATCGTTCCTATGGCGGGTATTATAAGAATGATTTTCTCCATTGGTTGTATGTTAGGATGTTAGGAATCATCTTCTTTTATGTTAAGGAGATGACCAGAATATGTTGGCAGATGGTAATGTCATTATATTAAGTTTAATACTTTATTGTACTATGGAATATTGCATGATAGGCAGCTATAGCCAAATTTTGAGCGAGGTCATTCGTAAATTTCCTAAGGGCATATACTTTCCTTACAAGTTTATTGTCAGTTCATCACTATGAGTTTGCCAGGTTAATTTTGTATCAAGCCATATTCCAAGTGATTTCACAGCTTCTGTTTCGTTTTGTTTGGTTTCAAAATTTAATGTTTCGGTTTAATTTTTATTTAGACATAGCTTATTTCCATTGAACCAATCTGATGTGTCCCTTATAATGACATTTACAGAAGATGTCACAAGATGTCACAAAGTTGTGTCGTCTGCGAATAAACAAGAGAAAAGTGGTGAACTGTTCGGAAGGTCGTTAATATATATATATATATATATATATATATATATATATATATATACAAGGAATAATAAGGGGCCTAGGACACTTCCATGTGGTATACCATTGATAATTGGAAGCGACTCGCTCAAACTGTCATTGACGAATACACACTGCATTCTTTCAGATAGATATGACGATAACAGTACTAGTGTTGTTCCCTCAGCCCATTGTGTTCCAATTCATTCAAAAGAATATCTTTGGAAACACAGTCGAAAGCTTTACTAAGATCTAAAACTATTTAAGTATGACTATACAGTGCGGCCTTTTTTAGTTCCCCCCCCCATGTTAACTTTTGAACGGTTTGACGTAGAAACATAAATAAAAAACTGTTTGGAGGGTTTCGCCGATACTACTTTTTGAAATAAAAAATATGGTAATTGCTCGACAGGGGGCGCGGGGGGCACATCGACTAAAAAAATTTATATGGCATGGGGGGGTCAAGTGTCACATCGTTGAAAAGAGAATTCAATTCTCTTTACAACCATCTGATTTTTTTTTAATTTAGTTGAAATTTTTTTCACAATCCAAATTCGAAATATCAAAAATAAATGCGGATCTGAAAACTACTCGTACCTCGATAAATTTGAACGGTTTGTTGTGGAATAATGAAACCAAAAATATTTTGAAGGGTATTACCGATACTACTTTTTGAGAGAAGAAACATTGAAATTACTCGACAGATGGCGCTAGGGACAGATCAACTTGAAAATTTCGAAAGGCATATAAATCAATATTGAGAAAAAATTTCTCAACAAAATTCAAAAATATTCAGACGGTTGTGAAGAGAATTGAATTCTCTTTTCAACGATGTGACACTTGACCCCCCATGCCATTCAAAATTTTTGAGTTGATGTGCCCCCCCGCGCCCCCTTTCGAGCAATCACCATATTTTTTGTCTCAAAAAGTATTATTGGTGAAACCCTCCAAACGATTTTTTATTCATGTTTCTACGTCGAACCGTTCAAAGGTTAACAGGGGGGGGACTAAAAAACGCCGCACTGTATACTAAACTATATAACTATGACTACTCCAGTATTGCCCGCCCAAAAAAACATACCAAGCTCTTACATGAATGAGACATTTCCGGTTCAGATTGTTTTTCCCCTATCCAGTCTTGTACTGCAAAACATAGGAATACTCAGTCAAAAATCATGTCTAGAGATTATTCAAATAAAATATGAATTTATGTTTGAATGAGAAAATAAATGTTTCATCCTTCAACACTGCCCAGCAACAGGATGTTTTCACGAAGAGTTACGAACCGTTACGAAAATTTAAGTTCCGGAAATAGAAATTAATTTGGATAACAATTGAAATAGTTTCTTCCTGCATTGCCAAAAATATCTGAAATGTTATTCCGAAACATATAACATTCGTTGCATCATAATAACTTGTTCTAATAAAACAAAATATGAGTTTGATGGATGATTAATAATTAAAAACTACCTTTGGAAATGTTATTCGATGCTCACCAATTCCTAAGAAAAGCCATAATTAGTTTATATAATGCACAATTATTCATTAAACAATCATTAATTTTACACTTTCGACCTTGCACTATCATGCAGTGACTTTTAAAACTCAAATGCTTGCAAGTGGAATCCTACATACCGGATGGCTATGAGATTTGTCACCTCATAGCCAAAGAGATGTACGAGTATTTTAGTTATGGATATGTTTTACGAGAGAAATGTCTTCATTATACAACTTATCATGAAAGTAGCCAATAGCGCCTGCAAATTTAATGTCTTTACCATAAGTAACTGATGAGCGAATATAGGTACTATTGACGACTTATTACCGTTCTGGTATTTCGCTTCCTCCACCGATGTGAATGTTGTCATAGTGACGTATTATTGACGCATCACTAAAATATGTTAGTAAACGAAGTAGTGGTAGTAGCAGTTTTGGGGGATGCCGCTGCAGTAGGTCCTTTTCGCCATCCCCTGTTTTCCACATATCTACATTCCTTCTCCTAAACTTTCTATTCAAACTTTCGTGACCTCCTAACGGAGATCAGTATGTCTGCCCACTTCAAGTCGGTCAGTTCTTTTGTTGAAGATTTCCCTCCTATACGCCTTACACTCGCCGAGGAAGTGAGATGGAGTTTCTCCGTCTCCTTTACATTTGCGGCAAGTGTCTTCTAAACCCATTAGTGATAGGTGTCTGCCTAACTTTTGGTGCCCTGTTAGTATTCTTATAAGGAGGCGTAGTTCTTGACGGTTTGTGTCTGAGTGACATGCCGTCCTTGACTTACTGGAGCCAGCCACAAAGTCTGTCGACTTCAGAGTTCATTCAGCTCTCCTTCCGCCCACTTGTCAAGGGCTGAAGAGGTTTGACTTCTTGCGATGCTTAGTACAGGTTCTGGCCCACAGAACGGCGTTACGGAACCGGTTCTGACGAGTTCATATGCCACCTCGTTTCCGCGCTCTCCTCTGTGACCCAGGACCCATACCATCTGAACTTCCTTCGTTTCGGATAGTTTCTCGAGAGCATCGCTGCATTCCTGTGTAAGTGCTGAGCTTGGTTTGGGATGGCAGATGGCTCTGAGCACTGCCCGACTATCCGAACAGATGTAGATTTTCTGCAGTTTATCTTGTGCGCCTTTCACTCTCTCTCTGCGAGGACGGAAATCGAGATCTCCTGCTTCGCCCACTTCGCGATTTCCGTATGACCTATCATAGCATCTTCCTTCACCCAGACTCTCGAATCTCGTATCCTCAAATGGGCTGCCATTGCTTCCTTCTTGATCCAGACTGAAAGCGGGGGCAGCCTCAGCAGAACCTCCAAAACTGAGGTTGGAGTCGTTCTCATTGCACCCGGTATTGACCGAACAGTCTAACCTCTGGACTATGCTGAATCTTCGTCCTATTGTGCTGCTTTGTGCGCCTAGTCACCACGCTGCTAGCGCATGATCTCTGGATTGGTACCCCAATTGCTTCCTACGATTCTCATCAGTTGCCATAGTATTGCTACCGACTTTTGAACAATCATATCTACATGCTTCCTCCATGAAAGTTTGGAGTCCAAGAACCCCCATGTATTCGACCTGCTGGACTAGCACAAGCTCTTGCCCAATCATGGTAGGTGGCCTAAATTCGTCTTTTTTCGTTCGTTTGGTGAGCAGAATCATCTCTGTTTTTATCGTATTCACTGAGAGCCCTGCTCCACCTTACTATCTCTCAATTATACTGCAGGCGGCCTACAAATGGTCGTAGATGACTCCGATGAATCGTCCGCTGAGTAGCACAACTCCATTGTCTGCGTATGCCTGTGCTTCAGAACCTTCGTCTGTGAGTTTACCCAAGAGTTCGTCCATGACTGAGCACTGTAAATGGGAAGAGAGGTATCTTCCCTGAGGGCAGCTCCCCCCTCCCCACCTCGGACTCCGGCATGAGGTACCCCCGGGATACCTCGACTTTTCTCCTCGTGATCGACGATACAACCCAGCTGACCATCGAGTGAGGCATACCTCTGTCAATTAGCGCTGCCTGTATAGTCGCTGTCTTTGCATTGTCAAATATGCCTTTCACATCGAAAAACTCTCCTTGAACACTCTTCGAACCTTACTGTCCTTTCGATACTTCGCACTACAATGAATAGGGCCAATTTAGTCGTCCTTCCCCTTCTGTATGCATGTTTTTCTCTGTGGAAGTCCAGCAGGAATCTGCCCACTACCTTTTACAGCGTTTTAAATAAGAAAGATGTTAGGCTGGTGGGTCAGAAGTACTTTGCTATTGTGTAGTCTCTCTTCCTCTCCTTGGGAATACAGACTACTCTCGCTGATTTCCAAAGATTGGGGTGAGGCTCTGTGGCATTGCCAGGAGATTTCCTTCAGGTCCTTCTGCTTTATATGGGTTGAACTCGTTCACTGCCCAGGCTATGGCATCGGACGTATCGACCCTTTCTGTTAATGGGGGACTTGCTGTGTTGGCAGAGCCCATTGATCGTATTCGATACCACTCGGGAACTGTAGCTCCAGCAGATATCTGAGCGAATCTCCGGAGGAGGTTCAGTTAACATGAAAAAACCGATAATAATCGATTATACTTACCTCCTAACTCGAGCTAACGCCCTCGTACTTCTTAGAATACGTATCATGAATTGGATGTATAATCGATTATTTTTGATGCTCTTGTGATAATTAATATCTCTGACATTCAAATCTGAGTGATAGTTTTAAGGATTGAATTTATTTGCACTGATTTTCCATCGCTTCTTCAACGATAGGGAAAAAAATATGACAACATATGGAAACATTCAGATAATGAGATAATAAAAAGTAACTGTAAAAAATATCGACATCACGTCAGAAAACTATTGAAAAAGTATGTGAATGTAAATATTATAAAAAATACAGATATTGAACACGATATAAAAAAAAAACATGGGAAGTAGTAAATTTTCATTTATTACTTCCCAGTTCTGGAGGGAACAAAAACACGATACAGTTATGTAAAAAAAATCAAAGTCGATGTTAAAGTTATCACACCAATACAAGAAATATGTGAAGAACCGAATTAATTTTTTATATCAAATACTAAAAACATTTCAGATTCTATCGAAGCCAATCAGGTTAACATGACTGATAAAAGAAGACAGGTAGGGCTTTTTTCCTGATCGATGAAAGAGAAGTTGAAACTAGAATATAAAACATAGTCTTCAAAAAAGTAGCAGGCTATGATTGCATCAAACTATACATGATTATAGAAACAGTTGAGGACTTTAAAAATTCACTAACAAAACTGTTCAATCACAAAAGGTATTTTTCCAGGCTTATTGAAGAAATCTATAATAATTTCTATATAAGGGACGTGAACATTATGACCTAAATAATTACCTACTGTCCAATAGCACTTCTACCAATAATCTCCAAAGTTTTCGAAATTTACTCAAATACTTTTCGCAAATCAGAAAATCATTGTTGTTTTGTAAATAAATTTCTCCACCAGCATCCCGAAAAGAAACACAAAACGAGAGTTTTCATCGAAATGAAGAAAGCGGTAGATGATATATTGATGGAATAACGGTACGATACGGGAGTAAGGGGTATTGGTTCCGTAGCTATTTGAAACAGAGAACTCAATATATCAAATTAGGAGATACCAAAAGTAAAGTTATCGGTACCCTGCACGGAGTTTCACAAGAATCAGTGCTGGGCCCCGTATTGTTCCATGCTTACATCAATGAACTTTGTAATATGCAACTCAAAGTTGAAATTTATAACTTTGCAGATGACTCAGTCTTCTATATTCCAGCAAAATTGACAATAGCGTCCTAACTCATATATCGCACAATCTGAAGATCTTGAGATAATGGTTCACTAAGAATAAAATATTCATGAACACGAAAGAAGCTAAAAAAATATCAATTTTTTCTGAAGAAATAATAGCTCTTTCTCAGTACTAATGAAGTTTTATGAAAAGAACTTTAAAAACAAAACTTTTGCGCCTGTGAAATTATCAGTAATAATGTTCCGACAAAAGGTATGATTTTTGAAAAATCACGAAAACTGTGTTACTCAGAAACAGCACAAGAGTTTGCTGGTATTTTGAAAATTCTGAATTTTGGAGAGATATTCGATGAGACAATTTCAAAAATGAATAGATGAAGTTAACTTTATCCGTTTTGCCAAAGCGATTCATTTTGCATATTTGGCGACTTTCAGGCGCCAAACTGACGTTTCTATATTTATCCTGATTGTTGTAACAATGGAAACTGGAACATAGGTATCGTCGAATGACCGACTTGAAAATGCCACGAGTTAAGAATCAGTGTTTTCAGAAAGTCTTGTTGTCATTGATTTAGAGTGAGGAAATTATGACATTTGATTGGTTTATATAACATGAGGGAAATTGTCGGTAACAATATCCCGACAAAATCCAGAATTTTCGAAAAACACATTCACCTTTGAATGATGGTTTTTCGGGTTACTATCATCTCTAGCGTTTCTCTCTCGCTGCTGTGATGAGAATATGTCACCAAAATTCATTAAAACCAAACAAAACTTCCGATCCACTCAGGCTCGCAGAATATATGCCAAAACAAATAGTGTTCAGTGATCGAAGCTCTAAACATTTCTCTTGAAAATGCCAACCGCTCGTGTTAGCGAAACTTCGAGATTTTCTCTAAATAAACGTTGGCCTAAAAACCCGAAAACCATCATTCATTCAACGACGGCCGCGAAAGCCTTTTACAATTTGAAGAAGCGCATCTACGGAGAGGAAATAGTTTCTCTATACCGAAGATTGGACCAACTGCGAAAGAAGAAAGCCCAGCTACTATCATCTCTATCGTTTCTCTCTCGTTGCCGTGATGAGAATGTGACACCAACATTCATTAAAACCAAACAAAACTTCCGATCCACTCAGGCTCGCAGAATATATGCCCAATCAAGTAGTGTTCAGTGATCGAAGCTGTAAACATTTCTCTTGAAAATGTCAATCACTCGTGTTGGCGAAACGTCGAGATTTTCTCTAAATAAATATCGGCCTAAAAACCCGAAAAACCATCATTCATTCAACGATGGCTGCGAAAGCCTTTCACACTTTCACCTTTGCTGTCACGTTTTAACTGTGTTGCTCATAAATACCACGAGAGCTTGCTCATGTTATGTTTTGTACAGCAACACGGTTTGAGTAAAAGCAAGGTGAAAGTATTTTTCAAAAATTCTACACTATGACGGGATAATCGATCAGACACTTCCAAGAATGAATAGACGAAGTTGAACTTCATTTAGAATAATGATTTATAAATATCATTTTACGTATTTGGCGTCTTTCAGGCGTCAACCCGACGTTTTATGTACCTTGATTGTTGTATGTACCTTGATTGTTGTATGTACCTTGATTGTTTGAACTATGGAAATGTAGAACTCAGTAATCGTTGAAACGCCCATTTGAAAAATCACGAATTGGAAGCAGTGTTTTCAGGATATCTTGCTGTCAGGGGCGTTTTGAGGGTCAAGGAAAAAGTCATATGGGTACAAAGATACGTGAGTTCCAAACATGTTGTTATATGTTATATGGCTAACAAAGTTTATAAATGAAAGAGGCCCCAGCAAACTTCGAGAGGGACGCCAATGATTATCAATCCTATTTTAGAGCAATACGAAATATCGTTAATCCGTAATCCAACACCTTGCGAACGATTAAATAGGAATCCCTAAAGCCAATGTATAGCATATCCTCGTATCCAAATCAAATCGAATCAAAATAGGCTTATTCAAAGTTAGTTTATATACAAGTCAAGTGGTCATTGATAAACATTGCTTCGTGTCCATTCTTATAATGGGTTTATTCCTCTTCTTGAAATGTACAAAATAGAAGATGACTTTAACGGTACATTAACAAGGAAAACGTCACATAATGACAAATCTAAATATAAATGTAAACATACATACACGCACATACATACATTTGAAACTAAGATATGGTAGAAATAAAAAAGATGTATGCAGAGGCAAGAATAACTGAAACGACTTCACAGTAGAACAGAGTTTCTTATATGACAAGTGAATTACAAGTGAAATGGGACAAAATATTAAACTAGAATTCGTCGAGGGTGTAGCAATATTTCTGAATAAGAGCAGTTTTCAATCTCGATTCGAAAATTGTTAAATTACGAGAGTTCTTAACCAATTCATCTAGCTTATTGAAAAACTTTGGTCTAAGGAAGAGAAAACTTTTTTGGTATATGGTGGTTATGTGCATGTTGGGTATTAACAAGTTTTTTCAGCGAGTCGAGTATTGATGCTGATTACATTTGAAGTTTGGCCTGTTCTCAGTTATGAATATATATGCATAGCTCATAAATAGAAATACTCGCAACTGTAAGTGTTCGAAGTTCTTTGAATGTATTTCTGCATGATTGCCTCTACCCAATTTCAGCAATGATTCTGATAGCCTGCTTTTGTAGAATGAAAACCATCTCTGCAGGTGACCCTGTACCCCAGTTCAGTATTCCATACTGAAGATGACAGTGGATTGTTCCGTAATACAGATTCAGCAAGACCTCTTCACTACAGTGTCCAGACATAAAACTCAATGCGTAACAATTCTTCCATAATTTATTGCAGAGAGGTTCATGTGAGTTTATATCATTGTTTTTGAGCAACTTTCAACATGTAACTCCTCATTCTTAAAAATACTGAGGTCTCCAGGGATATTGTTCAATGAAAATTATATTAATTTGGTTTTGTGATGTTCAATGCTAATTGATTTTTATTAGCCCAAGTTACCACCCGCTCATAGACACTTTATGTTTTTTCTGTGAGATCTAGCACATTATGATCCTTGGTGATCCGGGCATGGTCGACGTGTGCCTGACGTTGCAACTTACGATCGTTCCAAGAGGGTTCGCCCATATCAATGAGAGTTTGTTGAGGAAACACAATGGAGATTGCATACAATTGTCTCCAGAGGTATTTGTATGTGATTTTACAAACGTTTTTTTCTCTTTGTCAAGAGTGCACAATATGAAAGTCATACATTTGTACAGAAAAGCATATGAGTGTGAGGATAAGAGAAGGTTTAGTTGAAAATTCAGTAGGAGTCCATTTACTTGACGCCCTTTTATCCTTTTTAATTTAGATTTTGATAACTGTTCATGGAACCATTCCATATCCACAAATGCCGCAAATGCCTCCTCTCACAAATGTGGCCAAGACACTTTGCAAATTGGTTTGGGGAGACCTCAATCCTTCAGGATATGAAACCATTGAAGGCTGAAGTGGTCGGTGAGAACCATAAAGTGCACGTCCTCTGAATATAGTCTCAGCTTCTCAACCGCCTAGAGAAGAACAAAATATTCTTGCTCAATAGTTTTGAAATTATATTCTTATCTAGTGAGTAAGAGACTAAGATAACAAATCACCATATCTCTTTCGTGATATGACTGCATTAAAACTCCCTCACTTCCGTACCATGAGTCATCTGTCTGAACAACAAATGGTCTGCAGTAATCTGGGCAACACAAAATCTGTGATGAGACCAAGCATTCTTCATAATGCCGGAAAGAATAGAACATTTCTGACTACAGAAATTCTGAGGACTTACGAAGTAGAGCTGCGATTGAGGCTATAATCTAAGAAACATCGAAGACCAATCCCATACCACGAAAAGGTTTCCATGACCCTTCGTACCTTTTCTACAGAAGTCGGAGTTGTCAGTCCCGACAAAGGACACCGTTGGCAGCCCTGACAGAAGTCCGTGTCGGCAACCCTCTCAAGACGCGTTCGGTTTTTACGTATCTGTTTACTCATTTTCCTATGACAGCTTGGTTGAATCTGCTTCGCGTTCGTTAATCACCGAGGGAGCAAGCAGAAGGTGATCTGTTTGCTCTCAGCAAGGCGAACGGAACAGATGCTTGTCATTTGTCACTTTATGATTTTGTGATTGTTCTTATTGTGGTGTTCCTAAATTTTCAAACTTCCGACAAGTTCGGAATATACTGAATATTTTTATGTTGCTGCATTACCAGAAAAATGGTGAAAGTTGCCGCTAAAAAACAAAATCGGTTGTGACAGGTGACCGATCTCAAAAGGATAGTTCGTTAATAATTTTGACTAGTTTATCTCTGTGATCTCGTGATGCACATCGAGATTTGCTCGCTCGGCTCGGAATTACATTAACCGAACTCAGTCAGCTACAGTAGTCGGAGTTGGCAACCCTAACGTAGCTTAAGCTTTATCAGGGTCTACATGCAATCCATTTCGATCGACCTCGTAACCAATATACTTCAGCACTGAGCGATGAAACTGGCATTTATCTATGCTGATGGTGACGTTAGCCAAGATGAGCAAACAGGTCCAAAAGCACGACCAAGGATATTGTTAATGAAGCGTTGCTATGTAGCATCGGTATTGTGTAGACCAAATGGCATGCGTCTGAACCGAATGAACCTCGGTTTATTTGAAAATAACTTCCTTGTCATTTTGTCAACATCGTCCAAGGGCAGAAAATCATTCTCGGAATCAACGGTTACTATCCATGACGCCAACGTTTCTGCTTTCACATTACGTGCTCGCTTTCATTTTGTATCTAATATACTGAGCTAGCATGATATAATAAGTAAAGACTAGGTTTATACAGGTTATGCATGTTACAGCTGATCTATGTTTTTGAGTTATATTTCATTGGTTCAGCTAAGCAGTCGGTTAATTGATCAATTAATTGATTTTAAAGGCTCTCTTGACAAAAATTATGGATTAAACTGTAAAAGAATTGCATATTTTGATTGAGATTACTCTGAAAAAACTATACATTACCATGACCCCAACAAAAAGTTTGACTGAAATTCGAGATAATAATGAATCGCTTGTCGTTATGGTCAGATAATGCAGCATTGTTTTGTAACTCAATGTACATGTTATGCAACATACTTATAAACGAGTTCATCTATCGGAGAATTGAACCATCCTGTTCCATGATTATCTCAGTTTTCACATGTCCATAATCGTGTGCTGTTTCTTGTGGAAAGCCTCTCTTGCCCCGTGCACAATCCGTACCACATGATAGGTCATATTAAGACCTGTCCGGGAGCAAATTTGTACCTCGGGGATAATTTTGAGCTTCTTTTCAAGAGATGCTCGTATCCCGTAGCTTCGTGATTTTTGAAGTAAGAGTTCGATGTTCATTAATTTGAATGCTCCAAGTTTTGAAGTACAATGAATACAATGCTACGATTGCTTGATGGGTAAACACCCCTGTTCTTAAACCGAAGTCTGGTAAAATTTTAAAAAAATTATAAGACACTATAATCAGAAATATCGTGAAAATCACCTTTTTCATGAATTGGTTGAATGATTGCCATTTAAAAAATATAAGGGAAACTTGCTCCTGGAAATGAAATATTAATAAGGTGCGTGAGAGGGCTAGTGATATGATTTGCATACATGTGATAAAGAGCATGGTATATTTTCAAAACCGGAGAATTTTGTTTTCTATTACTGATATTATAATATGATTTATCCACTCCTCGGTGTAAGAAGCTTCCTCCTCGTGGGATGAGGGTCCGGGATACCTACGTTAGAGAATCGAGATCGGCGAAATACCTGAGAGTACAATTGGACAAGGGTATGACATTCGGAGAACACATAACTCTGGCTATCCAGAGAGCGGGAGCTGCCGTCGGGCGTACCTACCCACTGATAGCCAGAAATTCCAAGCTCAGTATGGATAATAAAATACTTATTTACAAGCAAGTAATTAGACCCGCAATGTTATACGCTTGTCCGGTGTTCTGCAGCCTGAAACCGTCGCCTCTCGCGAGACTTGACAGGATGCAGAATAAAGTACTACGTATAGTTACAAATAGTAACAGATACACTCGCCTTGATACCCTCCGGGAGATGTGCGGCGTCGACTCTGTTCCGCCATATATTAGAAAGTTGTCGTACAACTTCTATAAATATTTTCTACCCAAAAGCCCTCTGACGAGAAATCTCACTCGCATCAGGGAGTATGACAACGCCCCCCGCAAACACGGGGGTCTTATCTATCAAGCTCTTGACATTTTCCAGGAGCGTTTCGAAGAACCGGGCCCTTAAAGGGCAGCCAAAGTGTTAAATAAGACCAATATCAAACCCCGGTTTTTTGCAGTGAGCCTTTTCCGGGATGCTCTACATACTAACCTCTGCAACGATCATGGACATCCATTCTCTGTTTTGAATACACTCAAAAGTCATGCATAAGCTCTGCAGGAGGCGTGAATACTGCACAATATCCACCCATTCCCTGAGTAGTCACGGACCTGCCCACTAAGACCGTGGGGGGTCGTTTCAAGAGTCTCCCACAAGGGGGGCCAGGAATCGACTTGGCGTTGAAACCGAGTGATGGCTGGCGACAGCCATCGCTCGGTATGCAACTGGCTGTCCTTATTCTTTCCTCTTCCCAGAAGACGAAAGAAGAAAATTATGTGACTAGACGAGGAATGTATACAATGTTAGCCATATTGAGAAAAATAAAAACTTTTGAATCTTTGAATCTTTGAAAGACCTGTCCGGGAGCAAATTTGTACCTCGGGGATAATTTTGAGCTTCTTTTCAAGAGATGCTCGTATCCCGTAGCTTCGTGATTTTTGAAGTAAGAGTGCTCCAAGTTTTGAAGTACAATGAATACAATGCTACGATTGCTTGATGGGTAAACACCCCTGTTCTTAAACCGAAGTCTCTGGTAAAATTTAAAAAAATTTATAATCAGAAATATCGTGAAAATCACCTTTTTTATGAATTGGTTGAATGATTGCCATTTAAAAAATATAAGGGAAACTTGCTCCTGGAAATGAAATATTAATAAGGTGCGTGAGAGGGCTAGTGATATAATTTGCATACATGTGATAAAGAGCATGGTATATTTTCAAAACCGGAGAATTTTGTTTTCTATTACTGATATTATAATATGATTTATCCACTCCTCGGTGTAAGGTAATAAAAAAGTAAATAAATGTTTACTTCAGAGTTATAAATAATAGGTACTCATATTCTCCATTAGTTGTTTTTGGTTTGATGAAAAAAAACTGTCAACAACCTCATTTGGATTGCAAAGCTGTTTGATCGTATCGTGTATAAAAAACACTGGTAGTTAAGTGGTCTTGTTTATATTTATTTAATTTTTTATTATTTGCAATGACGTGTTTGATTTTTCATTCGATGTCATAAACAAACTGTTGTTATAGTTTTTTATTTGACTTGGTAATTCTCCTTACATGCTCTAGTATTAGATCCTTTTATTTATGATGAATATTTTCATTTTGGGAGCCTTATATTCTCTGAATGGATTTCTCATGTGTCCTTCATTAACCATTTCTGGAGACAAGTAAGGTTTTTGTTTTTTTTGCTGAATATTCTTCTAACGGAAACCTGTAGAAAGTTTTCTAAAAAGTATTGAGAATTGTATTTGGAAAAGAGTCATTATAGTGTGAAAAGTTTTCATATTTTATTCTGGATATGAAAAACGACTAACATAATATCCACGCGGCATCTTACTGGTCGACGGCTCGCCTCTGGTGGAAGGATCGAGAACAATGAATCACGCATATCACAGGCTGGTAGGTCAAGCCGGACAGGTTCGGCTCCAGCTCGATACATTGCCCCCTTCTGAAGACATTCCGTCACGAAATGTCATCCCTAGAGAATGCCGATACTTGCGAAAATCTCCACATCTGAAATTCTAGAAACTTTGAATAAAAAGATTTCAGTGTATTCTTCTTCTGATATTTTTTCTGGAGAACAGGAAGTTCATATCTTGGGAGTTTATATTTTTATTCAAGTTGCAAGTAGTTTTTTGTAATTCCTCTCCACTATCGGTAAAGAGACTGTTCAACTGGTATCAGCCGTAAACTCGATCTAAGATATGTTACAGTTTTTGCGGGTGGTAAAGGATGTACAAAATAGTTTGAATGAGTGTAATTTAAATAGTTTGAGATTTGACCAAATGTATTCATTTATATTTCAACATTTAACTAACGAAAAGGACAAAACAAATAGCGAGACGAACACGAAGACTGTCCACCACACACTATTCATTTTGAAAATCCGACTTCTGACTTGACTTGTAACAGACATGGTTTTAATCCAATTTATTTTCTCTCATAAAATAATTCTCAATGATTCATATTCACGAACTAAATAATTTATAAATTTATATGGCACTGTTTCACTCAAAATCAGACTGTCCGTGTTGAACTGCAACTGTATCTGCACTTCCTATTTCGACACAAGATGCTATTGCGTATTGAACATCAAAGAAATCGAAAAGTTTGGACACTGTAAAAAAATGTGCTTGTGTATTTCTAGATCTCGCTGAAGCATTCGATACGGACTACCACTCACAACTATCAGATATTTTGAAGGAATTGGGTTTTCGACCAATATCCAGAAAATTTAAGGAAAAATAGTTACTAAGAAAATAATCTCAGAATGACGTATCATGGGTTGCCATATTGACTTATGAGATAATAGGGTGGGGTAGTGCATTGAAAGAACATATTAAATACGTAAAAATTCACGTAAAAATAAACCCTCTCGATTTTCATCGGATTTCATGTACCCTGAATCTAGGATTCTTGACATTGAAAACATTATTTCTTCATCTCATCTTGCTTTGAATCCAAAAGTAAATCTAATCTTCGGAGACTGGAACACTGTTACGAAACAAAATACAAATCCAATGATTTCAGGATAAAATCTTCAAAATTTATAGGACAACGATGCTTTCCATATTTAGTACCAAGATTTTTCTATTTTATTTCTGTAGAAATAAAAGAGACCTGTTCTTATACATGATTAAAAAAATTATTAGATTCAAACGGACTAACACTACATGAGCTTGTGGAAGTTAATATTATTGTATAATGAGTTTTTATTTCACTCTAGTCCATTATCTGAATGACTTCATTCAATATTTTGTTATATATATTTTTTATACTTTTATGTTAAAAAAGCTTGTGTGTTTTGAATTGCATGTTCGTATTGGTATTTTCATTTTCGCAATTAGTGACCACTGTAGTAATTGTATACCTAAACAGATGTGTTTTTTTTTTTTTCATCAAATCTGGTATACGTTATAGAATTTAATTTTCAATCTAAACATACATTTTTATTCGCTTCAATCCGTATTTATCAATACTATTTCCGAACATAGACTACACTCACACTACAGACAGTCTTTGAATAAAAGGTTTTCTGGTAATTCGTGAAAAAAAAATGTTATCGCCATCATCATCATAGAATTGTATGTTACCACTTTTTTTATCCCAATAAACTAATCTTATTAATGACATTTTGAAAACCCATGACAACATTGATAATAACACTGATACAATATTACAAAGAAAACCATTCACCATTATCGAAATCCAAATATTGGCCGAATATTCATTGAACAAAACCTAAGTCCCACACATAGAATGTCAGTGAAAAACTAAATACATTAATTGCGTTCAATAATTTGTTTTCAAAGCAGTTTCCTGAGTGGTTATGACGATTTACGACCTAAACGCAGACTCTAAAACCTTCATCGAGGGAGAACTGTGATTGTAGAATACAACGGCTGGATGACGGCAGACACGTTCTATGATTATATAAAGAATATATTTCGTCCACAATTGTTAGAAAATAACATTACTTTCCCCGTGGTCTTATTTCTGGATGGACACAAGTCACACCTGACATATGAACTGAGTTTACTGTGTAACGATTTAAATATGGAAGTAATTGCTATACCCCAAAGCAACAAGAGTTTTACAACCTTGTGATGTAGCTGTTTTTAGAACCATCAAAATGGGTTTGAAAAAAGCAGTTCGGCATTTCTATGAGGAGAACCCAGACCAAGTATTGAATAAAATAAGTTTTTCTCCTCAGTTATTCAAAGTAGTTAATGAAGTAGTGAAACCAGAAACATTAAAACACGGGTTCAAGGCATGCGGATTGTTTCCCTTCAATGCCGATGCCATAGATTATAGCAAGTGTTTGGGAAAAGAGACGAAACACAAAGAGGTACATATCTTTTTCTTATTTAGTAGGTAGTCATATTTTCTTGCATGAAATTTTTTTTTATTAAAGCCAAATGGCAGTTGGACATTAAATTCAGTTAAAACATTTTGTTTCAGGTGTTAAACAGAACAACTACAATGGATTTGAACGATTCTTTAAAACTAATTAATAAATTCAAAGAGATTGATACCATATTAGGTGAAGAGAATTTTAATGATGAATTTGCTGTCCTTTATAAAATGTGGGTGTTTTTTTGGAAAACCTATAAAGAATGTAAATGAAGCAATCGATTTAAATAATAAGAAAACCGAAAACACTGAAGGAGAATACGACGAAATGACCAATACGAACAATGGTGAACTTGAACTGACTGAAACTATATTGAATGCTGCAGAAACTGAAGTAGATGAAAGAACTTCAAAAGAAAATGATGAAGCAAAAGAATCAGAAGAAGCACCTGAGATTAAGAGAGAAGTGCTAATGAAGACTGTTAATGCACAAGACAAACCGACAGAGTTGAACAAAATTCATGTTTTGCAAAATGTTAAAATCATTAAAGTAAATTCTACTCGGCAGGACGAAAATTTGCCTTCAACAAGTAAAGCTGCACAAGAAATAACTTCGACTTCAAGCGCCAAAAGTATTAGTGAATATCTGGAATTACCAGAAAAGTCAGAGAGAAAAAATAAATGGAATATAGAGCGCGTACCATTTGCAGTAACATCCAGAATTTACCAAGAATATTTTGAAAAAAAGCGCGCTCTCAACGAAGAAGAAGAAGAGAAGAATAAATTGGAAAGAAAACGGAAAAGAGAGGAAGCAGCGTTAGCAAAAAAGAAAAAACAGATAGGGAAAGAAAATTCTGTCGAGGTGAAATGTTTTGTCTGTGAAAAACTTATAGAAAGTCAACATTTAACTTGTGATAATTGTCAAAAAACTATCATCGTCGCTGCATTCCCAAACAACATAAACAACACTTACCTGAAATAGACGATAATGATCTTTTCATGTACCGTATGTGCTATAAAGAAGAAAGTAAAGAAGAAGTGAGCCAAGAAACAGAAAATGAAGACAATGATAGCTCTTGAACAGATACAGAGACAAGGGAACAAAGTATTTTTCACGATATGTATAGTTGGACTAAGAACTCCGAAAATAATACAAATAATATCGAAAATGATGTAAATCAGTCAAATCAAATTCAGAAAGTTACAAGTCATGAAAATAACAGCAGATATAGAGAAGAAACAGTTGATGATATTGAAATAGATGTTGACGAAACTGAAATCGACGATCTCTTCAATAATTATAAGCGGGAATACAAATTAATATTTAGTTAAGTTATTCTCCTGTGTTCTATAGTTAAATAATAAAATTTTTCTAGCTTTGACACTTCTTCATTTACTTATACTTACATAAGTAGGTAATAAGTACTTATTTGTCCGTTTTTTTCAACTGTCCAATAATTACAATATTCCAAGTCCAATAACTGAAGAAAGTGTCTATAACAAATTTTTTGTTATGCTGTATATATTTTTTTATATTTATTTAAACTCATTCAACGATGATTGAAAATATGCAAATATATATTGAGAGCATAAATCTAACTTCATATTGATACTATTAGCCAAAGCGTATATCAAAAAATAAGTGGGTGATATTCATTTCAATTCGAACAAAATCTAAAATGTCCCATAACCGGGTGATTTACCCTAATTTCTTTGGCTCGTTTCGAAATGTTTGTTCTCGAGAATATGCTCATTGAAGAGTATATTATTTGTAGTTATATCATTTCAACAGTCTTCTACGAACATATACCACATGATACTTATAATAACCCTTTAAAAAAGCTTTGTATCACTTGGACCAGGCGTTATTTTGAATTGGTTTGTATTAACCTTGGAAATATGGGTTGCATGAGTGTAGAAACCAAAAATACCACCCACACTTTATCCCTCTTTTTAAAGAGACTTTTCCATATTTCAGTTTCACATACCTACTTTTCCTTGTATAATAGGAAGGTGAACAAACCATTTATTCGACTTTCTCTTGAACAGTACGACTCTTTCTTCGTATCAATCATATTATGATAATCAATAAATACCCGTTGATTCACTGACCATGCTTGCCACATGTTCACCTTCCCATTCCACTCGAATTATTTCGCTAATCCTTTAAACGGTGAATACGAATTCGATTGAAAAAATTTAAATTCCCTCTTAAGACCATGCATGCAGATATCTTATGGCAAAAAGTTGTCCGAAACAATGGCTTAATTTTTTATACGTTTTAACCGGAGTCATGCCAAATTAAAAAAAAAACTATCTAGTAGCTCAACTCGAACGTAAGACTAGTAGACTAGGAGATGGTGACAGATTTCAAGTGACGATTTTCTCGTTTATGCCTTTGAAACCAGTGAAAAATATGGAAATTCTGAACAAAATGATGAAAAATTTGAACGGTCGCCACGTGGCCTTCATATAAGAAATTCAATTCTTGCACTTAACCTCATGCCACTTTTTTTATGAGACATTCATGATGGAAACTTCCATTATTTCAATTGGCAGCAACGAAAAAATCGTCTTAAATTTAAATTTTTTTTTTCACAAGTTTACGCCATCTTTGGCCTCGTGCAACCCTTATGCCTAGAATTTTTTCGCTGCTATTATCTATCTTAACATGCCGTTGGTGTACATGGCAGCGGCGATAAAATCGTCCCAAAACATATATATTTTTTAATGAAAATCGAATTTTTTATATGAATGACACGCGGCGACCGCTCAAATTTTTCATCATTCTTGTCAGAATTTTCTTATAATTCACTGGTCTCAGAGGCATAAACGAGAAAATCGTCACCTGAAATCTGTCACCATCTCCCAGTCTATAGATTCGGCGCAAAATTCGTCACAAATTGTGTGTTTTGAGATTTCGCATCTGAATATAAAAATTAAAGTTTCATGATTTACATTGTGAGCAGATGAGTGGCTGGAAGATATTGAAATTTGAGAAAAATGTGTTTCAAGAATACCGGAGAAACGCAATAGTGTTTTTACAGGATGATCATCATTATAGTCATTTTCAAAGTTGCGATGAGCATTCATTCGCCTACTAGACCAAATAAATTTATTATGTTCATATTAATGAACATAATGAATCGCCATCAGGCATTTGATGAGAATCAACCAACGATGATCGATGAGAATATCCTGATAGTTTATCACAGAAAAATACTCAATTGTTTTTACAGGATGATCAACATAACATTCAACTTCAGAGAATACGAATGCATTCGCCTACAATACTGAGTTTTAGTCCATTGATGACGATAACCCATCAAATATGTTCAATATTTCCGAATAATTTATGGATATCACATAATTTAATTTTGATGTATCTTGCTCTCAAAGGACTACAGATGACCCTTACAATATACAGTGATTGTGTATTTATTAGGTACTTCATAATTTTGAAGAAAGAACTAGATGTGTTTGAAGTTTTCATCAGTGTTGTACATTTTCCATGGATCATTTAGGCTGGTGAAATAATAAAAAAAGTAACAGGCAAGGACCAGATGGAGAATGCTGTTGAAGTTCCAACATTAAGGGAAAAAAATTCAAACATGGAAAAACCCAAAATGGTGAGATGAGTATGCAGTTGAAAATGTTTTTTTTGTGACTTGCGGTGGTATTGTGTTAAGCTACCCACACTGATTAAAATGTGAAATTAAATAATTTTACGAAAGCCTTTTTGTAACCAACGTAAATTCATGTGAAATGGCAGTTAGTTATGTGTTAGTAAGGGTACATTATGAATACTGTAAAAACGCCATAGCAAATGACTGGATTTGTTATGAAAAATCTATGAAATGGTTATGAATAATAACACGATTCGTTATGAAGAATAACTTAATTTTTTATGGAAAATTACTTGATCTGCTGTGTAAATCTACTATGCTGTTTCTGTAATTTGAAGTAAATATTGTGATTTCCAGAAGTAAAATCACATGAAATATAATTGAAGTTCGCATGATCTGTACTGTATATATTACACAGTCAACAATGTAGAATTCAATTGTACTTTGTGATTCTTCGGTGGAAAATCAATTTGAATTTCAGAATGATATGTGAATTCATACATAAATGTGAAACCTTCCTGTGATTCGGCTTATTGTATTCATAATTAAATCTCTATTCAGTTTCATACAAACATTCAATGAGAATGAAATCTACACAACATCAGTTTTATCAAAAAGCCTTTGTCACGATGAGCCTACATATTTTCAGACGGTTTAATTGAATCAATCATAACCATAACTCTACCAGCCTTGGTGGCCGTGCTGGTAGAGCGTTCGTCTTTGGAGCGAAGGGCCGAGGGTTCAAATCCCCGCATGCTCATCGGTCTCGTGCATGGCATCACACGTTTGAAGGTAAGGCCTGCGTCCTCCCTAGATCACACAAGTCTCTCGAAGACTTCCGAGGGTTACGCGTAGGGGTGCAATCGGTTGACGGAACTAACAACAACAATAGCCCATTCCACTGAGAAAGTAATCCGTTGGAAAGTTTTCCTTGTGTAGTGGAGTTCATCGTAATTTTTGATCAGTGAGTGAAATTAAAAAGAATTTTATAAAATCAATATAAAAGACAAAACAAAAAAATGAGAAAAAAATAGAGTAGAACAAATTTTACAGGAAAAAATCAAAAACACCAATCCTTCAACTTCAAAAAGTTTGTGAAAGAACGAATAAACTATGGAAAATCAGGACATAAAAAACAATAATTAGATTACCTATAGATTACCTATATATTACCTTCACCTTCCATATAGTACATATTAATTTAAAAAATACTACATAGAGAACAAAAAATATATTGATTTAAACTGTATTAACAATGGAACATAACTTTGAAATTTGAATACAATAAGAACAAACTTAAAACAAAGCAAACGGGAATGAAATACTGAGATATAGAATTTATGAAAAAGTAATCCAAACTAATACACTGATAATACATATGCAAAATTAATATTAAATTGAACACAAACATGGAACTAAAGTTCAAAGTATTTCTCTACATTTTAACCAACTTATTGATAAAATTGGACACCTTACTTCGAACAGCTGATACTTTCTTTGATTTCGATCCTCAATTATGATGATCAATGTCCTTCGGATGCGACCGTGAAAAATTGGACTTCAAGCTTCAAAAGAGGTAAATTTTCCATTGAAGATGATGACCGATCGGGAAGGCCAGTTTCTGTGTCAGTCCCCGAAAATATCGATGCAGTTCATGACATGATTTTAACAGTCCGTCGAATTGGGCTAAAACGGATATCTGAAGCACTGAATATTTCATACGAACGCGTTCATCATATAGTTCACGTCAATTTGGACATGAGAAAAATTGCTGCAAAATGGATCCCCAAATGTTTGAATGTTGACCAAAAGCGTGCAAGGGTAGTAGCATCGCGTTCGATCTGTGCTCGATTTGAAAACGATTTAGACTTCTTAAACCGAATTGTTACTATGGATGAGACTTGGGTACATTTCTACGATCCAGAAACAAAGCAACAATCGATGGAATGGCGACACTCCGGTTCTCCAAGACCTTAGAAGTTTCGTGTCCAAAAAACTGCTGGAAAAGTTCTTTTCTTGCTTCAGTTTTTTGGGATTGCCACGGAGTAATCATGATTGATTTTTTGGATAAGTGTAGAACAATAACTGAAGATTACTATTCGACATTACTGACCATCATCAAGTACCTGTATTTGAAAGTGTTAAGAGGTAAGCAGATTTACGAAGATATGCTTAATACCCTTGGTCATCAATGTCCTTCGGATGCGACCGTGAAAAATTGGACTGCAAGCTTCAAAAGAGGTGAATTTTCCATTGAAGATGATGACCGATCGGGAAGGCCAGTTTCTGTGTCAGTCCCCGAAAATATCGATGCAGTTCATAACATGATTTTAACAGACCGTCGAATTGGGCTAAAACGGATATCTGAAGCACTGAATAATTCATACGAACGCGTTCATCATATAGTTCACGTCAATTTGGACATGAGAAAAATTGCTGCAAAATGGATCCCCAAATGTTTGAATGTTGACCAAACGCGTGCAAGGGTAGTAGCATCGCGTTCGATCTGTGCTCGATTTGAAAACGATGTGGACTTCTTAAACCGAATTGTTGCTATGGATGAGTCTTGGGTACATTTCTACGATCCAGAAACAAAGCAAAAATCGATGGAATGGCGACACTCCGGTTCTCGAAGTCCTAAGAAGTTTCGTGTCCAAAAATCTGCTCGAAAAGTTCTTGCTTGTATTTGACAACATAGCTGCTCTTGCATATCTCTGATAAAGGACGAACCATCATATTCCCACTCCTCAAATAACTGTAGTCATGGGAAAAAATGTTTTCATCATCTGACATGAACCCACATTGTTAATATTGACATACAAATGTTGTACTACTTTTCTGTGGTTTCCCTTCGCCTGAGAGGTTTCTAAAAATATGCTGTTCAAACCCTTTATATGAATCAACCGATACTCCACACTTTGGCGTTTCAATAGAACTGATGACGCTGGGCTCAGGGTATAGGTGCACGCATAAAATGAACATAGAGGGGGTTTCACATAACAAAACATTTCAGGATACACTTCACATGATCAATCTGGTAATTCATTCGTTTTCACAATGTACTATTTATGCTTCACATGTTTGAATCTGTAATATACTTCATAATGTATATTTGAAGTTTTGATCATGTGGAATGTTGGTCACATGTTCTGTGATATTCAGAGAACGTACTAAGCTTTTTCACAACGATTTGCATGATAGAACTGGATTTTTTATGCGAACTGTAGCGTGAGTTATAGCATAATGGTTCGCTTTGTTCACTCACCATCGATGAGGGTCACCGCGAGGACCTCTGGCGGGAAGGTCATGCAGTCTTGCAGAGCAATTGTGACTAAAGTTCCAATTTAGGTTTATGACAAAAAAGTTGCTGTGTGATGTCAGTGCCCGAGCTGATGGGACGCTGCTCGCCTGCCGAGGCGGCCAAGATCTCCACGCCCTTGTCCCATAGAGTGGGGACCCCGGCCCCCTCTACCGTAGTACAATATTATTTTCTTTTTACCCAGCGAAGCACTGCTCCTGGGGACCGGAACCCATGTGGAGAGACGTTAGGAGTTCCCATCCTCCTCCTCCCCATGTTAGTCAGAATCCTCCGACTCCGTTTGATGGGTCGCCGTCTGCAGTCCTTTTCACAGATACTGCATACCCATTTCATACTAGATCTTCTTAGATGGGTAACCTTGGATGGGTAATCGCGACTTTCAACCAACGGTATTTCGAATCACCGAGGACACATGGTTGGCCCTGGCCGGAGCAATGGGGAATTCTCTATTTGGGTTATTACAGCAAATAGAAGTTAAAACAAAATAATCATGATGTTCATTCATGAATTTTTCAAATTAGCTGCATAAACTATTCACATACATTTTTCAAATGTAGGGTTCCAAATTTGGGAGAGTTTTGTTTCTACTTCACATGTTGGCAACTCCGCCGACAGCGCGTAGTATGGAGTAGGGGTTTGTAGTATGCTAGAAGAAGAAGATAGTCAACATATCTATCTTTGTTGTGATTTCATTGCTGAAATTGGTTCATGTGTTATTTGTCGGTTATGTTATGTTATATACCATTCCAGAATGAGGTCACTGGCATTTGCTGGAAAGCATGTATTCTATTTAGTTTTCATTGTTTCCTGGTAAACAACTGTCAATATTTAGAATTAAATTAGTAATTAGTTCTTAAATGTATAGGTATGCCATCGTTCTGTAGTGTTGTTGAGTGTGGAATGCGGGGAGAAATGGAAGAGGTATCACTGATTGCTTTGTAGATATTATATTTAATTATTATAATTTCGGTTGTTTAATTGTGTAGATATTGAATGTTTTTGTTTTGTTCTCACAGTTGATAGTACCAGGTGGACATATCAACTAACTTTCGACTCTTTCCTAACAAGTATTTATTGAATGAAGTCACCTTTTCTATCTTAATTACATTGAAATGTCAATCTTTTGTATGACATGCTCATTTTCATATGCGTTGTTGGTGATTATTACTATTATTATATGCGGAGTCGATATAGTGGTATTTTTCCACTGATGCTTCATCTTCTTTACATTCTTATAATGTTATTTGTTATCTACCAGTCTGATTTACACTTCCTTGAATTTCTTATTGTTGGTTAAATAATGTTATTGTTAGCTTCATGGCTAATCGTCATTAAAGTTCTGGGAACTTTAATGCCTCTCCGAGTAGAGGGGGGATTTGTTACGGGTTTATTTTGCACTAGAAAACCCTTTTTGTTTTAATACAATAACATCAGAAATTCTCTGTCATTGATATACACTTTCCACTCTGTACGCCACTGTATCAAAATGACAACTTGATCGTTGTCATGTATAGCTTGTTCCGAACGTTAGTACTTACCTTTGCCGTACTAGTTCGAGCAGACATGAACCGGCCTTAAGCTAATGACAGTAATCAGTTGTTCTATTTTGCGGTATGACAGCGTTGTTTTGTAAACATACTTATGGTTAGTCTATTGTTTTGTACTTAGAACACAAAACCGTAACATTCCTACTCTATCTCTATCTTGAGGTTATTGAGGTCATTGAGGTTACCTACTTCACATTCGAATACTTGACCTTTTGTTTGTTTGTGTTTGGTTCTGAGATTGAGAGGCTGGCGTTTTCGTCTTGGTTCAGTTGGCAACACTGAATCTTAAGGTGTTCTTTTCATAGCTCCAAGTAGCTCGAGGTAGTTCCTGGACTGTTCCCACCGAACACTAACGAACAAGAAAGCGCCTTGTCAGATATTGACAGTTTTGACTTTGACGTCTGAGACATATCTTCCGGTGTATTATTTGATCGTGATGAGTGACTGACCTATTTCGAAGATTTCCAATTAAAGTTTGATCATCGTTGATGGATCTTGGGAAAATTCATATCTGGAGAGTTTTTCATGTTTGCGATTTTTGACGCTATACATTTTTGTGAAATCTCCGTTCGCTTTGCGGATTTTTGAGGTAAGAAGTCACTTCATCATTGTGTGAAACCACTGGAACGAGATACTCGCTATCAGACAGCAAAATAGAACAACTGATAATTGTCAATAGCTTAAGGCCGGTTCATGTCCGCTCGAACTAGTACAGCAAAGGTGAGTACTAATGTTCGGAACAAGCTATACATGGCAACGATCAAGTTGTCATTTTGATACAGTGGCGTACAGAGTGGAAAGTGTATATCAATGACAGAGAATTTCTGATGTTATTGTATTAAAACAGAAAGGGTTTTCTAGTGCAAAATAAACCCGTAACAAGTTTCAACGAAGCATGGTGACTATTTAAATGATCTATTTGCACAACGCTGCGATGCTTGGATTAATGCTTTAAAACGGGGCTCCCTCAGTAATTCACAACTTAAAACTTGACGTGTGTGTTCTCGACATTTTATCGAGGGTTAGTTAGTGTATGTCAGTAAATTTTTGTACATAAATGAGTTTCAAAAATAATTTTAGGAAAATTCAGTGCCTTAAAGGAAAATATGCATCCTCATACGATTCCTACCCAAAATATGGGCTACACCAGATGTGTCTGCAGCTTCTTGTTCTCGACATTTTATAGAAAGTTAGTTAGTGGATATCAGTTAATTTTGGTACGGATCGCGATATTGTCTATTATACGAATTTTTTCATCGTACCGGTACTTGATATCACCGCTAAGAAATAAATAATAAGTACTTCGAGGAATATTTGTTACAATTTTATCAAAATAAAACCAAAAAAAAAAAAACTTTTAAACTAAATGCACACCAACTAATCGATATGTGCGCCCTCCAGTAAATGTCAAAGTCACGTGTTATGGAATGGTCTATTTCTTATTTGTCAATATAACCTAACAGCATTGTTTGTACTTGGTTTCAGGTAGTAGGACCTGAAGTTATTAAAAGTGTGAAATACTGCTGTAAAGATCATTTTAATGCAAGTAATTTTACTGTTTATTGAGTGTACATATTATTAATAATTTTCTATCAGTTAAAAGAAGTTCCTATAGATTTTCATTTTCTAAAATAACACGAAAGGCTCCTCGTATTGAAAGTGGCATTGTACTTCATTCATCCTTCAAAGCCTGCAATACTACTATAGACTTTTCACAGCTTGAGGAGACACGAACTGAAAAATAATCTGAGATTGACAATGAAGACGAAATCATCATTCCTCAGCTGATGGAGACACTCATCAGAAAGTGAGAGTGAGGAAGCTGGACCTTCTTGGAGCCGACCAAAAGTTGAAAACGTGGAAGAATTATTATTAATGAAAACTAATTCATCTGACAATATACAGGGTGTTAATTAAGTACGTTGACAAACTTCGGGAGGTGATTCTTTGAAGGTTTTCAGGACGAAATGTTCATATAAACATATGTCCCAAACGGCTTGGTTTTCGAGATACAGGGTGATAAAAATAAAATTTTTTCAAGATTTTTTAGAGTTAACTTCGACATTTTCTACAATAATCAGTTCAAATTAGGCAAGTACAATCCATTCAATAGTACGCACGATACAAAATAATGCATTTCTCAAATAATTCACAGGGTCCTCCTTTTTTCAGAGTCAAGCTTTGTTCAACCCTTCAGAATTTTTTTTTCCGCCGCCACTGACATATTATTAGAAAGGAATAATGAATGTTGTTTCATTTAACATCTTTTTGCTCTCTTGATCTTTTTCATTTACTTGTACGGTTCAGGAGTTACAATGAAAATATTAACGCAAACATTTTCCAGTAACGCATAACATAAAGAAATTTGAGAAGCAAATAGTCTAACAAACTTGAAGGGTGATTCTTTGAAAGGTTTCAAGATGAAAAGTTCATATAAACATGTCCCAAGCGGCTTGGTTTTCGAAGTACAGGGTGATCAAAATACATTTTTTAGGAGTTTTTGGAGTTTACTTCGAAATTTTCGACAATAATCGATCCAAATTAGTTCAAATTGGACAAGTACAATCCATTCAATAGTGCGCATGATATAAAATAATTCATTTCTCGAAGTGTCATTGCCACTCTCCAAAGATTAGCGTGTGACGCAATACGTCATTTTGTTCTCATTACACAAATAGCTATTTTCTGCTCGTGTAGAGAAATCAGAAAATGTAATGTTATGGAGCTCCCATACATTTTTTACCATAACTCAGGTTGAATATGTATTGCACAAAGTTAATTATGGCAAAATAATTTTGGACATTTTCAATAGTGAATAACTTTATTATCAAATACTAAAGCAAAGTAACATAAATTCCCTAGGAATAAAATTAAGTTCAGAAAAGGACCATTACTGAAATTGATATGTCAAAGCAGCTGCTGGAAATGGCCACCGCCAACTTCAATGCATGCGTTTATGCGCCTAACCATAGACTGGCGGACACGCTCAAAAATACCAGGAGTGTTTCTTATAATTCCGCATGACTCCTGTATGCGATTCCTCAGGTCTACTTCACTTTGAACTGGAGTTTGGTACACTAATGATTTAAGGTGCCCCCAGAGGAAAAAATCAAGTGGATTCATATCGGGTGACCTTGGTGGCCAAAGTTGTGGCCCACCACGCCCAATCCAGCGATCAGAATAATTCTCTTCTAAATATTGGCGTGCAACCAATCTGAAGTGTACTGGAGCACCATCATGCATAAACCAAATTCCAATTCTTTCCCTCAGTGCGATCTCTTCTAGGAGTCCAGGTAAGATGAATTCAAGAAAATGTCGATAATGGTCACCATTGAGTCTATGAGGCAGAAAATGTGGCCCGATAATGAAATTCCCTACAATTCCAACCCAAACATTCACAGAAAACGTCTCTTGAAAATTGTTTTCAATCACGGCGTGTGGGTTTTCATCAGCCCACACATGATTGTTGTGAAAATTAATAATGGCTTTACGGGAAAAGCATGCCTCATCGGTGAATAACACTAGAGATAAAAATCATGGATTTTCCAACAATTTATTTCGAATCCAAGTGCAAAAAGTTAATCTCTTTGGAAAATCCCTTGGCAGAAGAGCTTGAACACGCTGTATGTGATTGGGATAAAGTTGTGCTCTTTTAAAATTTGCCATACCAATACATGGGTTACGTTAAACTGTGCCGCAATTTGTCTTGTACTGGTGTCTGGATGCTGCTCAATTTCGTTAAGTACTGCTTCTTCTATCTGAACTGTTCTAACTCTCCTGGGTCTTCCTATGAGAACAGCAGACCTCTTTAAAGTACCCGTTTCACGAAGACGGGAGTGAATATTGATGAACATTTGTGTGCTGGGAAAATGACGTTGTGGAAGTCTTTCTAGATACATTCGTCTGGCGGCACGAGCGTTACTATCAGCCATTCCATACATTAAGTGCATGTCTGCCATTTCTGAATTTGTATATTCAACCATTTTATCCAAAGGAATATTGAATGAATCTGCTTTATAGCTTGCACTAATGAAGAATTAACAATGAGACAGTTTCTCAACTTTCGATAACTGTCAAGTTGTTGATATTTAAATAAATGAATTAATATCAAAGCCCACTTTGCTATTTTTATGAATTCAAATTGATTACAAAATTTCTGCGTTACTGCAGAAGAAAAAACAAACCGAAATTTCTGATAAAATAATGTACTCCGTACGGAAACAAAAATTTGTTTGATTTAGTTTTTCGGAGTTATGACCAGAGATTCATAAATGAATATCAAATGTGTAATGATCTGCGACTATTAGATAAACCCTATTAACTATCTTCCATTACAGGATTACCTTTCGGAAGTTTTTTATGTAGAAAAGGAAACGTTCAATTGAAAACTAAAAAATATCTTTTTTTAAAATAACAAAAAATTTGTATGAGTTCTCTATCAAGACTGATGGGTAAAAACATTTTTAATCAAATATCTCAATGAAAATGCACATTTTTACCATCAGAATCTTCAGGTTGAAAGTTGAGGTTTTCCCAATATCTGTCAGATCTAGTTTAATATCCAGCGTACCGCAGTGACGGGGAGATAGTAGCTTTCTGTTAGATATCACAAAAAGAAATCACATCTTTACAATAACAAGCTTTTATTTAGCTTCACTTGTAACTAACTAACAAACAATTTAATAAAAGTTGAATTTGACCCACTTCTAATACTCCGATTAATTTGAAATTTGGCAGGTTTCCGTAATTCCGGTGACAATGCATTAAAAAAATGTTTGTTAAAAAACAAAATGGCGGCTCCAATATGGCGGACGAGTTTTGTGATTATGATCCGATTCTGCTCAAAATTGGTATGTGATGGTTTTTGGGTTGGAGATTTTCAGTTTCACATAAAAAATAAACAAAAATGTTAAAAATGAAAATTATAAAAAGAAAACATTTTAAAGTTTTTATACAATACACTGAAAAGGAAAAAATAATTCATTTCATTGTTTGATCTAGGTAATCTTGTACAGAAAGATTTTGATACTCACAGAATAACCTACAAAAAATGAAACAAATTATTTTTTCATTTTCAGTGCATTTGTATAAAAGCTTGTCTTTATATTTTTTATTGTATAATTTTTATTCATCGTAGATTTTTCTAATTCTGAAAAAATATTTCCATCAATTTACAATAATTGAAAATGTTTAATTTTCAAATTTTCTAATGTTATGCCACACTGGAAAATGTTTAAATTAATATTTTCATTATAGCCCCTGAACCGTACAAGTAAATGAAAAAATGCAAGATATCAAAAAGATGTTAAATGAAACAACATTGATTATTCCTCTCTCATAATATGTCAGTGGCGGCGGAAAAAAAATTCTGAAGGGTTGAACAAAGCTTGACTCTGAAAAAAGGAGGACCCTGTGAATTATTTAAGAAATGCATTATTTTGTATCGTGCGCCCTATTGAATGGATTGTACTTGCCTAATTTGAACTGATTATTGTCGAAAATGTCGAAGTTAACTCTAAAAAATCTTGAAAAAAATGTATTTTTATCGCCCTGTATCTCGAAAACCAAGCCGTTTGGGACATATGTTTATATGAACTTTTCGTCCTGAAAACCTTCAAAGAATCACCTCCCGAAGTTTGTCAACGTACTTAATTAACACCCTGTATCTCCTTGCTTAACAACCAATCAGTCTATTTCAAATTTTGAAATTCAGCCAATAGAATCAGAATCACAGTGAAAATATAGCTTGTCGCTAAATTTTCACGGTGATAAACCTGCTTAGTTTTTGTTTTACTAGCTGTCAAGTGAAAATAATGATTTAAATTATAAACGTCAAATCTTTGTGTTTTGACTAGTTATATTTCTTAATCAATATGAGCGATCGTTGGGGACAAATGGCTATTGGTATCATAGATGAAGCAGTGGAAAAGAGTATTCCGTTGAATACGACCAGAAATAAAGAATCAATTACCAGGCAATTCAACAATTTTCAAATCGATATATTGTCGTCCTAAATATAATTCGTGGTATGATTAATAACCTATAATTTTTTGAAATATCAATTCATTGGCAATCCCAATGCAAGAAAATACAACTCGTCCTGCGGACTTCAGCTTTGGGATTGCAATTCATTAATATTCCAAAAAAATATCGGTAATAATCATACCACTTATTATATTACCCCTGAAAATACTACTGCTTCCTCTCAGTTATTCTCCACTTTCAGAGAAGAATCGCAGTCAATTAGTGACTCAAGTGAGAATGATGAAAAACAGATTTTAAAAATCAAAGTAATAAGCGAGTGATTCTAGCTGTTGAAATGCATCCCCGATTTTATTTGGGTTTGACAAATGATGTTCAACATTTAGTAAAGATAATCAACAATAATGAACATATTTCAGAGAGAGAGAAATTTCAATTTTATTAAAAAAAATTGGACAAGGAGACTCATATTTTCGCTTGGGTTTAGATTTTGGACTTAGTTGCTCATGTTATGAACAGGTTTGATTTGGAAGGTGTACAAGGTAGGCTAAACTTTCCAATTAATCTACGTCCAACGCCTGTGAGAACTGCTTCAACGATGCCTATATTCGTAAATGAAATTAGATTTTGGGCAGCTGCTTTACTTGATTCATTCAATATTGTTTTACAAATGAAAACAGCTTTTCTTTACAATTTTTGAAGACCCACACAACAATAGTTATCGTTGAGTTTGCAGTTACAAACTAGTAGATACCATAATTTGACTATTTTTTTAAGTTATTTTCAAGGGCATATATTTGGATTTGCCCTACCAGGAACTAATGCTCATTTCTGTAATTCGTAGACATTTTACATCTCAGATCGGAGCGTCTCATAGGCACATATACACTATCTGATTCGCTTGTCCGTCTTCGGTAAGCCGATTACGTAACCCGTCGTGTATATTTAGTCAAAGGACAGGATTCAGAGAATCTTCTCTTGAGGAAAATACAAAAAAAAACTCAGTGCAAAAACTCTTACAGTTTGCGAAGGGGACCTCTTGGAAAACGCACGAGCGGATATTAAAATAGTCCGATAGCTCTGCTGTTATCAAAGGTACTACCCCAAATAATGTTTGCAATATTTCCACCTCCAGCAATTACCCAATGGACGCCTTACCCACTGAAGAATGAAGTATGCATGCGACCTTCCGCATGAAAAAATCAATGTGAGATCTCCCCTCATGAAAACTTCCATAGTTTATCTTGAATTCCCTGCATTAGTCGACACTGGAAGTGAAATTTGTTGCCTTTCGCTTGAAACATACCAACAAATTTCTCTCTCACTGAAAGATCTGCCACATTTTAACATTAGTGGAATAAGAATCACAGGTGATATTAAGGCTAGACGAAAAGGGTATTGAAATGTATTGAAAAAGTTTTTGTTCCTTTCCAGTGGCGGTACTAGAAATTAAGGGCGGTGCGGGCACACCATATCTAGAAGTGCCGAGTATACGGTAAAAAGTCATAGGTATTTGAAGTAATACTTTATTCATCAGTGAAAAATAAAGTGATACTAATACCTTGGACTATATAATAAATGATAATAATGTTTATTCATGAAAGTACATAATTTTATAATAAATAAAATAAATAAACATTTTTATTGAATAAACAGGGAGGAATCACGAAGCTTTAGTATAAAACAATCGCTTGCATGCGATACTTAACTTCAAAGTAAGAGTAGTCTAAGGGACTTTACAATGATAAACTTAATAGTAAAAGTAGTGTAATGGACTTTACATTGATAAAAAATACATAACTTGAGTAACACATGAACTTGAATAAAAAATGTTCAATGAATTAGTGCAAATGTATATAAATAAAATAATGAATAAATGTTTTTTTCTGCGTTATACTTGGAGTATACAGGGTGTTTCTTAAGCACGTGTAGAAACTTTAGGAGCATGTTGCTGACGTCGAAATAAGAAAAAAAGTTCCCATAAACACAAGTCCGCAAGTTATTCGTTTCTAAGATACATAGTGTCAAAGTTTAATTATTATATTTGTTTTTTGTGAATAAATGCCATAATACTTGTGATATTCGAGTAAAGTTTGGTATCTGGGATGATTTTTCAATGAAAAAATCAAATTTTGTGTTAATTATGAAAAAACTAATTTCTAATTAAATTTATTTTGAATTAAAAAATCTTGTCAGTCAAAATCACTTGCGTCGATTATTTCAAATCTCAATAACTCGAAAACAGTTGCTCGCAGTAACCTCTACCAAGAATATATTTTTTACACAAACTAAATAATAAATATTCCCAGATACCAAACTTTACCCAAATATCAAAATTATTTTGCAATTATTCACAAAAAATTAAAATAAGAATCCAACTTTGATACTCTGTATCTCAGAAACGAATTACTTGTGGACATATGTTTATAGGAACATTTCTTCTTATTTTGATGTCAGCAATAAGCTCCTAAATTTTCTACACGTACTTAAGAAACACCCTGTATATATGCCATTCAGGGTGAATATCTATGATAATTAAGGAGTAGGTACCTCATATTCGGGCTGTGTGTCTTAATCGGGCTTTGTATCTTACTAGGGCTTTGTGTCATAATCGGGCCTTTTTGGTTGTCTGCTCTGTTTATATGACATACTCACGATTGGTGTTTTTAAAATGTTTTCTTCACTTGTTTAAAGTTTGGTTGACACAATCATGAAATAATGTCCTTTCGGAACGCAAAATCCAAGTTTTCATATACTTTTTGTACATTACTTAACTATTAATTTTTTATAAACTCTGGTAGCATGTTGTTTAGGCGAGGTGCTAGGTACATGGAACATCTTCTTCCAACTGCTTTTTCCGATCTTGGTACTTTGTTTTGTTTGTTCCTTGTACTATAATAATTAATGATTACGATCGACAGAATCAAGTTGTATTTTATCGTTTCTTATATTGACTAATAAATTAAAGCAATGAGCCTGTATTACGTCGACTACATTGGCCTCTATGAATAAATTATCACTGATGGGATATGTAGCTTTTTTTTTCAACGATTATTTTCAGTATCCATTTCCGAATAATATTCAACGTTTCCAAACGACAGTTATTCATTCCTCTGCATCCTATTATACCGTAAAATATTTGTGACTGCACTACAGCATAATATAAGATTTTCAGATAGTTCGTGTCCAAACAGTCTTTCAAGTATTTGAATTTGAAGATCCCACTGTGTCTGTCTATCACAATGCCTAAGTATTTGATGGAGTTCATTTCTGGAATTTCGGAATATTTCCCGAAACGTAATGATCCCATATTATGCTAGTGATTGCTGTACGATGTGAATAATAAGTACTTTGTTTTTTCTAAATTAATTGTTAACTTGTTATACCAGAACCACTTGCTTATTTTACTGAAATCATTTTCGGATTCTGTTTTTAAATTCACCCAAGTATTAGATTCACAAACTATAGCAGTGTCGTCTGCCAAGCTTATTATTTTTTCCCTTTGTGTCGAAGTGTGAAATACTATTCATATAAACTATAAACAAAAGAGGACCTAGTACTGCTCCTTGTGGAACACCATACATAGTAGTCATAGGATCAGTGAGACTACCACTTATGTCAACTTTTTGTTCGCGGTCGGACAGGTAATTTTTCAAGATTGTTCAAACATTTTCTCATATTCCATAGCGTTATAGTTTGTTCAATAGCTTTTCATGATAAATCCGAACTGGTAACAAAAAATCATTTTATTGTTGTTCAAGAAGTTCAGAAGTCTCACTTTCAGTATTTTTTCAATTATTTTCTCCAAATTCCAGATGAGCGAAATCGGTCTGTAGTTGATTATGTTCAACATCTCCACTCATATCTTCTTTTATAAGAAAATAAAATTCCATTTGTGCATAAAAGCAAAATTTCAACTATCACATGTCAAATATTTGACAGAAAATTTTTCACTTAATAATTTCGCCGGAAATTTTTTGGGTTGCCATGGCAACTGAACAAAAAATAATTTTTTGATTTGCTAAAAAGGTGAGGTTTGAAATTTTCACCAGAAGACTTTTTTCCATAAGATGTGTAGGTCTGTATGGTCTATTTTAAATTTCAACATTGCGTCTCCGGTTTTTAGGTGAGAAACAAAGGATACCGCATATAATCCGCCTAACCTAAGCCGACTCTGATGATATAAGTAATATACCTATAATGCATGGCTTTCGTTGTATCACTCGGTCTAAAAAATCTCGTATTTACCTGGCTCGGAGATCAGTGGTACCTCAACGGGAATTAACCAGTAAAGTCATCAGTTTATAAAAGATTCTACCTTCTTTGGTGGGGACCAGTTGCTATACGGGCTCTTGACAATGATGCAGACTGCGGGAAACAAGTGAATGTGCCTTGAAGTGTAAAACGATTATTTTTGTTTTGATGAGATAGTTCTTGAACCGGTGCTGCAGATGTACATTCGATACTATTGCGCGTGGTTCTGTTTTGTTTTTATTCTGCCCAAGAAACTCTTTGGTACTTTTTTGGATACATCGGGAGAAACCTATTTTTAGATAAAGGTAACGTTTTCTTTCATAATGTTTGCATTCTATAATGACAGGTGTTTATTATTGACAAGAGTAAATAATATCAACAAAGAAGTTGACATCAAACGATTGATACTTTTATTCAGGAAACACGCGTAGAAATATTCCTTTGAAATGCACTGCATTTTAGAAACCAAGTCACCAACTCTGTTTGATCCATTAAAAAAATCCAGCTTCGTGCTATGGAATTAGATAATTTTGTGGTTACCGTTGAGAGAGCAGCAAAATTCATGCATCTATAAAAGAATTTTTTTTATCTTTTCATGATATTCTGAGTAGCTATCCATACGAAGAAAAAAAACACGTTTATATTTTAGTGGTCTACTACGACAGAACGTTGAATTGCAAAATTTGCAAAAAGTCGAACGGTATTAATTGAGACAAATTCGTATTTCAGTCTTCTGTACAAAAAATCCAAATGAAATTTTTGGCATTCACGACTATTTTCGAAGACACAAAATGCATCATTATTTTAACCAAAACACTACATTATCCCCTTTTTACTTGATTTCAGTACTTTTTAGCAGAAAAAAACTATTATTTGAAAAAAAAATTCACCCTTCTTCAGAACGTAAACGAATCATGGAATTTTTAATAATCGGCTATCGTGGATTCTCGGCTATTGTCGGCTTTTCGAATTCAGCACATGATTTGTTCACGTTTCGAAGAAGGGTGATTTTTTTTTAAAAACTTGTAATTTTTTGCTAAACATTGATGAAAACAAGTGAATAAGGGTATGTGTGGTATTTTTAATGAAAGAAGTGCAAATTTTGTGTATTTTCAATAACAGAAATTCGATCTGTCAAAAAGGGTGAAGTTTGACAATGAAATAGACCTGTATCTTCAAAAAAAGGCGTGATCGTCAAAAATTTCATTTGAATCTTGTGTAGAGGAGATCGAAATATATGAATAACAAGATTTTTTTTAATGAAAATTCAATGGTCACTCTAATCTAAATTTTACCCAATGTTTTTCTTTGAAAAATCTCCGCAACCAAACAATACTAATTGGTTTTTCATAATCAGATCTCAATATTGTCAAGGACTGTCTTGACAGCAAAATCTTATCAGGTAATTTTAATAAATATTTCTTCTTACCCTTCACCAACTGAAAATCATCTTCGCCACGATGTGCACAAATTACCATTGAAAATAATATCAAACAGGATTCTGTGACAAAAATCTTGGAATCATCGTCGACAGCAATCTAAAATGGGATGTACATGCAGGGTGTCTCAAAACTGCTCATGACTGATGACCAGAATATCACAATTTGACCTTAGTAAAATATTAATAGTTTTGAAGATATTGACACTTTTATTAATTTCGTGAAAATCGAAACCCTTGATCAGTATTTCGAGTGCCACAGGTACAAAACTTCATAGTTTAAGATTCCAATTTTTGTTATTCATCCTATAATAACCCTTTTATCGATTAAAATTCAAAATAGAAATATTGGTGCAATACCTTTGGAGAAAAATATATTTGCTAGATTAACAAGTTAATTTATTTTATCAGCTTACTTAGACTCTTGATTCTGTGAACAAAATCACCACGCTAACCTGGCTAGTTGTTTTAGAAAATTGCTCATTCGTTGTAGTTTTTGACATGATACAAATATCACTCTGTTCCACCTGATGAAAAAAGATATTCCTAGTTTACTGCAATAGGAGCTCATTTTGAAATTATTTAAATGAGTAGGAATGAAAACACTTGGTAAATTGAAGTGACATGTATTTATAGACAATTAAACAAAGACAAGAGAGAATGTGTACAAACTGCCTGCCACCAAGTCGAATGCAAGCGTGCCATCTTTTTAAAAATGACCTTTTTATTTATGTATGGACCAGCATCTGGAACGGTACAATAATTCGCCCTTTTGAATAACCTGACATTCTAAACGGGGAAATTTATCTCGATTTTTCAGAAAATGAACTTTCTACTCTTTTGGAAGATGTATCTTTGGCCATATGCAGGGCAATGTGGTTCCAAAACGACGGCTGTTCAGCTCATTACGCACGACCAGTGAGAAATTATTTGGATCAAACTTATCCACAGAGATGGATCGGCCGTCTTTGTCTCACTTTGTGTCCTCCCCAGTCTCCAGATTTAAACCCAATAGATGCACATCCAGTAAATGATGAACCTGAATTGAGACGTCGTATTAATGAAGCAGCTGTCCAAATAAGTACTGAAAGAAGTACACAACGAATAAAAAGATCATTTTTGAAAAGATGACACGCTTGCATTCGACTTGGTGGCAGGCAGTTTGTACACATTCTTTAATTTTTCTTTGTATTCTGTTTAGTTGTCAATGAATACCTGTTTCTTCAATTAACCAAGTGTTTTCATTCGAATTCCTAATTATTGAAATAATTTCACAATGAGCTCCTATTGCTTTTAGCACGAAAGTGAAGTATACCACGATATTCGGCGAGAAGAAGCGAAAAGAGAATATTCAATGTGAGTGCAGTATTGCTGCCAGCAAGACGTCTGCACTCCTCGGACGAAGCCCTTATTGCCGACGTGATAAGGGTAGTGCTGGATGATAGCGCCGTTAGGAAGCTAATCCAAGAGAGCAAAGAGAGAGAGAAAGAGCTCCTTTTGCAGTAAACTAGGAATATCTTTTTTCCTCAAGTGGAAGATAGTGAATGTTGTATCATTTCAAAAACTACTCCGAAGAGCAATTTTTTTAAACAACTCTTCGCGTGGTGATTTTGTTTACAACATGAAGAATCTAAGTGAGCTAATAAAATAAACTAACTCGTGAATCTGGCAAATCTGTTTGTTTTCTCCAAAGGTATTGCACCAATATTTTTATCTTGGATTTCAAACAATAGAAAGGTCATCAAAGATTGCATAACAAAAATAAGAATCTTAAACTATGAAGTTTTATACTTGCGGCACTCAAAATACTGTTCATAGGTTTCGATTTTCACGAAATTCATGAAAGTGCCAATATCTCCAGAGCTATCAATATTTTACTGCGGTCATAGTGTAATATTCTGGTCAGTCAAGAGCTGGTCTACTAGTCTATTGGAACACCATGTATAGTGTATAATTGCGCTTCGTCTTGGTAAAGTATCGGCAACTCAACAATATCCTAGATATGAAACAAAAGAAAAAACATCTACCACATCCTAGCATAGAGTTGCCTTATGTACGGTAGCTTAGGATGGGGAGGGGTGGCACAATCGTACCTTCATCTTCTTGAAATAGAAATAATCCAAAAGCGTTTCTTGAAACTCATGTTGAATAAGGAATGGCGATACCCAAGCGAAACTTTTTATCGAGAATCGTAATTACTTGATGTTAGAAAGTTGTTCTAAAGAAATGTAAATATTCGTCAACACTTGAATAAAAACAAGTTCACTGTACTCACCCATGACTATAATACTGTAGAATAAAAATTATTTTCCCCACCCAATGGTTTCTAAGACAATAGGGCAGAAGAGTTTCAACTATCTAGGCCCCAAACTTTTCAATACTTCACCATCCACTATTCAAACTAAAAAATCTAGTAGTCTAATACAAAATGTGCACCAGAGACAAATATACATGAATTAATTGACTGAAATATTATCTAAATAGTCCTCACAATCGGTACAACAAAACAATATTTCAAAATGACTATGTATATTTTTAAATGGTGTTGTCTTATGCAGAACTATTCAAACATCCTAACTCATATAAGTAATATTCTACATTTTTTTACAAATCTAACCACTACAAACAATTGTTTATATTTCACAACTTTGTGTAATTTTTAAGATTTTACAAATTTTAACATGTCTATTCAGTTTGTTATGTGATTTTTATTGTATTTGTGACATCTCTACTGTAATCTACTTTTTCCACTCAACATTTTGTCTCTCAACATATGTAGATTCTACTTCCTGCAGATAGAACATGAATACTTGAATAAGATCTATTTGAGAATGATGATGTAAACTATGAATATTAAAAGTTTGACATACTTTTTGGATTTTAACCTTCCTCAAATAATCTACAAAAACAAAAAACAAATCAATAGTCTATTAAAGAAACGAAAAAAATAGTATGTTGTCAAATAAGTTATCAAAGTCTTAGAGAAATTCTCTTTAATTTTCGTTTTAATTCATTGTGATTGTTAGGAATAGTTTTAAATTTAGTCTCAAGAATGTATTTATCATTTTCACAAACAGGTGCAAGCCTCTGTGTATCACATAATGATACCAATAAAGGTTTGTGAAATAACAGAAAAACCAGTTTTATTTTGAAATTTAAAAAATATCATTAATGTGATGAGATGGTTTTTAAATTTTATAATAAAACAGGTTTTTCCCCATATTTTATATACATTTATTCACATCTATTTTTCTTCTCCATAATTTTTTAATTAGCTGATGATGAACCCATTTATAGGTTTGAAACATGTACTACCCACTGATACGGTTTAACTGATTGATATACTATGCCGTTCTACCATTGCACAATACTAAATTATTAAATTGTGGAGATGATTTTGAGTTTTTCTGCATCGTTTATCCATACCACTCCACTTTGAGTTATAATGGAATTCTACAACAGGTTAATAGATTGAAATATAACACCCTCTTTATGGTTTTGAGGTTCACACAGTATTGGTCTTTCGAGGGACTAAGTTTTAACCATTTCGTAATCATTCACTTGCTAGTTTCGTTTTCAATCCGATTCATATTTATGATAAGAACCAATCCACAATGATTCAACAACGTTACTTTTGACTTGCCCAATAACTTCATTTTGAGCGATAACATTTTTGATACTGAAACAGCTAAATGATGAGAGGAGTGAAAAGATTTGAATTGCCGATACGTTCTTAAGATGTCTCAAAATTGCGATGATTCCTAAGGCTTTACTAGTGTCGGCACCAATTGTACATAATATTACATCTTTATGACGTAAAAACTATGTATTTTCAGATACGTCGTCAAGAATAAAACATGTACAAATATCCAGGGATGTTTCTTGCTCATTGGGACACGAAACAGAGTGCCCTCAAAGTTGCGAGTGCTTTAAAGGCACTTTTACACGTTTATTTTACGCTATTTTTCATTATGCCTGATTTCAAAATCAATGCCGGAATTGAATGTTATATCAGGATAATCTCCCTTTTATTTTATTACATTCAATCAAGAAGGTAATGGACATCTGATGTAACGTATTGTTGAATTAAACTGTTTCTTTTTCGTGGACCAACTGTCGTCCCCTTACGAACGGCAGCCCTCAGAAGTCGAAACTAGAGTGACTTGAAGCTACACCTGCCAAATCACCCTGCCAAATCTGGAAGTATGTGACAATTTATTACATTTTTATTACAATTTATTACACCAGGTCCGAATTTTATTACACTTGCCGTTTTTGAGATATGCGTGGGTGGTGTGGGTTTTATCTAAAGCTAGACCACCAACTACTAACTTTTTAACCAATTGTGATAGCGGAATGGGATTTGGACCAGAATCCATTATAAATAAATTACAACTGACTGTTTGACATCAACCCCAATTTTAACCATTCCAAGAGCGAAAAACACCCCAAAATAAAATATTCCGACGTGATGTTGTAAATTACTCATTGAGATATCCAGTTTTTCTGCAGAATCAGATTGTATCACCGATGAATGTATTGTTATCGCAAAAACCACATTATACAGTGTTCCATACTTGTTACATCAGGCGGTCTGGTGTAATAAAATATTGAACGATAATAATAGTAGTTTTTCGAATATTAGAAACGAGTCAGAATCAAGTTGCAATATCACAGGAATATTATTCGTTTCGTTTATTCTAAAATCTACTATTATTATCTTTCAATATTTCATTACATCAGACCGCCAGATACAACAGGGTTAAAAAACCCTGTTTAAGGTGTTTTTCGAAAAGACAAACTAATCGGTTGCAGAAAAACGTGAAATTGCTACTGGATTATGATTCATTTCGTATTACTCTAATAGCAATTGTTGTCGATCAATATTTCATTACCCCAGACTGCGTTGAAAAACCCTGTTTGAGGTATTTTTAGAAAAGAAAAACTATCCGGTTGGAGAAAACCGTGAAATTGCGACTGGATTCAAAACTACTATTATTGTCGTTCAATACTTTATTACACCAGACCGCCTAATGTTACAGGGATGAAACACACTGTATAATGTGGTTTTTGTTGTGATACAATCTGGTTCTGCAGGAAAACTTGATATCTCAATGAGTAATTCACAATATCATGACAGAATATTTTATTTCGGGGTGTTTTTCGCTCTTGGAAGGGTTAAAATTGGGGTTCGATGTCAACCAGTCAGTTGTAATTTATTTGTAATAAATTCTGGTCCAAATCCCATTCCGCTATCACAATTGGTTAAAAAGTTAGAAGTTGGTGGTCTAGCCTAAAATAGAACCCACACCACCCACGCATATCTCAAAAACGGCAAGTGTAATAAAATTCGGACCTGGTGTAATAAATTGTAATAAAAATGTAATAAATAGTCACATACTTCCGGATTTGGCAGGGTGATCTGGCTGGTGTAGCTTCAAGTCACTCGAAAAGTGTGCGAGCCAAGGAGTAACGAGGTCTTCCCTTCTTACGTGCGATTCCTAGCACTTTACTAGGCCATCAGACAAATTTCTGCAGTCGACATGGTTTGAACCATCGCCGACTGGCAGCCAAAGTGAAACAATGTCGCTTCAACCACTCGGCTACCTGGCTGCTGACATGGAAGCTTATTTGACATCTTATGTCCTGAAACTAGGAACTTGGTGTTGTTATCTAGCGACAACCTCCTAGCAAGGCGTATTTTTTTTCCTTGGTGTTTTGGCATCGACTGCTATGGTCATTAGCCATGTATTCTGGATAGGCCTTGTTACCAACTCCATACGCCACTTTAGGAGCAGCACTGTTAATTTTTAACGCAACGGTGAATCGTAAAGGAATATTCCCAACCGACACGAGCCTCAATCATTCAGACTCTCACATCTGAAAATGAAAAAAGATCGCACCGCCTGGGAATCGAACCTGCAACCTCTCGGTCACCATGCGAGCGCTTAACCACTGCGCTAATCCCCGCCCAAGCAAGGCGTGCTAATCTTGAAGATGTCGCACGCCTTTAAGTGCATCTGACAAAGATTTTGATGGGGGTATAATAAAAACGTATTTTATTCATACATCAGTTGGGTTCATTATGTTAAAAGATTTGAGATTTCACAATAGAGCATGACTTCAATATTCAAATGTACCAGTCACGCTAGCTGTGAAGTTAAAAGCTTTGTCATAATATATTCAGCATATCTGAGTTCGATAAATCTTTTTATTATTCTAAGCAAATTTCAAGAACCGAAGTACAAACTAAAACATTCAAACAACCAGAAGGTCATCATTCAAGATGCTCGAAAGATAATATTTACAAAGTGAAGGACACTTCACTCTTGAAGTGCCGCGAACAGACCTAAACAAATGAAGTGCGACAGCTATAAGTGAAAACTTCACTTTCTGTCTCCTTCCACTTATGAGCTGATGACGTACTAGCAAAAACCGAAAATTAAAATTAACCTATTCTCCATCATTGCAGGATATTTCTACTGCGATCCACGAAGGATGGGATACCCCATTTTCTATCAAGCCATATTCGTGAGGTCAATTCGAACAATGTTAATTTTTTTTTCCGGGATGTAATTAAATAATACTAATATCGACAATGTTGATTCTCTTCAAATATTTCCGACAACTGAAAAATATGAGGCAAACATCGTACAGAAAACAACTACTTCTTTTACAAATGCTATGACGGACAGTAAACTACATCTGACTGATATTTGTGCAACGTTTCTCCAAGAGGACCCAACTGCAAGTGCTTATTGTATTTAAACAATAGATTATATCTTTCATTTGACTGGAATTGCCACATACAAACATGTTTCGCGGTTCTTGCCTTTTGTCAGTGCTAGGGTAGGTCAGCTCAGCAAATGATAGTCAACTGTTTGTCAGATGTTTGCCACATATTTTCCACTTAGAGGAACTATTTCGGGAGATCTATGGCGTCGACTCTGTTCCGACATACAGGTATTAGAATGTTATCACATAACTTCTATAAATATTTCCTACCAATGAGCCCTCTTACGAGAAATCTCACTCACATAAGGGAGTGTGACAATGCCCAGGGTTGAAATAAGACCAACTTCTAAACTCGATTTTTTGCTGTGAGCTTTTTCCGGGATTTCCTACATACTACTGGCCACACCGATTTAATTATGAACCACAGAATGAAAATGTTTGAACTGAATTGAATTGATTACTTTATGTTGTGAAATGAATTTTATGGGAAAATTATGGAATGTCAAACAATTATTATCAAACAGGCGTAGTATGATTACAATCTAGTACTTAGCTCATGAAAGTGGAAGAAAATTAATATTTTGATGAAGCTTGCCAGTAGGAAATGAAAATCTTTATTACAACGTTGTCAACTGAATTAGCAACACTCGAATTCACACAAAAAATATGTCTAGACAAGGGTAAGAAAGTTGAAGATTTATTTTATGACTTGACTGCTACTTTTGATACTGTTAATTCAAAATTCTTTGAAGATAAATTGAATGAATTAGGTATGAGAGGTAAACCGCTAGAATCGATAGTTTCCTGTCTACAAAATAGGCGAATCGCAATGAAAATAGGTTCAGAGACTTCCGAAGAGATGGAATTGAATGATGGGGTAGGGCAAGGTTCAATACTTGGTCCTCTACTCTTCCTTATCGTCATCAATGACTAACCGCAATTTGTAACTTACGGAAATATATACAAAGGAAGTTATCTCGACTGGACTAATAGTAATAACTGAATGTTCTATTGGGGATGCAGTCAGAAGATGGCCAGTAATGAATAATAACTCTTTGGTATTGCCTGAGCTTTCGAAATTCTTTATTTCATTTTCAATGTAGAAAATTGGAAATACTTAAATATTGCAATATTCTACTCACATCATGAGGTTTATTTTTGAAGGAACTCAAGTAAAAACATCGAAAATGTTCCTAATAAAAAGATAAACACAGGAGAATAAAATGATGTCAAAAATGATGTCAGGAATGATCTTTCAACTTGACATCAAATTACTATTTTTGAAAATGGAGGGTGAAATCTTGATGATTTAGAGAGGTTTAATTTAAACTTTTCGAATGAACGAAAAAACCAGTACCCGATTGTACCTACCGTAAAAGTAGGTACTGATAGAGTCACGTTCAGAGAAGCTAGTTACTTTTTATCCTGGTGCAACGAGACACTTCGTTTTCAGTCTCCAACAAAAACGGTCCGTTTTACTCTTCGACAAAAGATCATCTTTCAACTCGCCATTCGCTCAATCTTTACATATCAGAAATCTACCATTTACTCAATAAACATTGTCATTTACATTTATGGAAATAAACCAATTTAGTTAACAATAATTCAAGTGTTCGCCTCTGCTATAGAAGTAAGTCACCCACGAAAACATTTAATAGGTTAATACGGTTTCATAAACCGATATTACTAAAAAACTAACCTCCTCCATAAAATCAAACTTATAGTCAGTGTGTTTTTCTGTTTAGAGAATCCCTTGCGCAGTTCCTAACATCTTTCTTTCTTGGATATGAGATCTATCCTCAGAATTGTCTGCCAACAATTCATATTCTGTTTCTCAGGCCTAGACTTACTTTACATCCTGTAATCTCGTTTTAATTGATGCACAGATCTGATGAGTTTGGTTTTTTAGAAACCTGTTTATGAAATTCCTTTTGCACAGGATGTTGCTGAAGGTTGGATTTCAAATCCGTTTGTGTATTATGCATTAAACGACATTATATCGACTATTTCCAATTCTTCACTATTTAAAAAAGTTGAACCCGTGCACTCCATGTCGCCGATTGAGTCAGACCAAGAAAAAGCCGCTATTAAAAATTCATGATATTTTGAAGACTAATGAATTGAATAATCAGACAATGTCTCCAGTTTTTATACTACCTATTGACCTTAACATCATCGAATTCCAAATATATAAAAATTACCTATATGCCGGGTGATGCAGCCAAATATTCGCGGCCATGTGAATTTCTCATTTGACAAACCATAATGTAGTTCGTATATTTTTTAATGGTTAGACACCTGTACATACATATAAACTTTTTTTTTCCGAAATCGTCGACATATTTTTTATTGTAAATTATGAAAGAGGCTGTCTTCAACCCCATATCCCTAATTACACACCTAACCAAGATTTTTGAGAAAATCCTTAGAAAAAGACTGGAAACACATGTTTCAATCTATACTTTGAAATGTATGTTTCCAGTCTTTTTTTAGGAATTTTCTCAAAAATCTTGGTTAGGTGTGTAATAAGGGATATGGGGCAGTAGTTTGTGAAAAAATACATATGAGATCTGATGAACAAATTGCAGAAAAGGGAGATAGACGCGTAGGGAAGAGAAAGAAAATAAATTCAGCTATTCAATAGATGCTGTTTATATTTCATCTTAAATGCAAGTGGAATCATGTTGACGTCAAAGAAACTTAGTTTCATCAAATTATTGAGATTAGCGGAGATGTTGTAAGAAAAAGATCCCTTGAAATTTTTTTTTGGGTTGGTACTGTAAGTTTTTTCGCCGAATATTCAAATTATGAACGTCAGTACGATATTTCAATTAATTATATAAGTATGGTGGTGTCTTATATTTTATAATCTAAAAAAATAAACATGACATAAGTAATTGTCGTCGATTGTGCATGTTGAGCCATTTATATTCATTAAGTTTATGAGAAACTCATTGAGCTCGACGAATGCCGTACATCAAACGCAGACAGGAGTTTTGAACTTTTTCTATACGATTTTTATCAATATTGTCTAAACTGGGACCATATATATTGTCGCAGTGATCGAAGTAGAATAGTACATGATAATCACATAACATCTTTTTGATACCTAAATCCAAGCAATTTCTCTGCGCATTAATTAATTTGAGAGTTGAATAAGCTACTTGTTATTTTTTTGTAACATGATCCTTGAATCTGATTTTATTGTCAATAATAAGACCAAGACTTTTGGCATTATTTATGAAAGAAATATTATCTTCTCTTATTTTTAGATTTAAATTTTCTAGAAGAGTGGGTCGAACTGAGTTATTACAGAAAAGAATTGCATGTAATTTGTTTCCGTTTATCTGAAGTAAATGATATCACAAACTACCGCCCCATATCCCTAATTACACACCCAACCAAAATTTTTGAGAAAATCCTCAAAAGAAAAAGACTGGTATAAATTAATATCTGACCGTCAGTTCGGATTTCGCAAAAAATTGCCAACAAAAGATGCAATATTCGCTCTAACATCCGAAGTGTCATCTGCTCTTGATGATAACTAGTCGAGTCTATGCAATTTCATAGTCTTATCAAAGGCGTTCGACACAGTAGACCATAAAATACTACTACAAGCAATGGAAGATATTGGTATAAGAGGTGTTCCACTGAATTCCTTCAGGAGTTATCTCTCCAACAGACACCAAAGTGTGGAGATAGATGAAATCTTAGGCAGCAGGCAAAATATTGAAATTGGCGTCCCTCAAGGTACGGTCTTCGGACCAATCTTATTTAATGTATACATAATTGAATAATTCACTATTGAAAGTAAAGGAAAAATTATAGGATTTGCAGATGTTACAGCAATATTTTACGACGAAAATAGTTGGCAAGAATTGAAGGATATGGTAGAATTAGACTTCATTACAACAAAAAATTTGCTTGATCATGAATTACTTCCTTCTTACTTGGAAACAACTCAATTCCTTCCATTCAGTTGTAATAACTCAAACAAACCTTCATTTTCACAACTAAACATGGGTAATCAGCAAGTAATTCTCCCTGATAAAAAAGTGAAATTAGATGTGAAACAACCTACATTTACAAACTGAAATTCTTGAGAAAATTACTGAGCATTTACCATTTGAAAATTATGTACCACTCCCTTGTATAAATCCACTTACGCTATGGAATAGCTTGCTGGGGAGAACACACCTCCATCCACTTCAGGTATTACAAAATAGATTTCTGAAATTGATTATATCGCTATTCAACCGAAAAACTGTTTTTTGAAGCTAATATCATTGACATTCGTCAACTCTTTCATCATAACACCATTATAACTTATTTTAATGAGAATAGTTATATCTCACCATCTCACAGTTATAACACACGGAAAGTTATGATTATTATTATATAAAGCATACATTTTCATCACTATTATGTCAGGTTGTACGGGGTTACATGGCCTACTAGATCGCCAGAACTTACCTCACTGAACTTTTTCATCTGGCCCTATTCCAAAGAATGTATTTACCTTACACTATCGATTGTATTTACCAAGACTATGAAAGGAAATGTATAACGTTATAAATGGTGGAATTCGGCCAAGGTTGAGTGCAAATGTAATACAGGTCAACATTTACCAGGAAAAGAAGCCTAGAGACGAACGTAGCTCTCCTAATCTTTGATGAAAGCCTACATATGTTAAGAGAGACAAAATAACTGGGGTTAAATCTAGACTCGAATCTCACCTGGAACAAACATCCAGAAAGTGTGCTAACAAGGGCAAAGACATCACTGATGATAGCCTGCCGCCCCTTTGGGAAAACTTGGGAACTCAGACTCAAAACAATCACTTGGTTATACACAACGATAATGAGGATGTGGTGGCCAAAGATTTAACAAAGTAACAACCAGAGGAATGCTGGCTGGTTTGCAAAGACTGGCTATACTCAGGGTCATTGGTGCTATACCCAGCACATCTACGATTAGCCTGGAGGTGATACTGAATCTTTCTTTTCTGCATTTGCTTATTACAGCAGAGGCGAGGATAGAAGCCTCCATACTAAACATAATGGAGTTCATACAAATCGACACTTCCGATATGCCGAAATTGACTCCAACCTACTCCTTTGATGGAACATGCACGATAGGAAAGTCTCAAGAAAGGCCATACCAATGTTGTTAAGAGGGGAATTCTGGTACACGCATGGCTCTAAGACAAGCAATGGAGTGAGGGCTGGAATATACGAGGAAAGACCAAGGCAAGGCATTAGGTACTCAAGCCACTATATTCCAAACAGAGGTATGGCTATTTCCGTTTGCACGAGAGGGATTCTGAGAAGGTCCCTAGAAACCAACCCAAAGTCATTCTCAGTTGGCAATAAAGCCCCTGCAATTATGCAGGTTTCGATCTAAACTAGTTTGAATGCGAAGCAATGGCTCGCATGAGGATGGATATCTTCGGACACTGCAGTGCAGAAGATATCATCCTAGAGGGAGACCTCTTAAGGAATCTCCATGAGTTCATCGGAAGATCGGATTACTCACGAGATGTACCTAACAGCGGGGAGCAGAAAGGTTCTTCACAGAACTACCTGCTTTTTGGCCGATAGTGAGCCCCGCCGAGTAATAATAATAATATGGTGAAATACTGAAAGACAGCCTCTATCATAATTTACAATAAAAAATATGACAACTCATTTACAAAAAGTGGTTGACATGTAAGCCTTTGGCACATACCAAAATGTGGATAATTGGAATCAGTTATTCATTTGCTTTCAAAAAATCATTCAAAAAGTATATAATGGTGGATTTAGTCAACTTTAGCATAAGCATTATCATGTACATAACGGCAACATCAAAGGTTTTTAGTATAAACCGAGGCATAAACTTAACATTGTTTTATAAATGGCGCCATTGGATATAACAGATTAAACTTTCGCTTTTAACGTATACGAGGATATATTGAAAAATTTTTAGCCTGCTATAGAACCAAACAAAATTTCAATGTCATAATATTCTATTACTCAACATATTCTCCTCTTAATTGGATACATTTATTACAGCGAACCTGCAACGTCTTTAGACCTTTCAAAAAAAATGTTTCTTCTTGCTCTGCAAACCAGACCTCCACAGCTTTTATTACCTCCTCGTTGGAAGAAAATTTACGACCTTTTAAACTTTTTTTCAGTTGAGGAAAGAGATGATAGTCGGACGGAGCCAAATCTGGTGAATAAGGGGGGTGTTCTAGTAATTCAAACCCTAAATCACGAATTTTTTGCACGGCAACATGAGATTTGTGTGCAGGGGCGTAGTCCTGCTAAAACAAAACACCTTTGGATAGCTTTCCGCGTCTTTTCTCTTAAATTTTTTCCCGTAGAGTGGTCAGTAATGTCGAGTAGTAATCTCCAGTTATTGTTCTACCCTCATCCACAAAATCAATCATGATAACTCCATGGCAATCCCAAAAAACTGATGCAAGAACTTTTCCAGCAGATTTTTAGACAAGAAACTTCTTAGGTCTTGGAGAACCGGAGTGTCGCCATTCCATCGATTGTTGCTTTGTTTCTGGATCGTAGAAATGTACCCAAGTCCCATCCATAGTAACAATTCGGTTTAAGAAGTCTACATCGTTTTCAAATCGAGAACAGATCGAACGCGATGCACTACCCTTGCACGCTTTTGGTCAACATTCGATCATTTGGGGATCCATTTTGCAGCAATTTTTCTCATGTCTGAATTGACGTGAACTATATGATGAACGCGTTCGTATGAAATATTCAGTGCTTCAGATATCCGTTTAAGCCCAATTCGACGGTCTGTTAAAATCATGTCATGAACTGCATCGATATTTTTGGGGACTGACACAGAAACTGGCCTTCCCCATCGGTCATCATCTTCAATCGAAAATTTACCTCTTTTGAAGCTTGCAGTCCAATTTTTCACAGTCGCATACGAAGGACATTGATCACCAAGGGTATTAAGCATATCTTCGTAAATCTGCTTACACTTAACCCTTTTAAATACAGGTACTTGATGATGGCTCGATTCTCCATTTTTTTTTATTTTCACAATTTCGGTAGACATATTTTTTCTTTTAATTTATTGCGTAACTCTGGTTTACTTTTTTGACGTCAAACTTTACACTGACACTTCTAATAAGTTATTGTTCGTTGCTATGGTAACGCAATATTTTGTTTATGCAGGGAACTGGTCTATGCTAACTAGATATCAATACATCCTTGTATTTAAACATAAGTTAAAAATGCACCTTAAAATAAGTTATACTTTTTCCTTCAAAGATACAGGGCCGCGAATACCTGACTGAAGCACCCGGTATTTCATCTTCTCAAATTTTATTAGAAATGATGCAATCCAACAGATACAAATCCATTAACAGGATGGCACAAATTAGATTAAATACAGGATACTAACTTTTGTCTAATTTCCACTGAGACTTTATTTATTACGACCGGTTCAGCTTTTACACCATTCTCAAATAACTATTAAGTAACTACAAATCAGCTATGAATAAACATTTATAGAAAACGAATCATATAATTAACAAAATTTACATGAAAATTCTCCATACGAGCAAAAAAAGGAAGAATTATGTATGACTACACTTGATAACGACTGTAGATTTCAACAGTTGAAACGTCGTGATTAAAAATTGCAGAGAATTGAATTTTTCTTTGTTCTTTTTTAGACAATGAAAGTCCAGAATAACCTTACTCAAAGTGAAACATTGTCAACCACTTTCAAACAAACTGTTAGGTATAATTACTTTCTTATGAAGAAATTCACGAACTTAAAGTAATCTGTAGTTACTAAATATTTGCTTGAGAATGGTGTAAAAGCCGAAACCGGTCGTAATAAATAAAGTATCAGTTAAATTACATAAACGATGTTGCCTTCATTCTGTAATCCATCATGAATTTCTACAAAATCAATAGATCATCAGTCGAAGAACAAGTCACAAATTAGTTATTGTCAGTCACAATTTCAGATGATGCTTGATGAGACAATGCGATAAAAATGTACTAGTGAAAAAAAACTGTTATGAACTTGAGCCGGACCTGACTACTTACAAAAAGTCACCGCCGAGTTATTCTCTATCGTGATGACGACATAATATGTCATCGCTTTTGAATGCCAGTTGGCATTTCGAAAACAATTCGAGAGCCATCTAAAGTCGAACCGATGAACCGTGAACTAAGATACACTAGTCATCGAGAATAGTTCTGCTGCTATATATAAAAAACACATCATCTGAATGGAGAGTAGGAAGAGTAGAAAATACAGAGTTGGCTCAGCAGTATCAGTCTATATGAATGTGACTTTGTTGAAATAAGTTGATCAGTAATTTACAGTCGAAATGAAATACTTGAAAAGCGATTAAAATTGGTGACAGAAGTGGGATTTTCGAAATAAATAGTTTCCGAGTTGCGAATAAAAACTGATTGACCTTTTTCGAAAATGGGCTACTGACCTGGTAACAAAAAGAGTTTTCGCAAAGTGAATAGATTCCAGGCTTTAACGAAAATATGATATATAAACTTTCTGTGTAAAGCTGATGTACTGGATTTTGCTTAAATCGTTAAACCATTAACCAGACCCACAGAATGACAGTTCCAATGGTCCAAGAAGCTGAAAGGAGCTTTGATCAATGCACCTATTCTGAGCTATCCCTTATCGAACGGAAAATTAATTCAGGACACGGACGCCAGCAACGTGGGACTTGGATCTGTTCTGTCTCAAATTCAGAAAGTCATTGGTTACTTCCGTCAAACCCTTAGCAAACCGGAACGCAATGACTGTGTCATCACGAGAGAGCTGTTGTCTGTTGTAAAATGCGTAGAGAACTTCTACGAATACGTGTATTGGAAGAGATTCCTGGTGAGAACAATGAAGGTCTTGAATGGATTTAACAGTTCAAAAATCTCGAGCACGGTTGAGAGCACGTCTAACTATCGACCGATCGTGTAATGTTTGGTAAAGCAATTAACGAACGATTAGTTGGAAAATGGGATGGTGATCCGTCTTATTGACACCACATTCTTTGACGGATAACTCGGGTGAAACTTGCTTAAGAAATACTCTGTAGATCATCCTTTCAAACGGGAATGAAGAATATATGGTATCACGACATAATTTTCGACAATATCAAAAGAATTTTTTTGTAAGTAGCTTTTTCGGAACATTCCATGGTGAGTTCCTCACCCCATAAATGGCTTTTTTTAGCATTGAAATATCCAACTCTTGCGAAACATGCCTCATCCGTGAATAGATAATTTCTTGTAAAGTCGTGTCCTCCTACATACAACCTCAAAAACCATTTACAAAAAATGCAACGGGGGCCATAATTACCAGCATTCAGGGTCATCGCCATCTGTAGGCACAGTGGATACTATTGTTCACCTGCTACCCGACTCACTGTTGATTGGGAAACTTGTATAATTATCATATGTAATAGCCCGTGTGCTGGTGGAAAAATCTGCTGCGAATCGGACAACACATTGTTTTTTTTTTCTACGACTATAACGAAAAATGTAGATTTCAATTGCGTCTTCGATTGAGAAAACTACAACGTTGTAATACTGATTTTCATTTCCTAGTGGCTAGCTGTATCGAAATGTTCATTTCCTACGACTTTCGTGATCTACCAGAGTGTCATTATATTAACGAATTTTATTTATGTTCATGAATAAGATCGAATCAAATTTGTTAACGTCTGCCTAATGATTTGACATTTCACAGTTTCCATGAAAGGACCCCGCAAACTCCTTATGGAATTTGGGTCCTGGTGGATTTTTTTGAATTTTTGGTATAATGCAGTCCATGGAATTCTCAACCAATGTTACCATTGCTCCAACCTAAAAAAATGAACGGTTTTGCTGTTAGGGGGCGTTGAAATCATCCCCTGCGCAGATTAGACTATTTATTTTTGAACCCGGTAAACATATTTTCACTTGTTTCATTGTTGCTAATGTTACACAATATTGTGCTGTTTTATGTAAAAAATTCTTACCCCCTCCCATTTTTCCCCCCAACTCCTATTACGAAACGCAAAAAAAAATATTTCTCGAGTGCCTTCAAATGTATCAAATATGCCTACATAAGGGAAATAACAGTTTTTTATGATTATCTCCCCACCCCCCAAATGACACACAACTAAAAAATTTTGGTGGATTTTTCTGAATTTTTGATATAATGCAGTTCAAGTTATTTTGAATAGAAATAAATCGAGTGACAAACCCCAAAAATGAATAGTTTTGATGCTAGGGGGCATCGAAATCATACCTAGCTCAGAATAGAGTATTCTTTATTATAGGCGGAAACAATATCTCTACGTATTTTTGTTTTATTTTATGCCGAACTATTGTGTGAACTTTTATAAATTGAAAATCTAAAACCTCCCCGTTACCCCCAACTCCTCTTTCAAAACACGAAAAAAATTTGTTCAATCACCACCTCAAATTCAAATTGCGGATGTTTAATTTTTAATTATTTTCAAGATTTTCGCCCAATTAATTGATATTAAAAAATCATGAACTACTCCCTACTAAGAAGTCAGCGAACTCCACCAATATTTTTCTGAAGGGAGGTAAAAGTGAACTGAAACAACTGTATGATTTCCTCAATTTACAAGTAGTCGGGAATTAATTTCTTCATGTTTTAAATTGGGGTAGGGGGTAAGGGGGAGGTTTTATATTTTCAATTTATAAAAATTTACATAATTATTTGGCACAAAATAAAACAAAAATACGTAAGGATATTTGTTTATGCCTATAATAAAGAATAGTCTATTCAGAGCAAGGTATGATTTCGACGCCCCAAAACTATTCATTTTTTGGGTTTGTCACCCGATTTATTTCCTTTCAAAATAACTTGAACTGCATCATATCAAAAATTTAGAAAAATCCACCGAAATTTTTTCGTTTTGTGTCATTTGGGGGGTGGTGGGATAATCATTAAAAACTGTCATTTCCCTTATTTAGGCATATTTGAACATTCGACGACACATTTGAAGGCACTCGAGAATTATTTTTTTTGCGTTTCGAAATAGGAGTTGGGGGAAAAAGGGGAGGGGGTAAGAATTTTTTATATAAAACAGCATAATATTGTGCAACATTATCAACAATGAAATAGGTGAAAATATTTTTACCGGGTTCAAAAATAAATAGTGTAATCTGCGCAAGGGATGATTTCAACGCCCCCTAGCAGCAAAATTGTTAATTTTTTTAGGTTGGCGCAATGGTAACATTGGTTGAGAATTATATGGACTACATCATACCAAAAATTCAAAAAAATCCACCGGGACCCAAATTCCATAAGGTGTTTGCGGGGTCCTTTGTTTACAAAAATTAAGTAATCGAAAATCGCGGTTTTTTCGGCATAACTCTAGATTTTGGCAGAAGGTATGTACAGTACCATATCACCGAAACGTGAAACAAACAAACGGTCACAAACTGACTGGTTTTCAAACGCATCCCCCTCTCCTTGACTTTGACCTGGAGAAATTTGACAACTACATCCAGGCGACTTGGGTCAACACCAAGAATAATATTTCATGCCCAGTAGATGGTTCCTTTACCTGTCAGTAAATCATATAGGTAGCTCTATAAGTATGATTGGTTATAGTGAAGATGATATGTCTGACATTGGTACCGTCTAATATAACCAAAATGGCTAGAATCTCAACCCATTCAATGTATTACCAGAATTATTAAAGTAAAAATATGAATCTGCCTTCAATGGATTGGCACGGTAAGCAGTATAGGTCATCTTCCACCGTAAGTGTTCTACCTTTTGGAGTAATTTCTCCACGTTGAAAATGATGAAATATTGATCAAGATTTGGACGTTTTATACAGATCTAATCAATAATAGTATTAACTGGTTAGGGTAACTGACAACTGTGTCTTTATAAGTATTAATAATTTCGTTCGTTTTCGACGAGAAAAATTAATGTACCGGGTGTCCGCCAAAGTTAGCCCGCCACTACAACTATATTCGTTATTACAGATAATGATATCAAATTTGGTGGATATGTGTATGACATGAATCTGCGTATTTTGACAAGTGATTAGGCATTGTGCAACTTCCGGTTTCACAGATGCTGACGTACATTTTCGATTTTTAAATGGCACACTTGATATAATTTCACTTCTTTTGTCCCCATATGACATTCTGAAAATAACTATTATTATTAATTGATTATTCATCATGAAACAAATTAATTTATTGGAATAATAATTGATTGTGAAGTTTGAACAATTACTTCCAACCTAAATTCCCGATAGATATTTCTTGAAGAGTTGATTCCACAATTTTATCAGATATTTTAATTTATTTGGAAGAAGATGGACAATTCAATATTTTGTTAGAAATCTCATCAATTTTGTTATTCAAACTATCTTCTATATATGCTTCTGCTACGGAGGCAGATTCCTAGCCACCGTGACGTTTTATGGATGTAATTTTGCCCCCTGCATTGGCCAGAAGAGTTACAGAGCTTCACACAGTGATCTGTGTTGCTCTTATACATGACTTTTCCAAGCCATTTTGCAATCAAGCTGGGAATTTCTTCTATTTAATTTTCATTCAAATTTATTCCCCACATGTTGGTTAATACATTTTCCTCTCGAATATTTCAAAAATTATCTGTTACTTTTATTATGAGGCGGCCGTAGTGCTCTATACTTGCGGTATATCTCAATATAATCAGAATTTAAAACAGTGAAGGTTTTTGCGCAATAGGTCTTTGTTTCTGGTATTTATCAGGTATTTTAACAAGTAATATAGGTCCAGCATCTTCAATGGCATCAATAGTTGTATGCAATAATTCTTCAGCGACAAGCACCGCTGATACCCAAAATTAGGACAACCTACAAATAAAAAATATTGAAATCACTACTAATCTTAGAAATTTATGATCATATCTGTATCTTATAAAGTAAATTTGTTTCGTTTTCAGCATCTTGAATAGATTTATTGATATTATCCCTTGATAAAACTTTAGATTTCTTTCCTCGGTATTCGACGCTTTTGTTCTTAATGAGCTGGACCAATTTTGAAAACTTCCTCATATCAATATTTTCTTTAACATTAAATGTACTACTCAACATTGAGTAGACACTCCATAACGTAGTAGGTTTTACAATCTTCGATTTTTCCTCAATATAAGCACATTTTCAGAAACCTTTTTTACATGTTTCTTGTCGCACCATTCACGAAATTGGTCATGTTTTCTCATACATTAACTTGGATTTGACCGGTAACATATTAGATACTATTGCATTTGCTTTCTCAGAAATATCTGATGAAGTGTCACTACCACTATCATAGTCAACATATATCTTGTTGAAAATAACTTGAAATTGAAGCAACTACGAGCAAACACAGTCAAACAGTCAAACACGCGGCGTGCCAACACCGTTTTTATAGTAACGACACAGATAGGCCACTGGATGCTGTGAAATGGCTTCGGAAGTATTAATAACATTAAAAAGATAACATGTGTGGAAAATAAAGTATCACTTAGTTAATTTGGATTTATTGTTTTTAGACAGGAAAAAATTTTCAATACGAAATTACTAAAAACATTGAATAATATTTTCAAGACAACTGTCGTTTAGAAGTGATAACTTATTGAGACAAGAAACCACGTCAAGAAGTATTGAAAGTATTTATTTTTAATACATTTCAGACGATGTAAATTCACATTCGCAGTATAAAATTCGTATTTTCATGGCACATTCGTGAGAATTGACACTCTGATGTGCCATTAAAAAAACACTCATTTTACTCACAAATATTGTGGAGAATAATTTGATACCGCACACTATTCGGTTAGGAACAAACTTTCGTTCAAAAACCAGAAAATTATTACTTTAGAACTTTCTTAATATGGAACATCTTTTGAGATGGTCCTATCACAGCCAGTAATTCATAAACAGAGATCTCCATATCTTCACCAAAAATGAACGTTATATTACTGTTTTATTTTTGGAGATATTCATGGTTGATCTTTTCAAAAATATCACACTGTACTTTGCTAAAGTATAAAATTAAATCTCTTTTCGCAGCTACATCGCCATGGGCAAGAATTCATTTAAATTCAAGCGGAGCATCATCTGTAAGATAGAAAACACTTTGCAGTTACTTTTCAGTAACAAAATGTAACTTCGGTGGAACTTCACTAAAATGTTCTTGGATGTAATGCAATAGTCGTTGAGCAGCATGTGAAAAGAAGTTATTCTCACTGTTCTGCTGTTCCATACCGGGTATCATAAAAGTTATGCATCGTGAGATTGGTTGTTACAACTGCCTTTGTGGTTGTTGACTTGAAGGGTCACTGGAGTACAGTCATAAAAGTGCGGTCAGTTTCTGTTGATCATGGAAACAGGATGACTCATGATAAAACCGACACACTTTTGATACGAATTCCTCATCCAATTTCATAATGCAAACTTTTTCATCGAATTTATAGGAATTCTTTACGACAGTATTTTTATTTTTAAATTCTCACATTTAGAGGCGTATTACAAATTGTCATAAAACACGTTCTGCCTTATATATTTTTGTGATAAACTAAATATTTCGTCGTCTACTGAAATCGTATTCGGCTAAATAATGTGAAATGGGTTCCTATTGTTCACTAGTATAGTTGTCGTCAAACATATAAGATAAATAAAAAAGGCGCAAAAAATGGTCGATTAGCATGAAATTGATTCCCATGCCGCCGACCAGGGTCGGATTAGTACATATGCCACTAAATATTGTGATGCGTGCAGATTAATCAAGTTAATTTAACAAGAGCTGTAACTTTTGTATTCAGAATAATCCATTTTTGTAATTATTAATATCCTAAGATTAGGTAAACAACTGCCCCGTCGAAATATAATTTGCTAATAGCTGCGCGTACCGCAAACAGCTGCGATTTCTATTATGACTACGCCTGACCCTGCATGGAAAAAACATACCTAATTGCTGTGCGGGCCTTTACATCTTCCGCGTCATGTGTTACGTGGGGGCGATAGGTGGACTAATTTGAATAAAGTTAGAGATGTCAAAAATTTTATTTATTGATTTATTGCAATTTTTGTATAAAAAACAGTGTTTGGTTATTGACAAAATAGGAATTAATTTCCTGAACTTATGTAAGTATTGATATTGACTCTGAATTTAGGCAATATTCTCATGTGATTACCATGTAAGGTGTGTATGGCGTGGTACTATGCATTTTTAGAAGAAATATATACTTTTTGATTGATAACCTGCTTAGTTGTTTTAAAGGAAATGTGAGGACTAGCACAATGTTTGCTTATACAGAATGATTCCTAAGGTGGACCGGTCTGTTCATTAATTTCTCACATTGCAAGGAAAATAACGTCTATAGGTGAACATGTAAAAGGCAACAATTCGTTTTCGAGATGCAGGGCGATAAAGTTGAAAATTAATATTGAATTTACTTTAATTACTGGAGGATCACAAAATACCCAAGAGCAGAATAAAAATATGATTCTACGAAACAGAATGCCAGTGTCCAATATTGATTATATTCCCGAATTTGATTTTAGGATATGAAAGAACATTCAATTTTATGCAAGAAATAAATGAATGGTCCAGTGGAAAAACGAAGAGGTTCTTTTTAAAAAAGTTGAAAAAAGCAAAATCTAATGTGGGAGTGTCATCGTTTTTACACTGTGCTGCCTACTTTCGACCGCAGTTTTTTATGGAATGTAATTGTTTGTCCCCAGTAAGGTTTGGTATGTTGATACTTCGAGCTATAAGCTAACAGATGCCGCTAAAATGTCGATTTCGAAAAAAATGGAACCTTATCGTTTTTCCACTGGACCCTTTAGATACGATTGCATTAAAACTTGATAGAAGTCACCAATAAAAATCGAGAAAACCATATTCGGCACCAAAATTGAATGTAATTGTGTCGGAGGAAAAGTCCGTTCAAGACACCCATATGATCAATATAATTTTTGAATTTTAGCACAATTGATCATTGACACACCATACTGAGAGATTCCATCAGAAAAATTCACACAGGGTGCAAATCATCTATTAGAATATCTTCAACCGCGAAAGTATTATTCCAGTTCAAAGTGAAGTAATTTTTAGCAAAAAAATCTGTATAAATAATGATAACGTGGCAACGCACCATCCGATCTGAAAATATAGGATTACAGAGATTTCATATAAATAAAACACAGGGCGATTAATTGGAAAGTTGAATGTATTTTCATGGAAGACCATGTTGCTATATGCACTTATTTGAGAATTCTCTTCTCTAGATTATTTTTGAATTATCTGAACAAAAATATCTGAATTCCTGACAATCCAGATGTTGAGTCGTGAAGAATGCAGTGCTGAATGAACACTCTGTATATACGAGAATGTTTTAAATTTTTTTCTTAGTTATTCTATTTGTTGAATAACTTTTTAATGAATGATAAATCGAATCATTATACTGCATAAATTTTTTAAATTGAATCTTTGTACTCAGTATCGATCTCTAGTATACAATGCAATTGAAAAATGGCGAATTTACCTATAATGAGCTATTTCAAACTCTTGCACCACTTGCCCCCAACATCATGCGGTCCTTTCCAGGCAGAGATGGACAAGATAAGACCATTTTTTGCGTCTTTTATTATTTATCTTATATGTTTGACGACAACTATAACTACTTGCAGTTCACACCACAATTATTGTAACCTTTTTTATCTGAATGAAATGTTACGATGGTCCGTGAATGAAGGCATGTAGTGATTTTATGATCTAACTGTAATGATTTGTATAATTCCTGTTTTGCTTTTGTTGAGTTTATAACAACTTGTGTGATCCAGTTCTTGCGTGGGTGTTGATGGTTGTTAATTTTGACTTTACTTGTATTCTGTTGAATTGAATGATTTATCTTGCATGTTAGTTCATTAGATAGGAATTCAGAATCAGTTGAAGAGTAAAATGGGTCCCATTTGCTGGATTTTATGGCTTCATTTAGGTTATCCTAATCAATAAAATATTTGTATCTTTCGTTTGATGTGAAGATTTTTTCATATTCTATTGGGGTACCCGCAAGTATAGTTTTGTGGTTGTTTTTACTGGTACTACAAGTTGAAGATATGCAGTTATTTTCTATACCATGCTTTGTTTTCAAGAATATATGATCAATGCAGCTAGTCGACTCACCCTGGAAATTTGTTACTGTATTTATAATAGACACAAAATTGTACTCAGCCATTACATCTAAATAATCACTAACATCTTAATTTTTTTATTTCTATAAAATATTTAAGTTCATATTCCCAACTAAATAATTATATTCAACTGACACATTTTTTGTTTGTCCCGGATATGACCACAAGAGTGAAAATTTTGTCTCATCTCCAGCCGGAAATAGAGTGCTGTGATTAGAACGTATTCGTAATTGGATATATTTACTTTAATTTCTATAACTCTGCATTGTCCTATATTCACAACTCTGGATGTATAGTCTAGTTCATTTTTGATGGAAACAACTACTCTGTCATTTTTATCTAAGTTTTTCTCATTGTTTAGTGCGCTATAATTTTTCAGCTTATGACAATCTAAATTATGTATTCTGAATGTTTCTGTTGATACGATTATTTCAATATTAAAATTAATTTGTTTTAGATACACGAGATTTTCATTAATACTTTGAATATTCTGATGTAATATTTTGAAACAGTTTTTTGGACTATATTGACTTACATTGTTATTTACATAAGATATTTTAGTGCACCCTTTTGTGATAATGGGATCATAATTGAAATCTCTAATAAGCGAATCCATTATAAGTACTGTTCCTCGTATTTTTCTGCAGGAAGGTGATGTAGGACTGAGAATAATAACCAATAAAATAATTTCAAAGTTACAGTAACAAAAAAAAATTGTTAAATTTTTTCCTGAAATGATGTCCCGGATCTAGTTTTTATTCCATTACCTACTTGAGGCGCTGGTTGTTTTGGTGCAGATCAGTAAATCTTCAGTTTCTTCACTATTTAAAAGATCCTGCACTGAACGTTCCAGCTCATAAAAGACTTCTTTGTACTCAGTTTCCTCTCTTTTCTAGATGCCACTTAAATACTTTCAGTTCTTCTCGTTGGATATTTGTTAAGTCGTGCACGATGGAGCTACCAGTATTTTTTAATTTCCCAGTGCTTCACAGAATCTCTTTTTCCCTTATCTGTGTGGTAAGTTCCACATTAACTGGACGGTTCCTATGTATTCCTATGCAGTAAATATCGTTGATGTCTCGTATATTCATGCAAGTCGTTAATTACTTTCTCAGGAGAAATTTCAGAAGGATCCTTTCCAAAACCATAGACAACTGTATTATTCAATTTATTTTTCCTTTCCACCACTTCTAGTTTGTTTTTCAAGGTAACGTTTTTTTCTTCTAGGTTATTTACTTCGAGCTTCAGGTCTTCAATAGAAAGCCTTAATCTATCTTTGCTAGCTTTGATTAAATTCTTTAGTTCTTTCTTGGTTTTATTAAATTCGTGTATAGCCTCCTCTAGATTATTTATGCATAAAGATAAGGATAATTTCTCTTCTTTATGTACTAGGTTAAACTGTTCCTTTGTGCGCTTTTTCAAAATTTAAACTCGATTTTTTTAAGAGATTTTCAGCTGAGATCACAGGAGCACTCTTATTAACGTGTTAATCTTAAAGTGAACCAGACACTTCTGTTGGCTGACGGTCATATGGGGCAGTAGTTGATTTCTGTTTGAAAAAATACCTTCTCTTCTGTACCTGTTTATCCAGAAGATTGAATTGAATGATACATTTTTCAATAATAATTTTCGTTATTAGCTTCCAATGATAACAGAAGGTTATCATACTAATTCATGACTGGTTTTGTAATCGATACGTAGTTTCTCACTAATGAGAACTTTGTTTTAATTTTTATTCATACAGAAAATGATGATTGATACCTATTATTCTTTCAGCTACCATTAGTGATAATAGATAAGTGAGCAAGTGTTAATTACATATGAACATTAATTTAATTTTTAGTTATTTACTGATTGTGTGCGACGTATCTTCCTTGATCTAATCGAATATACTTGGCGAACTATCGTAATTATCTCTTCCACATCCAAACTATTTATGTGTCGATTGGCTGGTTTGAATATCCCTTTTCTCATAAAGGAAATTGTGCTTATAGTGCTTGCTCATTCATTTACATGCATAATTCCAATCAGCGGTTAAATTTTCACAGAATATCTCGTTTACAGAAGATGGTTTTATTTAGGTGCACCTGTATATGGAATAAAGATTATTTCATGTTCAAGTAAAAAAACGTTGTGGTAACATTGTCAGAACTGATAGCGAGGAATGAAGGAATTGGTTTTTCATTTGATGTGAGCTTCTAGAAGAACCTTCCGAGATTTTTTGCATGAAGGAAAAAGAAGTTAGAAAAGAGACCGGTGTTTTGGCTAATGACCTTAGCGGTAGATGCCAAAACTCCAGAGAAGAAGGAGAGACTGATGTTCGTTTCAGTGAAAATTGCCAACCATTATTCAACAGATTCAGAATCATACCAATACCTTTCATTCTGATGATACACACTCTGATCCAGATTCCCATAAAATGAGGATCGTACTGCACTCATTCAGACTACCTTAATTATTTATAGAAATTCAGAACTGCTTAGGCAACCAAGATTCTGACTACAAATGACCTTGAAATATTCCACAGGATAAGGTATCAAAGTGACTGTAAAGCCCTCCAGGAGGACTTGAAAACATTTCCTGAGTTCTGTGATATTTATGCCGTTGCCCTCAATTTGAAAAATGAAATCACAAATGCCTCACGAATAATAATAAAACAAACTGAATTTCCTTCATAGCATCAAGCAAAAACTAATTCAGAATAAGATAAGGGATCTGGGAATCATAATGGGCGACAAACTTAGTTTCAAAGTACACATAAACAAAATTGCAAACGAAACAAATGAAATTATGGGATTTGTTATCAGGAACAGCAAAGATTGTGAGCATCTTGAGCCAGGTAGCCAAGTGGTTAGAGCGACATTGTCTCAATCACTTTGGCTGCCAGTCAAAGGTTCAAACCCTAGCGACTGCAGAAATTTTTCTGATGGCCCGAGAAAGTACTACGAATCGCACGTAAAAAGGTTATACCTCGTTAACCCTTAGCTTGGACAAGTTTCGACTTTTGAGGGCTGCCGTCCGAAAGGGAACGACTGCTGGTTAACGAAAAAACAATTTTATTAAAACAACAACAAAAATATCCTAAAACATTAATTTCTTCATTCAATGCAGACTGGAGAAAATCCAGAACAAATTTTTAAGATTTTTAGGATATAAAACTAATTCTCCTGTACAAGAAAGCTGATAGAAGATCTTTCAGTAAAGTAATATTTTTGACTAAAATCGTAAAAAAAAAACAAATTGACAGGCAAGAATTAGTGTCACAATTACAATTCAATGTTCCTCCAAGATGGTTTCGGAGAAATAAATTTTTCAATTGACCAAAGAAGAGGACAAATATTGGAACAAATTCTAGGATTGCAAAAAGAATTCAATCTGTGTATGCAAATAATATATATTGATGTATTTTCCAAAAACTACTTATGTATATTTTGAAAAAATTATAAAATCTTCACATTTTTTTCATTGCTACACCATGTGTTACAGGTTTATTTTGCCAGATGCAGAAAAAAATGATTTTTATTGACTACCTACCTTTCTTTGTCTTTATTCTATAATAATTAAAACTTCAGTGCGCCTTTATTTTGTTTCACTCAGTATATGTCAAAAATAACAAATTCCTTCTCAGCTCTAGTTGGCAAAGCCTGGTGTTCGTCAACCTTCTTTGGTTCTCGTACCAGGTATCGATTCATCGTACTCCTTAATATTTCGTCTAGTATTACAATGAACTATTTCATCCAAAATCTTCAGCTTCCAGGACAGAAGTTGTCTGGAGAATAAGTTGATGTTAAATCACCCCAAAACTTTATTTCATGTTTTCATCACACACCAAAAGAAAATATTTCAGAATGGTTGACCTTTGTTTATGTTCATCGTAGAGATTAGCTGGATTCTTTGTTCGTGATGACTTTTAGTGTTATTAGTTTTCCTAGAGTGGTCAAATATCAGTTGGTTAGACCTACAAGAATGGAACAAATTATTAAAGATTGCTGAATAAACATTTCAATGTATAACCTACCAAACTTCAACTGCCAGATTCTCTCAGATCATGATCAATGACTTGGCATCCTAGTCATTTGACACCAAGGCCGAAAAATATGCGGGGAATTGGATAGATAAAAAAGTCTTAGTTGTCCATGTGATTTGGAACATTTCGACTTCAATTTTCTGCGGATTTTTATGCTATTTGTTGAGAAAAAATTAAGAAGATTTGTAGTTGATGCTCATTGAAGAGACACACTTGTGTGGATTGAACTTCCTATTTTTCCCAACATTTCATCTCACCGATATCTTTGAGGCCATCCAATATCTAAGGTTAGTTTCTTGCCTATTCAGCATCAAGCATCTCCCAACGGAGGTGTTAGTTCAACCCGATAGCTATTTTCAGGCCTCTTTCGTACATACGTAGCTTTACGCCCAGAGGTTCACAAGTTAGCTACGTATCCAATTCAGACCCTAAGGGGACGACCGTTACCACCTTGCTTTCTACATCAGGGTTTCGTTACAGTGCTGGGGCCATCGATACTAACCATCTTCCATTCAGCCTGGATTGCATGAAGATGAGCTAAATTTCGTTTCACTAACACTGCATACCAATAACATTGCTCTTGCATGACTCCTGTGCTTTTAGCTTGCTTGTAGTCAACAGTATTTCAGTAACCTGCCTTAACCATACTAGTCCGTAAGCCTTCTCTGCTTTGCTTTCGTCAGCACCTTTTATTAACCAGTTAATAACTTGTGAACTTTGAGTATATATACTGAAGGGGATAAAAAGGATTAATCTTGTTAAATAATAGTTACGTTGCATTTTAAATTATATTACTAATTTCGGCAATAATAATTGCAATTACAATAACACACATTTTCGACATTGACAGTCGAACGTATGACCACTGAAATGAAATTATAATATGATGACTGGAATGCTCGTCAGGCTGCGCGACTGGATTTCTCATGGAAGCGCCATGTTTGTTTTGTGGTTCCTGGCAGTGACAGAGGAATCGAGATTGTGTTGATTGTAACATATAAAACTGATACAAAGACGCGCTGCACTGCACTGGCGTGTTTACAAACCATAAATTTGGAAACTAACAACACGTACGTGCAGATGTATGTCTTTCTTGCACCCATACAAGTAAGCTAGATTGCATGTGCCTCCTTTCTTCATCTCCTATGGTTATCACTTTATACGGGTGCAGAAGAACTAAGAGCATTCCAGTCATCATATTATAATTCATTTTTAGTGCGTATGACACGAAACGATCGGAGTCTTCTTCTTCTTCTTTTGGCTACGGCTTAGGTATTAAGGTGCAGTCTCTTTCCCGGGAAAGGAACCGTGGTATCGATAGCACGTATGAGTACTGTCCACCTGGCACACTATTACGAAAACGACAAGACAATCTGGCAGATTACTATCATAATCGAAAAGGCGAGAATGGTCGAGTTGCTCCACATAGCTCATCTGTAAGGTTTCAGGAGGATGTTGATGATCGGTTTCAAAGAAACGCAGATCTTGAGCAAGTAGGCTATTCCAATCGCGCAAACTAATCATTTTATTTTTGACTGAGACACTAGCAGCTCGACTTTCCAGAAGATGCAACTCTTGGATATAGACCGCAAACTGGTAGAAGTAACTCACCGATAAGGGTTTATGATACCTCTTTCAAGTTCGACGGCAGCCGGTGGCGACTCCAATATGACGGCATGTAAAGTGTTACAACTTTCCTAGAGCGTGTAGAAGAGTTGAGATTGTCTCGTAGGATGCCCAAAGAAAGACTGTTACAGTCAACTCCAGAGATATTCACGAAGGACGCTCTTCTATGGTATAGGATGGGAAGTTTCACCTCGTGGGGTGATCTGGTTGAAAAGTTGCGCGCATCATTTTTACCTGTTGATTATGAGCATAATCCATGGGATGAGATCCGAAGAAGTGGCACATGAACGCGTAATCAACTATGTCTCCGTAATAGAAAATTTGTTCCGGAAGTTGTCAAATATACCGAGTTCGAGTTCAGATAATAAGACGAAATTTATTACCGCTGATCCAGACACAAATATCAATTTACCCTACTGAGTCACTATCAGAATTGATTCAGCTCGCGAGATCTATCGAAGAAACTGAGTGGCGAACTCAACGATTTTGTCCACCACCTACCAATGTCAAACAGTTGCTCGAGCCTGAATTGGCGTATAGAAAGCCAGCAAAATACTCCCCATCACGTGTTGACTCTGGTCAAGGTTCTCAAGATAATTCAGAATCGTTAGCTCTTGCTGACGAGATGAAAACGCCAGTCACTTGTTCGAATTGTAAGGATACAGGCCATAGGTTCCGTAAATGTGAGAAACCCAGAAAGCTATTTTGTTTCAAATGCGGACGTCGGGATGTTACCAGCAATTCTTGTGAAAATTGTTCAAAAAACGTGCGAGTCGCGAGGCAGTAGGTCGGCTGCTTGCGCACACAGATGTTAAATCCACGACCGTCTACACAATACCGAAAACAGAAGAGTTATCATGGATTTCGTCATCCCACACGCAAAAAATGACAAGAGACCCTATTTGAATGTTTGCGTTTTCGGAAAAACTTTCCTTGGCCTACTAGACAGTGGCGCGACTTGAACCGTCATGGGTGAATCTGGTTGGAGACGCCTTCATAATCTTTATCAACTGGAAAAATCAGCCCGTACACACTGCACCGTAGCAAATGGACAAACTTGTGAGAGCATAGGTCAGCTTCAAGATCGCGTACGAGTGATAGATGTATTGATTATTCCTTCATTACCGCACAGTTTGATTTTGGGTATCGATTTCTAGGCGCAAATGGAAATTGTACACGACCTCTACACAGGAGAGTGGAGTTTCCGTTCCGATGAGGAGCAAGGGGAGTTAATTGGAATATGTGGAATCCACAACCTTGATTCTTTAAATCAAGAACAACGAGATAGTCTCAACAAAGTGGTAGAAAAAGCATTTTCTGACGTAGGCGAGAAGTTGGGGTGCACCCATCTCGTAGAAAATGTAATACACACGACTTCTCCCCCTATCAAACAGATGTACTATCCCATTTCCCCTGCTCTTCAAAAGATCATGAATGCCGAGCTTGATGAAATGTTGGTCAAAGATATCATCGAGGTATCTTCGTCTCCATGGTCTTCGCCAATCGTGATGGTTGAGAAGGGGGATAACGATTGAATGCAGTTAGTACTCCGGATGCTTTTCCCATCCCTTCGTAAGCGTAATTTTGGATAAACTTCGGAATGGCCGATATCTATCTACGCTAGATATTAAGTCTGCATATTGGCAGATTCCGGTTGAGGAAGAGTCGCGCCCCTTGACAGCCTTTACGGTTGCAATCGGAGACTCTTTCAATTTAAGAGAATGCCTTTCGGTTTACATTCAACTCCAGCGACATGGCAACGGTTAATCGATCGCGTTCTTGGTGCTGATTTAGACAGCTTTACGTTCGTCTACCTAGATGACGTGATAATTTGTACCTCGTCCTTCGAAAAACACTTGGAAGTGTTGAATGAAGTACTCAAACGTATACACAGCGCTGGTCTCACTCTTAATAGAGAAAAATGCATTTTCTGCCGTTCCAAACTTCGTTATTTGGGGTATGTTGTTAATGAGTTTGGGCTTATGGTTGATCCTGATAAGGTTTATCCCATTTTGCGTATTCCTATCCCGCGTAATGTATCAGAAGTTAGAAGGATAGTGGGTCTTGCTCCGTGGTATATGCGCTTTATTCCCTCTTTTTCAACGATGGTATCCCATCTTACGCAGTTAACGCAAAATAATCGACCCTTTGTGTGGGATGAAAGATGAAAAGCTGATCTTGATGCTGTGAAACAGAATCTGATCTCTGCTCCCATTTTGGCTTGTCCCGACTTCACTCTGCCGTTTAACGTGGAAATGGATGCATCTGACTATGGGTTGGAAGCGATTCTCTCTCAACGCCATGTAGATGGAGAAAAGGTCATTAGTTACCTGAGACGTTCTTTAACTAAAAACGAAAGAAATTATTCCACTACAGGAAAAGAATGCCAGGCGGTATTATTTGCTGTAGAAAAACTGCGACCGTACCTGGAAGTCACGAAATTCACAGTGGTCACTGACCACTACATCCTGAAATTGCTATTTAACATCTAGGATCCGGTCGGCAGAATTGCCAGTTGGGCCCTCAGATTGCAGCATTATGATTTCAACATCGTCCATAGAAAAGGGAAGGATCATCTCGTTCCAGACGCTCTGTCTAGAGCCATTCCTTACTTGGAGCTCATCGAAGATCGTGCTGCTGATTGTGAACCATCGTCCAACAAGTGGAAACGCAGACAGAAATACCCCAATAAATATCCACTGTGGATGACCGCAAACGGAAATCTCTACAGGAAAACTCAAACTGGATACCCAGCTGACAGTGAGTAGTTGCATGTTTTCCCTCGTGGTGAGCAGGCCGAAATCATCAAGAGCCACCACGACCCACCTACATGTGGACACCTAGGTGTAGTCAAGACCACGGCCAGAATCTCACAAACATTTTATTGGCCCAAATTACGTGCGGATGTAGCGAGATATATTCGAAAGTGTATAATCTGCATTCGTACAAAACCCGAACAAAAACGTCCTATAGGACAGATGTTATCGGCTGAAGTCACAGCTTCCAGACCATGGGAGTTGATAAGTGCAGACCTGGTTGGTCCTCTTCCTCGATCAGTTTCAGGCTACCGATACATATTCTCCGTGATGGATTTTTTCAGCAAGTTCGTTCTGCTCTATCCGATACGTGCTGCTATGGCCGCTAGTGTCGTTAGATTGATTGAAGATTATGTTATACTCATATACGGAGCACAAAAGAAAATCATTGTGGACAATGGAGCTCAGTTTACCAGTACAATGTTTAAGGGATGTATGGCCAAGTACCAAATTCAGATTGGCTTTACAGCTAATTATCATCCATAGGCAAACCCCGTGGAAAGGGTCCATAGAGTCATAAAAACAATGCTAACGGCCTATGTTTCCGATGACCAGCGACACTGGGATACCGTCTTGGCAAAAGCTGCATTCGCAATTCGATCATCAAAACACGAGGTGACGGATGTTACCCCAAATTTGATTAATTTTGGTCGGGAAGTTCGGATGAATGGGTTGGAATTCGATATAGTGAGAACCCATTATCAAGCCGATGTTGTTGATAAGACAATTGAGCTCAATAGATGTTTTTCGACGTAAGAAAGCGACTGAGTGCAGCCTATGAAAGGAGCCGAAAACCAAACAATAGGCATAAAAACGAGAAATTTCAATTGAACCAGGAAGTATGGAGAAAAAATTACGTTCTATCCGATGCGACCAAAAATTTCGCCTCAAAATAGCACCAAAGTTCAGTGGCCCCTTCAGGATTAGCCAAATTGTGTCGCCATGGTCATACGAACTCCAAGGACAAGTCCTTAGGCATCTGGAATGCCAAAGCCCACCCACCAGATAACCAAGCACCTTAGGGAACGCATCTCCCAACGGAGGTGTTAGTTCAACCCGATACCTATTTTCAGGCCTCTTTCGTACATACGTAGCTTTACACCCAGATGTTCACAAGTTAGCTAAGTATCCACTTCAGACCCTAAGGGGACGACCGTTACCACCTTGCTTTCTACATCAGGGTTTCGTTAGAGTGCTGGGGCCATTTAGGTGCGTGCATTAAGGTGCCTTTCATTACACTAGATAGAGTAACAAAGCCGAACTGTGTACAAGTACGCAATACACCACTTTTCTTGTTTTGAAGATAATATTTTATTTACCCACTCCCTTCTCCTCTGAGTAAGGGTATGTATAAGTGCAACTAGTGCCTGATAAGGATTTTGTCCATTTTCCTTCTTGTTTCTCCAATAACATTGGATGCGGAAGAAGGAAGCCTTACACATGATTATAATTGATGTTTGAACTCCATTAGATTTGTGGTTTATTATTGGATATAAAATATTTTCCCCAATTTCATTCTTCAATTATCACTCTCTCTCTCTCTCTCTCTATGTAATTACCGTAAACACTATCAATTCACTGTATCTGGACTTAGTGGACACTATTTTTGGACTCGTCTCTATATGTCCCCATGCTGCTAAGTCAATAAATAAATTGAATAATATAACATTTCATCTCAAGATATAACTCAAATGAACTATCAAAAAATGATGAGAGAATACCTTTTAAAATTGGCCGTGGTGGTCGTGATGGTAGAGCGTTCGCTTCTCAATTATAAGGGCGTGGGTTCGACTCCCAGCATCACAAGCTAAAAGGTAAGGGACACGTCTTTCTAGTTTGCACAAGTCTCTTGAGAACTTCTGAGGGTTTGCCGTAGGGGTGCAGCCGGTTGACGGCATTAACAATTTTAAAAACAATAAGAAAGTAGACGTGAATTCGAGCTCTTATACAACTTGATGGTATCTCATGCATTATTTTTATTTATTTTCCTTAGATGATGTTTTCGACCAGTCATGTATTTTCGAATATATATCAAACATTATTAGCACAGTGCTCCTCAAAACAGTACATAGATACATAGAGACCGTAAAGTACAAAATGTCACTGAACTGAATAAAAACATAGAGCTAATGCAATCAACGTCATATTTTGGGATAAGAAAATAAATAATTAGATTGCTATCACTGGGTGATTCACAATTTTCTCATTCCTCAATCAATAATTTTCTTCCACGAATAAAACACACAAATTTTAAAACTCTCTAGCGATGCAATTCTTTTCATTTCACAAGGCAAATTGTTGAACAAATCTAGACCATTTGTAAATGAAGTATCACAGAAATAATTTACAGAATTTATATAAAAATTCTGATATCTGAATCATAGTTGCAAGTAAATGTATTTAATTGGTATAGTGTTATTTTTCTTTTTCACCCATACTTTCATTAATTCATACTGCGACGTTCAAAAAGTACCCAACAGATGGAAAAAATCTGTATTAGTGATTTTTTAAAACAAATAAATTTGTCATCAACTCAGGCTCGTCTTGAAACATACTCAGCCCCTATCAGATATACTGAATGATTTTCTGTTTCTTGAAAATAAGGATTTTTCAAAATTAGCAAAATCTCAAAAGTTATAATTTTCAGAAAATAAGTAACATTTTGAAAGTGAGAAAAATTTAATTTTTTTATGAATTTCTACAATGATCGATTTTTAACATTTTTTAAATTAATAAAAAATTTCGGATATCAGGAATTGATTTAAAAACTCTGTTTTTTATGATGACATCAGCGATGTAACGATTGGCAAAACCACTGAAAAATCGACAGTTTTCACATTCTTTTACATTTCATAGAATTCATTCAAGGGTATATTTTCTCCAATAACAAAAGGTTTTTATTGCAAGGCACTTTTTTGGCCAAATACCTTCCATAACTGACGGATTCCCATTCAAATTGCTTGTCAAAACTCCAATAGATCCTGCCAATGAATTACTATCACAAAAATTTCGAATATCTGTTCCACAATTAGATACAAAATGAGGGATATTCGTAATTACACAGCCAGGTTAATTGATTAGGCAACATAATACCTATTAGGGTGGATTAAGTCAACTTTAGCACAAGCATATCATAAACATAGCGGTAACATGAAAGGTTTTTAGCATAAAATTAACATTGTTGTATAAATGGCGCCATTTGATATAACAGATTCAACTTTCGATTTTGACATATATTTAAGCACAATTTGAAAATAATGTTGACGAAATGCACCTTTAGATGACTAAGGATTGTTATACTGTAAAAGTGAAGGCGTAATTATTTGACAATTCGTTCTGGTTTTTCAATAAGTGAATCCATCAAGAACAGTTTCCTTAGAGATAATTCTCCAAGGGAAACTTACTCTCAAAAATTGACAATGAGTTAGCAAGAAGAAAAAAATAGCTTGTTTTAACTGTTAGTGAATATTGTGAGTAGAAATTTGAAAAAATTAAGTAGTACAAGCAGTGCTGAAAATAATTTCAAAAAATCTCTGTTGCCGAGAATCCCAAATCTTCCATTCGAGAAATTGGCCAACACATCATTAAATTCTTTATCATCTGCCAGAAGAATTCTGATAGCAAATAAGTTTCTGGCTTTCAAACCTAAAGTCATTTATAAGTTGCAAGAACGAGTTTATTATGATCGGCTGTATTTTAGTTTTTGTGTGCAGGGGCAAATAATAGAAGATAACTTTTTCCAGTGAGTATGTGTTTTTTACCGACAAAAGTACTTTAACATCAAATGGAATTGTTAGTTACCAGAATTGCCGGTAGTGGGCGGAAGAGAATCAACATTTTGCCATAGAGGCACATTATCAATAATCGTAGGTAATATCCCAAGACCATGACAAATAGCCGACTATCATTTTCTTCATAATTCTATCGAGACTACCTTGTATTTTGACAATTCTTTATTATTGATTAATAATGTTGAATTGGATCCCTGTGGTACTCCGGAATTTGCATGAACCTTTCCTGAAGTGTTTCCATTGTGCTTTACAACGAAGGATGTATTTATCAAGTAAAAGTTTTCTGACAATCCAAATTTACTGAGTTTTGTCAATATAATGTGATCAACTTTATCAAAAGCTTTACGGAAATCAGTGAAAATTGTATCTAGTTGTGCTATGTTTTCGAATACTTTATTGCTATATACAAATAGATTGCTGTTAATAGACCTTTGTCTCACGAGGTGAGTTTTCTCTCATTACTTTATACTCATTTACGTCGCTCTCAGGTGCAATAACCAAATCTATGATTCGTCCATTGATGTTTTGTGTCCCATTAAATAATTTGAACGAATTGAAATCTAAGTTTTTCGGTTTCATCAAAGTTTTGTCAAAATCAGTTATGTTTTCTTGGAAATATTAGGTGGGATATAGTCCACCATTATACTGTATTTTTGACTACTCACCTTAAATTGTACGAACAGAGCTTCGAAGAGTTCGTAATGTTTACCATAATTTAATATTTGATATTTTTTGTTAATTGCCATCAAACCTCCACCTCCAGTTGATTTATTCGTAACTTGTAAATTTGTATCAGCTCCTAAAATGTTAAACATTTCTGTGTCGACGACTTCTCCAATATATTCCGTTTTTCATCCATGTTCCTACAGCTACTACAATATCAAAATCATCATCAGAACAGCTCCTTGAGAATTTTACAAGTTTTGTGTTAACCCCCCTACAGTTCTGATAATATACTTTGAGGTTAGGTGGAGGAATGTTTCCAGGAAAATGTTTGGATGAACCATCCTGTGCAGCGCCGGATTGAGACAGCCGAGCTACCAAGCAAAACTCGGGAGGCCGCATTTTCTTCATAATTCTATCGAGACTACCTTGTATTTTGACAATTCTTTATTATTGATTATTAATGTTCATATGGTCGAATTGAATTGTCACAGAATATAAGTTACTCGAGATCAATTTAAGGAAATAATAGTCATGGCCGAGTGGAATTCAAGAAGATTATCTCATGATCACCATACAATCATCCATATACTTATTCATATATACGTATCAACATTTAATCCAACCCGTATTTCAACAACCATTAAGTAGTAGGAGATAACTCAGAACGAGTCATTTCAATTTTATTTCAAACTTTGACACTCATACAGATAGAAGAGAGCCGCGAATATTTCCTTGTCTACATGAATAGCCGTGTTTACCCAAATATCCGCTTGTTTACCCAAATAGCCGCTGATATCAAACATCATGTGACTTCAATCATGCAATTTTATTGGTGCAGCCATATGTGAATGAAATAATCATTCAAAACTAAAGTCTGGTGTAGTATATTCAATAACCAAATCATTGGTCCACTATTTTCAAAAGGAATCTAAGATTCTGAGAGGTACCTGCTTCTACCTCAAACTCATATTCTTGATTTATTAGACAATATGCCATTAAACCTGCCCAGAAGATGGTGCTCCAGCACACTCTATAGTTAAAGCGTGTGATTTTCTTAACTATCTGTTTCTTCGTAGATGGATCGGGCGATATTCAGTGAATTCATGGCCTCCTAGATCTTCCGATCTAACCCTATGTGATTTCTTATAATGAGGATATTCAAAATATGAGCTTTATGAACATATACTTTTCAGAGATTAGGAACACCTTGAAAATACGAAAAGAGAATGTGCTGACCAAGCTCGGCCAGTTATTTATCTGTTTATTTATTTGTCCACACAAGCCTATTTATTTTTTACATGGATCGGCTCCTATAGATGACATAAATAGAATTTTATATATAAAACATATGTTCACTTTTACTGTCATCAGAACTGTAGGAAGTTGCAAAAACAAAATTACAGCTTGGGCGCTTAAACTATGATGGCTTGGAGAAAAAGTTGATTATATGCGTGAGGATTAGTGTATAAAAGACACATTGAGTCAAAGTCCAGTTGAGGTTTAACATTTCATCAAAATTATTGGCTAGTCTCAAAATGGTTGTTAGTGGAGCTGTACTGTCTGAGATGAACAAAGATATATTGAATGGTATCGTATAACGAATTGGACGCGAAGGTACATTAAATGGAATCAAAGACATGATTTCGGGGAAGTCTATTTCATTGTTCATAACCTTATATAGTAACATCATTGCTACCAAGCTTCTCCTCTGTTATAAAGCCAAAATCTTGAATTCCCTTCTTAATTGTGTTGTGCGTACAAAATTATAATCAGGCCATAAGTGACATTTTTTGAAATATAAGTATCTAAGGAATTTCTTCTGTATTTTTCCACATCCTTCAAGATTGTTATGTGCTCCCCTACTGAGGAAAACTCAAGTTTAGGTCTTACCATCAAGGTATAACAAAGCGATTTGATTGTATTTACATTATTAAAACTACGATTTTTTCTAATCAAAAATCCCAATATGCGGTTTGCATCCCTGAATATTTTTGAAATATGACTAGTGAATGAGAAAACATTGTTGTAAGATACTCCCAAATCCCTAACCTCAGTTTTCCGTGTTAAAACCTCATTATTCATCCGATATTCAAAGTTAATGTCACTTTTCAAACAAGTTCTTGTTAAATGATAGATTTTTTTCACATGAAGAATAATTTATTGTTAAAACTCCAATCTAAAACGCTATTGATATCTTTTTGGAGTATTACACAATCCCGTACTGTTTGTATGCGCTTGAATACTTTAAAGTTATCTGCGAAGAGCAGGTATTCTGAATAATAAATGAATGACGATAGATCATTGATAAACAGAACAAACAGTAAAGGCCCTGAATTGGATCCCTGTGGTACTCCGGAATTTGCATGAAACTTTCCTGAAGTGTTTCCATTGTGCTTTACAACGAAGGATGTATTTATCAAGTAAAAGTTTTCTGACAATCCAAATTTACTGAGTTTTGTCAATATAATGTGATCAACTTTATCAAAAGCTCTACGGAAATCAGTGAAAATTGTATCTAGTTGTGCTATGTTTTCGAATACTTTATTGCTTTATTGCTATATACAAATAGATTGCCTTTGTCTCACAAGGTGAGTTTTCTCTCATTACTTTTTACTCATTTACGTCGCTCTCAGGTGCGATAACCAAATCTATGATTCGTCCATTGATGTTTTGTGTCCCATTAAATAATTTGAACGAATTGAAATCTTTTTTTCGGTTTCATCAAATTTTTGTCAAAATCAGTTATGTTTTCTTGAAAATATTAGGTGGGATATAGTCCACCATTATACTGTATTTTTGACTACTCAGCTTAAATTGTACGAACAGAGCTTCGAAGAGTTCGTAATGTTTACCATAATTTAATATTTGATATTTTTTGTTAATCGCCATCTAACCTCCACCTCCAGTTGATTTATTCGTAATTTGTAAATTTGTATCAGCTCTTAAAATGTTAAACATTTCTGTGTCGACGACTTCCCCAATATATTCCGTTTTTCATACATGTTCCTACAGCCACTACAATATCAAAATCATCATCAGAACAGCTCCTTGAGAATTTTACAAGTTTTGTGTAAACCCTCATACAGTTCTGATAATATACCTTGAGGTTATGTGGAGGAATGTTTCTAGGAAAATGTTTAGACGAACCATCCTGTGCAGCGCCGGATTGAGACAGCCGAGCTACCAAGCAAAACTCGGGAGGCCGCAGGGTGCGAGGGCGGTTGGGCCGAAGGCCCAACTCGGTAATGAGAAATATAAGTGAAGAGCCTTTGCAGCTTTCAAATGATGACAATAACATTATTTCTGAGAAAGTATTGTTATATGTAGTGTTAAAATTTTAGAAATTCTTTATTTTTAAACAATTTGATTTTAAGTTTGCGGAGGAGGACCACTATGAAAATATTGGTTAAAATCAGAATTGGAAGTTATAAAACCAGCAAATACAGACAATTTTGTACATCATTTTTCCAATCACCAACCAGGCAAAATTTCGATTTTCACAAATTTCATCCACGTCATCAACCTAACGATGACGTTCCATTCAATTCCAAGATTGCTTATTACAGAAAAGAAGATCAAGAACAATTCAAAAGATCATGGCTGACTTATTCGAAGCAGAACGATAAATTCTTTTGTTCATTCTGTTTAGGGTTTGGCAGAGTTGAAAACCGTTTCACTATAAAAGGCTATGTGGAACCAAACCAAAATCCATATGGACGCATTCTTGAGCATGATTCTTCTACATCTCATAGAACAGCATCAGTAGAAGTATACTAGACAATACCGATATACCACTTATGTTACATGATAAACGTCGAAAAAATATCAGGTGAAGAAGAGACGTTCTTGGCAGAATAATTGACGTTATTAAATTAATTGGAGAAAGAGGTTTGAGTTTCAGAGGAGCTTAAAATGCCGAGGCTGCTTACATACTCTGAAGAATACTTGGAAACTGGAAACTTGTTAGAAATTCTATTGCTGCTTTCAAAATATTATATTGTTCTTAAGTAACACAAAGCTCAAAGTTTTATCAGTTAAAAAATAATTCTAATTCTGGTGCTGGTAGTAACAGTGGCTGTCCTGGGGTAGCTTTTCGAAATGTTTGTCGAAAATACAGTCAGTTACATTAAAGAAGGAATTGTCCATTTCATGAAGAAACAACTATAAGAGGAAGTATAATTATCGAAATTATTTAGCATACAAATTGACTCTATACGCGGGATATTAATCTCTAAGATCAGATGTGCGTCATTAAACGTTATGTTAACGTTCATGTTGAAGAACCAATACTTGCTTTGGAAAAAATGAGTCAGGAGTGTGTTAAGATATTTTAAAACGTAAGGACCTTGCTAAAAAAAAGTTGAATCAACATTAAATTCTTCGTAATTATGCAAGGTCAATATAAGGGGTTTTCTACATGGTTGGAAAAAGAAGTTGTCAAGTACATGTTTGGTGTTATGCTCGCATACTGAATTTAGTGATTGGAGATACAACCAAAACAGTAGTTGAGGTTTGGAATCTTGAATAAGTCAGCAGCTGTCAGTAGATGATCCTATTTACGAATGGCAGTATTGGAGAACGACAGTAGATATGAATATATTAGAAATATCAGTGAAACTAGGAGGTGGTCGATAGATTACTTATTGAGACATGTGTTTGGATCCTGTGATAATCGTAAGAATTCTCTTTATGTACACATTTCGAAAACCTTCAAGGAAATTGCATATTAAGAAAAATGCAATGTAATTAGAAAAATACAGTTCCTTTCGATTCAAGCATTAGCTTATATTTTGCGAGAATTTTCCATAGTACTACACCATTATCCAACTATTTACAAACAAAAGGAGTTGTTTGAATTTAGCCTTTAAAATCATCAGAACTCTTGAAAAGTTGCAAATCTGGAGACTTTGATTCAGTTCTGATAACAACCCAAAAATGTATAGCTTGGACCGTTGAGTAACTTGATGATGACGATGCCATTTTTATTGAAGATACATTTCCCTGCAAGAGAATTAAAGAGAAACACTTCAGGTGAAAATTTCTCAGACCAACCCATAGTTAATCCTCAAGATGAGTTTAGAATCGAAGTATTCTCAATCATTTGAAAACGAGTTATTACGAGTATCAAGGAACATTTCATTGCTCACATGGTTGGATCCAAATGAATTCGAGATCATTAATAAAATGCCAAAAACTGCATTACAATTCACTTCAAAGAATTTTAGTAATGTAAGTATCTAAGAATACCAGATATACTGTTGTACCAGAAGAAATACGAGATTTCGCTTCAAAAAGGTCATCCTCCAAAAAATTATCTGAAATTCACGACTCTGAGAAAGATTTTGATGATGGGAATAATGAAACTGGAGAAGGCTCAAACAAAACCACATGCATATCATGCAAAAATCGTATTTGTATTTTTTCTGTTCTGTCTAAATTTAAGCTACATTCGGTAACCTACAAGCATTAATATTAGGTATATGAATACCTCCTCACACTTTCTTGTAGTCAAGTTAGACATGAGACTTCATCCTCCAAACTCATATACCTATATCCAAAATGAATATTGAAATTGCTGTATCAGGGAAACTTCGAAGCTTTCATATTAGTGTCTATCGAAAAAGATTTACTCAATAGGGTAGGAACAGAAGATTTCATAAATTTTTTCGCTGCGAAAAGTAATACAATGTCTTCTTACTAAAAATGTGAATAATCCTAATTTTTTTTCTTTTTTAATGCTCAACTGTTTTGTGATTATGTGATCTCGTGTCGTGTTCTCATAAGAGTGGAGGCCGCTTCAATGATGGAGCTCGGTAAGAAAAAAGTCTCCAATCCGGCGCTGATCCTGTGCATTGAAAAGAACGGAGACACGTTGTGGTTTAATTTTATTTTGTTCACTATTCTTCATTTGATTAATTTTGTTGTTTGATTTATTTTTAGATTTCATGTCATGTGTAGTTTTGATGAAATTATTGAAGAATTTCATCCAAATGTTTGTTATTTTCCAAAAAGAAAATAACTTTTGAGATTTTGCTATTAACGAAAAATGCATTTTTTCAAGAAACTGAAAATATATCCAACTATCTATTTTCAAAAAATGCATTTTTTCAAGAAACTGAAAATATATCCAACTATCGATAGGTAAGTAGGCTTGAAGATGAGTCTCTGAGTTGAGGACAATTTAAAAAAAGCACAAATGAATATTTTTTCCATTTGTTGTATACTTTTTGAATGTCACTGTATACCTATGCATCTATATTTGTTATTAATGTTTTTATCGATATTTACCTGCTTAGAATATGCCCACTAATTATTATTTTTATTGTACCTATCTATTTTGACTTGCTTCAAATGTATATCTATGCATCATGTGGTGTTGTGATGAATTTATTGAAAAATTTTATACAAATGTTCTTATTTTCCAAAAAATATAAGTGTTGAGATTTTGATAGTTTTGAAAAATGCGTTATTTCAAGAAACTGAATATATTTCTAATTATCTGATGGGGGTTTCAACACAAGCCTGAGTTGAGAACAATTTAAGAAAAAAAATCACAAATGAAGATTTTTTCCATTTGTTGCGTACTTTTAGAATGTCACTGTATATTTCAGCAAGTATATTCGTTATTAATATTTTTATGGATATTTTCCTGCTTAGAATACCTATACCTACTGATTATTATTATTGTATATATCTGTTTCGACTTGCTACAAATGTATATCTATGCATATCGTTGTAATAAATTATATTCTCTTCTACTCATCCGTATTTCTTATGTGGCTATTGTGTCTCATATTTTCGTAAAGCTCCCTTTTCGCTTGTAGATTGGGCTTGAGTAGAATTTTTAGCATTGCAGGAAGTTTTCATATCTTGCGGCACCACCACTTAAAATATATAGTCGTGGTGCGGTCCGTATTCCAGTATCCTTTCTGCTCCCATAGGAAATTACGCGACCCCAAGCAAGTGCCGCTTAGTGTTTAATTCACCCACACTCGGGTCGATAGGGAAAACGTTGGAAATTACATGAATTTCGAATAACCTAAACAAAAACCGAAAGAATAGCAGTTTGATCGACACATTTCAAGGTCGAATGAGCTGTTCTAGTTCATAATATACCGGGTGTCAGCGGAAGGTGGCTCGCCCCTATAACCTTTTTCTTTTTGAAACTGTGTTATTTGACAAATTACTCAAGTTCATGCAACTTTCGGTTTTTAAATGGGACACCCAATATACTTTCATCTCTTCTCTCTCCATATGACATTCTGAATACAACAATTTATCATAAGTTACTTTTTGTGACCAATTTTTTATTTAATTTTGAATTTAATTTTTTGATCTAGAGTGCTGTGGATACGTTCATATTACTCAAATTTTGGGAAAAATGCAACTTCACTGTTTTCGGTGGAAATGTATGTGATATGTAAAATTCAATTTTAAAATTGAAATTACAATTTTTTTTCAAATGGCAACATGTTGGCTCGTCGTGTTGATACAAAAATACCATTTTATTACGATTTATTTGATACCCCACACTAATGGGTTCCGAACAAAATTCCGTTATAACACTTAAATAACTACGTTAGGTGTTTCATAAAACGAAGCATCTTTTGATATTCAAATAACATTTAAATGCATCCAGTAACCTGTGACAAACACAACTGATGAAACAAAATCGACTTCTTGATTCACCTTCCTCGCTTCTGCAAAAGTACGAGTATATTAGGTACTTATTGTGTAATTATCAAAATCAAAATCAATTTATTCATCAGAGAAATATACATGCGTATTTAATCTACGCCGATGTATGTTCTTACGTCGCTGAGTAGTGCCAGATCTGTTGTTGGAAAGAGTTGTCCGGAAGCGGTTTCCAGTGCTAGTTGGTCTGCTGCCTCATTTCCTGCTATTCTTACATGTGAGGGTACCCATATTTCCTCCAGTATTGCTTGTTTCATTTTGAAATTGTAGAGTTCCCTCTTTATCAGCTGTAGTATTGGATGTTTGGGATATTCTTGAATCATACCTCATATAGCGCTTAGAGAGTCTGTAATAATCAGACCTCTATCTATGTTCATTTCATTCACGTATTCCAGTGCCTTCAGGATAGCGAAGAGTTCCCCAGTATATTTGGTACTTATTGTTGGTATTCTGAACGACTTCTGGTAATTAACTGTTCTGAACGCTGCTGCAATGCCTGTTTCTGTTTTAGAAGCATTGGTGTAAATGTGGTGGTATTTTTCGTATCTTTCCAGTATCTTGGATTGATCTGGTTTCATCAGTTATGTAGGTTTCAGGTTGCTCGATGCAAGTTTTCAACGGATGTTTGTTTGAAACCTAATAATGTTTAATATCATATTAGTCGTAATCAAATGCTATTTTTTCCTAACCCAACAAAAAAAATTATTAATCAAAATTCCAAAATGAAATTCTGCATAGCAGATACTGATCGACAAGCGTAAGGATGCCTCCGAGAATTGGTTGCGCAGTAGACAAAATCCTAGAGTGAGGCAGGAGCTCAATCGCTCTGCCTTATTCAAGAAGTTGACGTCGTGAGTGTACAGTCAGTGAAATACAATTATTGTGGCGATGCATTCTTTTGCTAGTCGTACTTTATTTACACTTATGGCTTCGGGAAAATTATGCAATTTTCATAAACGGTCCAGTGATCATAGATAATTATATTATTCGAACAGTTCATTAGGAATTAATGAAAATTCAGATAAGAACCTACGTATGTCGGGGCGTGGCGCAGTGGTTAGAGCGTCCGACTCTGAGTCGAAAGGTCCGGAGTTCGAACCCTGGTTGGGCTGGGATTTTTTAATCCTGCACGATTCACTGTTGCGTTCCAATTAACAGTGCTGCTCCTAAGGTGGCGTATGGAGTTAGTAACAAAGCCTATAAAGAACACATGGCTAATGACCATAGCAGTCGATGCCAAAACACCAATGAATAAAAAGAACCTACGTTCCTACGTGTTGCAGAAAAATTTCTTTCCCGGTTGTACATTCCGATGATAACCAGTCGTAAACAGTAGTCGATCTTTGTCGCACATCTACTCACGTTTTCTATCGTTTGCGCATCTCAGAGGCATCCTTACGCTTGTCGATCTGTACATTTTGATTGAAAACCAATAAAGTTTATCATTCTCAAAATTTAAGGACCAAAATTAGTGATTTCAAGATATCCATAGAATAAAAAATAAATAAAAAAAATCGGTTACCAGAATTGAAAATTCACACATGGTTGTATTCAGTATGTCATTTGGAGACAAGAGAAGTTAAATATAGGTATAAGGCGTCTTATTTGAAAATAGAAAGTTTATGTCTTATACAGATCCTCCAAATTTTATTCCATCATCTTCAAAAACAAAAATGTTATAGGGTTGAGCCACTTTCCGCGGACACCCGGTATAGTTTATAATATTAAGGTTTGCGGTCATCGTCGAGTAGTGGACAGAAGTGATAGTCTAAAGGACATCGACGTGGATTCAAATGAGCGGTACAATTTCGGGGTATGATTTGCCTTGCTAAAACAATTACATATTTTGTATGATGATCACAAAAAACTATGATATCCATGATTAGTTGCATTTCGGACTTCCATCGTCCTAATAGTTGAAAGATTCCTACTTCTTTCAAGAAGTAGAAGATTTGAAAAATTGAAAGAAGTAGAAATCTTGCAACCATTAAAACGATGGAAGTCCGAAATGCGAGTAATCAAGTTACTAAATCGTCTACAACCTTCAAACATATGGTATACATCTCGTGGTAGGTAATAGAAATGGCACCTTATTGTTTTAGTGCACTATTGACAGTTCTGGAAGAACTATTCCTTGAATTTCTTAACAACACAATACGAATACATGATAATTTACGAATCAAACATTAACACAACAAAACTAACTAACTAACAAGCAAGTACTTACTGAATTCCCTGAAATCGATAAAAATGTTTAGCTTATCAACATAAAATGAAGGCTAATATTTTGCCTCATATTTGAGGTCTCTTAATTTTTTTATATTTATATCCTTCAATCAATAAAACATGGAAAATACAAGAACAAATATGATGTTAATCATTACAGCATCATTGTCGTAGGAGAAAATTATATGTTTTATTTCGTTTCTTTTTTCTTGACAGCACGTCTTTGATATACTTCCTAAACGACTTCATTTTCATCATTAGCATTTTCGTTATTTCCATCTAGGATAATCTCAGCCGCCAAACATATTTTGAGTATTTTGAAATATTATGCAGCACAAAATACGCAATGACTACAGATGAAACTTTATGAAACTGTACTATCAATAGATGTTGTAAAATAGAAAATCTCTTTCTCAATTATCTGAAACATCTTTCAATAATAACTCGCTCTTTGACATGAAGTGTAAGCAATGTTTTCCGTTGTTTCTAGAGTCTTACAAGGAGTGAGTAACCTCGGCCATATACCATAACCAGCATCACCAAGAATAAAAGCGTCAGTAGGAACTGAATTGAAATAGTTATATATTTCCGATCTCCTTGGTACTCTACTGTTGTTTTCGGATCCAGGCAACTCTGCATTAACACTTGTAAACACCTCATTCGCATTGCAGGTAAATTGTTGTTAAAATTTTTGTTAAAATTGTTATTTCTGTCAACCGATTGCACCCCTACGCGCAACCCTCGGAAATCTTCGAGAGACTTGTGTGAGCTAGGGAAGACGCAGACCTTACCTTTTAACGTGCGATGCCATGCACGAGACCGGTGAATCGGTGGATCGAACCCACGACCCCACGCTTGCAAGACGTACGCTTTTACCAGCCGACCACCAATGAACGCTATTACTAAAAAAACCTTTTCGGTCCATATAATAGTCTTCAAATTGAGATGGTTTCTATATGTGAGTATGGCACGAAGAAAACGGTAACGATATTTTCAAGCAGCTTTTTCTTCTTCAATATTTCTTCTCATTTCATCCACTCAGTACGTTTTCTGTCAATTTTTGGTAATACATCATTCATTGTTTCAGTTTCAGTTGTACGATGGACACCCATATCTTGTTCAAAGCCACCCGGAAATCCAGGATTTCTTAAAAACTTAAAAGATCTTAATTTTTATTCAGAACTCAATGTTTTACCTGTTGTTTGATCAGTGCCATCTGTTAATGCCCCCATAGACCTCCTACAATTTCGTCGAAGATGCACGAGGTCTGTGATAACAAATCGACGATTACGTAAGTCGAACAAAATATCTGGATGCGCTTGATGTTCTGCACGACGAAAGAAGGTTCGTCGTGCAAAATCGTAGTTTGTGGGGTCATTCGATGGACTCGAATGATTTTTGTCACTTCTTTTTTTTGTGAGAACGGCAACTGCCGCCGCTACTGCTAATAGCTGGGCCCTATTCATTATGTTTGTCTGTGGGTAAAACGGTCCTACGTACATATACGACTTTCGCGATCGCGGCGTTGAAATTCGACAAACATGTACGAGGTCTATGATGGGGGTCTTTAGAGGCAAAATTTGGGAAAGGAGAGATGTGCAAAAGATGCTTCACGCCCGTATCTCACCCGATAGCTCAGTTGGATGTGGATTCATGAAAATAGATTTCGATGGAATTGAAATATGGGGGTTTCATTATCCGGAGCGCCCCGGAACTATTGCTAGTAAAAAATACCAAACCTCCCTGATGGAATGGGACAATTCACTGCACTAATATTACTGAAATGATGAACAATATATTTAATGGTTTAAAAATAATATATAAATATGTAGAGGTTTCGTTTTCAATTACGTACATGGACCATAATAAATAAAGTCATGTCCCTTGCCAATAAAATATATTGAATTATACTGTGTTCGGGAACTCAATAGTCAATATTCCTGAAGGATTCGAATATGGCACCACCAAGTCATATGTAATGTGTATGCTATGATTGAGTGTGGTAAATCGTTTCATGATATGAATATTACACATTCAGTGAGTGCTATGCCTGTGACGTCACGGTGATAACTAATAATTACGCACTGAGTTATCTATGTTTAAACATGCCTTTGAGGCAGTCTCAATCTCAAGCTTGACTTACCTGATGTGATAGTAAGTAGATCCTCATAAATAATGCCAGTTGTGGTTTCTCAGAACTTAATCAATCCAATGCCTTGGTGAGTGAGTACAGGTGTGCACAGTGGGCATGACACAATTAAACTAAGAACATAACGTGGAAAGCTGGAACAAATACCAATGATAGCAAGTGGTGCAGAGATCGAAACAGAATACAGGAAGAAGAAAAGAGGACAAACAGAGGAGGAACATCCAACACGCTATAGAATAAACAATACCAGTCTGACTTCTAATTAGACTTGTATGGGGCTAGTAGTGGGACCCAATACTAATACTAAACTCTAGTAAGTGGAAGGGTTCCTGTGACAGTCTTGATGATTTCATTGCTGTTTCATTGCTGCCTGTCTTAGCTAGTTCCTTGTTCCAGCATTTTCACCCATAAAGAATTGCTCTAGAAGCCCTAAAATACATAACGAAAAATGTTTGAACATCAAGAAAGAATAATCAGATTGATGTGCTCACCTGAACCTCAAAAATACTGCGAGAGCAGAAGAACATTTCCTTCAAAATATACATCTTCAGCTAACGATATGAGGAAATTCCTGGATATGAATTTTCCTAAGAACCATTGATGATGAACGAAATGAATCAAGAAGTCTCATGACAGTCAAGTTCGAACGGAAACTGGTACTATCAGACATCCGTCAAAGTCGCTCAGGTGACAGACGGAATTTCGGCAAAGGCATGGAATATAAATGTTATGACTTCATAAATGCTGTTGTCATTGGGATATATTTATTTGTCCCACATTCAGGATATTCATTTTAGCCAACTGTACCAAGACTACAATCTGTTTATTATTCGAGTCGAACACATGGTTAGGTATTTACTTGAAAGCGATGTATCTTGATAGTTAAATCACACAAACAGATTCTTATATTCTACCTTAATGGTTTAATGTGGAATAACAAAGAGAGCATAAGACAAAGTTGAAGTGAATTGAAAAAACAAAATATAATCAAGCTGGTTTACACAACAACAGAGAGGAAATATTAAGGTTCTGTGTTACAACCACAGAGCACTAAAGTTGTCAGCCAAAAGTAAGTTCACCAAATAATGCTGTCATGCCTCGAAATGCGGGTTGCATAAATCATTGTAACTTGCACATTGAATGTTATTATTCACTTTTAGCTCATGTCTGCTCGAATCAGTAGGGCAAAGATAAGTACTAAAATTCGAAAAGAGCTGTACATGACAATGACCAAGTTACCATTTTCAAACAGTGGCGTACGGAGTGGAAAGTTCAGGAATGAAATTGATATTTAGGTAAGGTACAGATTATTCACTTCACTTTGCGTTTCCTGGAAAATATAGCAGTTCTAAATGAGCGAAATTGACATTCATAGTAAATGCTTTCGTTTCTTATTCATCGAAATATGCGTAAAATTATGGTAGAATAGTAATTTACGTAACAAGTCCAGAAAATACTGTTTTTTTGGACGAGTAGACCAAATTCTAGGACGAGCGTTAGCGATTCCTGGAAGTCTACGAGTCCAAAAAAACTGTTTTCGGACGTGTTGCGTACATTATTTTTTCGGCAACCATGTAGAATAACAAATCAATGAAACGCATTTAGTCTAAGAGACGAAGAGAGGTCGATCTTCACCCATCTGTTAACCGGATGACACATGCTTTTTTTTCAGTTACATAAATAGACGAAGACGCCTAAAATGGGTTGCCTATGAAAAGGTGGTCATGACTATACCGGGTCACACAGCAGACATGTAGCAACCTGTAGTTTTTTTATTTGAAGAGATAAAAATTTTAAATTTGCAGAAGTTACGTAATAAATGATAGCGCTTCATTTGAATCTAACAACTTTTTTCAACTACCTGTTTGATCGGCAGTAACTTCAACTTCTTTTTTTTGAATGACACCCTGTATATTTATCCAGCCTATCTTATTTATCTTGAAATTTTCTATTCAACCGTGTATCACAAAGTGGCATTCGTTTCTCAATTCGCAGATAAATTGCCTTTTATTGAAAAACATCAAGTTGGCTGTTACCCGAATTCGATAATCTTTCGATGCTTGGTAGGCTTCGAAATCCAAAGAGTATCAGTTAAACGATATAATTTCAGTTTTTTCCACACCTAATCGCTTCCTACAGATTGTCAATAATTTCTTTAATAAAAAGAGAAAATATCTGAAAATAAATCACGATATTGCGAAAACTGAGATAAGAACATATTTTTTTCAATTTGGCCACTTGTGAAGAAACTATCTGCCTTTCTCTTTGGCCATGTAGCCATATCATGATCTAACGTTTGGAAACATAAAATTAAAATTGTTCCCCTAATCCACCAATTCACAAGTCTATTAGTCTAGATATTTGCAATAATATTTTGCCTAGTAGGCGGTGTACACAAAATGTTTTGTGTTTGACAGGTAAACATCATTTGATTGCAATGATTATCTCCGTCAGTTTTTTGCTGATTGAAATTGCATCGTTTAATTAGATACTAAATATGTTCAAAGAACGAAAAGGTCGATATGTAGTTCATATTCGGAGAGTGCAAGAGAAATTGTAGACAGACTGAACAATTGTATGTCGAAAGATTTCCAGAAAGACGCCATCCACCTGATAATTATTTCGCTAGAGTAGAAGAGCAGTTCAAAGCAGTTCTTTTCAAAACTTTCTAGCGGTCTCTCGATTCACGCCGATTTCGTCCTCAATTTGTCTCAGTGATATCGTCGGATCTGCATGTACTATGGCCAAACCGTTTACTTCCATTTCCACGTCGACAATGTATTATTAGGGTGATGGCGTCTTTCCGGAAAACTTTCGAATTACAATTGTTCAGCCTGTCTACAAATTATCTTGCACTCTCCGAATATCAACAACATATCGACCTTTTTATTCTTTGATTACATATTTAGTATCTAATTAAACGATGCAATTTCAATCAGCATAAAACTCACGGAGATAATCATTAAAATCAAATGATGTTTACCTGTCAAATACAAAACATTCTGTGTACACCGCCTACTAGGCAAAGTATTGCAAATATCTAGACTAATAGACTTGTGAATTGGTGGATCAGAGGAACAATTTTAATTTTATGTTTCCAAATGGAAAGATCATGATATGGCTACATGGCTAAAGAGAAGATAGTTTTTTCACAAGTAGCCAAATTGAAAAAAACATGTTCCTATCTCAGTTTTCGCAATATCGTGAGTTATTTTCAGATGTTTTTTCTTTTTATTGAAGAAATTATTGACAATCTGTAGGAAGTGATCTGGTATGGAAAAAACTGAAATTATATCGTTTAACTGATACTCTTTGGATTTCCAAGCCTACCAAGCATCGAAAGATTATCGAATTCGGGTAACAGCCAACTTGATGTTTTTCAATAAAATGCAATCCATCTGCGAATCGAGAAACGAATGCCACTTTGTGATACAAGATTGAATAGAGAATTTCAAGACAAATAAAATAGGCTGGATAAATATACAGGGTGTTATTCAAAAAAAGAAGTTGGAGTTACTGCCGATCAAACAGGTAGTTGAAAAAAGTTGCCGTTAGAGTCAAATGAAGCGCTATCGTTGATTACGTAACTTCTACAAATTTCAAATATTCATCTCTTCAAATAAAAAAACTACAGGCTGCTACATATCTGCTGTGTCACCCGGTATACATTGAGTTTCAAAAATTTGCACCATATGGAAACTTTTTTATTATCGATTTGTCAGAAAATTTTATTCTTATTAAAAATTGGTGCATTACGAAATACTTATATTCAAGTAATCAAACTTCAAAATTGCCCAACGGTGTACAGGGGGGAACAAAAAATAGAATTATGATCATGAGTATGAACATGTTAGTTCTTATTTCTATTATATATTGAAATTCGAACAGAAGATAGGTACCAACAGAAACATTCTAATTCTTACTTATATTAATATTTATATTGAATTTTGAGCACTTCCCGGCCTAGTCCCGGCTACTTTCCCAGAGAAAAAGTGTTCGGGAAGTGAACACTTCCCGGATGGTTGCCGAAAAAAAGCATTTGCTTCATATTATTCGCATCAGTCATTTTCAAAGTCGATTGTACTGACACATGTCAGTCGGTCTACGGGAGTAGACCATAGAAATATATATTATATACTTACTCTAGAATGCTAATCCCCATGACAAAAGTGTTGTAAAAAGTTCGTGATTTTTGTAACAGGCCCGGTTTTAGTAAAATATTATGGTACTTGTGAAGATTAAAAAACGTTAATTCTGAATCTCGGAGAATAAGGTTGGAAACCTCATTGTACTTATACCTGTTATTTGTATTTAGCCGATTTCACATATTTATGATCCCAAATATTCAGCTAAGGCTATCAGAAAGTAGAGTATGGTTATTATTATTTATCGCTCTGAAACGACTGATTTTTGGTATCACATTCACTTTTCAGCTGTAGTTAACCAACAAAAACCTACGGAACCACCCCAAATAGTCGTTGCGAATTTCAAGGAAGAACTGGATTGGAAAATAAATTGAAAGTACAAAATCTATAAACATTTTTTCAGCAAATATTATGAATAATTTCAACTCAAATTGGATTTATAAAATTGGATGCTTGGAAGCTCGAGGTTTTTTTCTAGAACGATTTATGTCAAAATATGCAACTGCATTTAATTTAAATCATTTGAAGAGATTAACATGCTATTTCTATGAGTATTTCTGGTTGTATTACCTTAGTGCAATTTCCACAATGGGGGTGCATGAAAAAGTGAGGCCAGAAGCATTTTCGTTACCATCAAAGAAAAGCACTTTTTGTAGGAATCTAGAACTCATAATATAAGCGGTGTAGCAGAAAGTTATATCACTCACAAAACATGCTTACGCAGACACAGTATTGGTACTGCACTAGGTTTCAAATTATTCTATCGTCGGTTTCACATGAATCTTCGTGAGGAAAATGTTTGCCACAAATTACAATTTTCTCATTCAAATGTTCTGCTGGGGTCTCTTCTTAAAACAATAACCAAAAATAATGCCTTTTTGGTAAAGCTAAATTAATATTTAAGTTATTTGGAGCAAAGCATATGGGTACATCAAAAAGTCCTTTATCTACCAGAAATGATTTATTTCAGATATTTTTCCATCACACTATACAGTTCATTGTTTATTTGTAGGAAGAAACGGCTTTATAAGAAATTGTCTTTGAAGGAACAAGATTAATGCAAATTCAAGAATGATGAAAGAATAACCAACGACAACAAACACCACACAAAACGACAAGAGAAAATATGAAATTCTAAAAACCGTCTCTGATCTCTGACAAGAGTGACAGATCTTAGTGACAAGTCTTCCTGTTGATGAAAAAGCACTGTTGCACGGTCATTATAATTACAGTAGCATAGGGTACATTATTGTTTTAAATAAGTTTCTTTCGCGTCTAAAATTCGGAGTAATCTATCTCTAAAAGGTTCTTTTTGGATTTGAAAAGTCCTAAATGCGCTGTCAAATTTCTCTCTCTCAAATGACATGTTTTTTTGCCTCATAACAAAAAACTCTGAATTGGAACACCAAATTATTTTCAAACTTAGTAACTATCTACCCAAACTACACTGATGACGAGCATGCGCACATCGTAAACGGGTCGCATACGCGGCATGCTTTTCACCGTGAAAATTGGCGGGATTAGCATTCTAGAGTAAGTATATAATATATATTTCTATGGAGTAGACCGACACTTTAATTAAGATGTATGAGAATAAAGAATCGACTTCAGTCATCATAAAAACGAGACAATAGAACAGGTATAGGAAAAGGTCAGAAGAAGCTGTTTTTCAACTTAACCATCACTAGACGAACGATTATATATTCACAAATATTAATTCTTAGGATGAGTCGAAAGGTCTAGGTCATTTATCTTGGATTTCGCAGTGGTTTTCTTCCCGTGTGAATCTGAAAAATGACAATAAATTAACATACACTCAACCATGAACCCATTACTAGGAAAAAAAACTCACACATGTTATTTCCTTCTCCGTTAGACTTTCGATAATTGATCTCGAGGAAGCGAGAACACGTTAAAATCGTCATCTCGAAGGCGAACTCGTTCTGTAGTTTTGTTTACCTTCCTTCTCTCATTAGGTATGCAGATACTGCGTTGTGTCTGACAAATAAGCATCACTGGTTTATAATAATTACTAGTCATTTGTTATTCAATTTGATCAGGTTCCATTCGATTTCTCGCGATATTGAGGTCATTCTTCAGAAGTAAGTTTAATCTTAGAGTGAGATTGATGATTTCATTCATGATGTAGAAGAATGAAAAAGTGGAATTCAGTATTGGCTCATCGATATTTTTTATCTATGCTCGAATAAAATTCCTTTGATTACTTTCTGAACAAGTATATTACCAATATTACCAATTATTTTGCACGTTCCTATGAGAACCGATGACTATTCTTGATCTCGCGATTCCAGGAACTAATGTGCCAGCATCTTCATCTTGATTACTTGCATTTCGGACTTCTGTAACGTGTTTAGGTTCTATTTTATATTATAGACTTTATTCAACATCAACATCTATTCACATGACGTGACATTACATGACATTATTGACGATTGTAGGCTTATTTGTATCAAAATATATGAGATTTGTACATCGACAAATGGCATCTTTTATATCTTGTAATGCTTTCTGGTGAGAAATGGTCCACCTGAAATCAACTTCATTCCTCAGTAATTCACGAAGACATCCGTTTTGTTTGATAAATTTGGTACAAAGGATGACATGTATGTGATCAAATCCAAAACCTGCTGTACTTCTTTTTTCGTAGTAGGAGAAGGTAATTTATTTATCGCTTCTAACTTAGACGGATCTGGTTTTATTCCATTTGTCAAAAATTGCTCCAAAAAATGTTATTTGATATGTCTTGATTTTACATTTGCTGCTATTATATGTTTCTTTGCAATTTCCATCAGCTTGTTGATGTTTGAATCATGGTCTGATTCTGATTTTCCAAATACTATTATATCATCTGATATATTGATCACACCAGGGCAGTTACCGATGATTTTATCCATCTGCCTCTGAAATTCATGGCCCAAATGGAGTATTGAACGTAGTAGCGAAAGAACTTTCCTCGTCCAGATTGATGGACCAATATCCATCTTTTGCATCTACCATACTGAAAAACTGTGCCCTCGTAGTCGATATGTTATCTTTTCTAGTGTTGGTACTTTGTTATGTGGACGTATTATAGCACGATTTAAATCTTTGGGATCTAAGCATACTCTGAGATCACCTGAATCTTTAATTGTTGCAACCATACTACTAACCCACTCAGTTAGTTCACTAACAGTGCGTATTACACCCAGATTTTGCAGCCGCTTTATTTTATTTTCAAGTTTCTCTCTCATTTGTATTGGGAATTTTCTTGTAGCATGAACTACAGGCTTGAACTTGGTATCTATCGATATATGACAGTAGCCTGGGCCTGGTATATTCCCTAAGCGATCGAACTGTTCAGGAAACATAATTTTCAGATCTTCAATATTTCTGACTTTTTTATTATTGATCACACAATGAAGGGTTATCAGATTAAGGTCTCGAACTGTTGGGAGTCCGACTATCGCAGATCCATAGTTATTCACTACAAAAAATTCTGTATCAGTCCGTCCAATCACCTTTATATCTTGTAAGTACAGTTATCACTCCAAAATGGTGTATTTTCGTAGCTGTAAGGATTGTTTTCCTTGTTAAAGTAGAGTTTTCGAGCAGTAATCCATTTTTTGCTATTTTTGAAGGGTACAACTGCTTGAATATTATAAGAGGCATCGTGTTTCCTTGAGCTCCAGTATCTATTTTTGCTGATAAATTCATAAGCATTCGGGACTCTTTAAGGACCAACTGAATATCTGCAAAAACTTCGTCTGGTTGCCGTTGTTTGTGATCAATTACGAAAATATGGAGTGTGTTGAACTCATCCAGTGTTTTGTCATTATCTGACTTTGATGGTTGGATTTCTCTGACAACTTCATTCACATTTTGCACATTGTTTCGTCCCGAACTTTGTGTTCGGCGAAAATAATTTGGTTGATTTCTCGGAATTGTCGTAGGTCTAAAGTTGTAACTGCGCTCGTGGTATGATGATTGACACATTTCTTTCCAATGATTGAATTTATTGCATGTAGTATATCTGGATCCAAACGCTGGACATAATCGTCTTTGTTTGAAATAATGTATTCTTTCACAGTTACGACAAGCTATTCGTGATGTGCCTGGCTCTTCTTTCATGTGGTTTATAGAAGAGTTGTCATTCGCTTTCAAATCTGACACCGATTTAAAATGACGAATGGAAGCTTCAAAAGTTTTCCCGAGATCCAACGCTTCATCTAAAGTGAAATCCGATTTTTTTCCTATCAATTCCTTTTGAAGTTCAGGACGTACTACACCTGCAATCACCTGGTCTAGAATTCTGTTATCCTTCTCTGTATCTGAGAATGAACATTTGTTAGCCTGCAATCGGCACCTTGCAACAAAATCGTGTATTGCTTCATCAGGACCTTGTTGATATTCCCGTAAATATATCCTACTCGAAAATTAGTTTTTGGTTCGATATGAGTTTCGAAACGACACCAGACTATTGTTGATGTTCTCTCTTCGGCTTGTAATCCCCATGAGTTGTACAGTTTGAGGCCTTGTTCTCCCGAGAACAGAAGGATATAGTCTACTTCTTTTTCTTTCTTCACACCTTTCATTGAGAAATACGGATTGCATTTTTGTTGGAATGTTGTGATGATGTCAGGACTGTCCCAGTCCATCCTTGGAATTGGTAAATCGCCCATATTCACTCAATACACCGCTGTCACCATGTAACGTGTTTAGGTTCTATTTTATATCATAGACTTTATTCAACATCAACATTTATTCACATGACGTTACATTACATGACATTATTCCAAACTTCAACTATTTAAACATACGGGATGTGAATCTTCTTAATGTATTCTCAATGGTCGAAAGATTCCATGCATCAGGGGTATCTCCAAGAAGATCAGAAGGATCGAATACAAATCAAGAGTTGCTTTCAATCCAGCAGTACCTTACGAAGCTTCCTCACCAAGACGAAACCAGAAAACCGAGGTGGAAACATCTCGCTGAAATGTGTACGGGACTTAAAATATGTAAGACTGAAAGACTCAAACCGATGACTGAAGCGAAGATTTAATGACTGAAAATTGACTTAAATGACTCAAAATTTCTAGTTGTACGAGATTTAAAAGAGATGTTTTCCCCTCGCAGAGAACAAAACAGAATCCAGCAAAAATTAAATTTACGAGGTACCAAATAAAAGACGGAAATGGCCTATACTAATCTGTATAAGATAGTTCGTAAATGAAACGCCCCAGCAAAATCGTTTGTGGAATGTTTTAAAGAAGAAATAGTGCAAAAAATTACAATTTTTTTGTTTTTTTTTGCGAATATCCCAAGAGGTATTGGAGGAATCGTCGATGGAGCTTTTGTAGAGAATTGTAAAACCTACAAAATTGATTTTTAATCGACCAGATCGGTGCATTTTTCACTGAGAAAATTTGTGAAAACCTCGAAAAAGAGACCATATTTCAAAAATTCATAATTTTTATGAATCTGAAGCTGTACAAACAATATTGCGGAAACTGATAGATTATAACATGTGGATTAATTGTGTCCAAGTGGTTTCTGTCCGATGTGTAGTTTTTGAACAATCGCGCAATAAACAATTTAAGAGCAAATCTTTCTAAATGCGCCGATTTGAGGGAAATCATCTTATTCAAATTCTGGAAATGGCATTTGGAAGTAGAGATCAATATCTACAATTTGTATATTTTGTATTTTTACCTGAGAGGTGCGGGAAATGTGTTAAAAATGTCACTGGAAGTTACTCTAAATGCTTCAAAGTGCTCCCAAAAATGCCCTAACTCAACTCGAGTTAACTTCAGTGCGACTTCGGACGCACTTTGAAACGTTTTGATCAACTTTCAGTGTTATTTTCAACACATTTCCCACTTCTCAGATAAAAATACAGAATATACATATTGTAGATATTGATCTCTACTTCCAGATACCATTTACAGAATTTGAATACCAGGATTTCCCTTGAATCGGCACATCTTGCAAGATGTGCCCTTGAATTGTTTACAAGACGATTGTGCAAAAACTACACATCCGACAGACAACATATCTTGCGCAAAGTTGAACCATAGATTTTCATCTATCAGTCTCCGCAATATTGTTATTCCAGCTGTAGATTTATAAAAATTATAAATTTTTGAAAAATGGTCTCTTATTCGAGGTTTTCCCGGATTTTCTCAGTGAAAATTGCACCAATCTGGGAGTATAAAAATCCATTTTGTAGGTTTTATAAATCTCTACAAAAGTTCTATCGACTGTGAAACGACTTCTTTAATAATCTTTGAGATATTTCCGAAAATCCAAAAAATCTGTAATTTTTTTTGCTATTCCTTGTTGAAAAAATTCCACAAAAAGATTTTGTTGGGGCGAAAACTAAAGTTTCCATTAAATATCTAATAAAAATTAGTAAAGGCCATTCGCGTCTTTTATCTTGTGGCGGAAAAACCTCTTTAGCTTGGTGTATAGTTAAATAAAAGCTTGTGAAAAATAGGTTTATAGGTGTAAGTGTTCAATTCCCAGAAAATTACAATTTTCTGGTAATTTTATAGTTCACTTGTCCGATATAATAGATAGATAGATCTTTATTCAATTAGGCGTCCTAATAAACATTATATTCATAAACATAAATAAATATTCGAAATTTGAGTACAATATAACAATATTAGAATACTTGAAACAGCTATACATTCATGGTACATTTCAAAAATCACAATTAATTAAAATTAAGAAATACATATAAATATATAAACATGAATTCGATTATTAAATTGGTATATATGAGACAAAATATTGAAATATGGAAGGAAATTAACATATAAAATTCGATAGATAGGTACGACTAATAACATGTATATAGATAAAAATACTGTATTGGCAAGAAAAAAGAGTTTTAATTTTCCTAATTTTGTTTTATTTTAATTTTTAATGAGGGCTTTGATATTTTTTTTTGAAACTAGTAAGAGTTGAACTGTTTTTTATTTTATAAGGTAGTTGATTGAACTCCTGGAGACCCTTGAAAAACAGAGAACTCATGGAGCTCCTGCGGTTTGTTCTGGCGATATGAAAATCATCGCAATTTCTGGTGAGGTATGAATGGACTTCTCTTCGAAAAACCAAATATGTTCGAAAATAAAATGGTGCTAGATCATTTAGAATTTTGAAGATGAAAATCATAGTGAGATAGTAAATTCTTTGAGAGACACTAAACCATTGTAAAGTATTAGACATAACAACAATGGATGTATATCTATTTGTTTTCAAAATGATTCTCATACCACGATTTTGCAGCTTTTGAAGTTGATTTAATTTATTTAGGTCCCATGAAAATAATACTGATGCGCAGTAATCAAAATGAGGTTGATTTATTGTGTTGTAGTTACACCGTTATTTTCGTTTCCATTGAGAGAGTTTGTGCTATTCTAGAGAGAATAAGTATAATTTCTTCAGTATTTTTTTGAATATATAGTCAAAATGATTATTAAAAGCTAGAAAGTTATCTAAATGAAATCCCAAATACTTAACTGTTGATACTATTTCAATTTTTCCATTATTTATGATCAAATTTATATTATTGATATTCAGAGCTTTATATTTATGTTTTGATGTTAAGATCATTCCTTTGGTTTTCGAAACATTCAGTTTAAGTTTATTCATTAATAAATACTCATGAACGTCTTTCAGCACTGAATTCATTTTTTTAATTGCTCCATCTCAACTACTATCACTACATGAATTCGCATTCAACGAATAGTTCTATATCATTCAAATATAAAATGAAAAGTAGAGGGCCTATGACACTTCATTGGGGAACTCCAACATATATATTGAGTTCTTGTGATACAAACCCGTTGAAACGTACTCTGTTGTCTACGATTACTGAGATAGTTATTTAGCCAGTGATATACCTTACCCTCGATTCCATAGCTTGATCATTTTTTCAATAATATTTTTCGATCGATGGTTTCAAAGGCTCTTTTCAAGTCCAGGAAAACACTGACAACATATTTGTTATTGTCCAACTCTTTTTTAAATTTACAAAGCGTGAGTTGTAGAGATGATTCACAGGAATATTTTTTTCGAAAGCCTCATTGGTTATTTATTAATATTTCATTATTCACAATATGATCCACTAATTGATTATATACAGTTAATTCTAAAAAAATTTCCAATGGAGGCAATGTATTAACTGGTCTAAATTCAGAGGGATTAACGGTATTGCTATTTTCTGTATTGGAATGATTGTACTAGTTTTGAGTGCATCAGGTATGATACCAGTATCAAGTGAAGTATTGACTGAGTTCGATATAACATGACCAATTGTTTCGAAAATATCTTTAAGGATTTTGGCATTGAGTATTTCGTGTACCGATATCTTAGAGTCCAATGTTTCAACTATTTTTCTTAAATCAACCAAAGATAGTAATCTGAATCTATCTATCAAGGGATACAGATTATAATTTGTGTTAGACCAAGCTCTTGGGGAATCCAAACTTTCAATGATTTCATTTATACTTTCAATGAAATAGTAATTGAAATGAACAGCTATACTTTCATTGTCTCTTATCATTATTTGGTTGTTGCCATCTTTGAACAGAACACAACTTGGATGATCTTCAACTCTTGTATTAACTATTTTCTTCAACGTTTTCCACATTTCTTTGGGATTGCTTCTATATCTATCAATTTTATCAAAATAATATTGTTGTTTCTTATATTTCATCAGATTGACTACCTCGTTTCTAAGCTTTTTAAAGGCCAACCAGTTATTCTCTTTCTCCTCCATATTACAGGATTTGAAAATTTTATAGCATTTGTCTCGATTTTTCATTTTGTCATACACCTCATTGTCAAACCGTGGTAGTTAAGATTTATATCGACAATTTACCACAGGGGCAACATCATACTCAAGTGTTTCCTTGTGTGTATTCGAGTACTCGAGCTACAAATGGTTATCTGTATGACATCTCACCTTCTGTATTTCTACTAAACTGTTCTATTTCAATAACTTTTTGAAAAAATACGACAATTATGAAGAAGTTTCATCTAATAGGTTGTTTCAATGTCTACCATAAGATACGTGCCTTTTCTATTTTGAGTTCATATTTATATTCGAAGAAACAATTGTCTAGTGTCGATAAGAAGTCAGTCGCAGTGTGCAGCCAGCTTGTGGATGAAACACCTTCTTGATAGACATTTCAGCCAATTTAAAAAATATCTCTATGATGTATATGCTGTACCAACGTAATACTATATTTCGATGTTTGGTATTACCATCTGTTTCATGGGAAAGCCATGTGTGTTGTCGTTAACCAGAATTGCCTCTCAAAAACTTTGTTTATTGTTTCGTACCAAGAGCTATTTCACTTTCCGTCAATTGATTATGATTCATAACGCACAGATCCGACCTGTTCTACACGCTGAAACTTTTAGACTCTGTCCAAAAAAGTGCCATTCATCTCATATGTGATTGCTGTGCTTACAAGAGGACTCACTCATTAAGATCATCTCAGAAAGGTTGGCGATCCATTTTTGTTTTATAGATGTTCATCTGAAATATCATGAATCGTTCCGTTAGCAGACCAATTAAAAATGAATCCTCGAGCTCAGTCTTCGCAGCCCTCTTTGTCCCCACTTCTGAACGAACTTGGTATTCATTCCCCGAGGCAAACAGCCTTCAGAAATTAAGAAAACCATCAATTTCTACCTACTTTTCCTCTGCTCTTACGCGTTTCTTTTTTGTGGGAACCAATAAAAAAAGAAAGGCAGCTGGTCATGAGATTCTTTATTTTAAACCTACTTTTGTTTTTGACATAGCATACGCTCGGATTCACCTGAATATGTAATTTTAAATTTTTTACTTTTTCCTAAGAGTAGTTTTGATTGCGCTGTACTACTGCTGTCCCCTAAGCCCCCCTATATCTCCTCGTGTAAGAGCCGCGCGATGAGCAAGCCAAAACACGTTTTTGAAACTACTTCGATTTGTTCAAGTTTTCTCGGTGGAAATAACAATAACTAACTTGTTGTGTAACTAATGTGGGACAGATTGTTAAAGGAAATGACTCACACTGAAATTATTTTAATTTTGTTTCAACCATAATTGTACTAATTGTGATTTGATACGATTATTTTATATTCAATTGATCTCAAAAATTCCATGTTCTACATGAGTTGCCTTTAGTATTTGTAGCCTTGATACAGATAACCTTGATAAAAAATCGAATGTTTCAATGGCTCTTGTTACTTAGGTATTTTGATTGCACTTGAACAAATGTTACGTGAATGTGAGCATTCCGATAATTTGGAACTGTAAATTTCAACTTTTTGATGAAGTTTATTGAGAATTCGAATACGTAACTCACAGAGATTTTTACATTACTTTGGTCTAAAACTTTTCAACTCATTACCACTAGAGTCGAGAAATATTATAGAAAATTGAAAAAACTTACAGTCTATCTCCACCAAAAATATTTTTTATTGCAGCTGTCATGCAGTCAGAAGACTGACATCACGTTAATATCTTGTAGTCAGAAGACTAACATTAAGGGGAAGGACATGTTTCGAAGGATTAATCCTTCATCTTCAGCAAAATATATGAGTTAGTTACAAGTCGATCTAAGGAAAAACAAAATGGTTACCAAAGAGTAATGAATAACAATGAAATGTGTGAACCTACCATATTATGGTGGAAAAATCACATTCAATGAGAAAAAGGTTTTTAAAAAAAAAATTTTTTCTTAAACTAAAATTTTGGTCCTAACCAAGACCATGTGGTTCGTATCTGGAGCGGAGGCCACAACCACCAATGTCAGGGACCATGGTTGGTCCATCCAACAATAAACATTTTCATAATAAATCAAATTTTTTAAAAAATGTGACCATGCAGCAATTGTTTACAAAGTAACAAGTAGGAAGAGGAAGTGACAATAAATTTGACATGAATGACATCTGTCATGTGGACAGTCCTGACTCAAGGTGACAGAGAAGAGAGTGAAATATCCCATGCTTCATAGAACAAGAAAATTTAGAAAATGACATCTACAGACAGAACCATAGAACGAACGAATTAATGTTTTCATTTGTTAGGATTATTGGGTATTTAATAAAAACTTTTACCAAAAAAATTTAAGTGAATCATTGAAAATTAAGTGGAATGAAACATTTCAATGATTCACTTAAATTTTTTTGGTTAAAGTTTTCATTAAATACCCAATAATCTTTACAAATGAAAACATTAATTCGTTCGTTCTATGGTTCTGTCTGTAGATGTCATTTTCTCAATTTTCTTGTTCTATGAAGCATGGGACATTTCACTCTCTTCTCTGTCACCTTAAGTCAGGACTGTCCACATGACAGATGTCATTCATGTCAAATTTATTGTCACTTCCTCTTCCTACTTGTTACTTTGTAAACAATTGCTGCATGGTCACATTTTTTAAAAAATTTGATTTATTATGAAAATGTTTATTGTTGGATGGACCAACCATGGTCCCTGACATTGGTGGTTGTGGCCTCCGCTCCAGATGCGGACCACATGGTCTTGGTTAGGACCAAAATTTTAGTTTAACAAAAAATTTTTTAAAAAAACCTTTTTCCCATTGAATGTGATCTTTCCACCATAATATGGTAGGTTCACACATTTTATTGTTATTCATTACTCTTTGGTAACCATTTTGTTTTTCCTTAGATCGACTTGTAACTAACTCATATATTTTGCTGAAGATGAAGGATTAATCCTTCGAAACATGTCTTCCCCCTTAATGTTAGTCTTCTGACTACATGATATTAACGTGATGTCAGTCTTCTGACTGCATGACAGCTGCAATAAAGAATATTTTTGGTGGAGATAGACTGTAAGTTTTTTCAATTTCCTATTGAATCTCACCTCCACTGTATGCGATGGATCGTCTCCGATGAAGTATTATAGATATTAAAAAATACAAAATTGCTATAAAATGCTATGCTATAAAAAATGCAAAAACACGTCAAACTGTTTTTTTATTCCGCATCTTTTGACATAAGTTACAAAAATAACACGTCAAAGTTGGTTTAATGGACTGTTTAGTTAATTGAAAAGTTATTATGAAACTTACGTTTATTTCGTTTTTTATTCATTTTCTCGTTTTTTTTCTTATGTGAGCCCTACTACAACTATTTTTCCCTTGTGTAAAAACACAAGCTCTATCACATGATGTAATAAAAATCTTAGCTTCCCATTAAAAAAATTTGTTGATGACGTCTTAACTTTGACAACTTTGACGTGTTATTTTTGTAACTTATTTCAAAAGATGCGGAATAAAAAAAGAAAGTTTGACATGTTTTTGCATTTTTTTCAAAAGTGATCGTTGTATGTTTTATGAATTTTGTGCAATACTTTATCATACCCCTATATATTGAACATATAACTTTGAAATCTCCATTCTTCACTAACACTAAAAACTGTTGACATAGTGAAAATCTCCTTTCAAATATAGGATACCTCACACAATACAAGCACATCTGCGCTCAGGTGAAGGTTTCCAATACATGAAAGAAGGTTCTATTATTAGACTAAGAAATCTTGTATTTTGATAACTAAATCAAGTATCTGGACCCCATTTACTAACATATGACCCAATAAATGTGATTGATTGATTGATGTTAAAGACGATGCTTTAAATCAATGAAAATGTCAATACTCTTGAAAGCTTTTCTCAATTGGCCACAGGGCTAAAAGTGACAAACCTGCATCACGTAATTGAAATACTAATTTAACAAATTGATAAGAATAAGGGTAGTATTGGTCATGATAAATAAACAAACATAAGAAAGATTGTTGAAACTGTTGAGAGACTGTTCAAAATTGAACAAAATATAGTTAAATACTTTCATTTGAATCATTGATTTACTTGGAACTCTTGAAAATATAGTTTGAAAGTTTTTTCCAAAATGTGGAACTTTTTTTAACTCTGTTGGTTCGTAGAATTATCGAAATAGAAACAACTCATGCTCGCAATACTATCAAACATTCTGCCAGAAATCTTAAACTTAATCAAATTGCTTTGAAGACTCGTAGTGTTAACAAGAAAGTGGATCTAGCTGATTTCTGACACAATTACCATAGTATTGCGAGCACTCGTAGTATTACTCCCGATAACTTAACTCGCTTTATAAAACTGTCATCTTCTGTGATATAATGACCGGTCGAAATGGTGTTTCTTGATAGTACACAATTTCTTCCTTTCGAGTAGGTAAGATCACGTCATCACTGGCAACCACGGAAACAATGGGGAATATAATATCATCTTTTCATTTAGTTTGACATTAATGTCAGTGTGACGGACTTCATGTTATTTACTCATTAGACATGCCTAATAACTGATAAATTTAAGAAAATTAAGCTTTTTTGACTTGAAAAATAGCTTTGAAGTGAGTTAGTATTGTTACTGATTTTTTCTGAACCTATAGTCTTCATGAAGCTAAACAGAGTATCATTATATGTCTGCGTAGTTGAAGGATACAAAAATAAAGAATTATGATTGAACAATTTTTCTGTGAATGTATGATCAATGATTTTATTGTGAAGCTGCACAGAAAAAAACGGTACCTACATAGAATGAAAAAATACAGTGACTCAATGAACAGTTTCGTCAATATTGGTCCAATGAACGAAATCGTTATGTCAATGTAGCACTGGTTATTGATACTATGAATACGAATGAAACACCCACTACCCCTTCAAAATTTTCACCAATTATGAATTTGAATAAATAAAAAATCCACAAAAAACATAGCTTATTATGTGTAGAAAATGCCTACAAAATCTGTCTTCTGTGCTATAAACGGTTCCAGAGATATTCGCAAAAAACGATAATTTTTTTTAAATTTCAAAACTCTGTATCTCGAAAATGGTGCATTTTAGAGGGTAAGTTAATAGAAACTTTTTTTCATATTGTTGGACGAGCTATCACATTCTGAAGTCCTGCGCATTTATTATGAAACAATCTGTATAGGTACCGATATTGTAAATCATTACGGTTTCATTTCTTGAAAATTTGTTACCAGTTTTGGGTACAAGCATCAGCAAGTCAGCTAGTATCCCGAGGGCTCTTTGTACCGGTCGCTTAAATCTCAGCTAGCGTTAAATGATTGGATGATTTTTTTGAATAATCGAAAGATTAGATTTGGACATCAGATGATCCAGTTATTGTTTTTGAAATTTGTATTTTGCTGTAATCTTGTTTTTTAAATTTTGCAAGGTCGTACTCCTAATAAATTTCATTTGATTTAATATCATTCAGTGGGTAATTTTTATAGAAATAATAATAATAAGATTTGTATTCAATACACTTTTTTCTACTGTGTTGTACCTTCAACTTTGGATATAAATTAAAGTTGTTATGAATTATATATAATATTCGCTACATGTGTGGATACGATGAATTTGTTATTTTCGGAAATAAATAATATTGATAATAATAGGCTCATTATTTACTCTTCCATCTAATGAATCGGTATCAACTGTAATGCAATGAACAATTTTTTATTAGGGCAAGCATGTATTATCCAGAGAAAAAGTGGAAGATGCAATTACTCTCCAAAAAATTAATCAACATATTATATTCACAAAATACATCATGGTTAAAAAGTGCCATTATTCATAGTTCTCAAAATCCTATGGAAAAAATTTGATATTCTTCCGTATATGGAGTTCCTGTGATGTAACTTGAAATTTGTTAACCAATAGAAATATTTCGTGATAAATGGTACAATCGTAATTTTATTCATATTAGACCCTTAATGTTCGAATAGGAAAAACTCAGTTGATGTTTGAATTGATTCATTTTCAGGCATTTGTTTCATTTATTTTTTCAGTTTTTGTTCATTCATAAAGCTTTTCAACAGGATGTATAACACATCTTCAGCAACAGTGAATCACATGATATAAAAACAAATGTAACAGTAACAGATTACAATTTTAAGTGAGTACTCAAAAGTAAATATGCGATAAAGATAATAGTGAGAGAGCAGAGGCGATTCAGTTCAGTTCTATTGAACATTTTCCGAAAAGGTCACGTTACACCGCAAATCGCAAAAAACCGTATTCAATCCTCAAACTGCATCCCCATTCCACCATTTTGAGTGTTTTCTTGTTTATATATTTTTTTTCCTCCAAATTGGAAAATCAACAACATTTTCCACCTGGTCCTTGCCTGTTTCTTTCCTCTTTTTTCACAAAAATTATAGGCACCAGTTTAAATATCAGAAATAGCGAATGACTTTTTCGGTTCAGACAGGATGTAAAGTGTTTATTGTCTGAAAGAGTGTTTTACAGTATGCATGAGTAGTATACTGATGTGCTTTGAAACTTATCATCATCATCATCAAGCATGATTCGAACATAGCTGAATTGAAATATTTTTATTTTTTCCATTTAAATCACGTCATGAGTTTTTCTGTTTCCTCCTATAGTTCGAATAGCATATGCACCAAACTTTTTCTCAAGACGCCCCGAAGCGCATATGGTGATAGTAGGTACCCTCTTTCTGGTACCTTCTTTCATCTGGATTTATGTTCAAATGGGGGAGGCTATTACCATTATATTATATTATGTATTATAGTTTTTTCTCTTGAAGTCATGCCGACGAATATACCTATTGTATAGGTTAAGCCATTTTCCATTTTTCAGTGTTATAGTTTTTCTTCGACTAACCAACATTCACTCAGTCATTATGGAACTGATCTATCATAACAAAAATTGTAACCTAGATACATATATCCTTCAATTATAATTCATTTCAAATCAATGTTGTTAGTCGATATTATTAAAATAATTGTTCACACGACAATTCTAGTTTGGTTCCCACCATTGAAATTTTTTGTTGACTACATTTTTCTATTATATACCTGTTTTGAGCTTCAACAATTTGCCTTCCCAAGGCCAATGTCAACTTCATTTTCTCAGGTGCTGATGAACTGAAATTATTCCATCATTACTCACGACGACTTGAATACTTAAGCGGGAGATAATAACGACTCATTCGATCTCTCACTCACTCATTACATTGTTTTCAGCTTGTATGTGTCTTCATAACATAAATATCATCAAGCTAACTTTATTTTGGAGAGATCTGAGGAGTCAGTGAGGTCACTTTCGGTTTTCGGAAGCATAAGTGAGTCCAAACGGTCGGATTGCATCTGTGATCTCAAACTATTTTTAATAAATTTCAAGGTGCTGAAAGAATGCTCATTAGAAGCAACCGAGTAACCAGCCGAAAATATAAGTTGGCATAACACAATGGTGTGTTTCAAAGATTCCTTCTGTTTCAATGTAATTTTTATTAAATCTTGCATGGATGTCATTGCTCTTTCTACACATACAGGGTGTCCCAGAATAAAGGGGACAAACTCCGGCGGTGAAATCCTCACTTCATTTCAAGGCTAAAAGTTCCAATAAGCATATACTCTAAAGTGAATATTAACAAATTTCAATGCAAATCACATGTTTGTAACTTTAAACAGGGGCGTATGGCAGACGGGTTCCCCTAATCATTGTTGATTGTTTTGTTAGAAGCTGCTATGTAATTTGTTTCAAATATCGGGAAATTTTTATGAAAATATCCCTCATAAAGGCCAACAATTATCAAAATATTTGAATTTGTACTCATTGCATGGAGTGAAATCTCTTTGCTGGTTATATTGTTATGAATAGTTATACATTCCTTTCAGAAATGAGGAGATTTTTGTTAAATTTTAAATGGTTTTTGGTACTACAGTTTTATGGGTTGCTAATCCTTAGTAAGTACGAAATGCTTTAAATTTTTTCCGCCATCTTCTGAAATCATCGAGAAATACCACTGTGGGCACAATATATTTGAAATTTCATCATGATGCCATGATTTTCAATACAAAAGACAGGGCAACGTTTAACAAAATAATCAACAGTGACTTTCCTTATCAAATACGCACGCACTTATTCAACTTAAAAAATCTTGAAAACCGTTGATATTTTCAGGAATGAAACAACTTCCTTTTTTGTATAGGAGATGTTGGAGATTAAGAAAAAGAAGATAAAATCTGCATTAATCCAGTGGCGTGAAAATTGGGGAGGGGCGATTAGGGACATCCACCTCCCGTACGCCTCTGTTCGAAGTTACAAACTCATGATTTACATTGAAATTTGGAACTGAATGCTGTCATGTGACATACCAAATTCCATCAAGAACAGATGAGCTGTTATGGAGGTAATCTGGAAAACATAAATTTTTTGGTCATTTTTAATACCCTGTAACTCGGTTATTATTCATCTTATGGTATATGTTTATTGGAACTTACAGCTTTAAAATGAAGTGAAAATTCTACCATAGGAGTTAATTGACGAAGAAGGGAATAGCTGTTTGGTGAACTCGATAGATACATAGTTTTTGGATATGTTCAATGGAAAGCTTACATTTCGATAATGACAGAGGAAACATATTTATAATGAGTTGCACGTTTTTCCATCACTTTGGAAGTTTTCGGGTAATATATGCATCTTTCTTGCAAATATTTAAGCACTCTATCAAATTAATAATAACTTCACCAGATCTGATCATCATCATCATTAGAGTATTTCTTGCCATTTTTATTTCTGCAACAGCGTCAACAATGTTAAGTGTTTTCCTTTCGAGAATTTGTGTACCGATTTCGAATTTATAAAATTCACTTTCGAAAATCAAACTGCACACCAAATCAAAATTCAGCAAACGTGTGAAAAATAGTATATTCTTCAACGAGAGTATAATAATTATTCAGTTCAACAATCTTATTAATTACTTAGACTTATTGATGAAAGTTCAATTTAAAAAAAATCAATTTGACTAGGAATTTATGATATCTCTCAACTTTGAAATCTGACGGAATCATATTGTATATCTTGCAAATTTGGTAGCTATATGATCTCCTGAGATACTCGGTTCTGAAAGAGGGGGGAGATAGTACTCCTCGACTTCGGATACCAACATTGTGAACATCCGTGCGAAATGTAATTTTTGTGTTCAAATAAGAAGGTATACGAGTTACTATAATTTTATGGAAGGGGTTACCAGCATGTTGGATTCTTCTATTTTCCATTTTTAGCCATCCAGTTTCGCGTAGTTTATAAGTAATTCTTTCGCGACTTCTTATTCCATATATCAGACGTAAACAAGAATTTTGGACATTTTGAATTTTATGTTTATATAGGGTGGTAAGATTAGGTCCATAAACACAATCCGCATAGTTGAAATTCGACAATACTAACGTTTCACACAGAATTATTCTTAATTTTGTTGATAGATAGTGCCGCATACCGTATATATTACTCGTTAAGATGAGTAAGCCCTTTGCAACAATTTATTGACGTGTTTCTCGAATCTAAGGTTACTATCCAATAAGACACGAAGACTTTTGACTTCATCAACTAATTCATTAGTTTGATCGTTTATTCTAATATCAATCAAGTTTCGAATGATATGGGATCAACATGCAATGTAGGGTATATTGCGCCCAACTAATTCACTTATTTTTTGTTGGGTTCTGATGAACTTGCCAGATATTGTCATATAATTGAAAAGATAACTTGTTTCCCTTATAAAGAGACGTCTTTCTTTTGGACAACCTTGTTCGTCAACGAACCTCATAACATCAGATATTATTTCTTCGTGAGAAATGTTGGGTTTGTGGTCAGCCATAATAGTTATAAATGGTGCTGTTAGAATTTCATCAACAATTGATTTTCTTACAATTCAATGAATTCATTTTGTGATTTTAGAATACACAGACAAAGATTGAGTTTATTGATTTAACAAATTTTTCGAACATTTGGTGAATAAAATTTTTAAGTAGGACGTTAAATAATGTAAAAAAGATTATAAATAAAATGAAAAAAAGTTATAAGAAACCAAGAAAATAGTAATTGATAATTTATCTGATATTAATTGTGGAAGTATTTCAAGATTTCTAGAGTTCAGGAAAATGAAAGATCCTAGCTTTCTGCAAAATAATTTGTTACTATGGACTCAAGAATGAAATTATATATTTTAGAGCCAACGAGGGCCAACAAGTTCTTATAGAGAATAGAATTAGGACGAGGAATATTTAAATTTTTGAGTACTTTTTGTCTTGTGCTGTGACTGTGGGAAATTTCTTTATATTGCATTCTATTTTTTACATGTATATCGCAATATTCAAAATATATACATTTGTTGAGTTAATCATTTTACTTTCTATGAAGAGTTGTTTGGATTATATGAGGTTTCTCCATGGAAGAGAAAATGTTCCGAAAACTTTGGTAACTGACAACAGAAGTTTCCAGACACTTCATTCTCAGGGCATAGCAGAGAGATAATGTCAATATCTCGTTGGTATCCATTTCATATTAAATTTTAATGAAAAATGGGTAAAAGAGCAGTGCAGCGTAGCGTTCAATTCGACCTTGCTCTGAAACGCTTTTATTACAACAATTCTTACATGAAGAGCATATTTACATTGTGAAAACTCATTTAAAAAATTTGTGCATTGACTGACGTCTTATACTACATATATGTTGTCCCAAATTCATTATGTGAACCTACAAGAATGATAATTTTGACCTTACTTTTTATACATTTAATTCCTCAACATGAAAAATATAAATGGTTATTCATTACATTGAGGAAAATTGATCTTCATCAATTTCTTTAGAATTTGTCCGTTCAGAAAAGTTTGCTGTATTTGAATTATGAAGTAAAGTATGATGACGATTTGAACTTATTTTACATTTGATACCAAGTTTGCTGTGTTTTTCCTTCAGATAATTAGTGCATAAACGATTTTCTACTGCTGCAAGATGTCGTTTTTTTGCAGTCAAATCGAAGAAACTAGCAAATTTAGTTTTATAGTGGTCTACTGCACAAAATTTGCAAATTCAATTTTTATCGTCGGCTACTTAAAATTATTCAGGCTTTTGACTTGAAATACAGTGAATAAGAGTTTTCAGCAAGATACGAAACGTTACTTAGTTTATTTTTTTATTCTCCTTACTTTTACCTTCGATCTGTTTATCTCTCAGTGAATGTCCCTCGGGCTTAGTTCAAACTCTGTTCTACCTGATTACATTATCTCTTCTTCCTCGTTTGGGAGATTTACTCACTGACTATACTGTCTCAAGGGATAAAGTCCCTATAACTGGTTCTTGGTCATTCGACTGGTTACTACTAAACCCGTGAATAGAACCCAATATCGCTGTTGGTACCACTCCTGTGAAGGTGTTGATAATTTGCCAGCCAGGAGATACCAACACTACCTCTTTTGAGGCTCTGCTCCCCTCATAAATGTTCTGGTGAAGCAAGAGCCATCAAAAAATGGCCCTTGCTAAACTCAACGGACTACAGAGACAAGCGTGCCTGCCGATTATTGAAAGCATTCGCTCAACGCCAACGGCAGCAATAGGAGCCCTCCTTGGATTACTTCCTCTCCACATATTTCTGGAGAGAGAGGCAAGATGAGCAACATACAGACTCTACCAAGCGGCCATTAGTCTACCGCAGGCATGAGAAGCAGCAGCATGCTGGAGGGCATATAAGCTCACAAAATTGTGGGAATGCCCTCAGACATCATGTCTAAAACTTTCAACCTTCACACGTCCTACACTGAGGTCTTTCCTGAAAGAGAAGACTGTGACCGGAATAAAACCGACCTATGCTGCCGTCCTAAGCAAAAAAGCCGTATCTACAAAAAATGTGAATATGGAGATATTGGTTTCTGTAGTCTTGAAACGCTATAAATTTAACTTTTTCCAAAGAAAAAATTACGTAAACTAGATGTAAATAGCCCAAGTTAATCAATCATTTTGCCTTTAGTACACAAGTTTAAGACTTTTCGTACTTAAGATGGTCGAAACTACAGATTCTCAGCTTCAGAGTTTTTGCACATACGGCTTTTTCGCTTAGGACGGCAGTATGTAGGGCAAATGAACGTTGGGTTACCAAACATTCAGCATGGGTAAACCAGCTACGATATTTCGGGCAGATGTATATGCCATTCGAATGTGTGCAAGAGAGCTGGAAAATCGACACTACACACGAAAAACAATGAAAATATTTTTAGATAGTCAAGCAGCACTGAAAGAGCTTGAATCCAACTGCTTTGATTCCAGAGCAGTATGGAACTACTTAAACCGACTAGCACAACGCAACAACGTTACCCTAGTCTGGATACCAGGTCACACAGGACTTGAAGGAAACAAAATAGTGCCCTAGCAAAAGGGGGGCCGAAACAACGTGCACTGGACCAGAACCGGTTATCGGGTTAGCATATAGCACTGCCAAGAAAGTCATAACAGCTTGGGCATACAATAAAAGACTCTAGTATTGGCGTTGTCTACAGGGACTAGCCCATTCCGGAGCATTCATTGCTTGTACAAGGAAAGAACAGGACTCTGACAAACTGCTAGAACTCAGTAGAGTGCATGTCAGAGTTATAGTAGGTTTGCTTAATGGCCACTGCAAACTCAAATATCACATGCATAAAATCGGAATTGCACAAGATGCAGAGTGCCGGCTATGCATGGAGGATGATGAAACGGCTAAACACATTCTGTGTACATGCCTTACAGCGGCCTGAACCAGATTTTCAATATTTAGCGATATACGACAGTTAAGCTGAATTCATAAACTCCGCCTTTGTAGGTACAGTTGACGCAGTCGAAGATGAAATATGCTTCATGAGTACAACTGTGTATAAACTCCGCAGCGACACGTCACCGCAGGAAGATAACCAACTTTCATATCTGATAGCAACTGCGTTCTCTGGTTTTGGAATCATTTCCTCATATATTTTGAATATAATTCTATACTGAATACGCATGCGTGGTGCAGCAGTCGGCCGGTTTTTATATTAACAAGTTTTTCCACATCTGCAACTGCAACGGCTGCGTCATCTGTAGCTACAGCGGCGGAGTTTATAAATTGAGCTTAAGGCCAGAAAAGCTGGTAAATTGTTTTCCCAACACATTCTTTAATTTCGTTAAAGGATTGGATATACCGGGAGAAATATAGCCATAGGTTCAAACCTAACCAAACTCCTTATAAATACAGCTTGTCCGAAAGGATGTTAGATTCAGGCTACTCACGCAAACGAGTAGTTTCAAAACAAGATTGATACAACTAATGATATTCGGTGTTAGTGGAGTGCCAAGTCAAACACATAATTAGGATAAATAATATATCTATTGGGTGAATAAAAATAAAGTTTGAAATTCATAAATCCACAAAAATCTCCTACGCAGATGTTATAAAGTTACTATATCTGATTAGATGAAAATTTAGAAATAATCAAAACAGCAAGAATTTGACACTCTGTTGAGGAAACAAACCAGTTTCTTTGAACACTCCCAATGTCAATTTAAGTTATTCAGCTACATATACAGAACTTGCTTTTAGGGTGTCTCCTTATAAATCTACGAATATAGGTTCTTTACTGAGACTTATAAGTCTATTGAAACCAATTTGTAGGTGTATACTAGCTTGGTGCTTTTTTCTTGAAGTATTCACTTTATAGGAATAGCTATCAGCTTTTTTTCAGTGTAGAGTAAAGAACGTTATCATCAACTTGAGGGACCACGACAATATGAATATGACGAAATGGGAAATTTTAAATGACTTTTATGGATGAGTTAGTTACAACCATCCAGGTATCTCTCACTCTTTTGGAAGTGTTTGATCCAACAGCTATTCCTAATTTTGTGTTGTCTGGGAATCACCCTCTAATGAAATTTTCCACGCATTCACGAAAAACAACCCCGGAATCTAATGAAATTCAAACACTATCAGTGAATTTTGAGTTCGATTGTAAATTTTGATGTCAACCCCTAAAAAAATGAAAGTTAGGTTAGGAAAAACCTCCAGTCGTTCGTCCTTGCGGAAGATGCGACAGTTTCAAAAAAATTAACAACTCTGTTAACTTCGACCGCCTAAATCTAACTGCCCTGGTCTTCGGTCTCTGTCAATAAATATCCCTTCCAGGAAAAAAAAAAAGTTTTTCTCCTGGTCCCTCCCATCTAAAAAAACTCGCCACGTTTCTACAGTTATACTAACGTGCCCAGCTCCGACTCCTAGCCATTCGAGTTTATTTCAACAATTTAAAAAGTAGATTCGTACTAATTATTGAGTATGGAGTATTTTCGTTTAGTGACTGTCAGTGCAAATCTGCATGGAGATTCTATTTCACGACCGTCGACTATCGTACGACACGATGATAAACTCGATATGGAATTTATACCTTATTCTATTTCCCGATCGAATTTCGCTTCGGAAATCGTCGGGTTTTTGATGGAATGTAATGACATTTTGTTTCAATAAGATGGCATCTAGACGAAGTCTACTAGTAGACGGTAGTGGATGCATAATTAAATAAATTGAATCATATCTATAATAATATTGTGACTTATTTGTCATGACAATGATAACATGTGCTTATATTTATGATCTGACTTTTTTTGAATAAGATTAATTCTTATCAAGAATGAATGACATTTTTTTTTAATTAGGATGAAAAAAATCGATTTTTTTTATATTCCAAATAATTCACTTTTATTTAAAAAAAACAACAAAAAAAACAAAACAATAAAAATATTCAACATACAAACAACAACATGGCTTTCTCCATCTAAAATTGAAAATTTTATATTCCTTCAGACTACACGCCCTGTGGCCATACTGCTACGTTCTTCGAGAAATGTTTATATCATTTCCCAATTGGCATGTTTCAATTTGAAAGCGATTACCATGGGATGTTTCAATAGAATCACTTAGTATGTAGCAAAAAGAAGAAAAATAAGTTAATTCTGCAATGAATCTGCTGAAATACGAAACAACCATCACTTTTTCCGCGAGATACCAGTTATTCTTTCGAAAAACACATCAATAAAATTAAAGAAAATGTTAAAAAAAGGATAAATTGACAACTCGACTCTTCTTGAGCTATCGAGTAGTCTCATCGAGTTTATACGACGTAATCGAGAAACGGAATACCAATAATCGAGTCAAAATGGCGGATTCGACTCGCTTCGTGAAATAGAATCCCGCTGCTGTTCTCATATTCGATATTCTTACAATGTACCTAACGAACGATCTAGGTGGTCCGCTTAGTGGGATAAGAATACACTGATAATATTGGGATCACATTGTTAATTTGCGTAGATATTGTCTGTAAAGTTCACAGTCCCATAACTTTAAAAATGAATTGCCAACAATAACAAGTGATTTTTACAAGCACGCTGTGAAAAAATTTTGTGTTTTCTCAGAAATTTTGTGAAATTTCATATAACCAGTAGAATTCACAAGATATGTCACTAATAATACTTTGCTACACAAAATGTAATATAGCAATGTAAAACCACTGCTGTTTTCTCAAAACGCATAGTGAGTTCACCATTCCTATGTATTTTTACAGTTCACTATGTGAATTCACATTTTGAAAATACAAATAATTTACCCACTCTCCTCTGAAATCACAAGACCTGAGGAGTGAAATCATAATCATCTGCATCTTAGGCTAGTTTTCTCAGCCAGTTGTGAAAATACAACTAGAAATTATAAATACGGCGAAAACATTCCGTTTACTATAAAGACACACTTTCATACTCGGAAATGTAACGACTGATATAAGTTAGAATTATGTCCTAAATAATATTCAGTATGTATAGTTTCGAGCCCATACATTTTTGGCTGTTCCACAGATGTTGTTTCATGTGCCTTTTGCAATAACTCATTTCAATATTAAAATCTACAGTAATTTCGATGGTATGAATAGTCAAAAGTTCTCTAAGGCGATACTGAAAAAACACAATTGTTTTAATCCCAGTATTATAATACGGTTAGAGGTTGAACTCTTCTCATTTCAGATTCTGAATGTATCTAATATGTGAATTAATCATGATTCCTGTGGAAATCACACTATCACTTATACAGAAATTTTGTGAACAGTTGCATGGATAATTTCTAAGATTGGTTTATTTTCTGACCAGTGTGCACAACCGGATCAAAGTGTAACCGTCTCGTCGCCTATTAGTTAATTTGCTGTACTCCTACTGTAAACAAGACAAATCGTGGTTGAGTGATTATTGTGATCAGTATGTAAAAAAGTGCAACTGAAGTGAGTTAATATCATATTGGTATATGTCAATTCTGTCTCCTGTCATTCGACGATATTTACATGTTCTATTTGTAAGTATACGAACTGCTCATTATTTTTGTAGTTATAAATGTTTTTAATTGTATCTACATTACATTTATTTTTTGATCACAGTAATTGTGTCAAGTAAAAAACCATGAAATCAATTAATGTTTCAATTTTCAATTTCTTCCACTTTTTCCGAGATATAAGTCAACTTTTAGTTTTTGCCGAAATATTAATATTTAATGAAATTTATTAGCGAAAAAGTCATTATCATTGAACATAAAGCTTGAAGAAGAACTTTTCTTATCTTTATCCTGTGGTAGTATGGTTCAAATGAAATAATTATCTTCTACTTTATACAGTGGTTGTAAACGATTCTGTTAAACTAAAAATGGTGTCTTAGCTTGTTCCAAAAACATGACCGTTTAAAAAAGGACAGATTGATGAAGTTATGTGAACTTGCCTCAATTGTAGAAATAAACCATGTGGAACAATATCAAATCCTGAAATAGTGCAATTTGTTTTCAGAACTCTCTATCATTGAGCTTGTGTTGCCCTTTGGCAGGAATCCGCAAAACACGGGGATGTGGAAACACTTTGTTCATACAAGAGCAACTTGAATTCACAACATCTGATGTTTTTATGAAATGAATTATCACAAGCGCCATGTATATTTACAATGTAATTGTAAATTCATCACTGTGAATCCACAATCCAATCATTATATACATTTTGAATTGATGGGATTACACAAGAATTGAATACAATGCGAATTCGCCAAATTGAATCACATTCATAATTCAATTTCACAGCAGGTTTGCATAATTAGTGGGTATATTCACAAACATATTGTGAAAGTGACATGTGAAATCACAGTACTCTTCTAGTTGTACTGTGTTTTACAATTGTTATTTCACAAGTTTCAAGTAATCTCTTCAAGCCGATTCGTTCACTGTAATTCCACAATGAATTTGTGAATCACTGAATTTTTTGTGAAATTTCACAAATATGAAGGTAATCAATTACAGTGAAAATCTAGGGCCACATATAACCAATGATTTTAACTGTAATTTCACAAAACACTTTTTTCAGTGTAGATATGCATTTCGTACATGAACTAATTGGCTGGAAATCGAGGGATTCTTAATGCAATTTGGATTTGGGAATTTGTTACTCATTCAGAAATATTTTCAATTCTTCCAGAGAGGTTAATATTGTGGATGAACTTGTATTTTTGATCCCACACTGTGTGTAACAGAATCTGATTTGTTGGAAATCAAGAAAATCACAATTGTTATCCCACTCATCTACCGGCTGGTCAAGTACTTCAAGGGCTTTCAAATGCTTATTTATAACCTCAAGTGGGTAATTTGATGATAATTGATATAACCATTAGGGTTATTCGACCCTTATCCTGCTTCAGTGGGATCAACGCTTGGCTTGAGCATGAAGTGAAAAATAATTATTTTTGAATTCATTTCGTTCAATTTCATGTTGTTTCTTCTGTGTCTCCTTCATCAAGTAATTCGATTTTTATATGTAGATCACCGAAATTACCCAAAATAAACTGTAAATTTTCAATCGATGCTTTTCAACTAAACTAAATCAGGATGCTCTTTATCTAATGTATCTAGGAGAAAAGTCCCTTTAAAACTCCCCGATTCCGTAGAAGCCCTTCGAGTGTTTCTGTCATGATTAAATGATATTTATTTACTGATATTGAGAAAATAATTTTGTTTTGCAATGTGATGCTAGGTAATTTTTAGCTGGTAATTCATTATACAAACATATTTTCCAATTATAATGAATCTGACCTGATCTGATTTTATTAGTTAATTGATAATATTGACAGATCTGTCTCAACATTTTACCACCTTTATTGCGCCATCATTGCCACGGACAGGCATGTTGTTGGTAAACAACGGCGTTTTTTCAAAATCATTTTCAATAAATAATCTCACAACTAATGAACTACCCACTAAAGGCAGTAATTATGTAAATGATATTCAAAATCATTTCGAAATCAAGATTTGGACTGGTTTTGAAAGAGTTATGTGAAATGTATGGAAACAAATCCAATGGTGATGGTTGTGTCTAGAAGTAATTATCCCAAATTCATAGATTTTTCCTGACAAAGCTTTTTGCGAGTTTTAACATTTCATAGTCTGGAAATGAGAAAATGTTAATTCATAATCTGCATGAGTGTGGAAGGACAATGATTCAATTTGCCACTCCTGACGAATCATACTTGATCAAAAATTGATGTTTTCAGGAAAGAATCAGTAATCGCAAAAAACCACTGTTTTTGAAGGGTTGTCGGGGTTTTCGCTTATAGCTCACAATCTATGCTGTTTCGATAACAACTATTCTATATAAAATTGAATAAGATTAAATTTCCCACATTTCACTTATATTCTTAATTCGTATGATATTCCAAACCACTTACAGTTTTTGTCACTTATTGAAAAACGCAAGAAATGCCATTTTGAAAGTGCGGTGTAGCCGTGATATGAACTTTATATGCCCCCAAATGAAGAGATACCTCAGAATCTCAAAGATATAATGATAAAAAAATTTATTGTGATGCATGCGCACACAGTACATGACAGTATTCCAACCGAACATGAATAGCATTATCAAAAGAACGCAGCAAATCGAATCGTTTAATTGCGCAACTTAAGAAATATTCCAAATTTTTATTGTTGGCTCGTTTTTAATTCTCAGAATAGTTACAGTGTTATTGCAAAACATTCGTTATTGAAAACCGTCTATCACAATTTTTCAAATTGTGTACCTGGATTACCATATAATAGTCGAAACGAATTACAGAAATGGTGATTATCAATTGTCTCGACAAATGTTCAATTCGCTCTATATAATGGGCTACCATTGTCTTCACCTCATTTTATTTGTCAATCTCATTTGAGATAGTAGCACAGATAAAGTTATCTGTGACAGTAGTGACTTGTGTGTTGACTATAAAATTTTATTGTTGTTATGTGTAATTCTTTCGCTATTGTAATATTTAGCGTATATACTTTCTCATTACAATAATTTCTCATATCTTGTGGAAGGTCCATTAAACTATGGGGGTGAATTATTTTGTTGAGACGAGTTAAAAACGAGGGGATGGAAAAGTAGTTTTGTTGAAAAGGTGAACTGAAGTTGAGGATCATTTGAAATGTATAAAACCGGATACTAATGTAAAATTGATTGCTGCTTTTATTGAGAAAAGTAGGAATATTGCTAAGGCACTTGAATTACGTTTGAAAGTCTCTCACTTCTTCAAATCTCACTATTTATTGTGCGGTGAGGAAGGGCCATCAGTTGAAAAAGCTGGTATGTAAAGCAATCCCTTCAACTCTGTGAGAAAATTGGATGCAAAAGAGGTCATATTGAGGCTGGCGAGAGAGAAAAATGATGACCACGGATATGCCATTATTTGTCGTACTTATAGATTCAGTACTTGATTTGCCAGCTGCAGATCCGCAATCATTTCACTTTCATGAAATCTGTTCTTGAACCTAAATCAAACCTCCAAACAAGTTGTGGTAGACCCAGAGATGATGTGGAAGGAGCATTGCACTAGTTGTATATTATGCTAGACATAACCTTAAAAACCAATAAACTATAATATCATTATATACCTATATGTATAACGAGGAAGCAAATTAAAAAAATATATACCTATGGATTTGATTTTTTCCAGTCTCTTCCTATGAGGCACAATGTTATGTCTGTTACGAGTATGGAAGGTGTGCACATTGGGGCCCGCACAGACGATGAGATCGGTATCGCCACATGTCGCGCCACAAGTTGCGATACAAATATAAGAGATTTGTATCAACGTCTCCATACACGATCAGATGGATTCGTGAAGCATCAGTAGATTGCAAACGTATGAATGGAAGGAACGTTTCGACGATGTCGTTACCCAAACCCGTGGTTTGAGTAGGTGCTGACATAATCTTTTGAGAGAAAAAAAATCTCACCGTTTCTCGACAGCGATACAGAAGACGATACAAAGTGATACTGAGAGCGTTTCTGAGTGAGTACAACTCACTTGAGCACTGAAATGTAAAGATGTTCGTATGTATTTCTATCAATGTAATGAAATAGCTGATTTGTTTGGATAAAATAAATAAATGAATGAATAATTAAATAAATTTAGTTTGAAGAAAATCAGCCATGTCAAGATACTAATGTTCATCACATAACTAAACTTTCAATCAATATTCTCCATTTCTCATTATTGGCTCTATACAGAAACACTTTTCAATGTTATTCAAGAAACATTGTGGATGCCAACGATGCAGTGCGAAGAAGAAAATCATCCGGAAGAGGAAATAATGGAGCGACAAGATAAGTGTTAAGTAGTTATGGAAAAGATATTCACGCAATAAATTCCAAGTTTCGAGCTTGACGGAGAATGGTAGAGTAGAAAGTGCAAATATGAAATGCTGGTATTACGGAACATCAGTCTTTTTCGTAAACGAATTAGAGGCATCTGGCGAAAAGCACGAAAACGTACAGAAAAGATCAGAGCATGGTAAGCAGAACCATCGAACCGTAATTCTGACGAATGTGAAATTGTGAAATACGTCATTCAAATTCTTTGAGTGGTCTGTAAATAGTTACATCTTTTTTTTTTATCTGGCATGATTTGGTTCAGTGTTCTATAAATGGAACAATTCCTCCATCGCATTAACTAGATGAAATATTTTATTATCATAATTTTCAAACTATGACATTCCGGTCTTCAAAGATTATAGCTTCGTATACCTCTCTACATATCGATAACAGTTTCTCTATTAGCTTTTTTGAATTACAGGAACAATGAACACTTGGATTTTTCCTTTGGCAGTGGGTGTGCATATCATATCCATGAGTAAACCTATTTTCACATTCGGACTAAAGGGATTGAAGAATGTGGGAAATTACGTTTTTATTGATAATAATGATAATAAACGCTTTCATTGATAGAAAGAACAGTGTACAGACATATTAAAAGTAAACATACTGGTACCTAATACTATCAAAAGGAAGAGTTAGCGTTTGCCCATGTGGGAGATGGGTAATTACTTTCTTACACTTTCTTACACTTGATAGCATGATTCACGGTCTTTAGAATTCCAAAGTTCTGTCCAAATTTTTCAAGAATACTAATAATTAATAAAAATATGTCGGGGCGTGGCGCAGTGGCTAGACTCTGAGTCGAAAGGTCCGGAGTTCGAACCCTGGATGGGCTGGGATTTTTTAATTTAATTTAACCCATTAAATTATTAAAATCTCGTGGCTACAGTAGGGTGAGTCCTGCACGATTCAATGTTGCGTTCCAATTAACAGTGCTGCTCCTAAAGTGGCGCATGGAGTTAGTAACAAGGCCTATAAAGAACTCATGGCTAATGACCATAGCAGTCGATGCCAAAACACCAAAAAAAATTAATAATAATAGATCTTTATTTTCTGACAAATAAATGAATTAGGAACAATAAATCATTCATAAATGAAAAAATGCCGAATATGAGGTGATCGATGTACTATATGAAAAGTACACAGCACACAAACCTCTGTTATTATTCTTGAGCAGAGAAAAATGAAAGAAAACTTCAACTTAAAAACTACCATTCAGAAAAATAAAGTCATGACCAATCAATTATAAATTTGCAAAAAATCCTAGAATATTTTTTATGTACCACTTACGCATTCCCCACAAATATTCTCATATTATCTCTCAGAAGAGTTCTTTGACTTTTAGAGTCCAAATCTATTACGGTTGTTTTATCTGCATTCACATTCAGACAATGACATTTAGATTTGCCAACCAGTGTAGGAATGTCACTGTTGTTGGTATCAAGTGCATTATCTAAATTTTAGGATAAAATGTGTGATGCATCTGGGTCTCCTCCACATAATAGTTTATTCTCGAGGGGGAAACCGCTGGGGAATTTTGGTGTACATGCCTTGGGTATTAGTGGCATTAGTTGCGAATTAGTCGGGAATAAGAGGTATTAATTGAAATTTTTTGGGTATTAGTGGGCATTACTTGAGAATTAGAGGTATTAGTTGGGCATTAGTGGCATTACTTGGGTATTACTCGGGAATTAGTTGGGAATTAGAGGTATTACTCGTGTATTACAGAATTAGAGAACATTGGTGGAAATCATAATGATGAAGAATAAAAACGTATAAGCTTTTTTTAAGCTCTTGAACATAGTACTTAGGATAAAACCTAAGATTAGGACAGGATTAAGAGAAAAAAAATATTATATATCAAAATGTATGTTTTCTTGATCATTTAATTTTGGATCATTCAATTCCGGCATGAACTTTATTTAGGTAGATCTTGAATTTTGAGAAATACCTGGATAGATATACCTTGACCAATAAAATCTTTCTCCTTCAGTGTTTTGAATATACTCAGGGTACCATTAAACATTACAACGGTACCCCAACCCATAACGTTCTGAACTTTATCTGCTCTCACAGCATATTAATTTGTTTCAATTTCGTTGGTATATTCCCGCAGATGGGACATCCTGTATAACAAAATATGAAAAAAATCATTGAAAAAGTACTTATACAGATCATCTCACGATGCTACGAACATAGGAGACAATATGACCAATTGACTATTGTCCAACTCCATTCCTAATGAATAACGAGAAGTAGGTATGAAATAAAGAAATAGTTGAGTTTTCAGTTTCGCTATTCACGATGACAATAACTGTCATCGTGACATCCTAACAATAATTATTATCTAAGATACGTTTAGGTACCTAGTTCATTTGGAGACGTAATAAAAATTGTTGAACATGGTTTATGAAATTGTTGAGAAAGTGCAAATTGTCAAATAGTATTTTCAAGGACGTACAGTGCGTCAGATTAAAGTATTAAAGTCTGATCGCCGGACAATTATCAATTGCTCTGATTCTACCTATGTTCCGTGCCCTGTGAGATGATCTGTATATTAACGTCAACTGAACATTTGAGAATAATATAATCAATTTCGATATAAGGGTTCCGTGTTCCTTCAACAAGGATTTCAACGAGGTTTTCAACTTTGAATAGCATATATATATATAGCATATATAGCATTTTGGGAAATACATTTTTTTATGTTCAGATTATCAACGATTTTTATTCTCTCAGAATTATTTTTCCAACATCTGAAAGTGAGCTGACAGCTTTATGAACAAAGGCAATGTTGTGTATCTGAAATTTTGTTTCGAATATATCTGATTTGTTTTTTGTTATTTTTCTGAGTTCTTATATATTTTCCGAGCCAATTTGTTCATTAAATAAAAATAAAAATCGTTTCTAAATAAGAAATCCTAATACAAAAATATATTGCATAAAGTATTTTCAGAATTAAAATAGATATATGAAATGAGTATTGTTTCAGTGAGATTAAAATAGCATTAATCCAAGCGCTGTAGCTAAAATGTTACTACAACCTTACAATGAATCCAATATCAATGCTTTTTGGTACATGGGCAGTTTTTGAAGAGTACTTTAATGTTTAATGACACAAATTGTTCTGCCTCGAGCATGGAAAGTGGGGAACATTCCCGGGAAAATTCAGAAAATCAATAACTTGGAAGGGGTTGGAAATGTCGATATAATGTATGGGAACAAAGTTGTAGAACGTAAAAATCTCCATAAAAAAGTAGTCGCATGTTTTTCCGTAAATTGCCTCCTTTGGAAGATAATGAGCAATAACTGATATTTTCATATTTCCGCGTGAACAACTCGGGATATCTTAAGATTTACCCCGACGCTCGACTAAAATCTCTGTATCGTCTTTGTTTTTGGTCGATATTTCGTAAACTAAACGATATTTCAAATGAAAATCCTTCAGGAATTATCATATATAGCTGGCGAAGGTGAAATAATGATCTTTGATAAATAAACAATGTAATTTTAGATTCCTTTGTCGAATTAGCTCGACAAGCTGAATTTGCACAAAGATTCAGTAGGTCAAATTTGAGCAAGGCAAATATAACATTCATTCCCAATTTATATTGGGCCTAAATAAATCAAGGTTTTCTGTACCCGCTGTTTTTTATTTCGTAAAATTTCCGAGAAATAGAATGAATGATGAATGAAAACTTTGTGATCAGAGGTTTCAAGGTACATATTCTTAATGTACAGGGCCTTGGCAATAAAATGACCAGTACGCTTTTGCAGACATCTCCACTTTGATATTTTTACGTCGATTGTAAAATGAAAAATGAGCTTACTCAAAAACAACGGGTACAGAAAAATTTGATTCAGTTAGTCTCAATATAAATTGGGAATGAATGTTATATCTGATTTGTTCAAATTTGACCAACTGAATCTTTGAGCAAACTCAGCTTGTCGAGCTAATTCGATAGGAAAACGTAACAAAAATTGGTAAAATTACATTGTTAATTATTTCACCTTCGAATATCAAATACAACTACTTCTACCGACAGCCGCCAGCTGCATATAAGTGATGAAATATTTTTCTTCAAAACACCGTTTAGTTGATGAATTTTTGACCAAAAACAAGGGAGATACAGATATTTTAGTCAAGCGTCGGTGTGAATCTTATATCCCGAGTTGTTCGCGCGGAAATCTGAAAATATCAGTTATATCTCGCATTATCTCTCAAAGGAAGAAATTTTCGAAAAAACATGAGATTACCTTTTTTATGGAGATTTTTACGTTCTACAAAGTTGTTCTTTTATATCATATCAACATTTCCAACCTCTTCAAAGTTTTTGATTTTCCGAGCTTTCCCGGGAGATTTACCCATTTTCCTTAGGTGCTCGCGTGCAGAACATTTTTTTTTTTAAAGTACTCCTCAAAAACTGACTGTGTGCAAAAAATCATTTCTATTGGATTTAGTGTCAGGTTAAAACCCCTGGATCTTGTAATACATTATAATGGAATGAAATAATGTAATTCCGAACGGCTAACAGAATCAACTGATGGTTTATGGAAAAAAACCTCAGAAATATAGTGAAACTATATAAAAATTAGTAAGGAATTGTTAGGCAATACTAGGTATTACTCAGGAATTAGAGGTATTACTGGTGCATTAGAGGCATTACTCGGGTATTAGAGGAATTAGTTGGGCATTAGTGGCATTACTTGGGTATTACTCGGGAATTAGTTGGGCATTAGAGGAATTAGTTAGGATTTTTGGGAATTAGTGTACACAATTTCCTCAGCGGTTTCCCCCTCGTTTATTCTACAGTAGCTGAACACAACATCGACCATATAAACGGCAAATAGTAAAGGACCAAACATTGATGACTGAGGTCTGAGGAATATCCGTAGATATCTGGAGAGGTTGTGATATTTCCTCATCTATTCTGCCAATTTTACATCTATTAAATAAGTAACTCTTGAGGTAATTGATAACTTCGGAAGGTAAACCTATGTATTCAAGTTTTATAATATAATATAATATAATATAATATAATATAATATAATATAATATAATATAATATAATATAATATAATATAATATAATATAATATAATATAATATAATATAATATAATATAATATAATATAATATAATATAATATAATATAATATAATATAATATAATATAATATAATATAATATAATATAATATAATATAATATAATATAATATAATATAATATAATATAATATAATATAATATAAGATCATTTACAATCAATCAATAATAACAACATTAATACAAGAACAGTTAATATACTGGTTAGGCTGTAAATGAACAATAATCACAGAAGCGATATGGTAATCACTTGTATGTGATATAGAAGACACGAATAAATGCTGCTTACTAATACTAATACTAGGGCATATGGTTAAATACTATTTCCTATTTTTCAAATCAAGTTTAGCTTAAGCACGTACAATGGATGATTATTAATCAAGGGTACATCATGAGCAGGTTAGTGTAAAAATAATATTAATAAACCAAATTGGTGAATATAATATAAAAGGCTGATACAAAAGTACTACCAAACTTATATTATATATATATATATATATATATATATATATATATATATATATACACATAAATTACACTCTCTCACACACGCATACACCCTTACATGCTTACAAGTAATTTGAACAGGCGATAGATCTTCTGCGACGCAGTGTGCTAGGGCGTAATCGACTGGCACTTTGAAAAGGTCCCGTGGCTCCTCTCGAGTTACCCCGTGTGACACTTTCTGTCCATTTGAGTATAAGGACATGAATTTCTGGAACGTCATCGCATCCTCTGGTGGTCTGAGGGTGCGGACTTGGTCATGGTTTCCAGCGTAAGGAGCCAACCTGTTGAAATGCACGACCCTGGGTTTACCTCTGGGTGGTTTATAGATTCGGTAAAGCAGGTCATTTATCCTCTTGACGATCTTGTACGGACCTTCCCATGAATTCCGTAATTTCGGTGACAGGCCCCGGCGACGCATCGGGTTGTACAGCCAAACTAGGTCACCAACCTGAAATCCTCCAGCATCGGCATTGATGTCATAAGTCGCTTTCATTGGGTCGCTGGCACTCTGGATGTTCAAACGGACTCGTTCGTGGATGTCCTCCATTCGCTGCCGGACTTTAGGTCACAGGGAAGTCGCAGCTATCGGCCCATAATGATACTTGCAGGGGTTTGGCTGGTCGACTCGTGTATTGCGGAACAGTAGGCCATCAGGAACAAATGGAGATACTGGTCCCAGTCTTTTTGATGGTCAGAGACTACCTTGGACAAGGGGCGATTGATAGTCCTGTTCATCCTCTCAACCATTCCATCGGACTGTGGATGTAGAGCTGTGGTTCTCGTCTTTCGGATGTTCAGCATCTGGCACATTTCTTGGAACAAATTGGATTCAAAATTTCTGCCTTGGTCCGAGTGCAGCTCCAAGGGAACGCCGAATCGACATATCCACTCTTTCACCAAGACGTCCGCGACAGTGATGACTTCCTGGTTGGGTAGGGCATAGGCTTCGGCCCACTTGCTGAAATAGTCCATTGCCACAAGGATGTATTTATTTCCGTTATCTGATACGGGGAACGGGCCGGCGATGTCAATGGCGATTCTTTCGAATGGACTACTTACGTTATACTGACGCATCGGGGCCTTGGGTCGTGTCCGAGGTCCATTGCTGGCAGCGCAAACAGCACACTTTCTGCACCAGTCATTGACATCAACTTGACAATTGACCCAGTAAAACCGTTGCCTCACTTTCTGCAGGGTCTTCGTCACACCCAGATGTCCTCCAGCAACTCCATCATGGATCTCTCGGAGTACTTCCTGCCTTCTGTTCTTGGGCACCATTATCTGACGTCTGTCTTCCCCACCATCTTTGGACTCCAATACACGTTTCAGGACCCCATTGTCCAGGGTAAGGAAATTCCATTGGGCCCAGTAGGATTTGACTGCTGGGGAATATCTTGCGATTTCCTGCCATGTCGGTCTTTGATTACTCTTTTTCCAGCCTACGACTAAACCAAGATCTGGATCGCTTTCTTGGTCTTTCTGGACCTCGTTGTCATTCCAGTTGTTGTCAACTGCCGTGGTTCTACAAATCGCTGCTTCCTTCTCTTCTGCTCGTCGGCAGTGTGAGCAGTCGTCTGGGCATGGTCAACTTGACAGAGCATCTGCGTTCTTGTGGCCACTCCCTGCTCGATGTTCGATCTCGAAGTCGAATTCTTGGAGTCTTTCGATCCAACGTGCTACTTGGCCCTCGGGGTTTTTGAACTGTAGAAGCCATTTAAGGGCTGCGTGGTCGGTTCTTAACAGAAATCTTCTCCCGTACACGTATTTATAAAAGTGTTCTACTCGCTTGACAACAGCCTACAGTTCTCGTCTGGTGACACAGTAGTTACGCTCCGGTTTACTGAGAGTTTTACTGAAGTAGCCGACGACCTTCTCTTGGCCATCCTGGATCTGGGACAAGACAGCTCCAAGTCCCACGTTGCTGGCATCCGTGTCCAAAATGAATTTTCCACTCGGAAGGGGATAACTTAGAATCGGTGCATTGATCAATGCTCCCTTCAGCGTCCTGAACGAGTCTTGACATTCTTCGGACCATTGGAACTTTGTTTGACCTTCCGTGAGCCTGGTCAGTGGTTTAGCGATGTTGGCAAACCCCAGCACATATCGGCGATAGTATGTGCACAAACCAAGGAAACTACGTAGTTGGTGTATATCTTTCGGGATAGGCCACTCCTTCACTGCTTTAATCTTCTCGTCATCCACTGCTACTCCGCGCCCAGAGACAACATGGCCAAGGTAACGTATTTCTTTTTGGAATAGGTGGCATTTCTTGGGGCTCAGCTTCAATCCAGAGTTTCTCAGTCGCAGGAATACCTCCTCCAGGTTTTTAACGTTGTCTTTGAACGATTTGCCGACTACAATGATGTCATCGAGATATACCAGACACGTCCTCCATGAGAGTCCTTTCAGAACCGTCTCCATTAATCTCTAGAATGTTGCTGGAGCAATACAAAGTCCGAATGGCATGACGGTGAAATGCCACAGTCCTGAGCCGATGGTGAAGGCTGTCTTTTCTCTATCTTCTGGAGCCAGTTCTACCTGCCAGTATCCACTCTTCAGATCGAGGGTCAAGAAAATCGTGGAGCCGGCCAACGTGCCTAGGGTGTCATCTATTCTCGGAAGAGGGTAACTGTCTTCCTTCGTCACGTTGTTCAGTTGACGATAGTCTACGCAAAAGCGTGTTGATCCATCTTTCTTCTTCACCAGAACGACTGGAGAGGACCATGGACTGTCAGACGGTTCAATAACTCCATCTTTCTCCATATCACTGACTATTTTGTCAGCCTCTTCCTTCTTGGCAAGAGGAAGTCTTCTAGCTGATTGTCGGATTGATCGAGCATCCCCAGTATCAATTTTATGTTGGACTACATTCGTTCGACCCCCTTTTCCTTGTCCGGTATCGAAGATGTCTTGGTACTTCTTGACTAATTCTCTCAATCTGGGCTGTTGGGCTGGTTTAATGCCCTTGGAAGAGAGGGTAACTAATTTTTCCAGTTCCGCTGTCAGGTTGTTCTCTTGACTAACAGTACCGTGTACACTCCTGATCACAGAGGAAATTGACGAGCAGTGCCCCAAAACAGTTCCTTTCTTCAAAGTCACTGGGTAATAATTGACATTCATTACCCTTACTTGCACAATTTTATCAGCACGCAACAAAGTCTTGCCTAGTGCAATCCCTCGTCCAATTTTCTCATCATGAAGCTTGGGCTCGAACATAACCACGCTTCCATTGCTCGCACCTCCATCCAAGCGAGCCTCCAGTATGGTCTCAGCCCTCTCGGGTACACTCACATCTTCAGCCAGCAGAACACGAATAATCTCTTCACTTCTTCCATGTAGCACCAGCTCTTCTCCGTTCACACGTAGGACGCCCTCTTTGAAGTTCAATTCGAACCCTCTGGAATTCATGACGTCCATTCCAATAATTGCGTCGTCCTCAATGTCCGCTACTAATGCCCGATGTTTCACTTTTGTGCTGCCTAGAATCAGTTCTATCGGTAGCTCACCATGTACAGTGGCCGGCTCTCCTGTTGCTGTGCGTAGCTTCCAGGATGATGGTTCCATTCTCTCTGGTGTTTTAATAAAAGCAGGTCCAAGGATTGTCCTAGTAGCACCAGTATCCAGCAGCATTGCGCAAGGCTTGTTGTTGATGAAACCGTCTACGAAGGCTCCTTTGTTCTGTCGTTGGAGGACAGCAACATATGCGTTGTTCACTGGGGCTTTCTGAGTATAGGCCGACGATTGCCCCTTCTCAACAACCTTCGTTGGTCGCGACCTCTTGAGGGTTGAACATTGACTACGCACGTGTCCAAGTTTCCTACAGTTCCGGCATCTCACTAGTCTTCTCTCAGGCCTTTCTTATGGCAGCTTCCAGGTTATTAGGTTCCTGTGGGTCTTCCTCAACAGTCTGGACTTTACTTTGGCTTCTGCAGGATTGTTTCGCCGCCTCAAATTCCAAAGCGCGTGCCAGTGCATCCACAAGATGTGTTGGACGAGCTTGTCTGGTTTCCTGGTCACAAAGTCCATCTAAGAAGGCCTGAACTGCTAGTCGCTCCATTACCTTTTCCGGTGTAGCTGGGTATGCAAGGCGAACCAAGCGTGCAATGTCTGCTTCAAACTCCTGTAGGGACTCGCTTGATTTCTGGCAGCGGGTTTTGAGCTGTGAGTGGTATACATGTTCTAGATGGGTCTGTCCATACCGTAATTCGAGATGTTTAATCAGCTGCTCATAGTTCTCTTGTTCTTGTGCCGTGAGGGTTTGTAAAATATTCGTTGCTTCTCCACGCAAGGCCAGTCTCTTTCTCCTGCATTCCATCCATTTGCTTTTGCTGCAGCTTCAAATTGTCGGCGATAATTTGCCCATGGTGTTTTTCCATCAAACTGAGGTGGTTTCATAGAGAGTTTTTCTGTTTCCGGACTGATTTTTACACCTTTCAAACCTTTTTGAACATCATCTAAGTTCAAACTCAGTTCCAGCATTGAATTTTCATTGACCGATTCTGTGGTGTGAGTAGTGTCATTCTGGTTATCCAACTTACTGATTTTCTCCTTCAATTTGTTGATTTCTTCCTCGATTCCGCCTCTGATTTCATCGCTGATTGTTTCCCTCAACTTTCCCATCTCTTCCTCGATTTCATCCTTGATTTTCCTTATCTCTGTCTCGACAGTCCCCATTCTTTCTTCTAATCGGTTTGCTACGCCACAAAGTTCTTCTTTCATGTTCTTCGAGTTTTCTAGAAGCTCTTCCCTCAAACCCTTCGAATTTTCTAGAATCTCTTCTCTCAGACTATTGGAATTTTATAGCAGCTTTTCTTCCAGATTTTTCGAATTTTCTTGAAATTCCTCCTTCAGAGTATTCGAATTTTCCAGTAGCTTTTCTTCCGGATTTTTTGAATTTTCTAGAAGTTTTTCTTGAAGTTTTTCTTCCAAATTCCTCGAACTTCCTTGAAATTCTACTTTCAGGCTATTCGAATTTTCGAGAAGTTTCTCCTGAATTTTGTCTTCCATTCCGTCGAGTTTACTCATTATGGAACTCATATCTATTCCAGAAACTTCGAATAGAAATGTTTCTGGGTCCTTGCCCTCCTGAACTAATCCCTCGGCAAGTCTTGTTTGAAGCACGGCCTTTTTACCACTTGTGTCAAGTTCCCTCTCCTCCAGTTCTTGCTTCAATTCCGCAACCTTCAATTCAACCAGGCGAACTTTCCTCGAACACATTTTGTCTTAGTCTATGTCTCACATTCTATTTCACGGGTCACCAGTCTATTATTATTATTATTGTCTATCTCACACAGTCTATTTCCCGGACACTAGTCTATTACTATTATTTTTGTCTATTTCACACAGTCTATTCCATGGCCACCAGTCTATTATTATTATTATTGTCTATTTCACACGCGAAAATGATTATTCGAAATACACAAACTTTCTACTTACACGAACACTCTTTATTTAAACATCGCACTTCTAACACCACTGTAATATATTTATAGTCCAATTAACTCTAAAATAATTTATTTATCGAAATACAATGATACAATAACACAATACTGTAATTTACATAACAATCACGGAACTAGGTATTTATTTTCGACTTTCACTTCACTGACTGACTGCCTGTCCGCTGCGTAGTTCTTTTTATATCCGATTCATCTTCCTAGAAATTTCGAGTAATTCTCGAATCGTCCAGATTCTTTTCGGTGCTAGCGCAACGACAGTTATTCGAGGTCATTCGCTGATTACGTGATTGATCAGGTCCGGCATCGCCCGCAGCTTCGCCACATTATATACCAGAAATTGTAGTTTTTTAATCAGATGGTTTACATGATTTTCCCACTTCAAATTGATGTTCAAGATTAATCCCAAGTATTTCATTTTTGGTATCGATTTGATGGATATTTCGTTATTGATATCCAAGTGAGTGAAAATTGGTTAGGTCGATATATTAGTAAAAATGGGCAGATAAAAAGTTTTAGTTTCATTAATGGTTAGAAGCCTTGTTCCTAGCCATGCATAAATTGATTCAAGGTTTTTTTCAACCTTTTTCTTGAGAGATTGCCAGTCGTTACTCGTGTAGAAATATGCTGTGTCATCTGCATATTCTATTATTTTACCACAACTCCGTATTGAAAAAAGTCCATTAACATAAATATTAGAAAGAACAGGGCCTAATACCGTTCTCTGAGGTACACCGTATTCTATAGTTTGTTCTTCACTGATCGAATTTCCAATCTTAATAGACTGGGTTCTAATTGAGAGATAGCTTGTGAATAAGTCTGAGGCAGTTCCTCTAATTCCTATGGTTTCTAATGTTTCTAACAGTCCATGGCTAACCGTATCGAAAGCTTTCGACAAGTCTATAAACACAATGAGAGACGGTCTATTAATGTCTAAAGATGAATACACTTCGGCAGTGAGTTTGATTATTGCATCTTGTGTAGAGATGCCTTTCTGACAATGAAAGTTGACAATGTGTTGATTATCACCGTTTTTATGAATGGGAAATACTACAGATATTTTTAATACTGTTGGAAGATGACCTTGGTGCATGCATTTGTTGAATAGGTCGGCAAGTGGTTCACAAATTGGACTGCATATCTCTTTCACCGTCTTGGTTGTAATGTTATCAAATCCAGGTGATTTATTTTTCAGAGACATGATGATATTTTCCACTTCTTCATGATCTGTATCTTCCAGAAACATAGAGTTCGTGATTCTTTGTGAGGTAAAAATTTCTGGATTGAGAGGTACAGGGCATTTTTCGTCCATTTTTTGCCAATGTTAGTGTTTATTCATTGCATCGGCTATCGCTTGTGTATCTTCGATATAAGTACCGTCCGTATTCGTTATTTTTTAATTGACTTCAGATATGTATTTATAGTCTTCTTTCAATTTATCATTCTGTGAATCATTAAGGAGATTTTGATGCATTTTATCGAAAGAGGTGTTCAATAGTATAGAAAGCTTCAGAATAATGTAATGAAACTTATATTGTGACTTATCGAAATCCCAAAATATCGTCCACGTTAGACAGCAGAGTATAGTTTCACAACTATGGTGTTGGAAATCCAGATTAAAACCCAGGAAGAATATTGAGCTGAGATACATACTAACGTAGTATACTTCGAAAGTGTAAGTAGGGTACTCAAGGGGGGAAAGTCTTTTAAGTCACAAATCGAATTTTTTTTGGTACCGGTTGAATAAAGGCATACTTCCAGTCCTTCAGAAAAATATTAAACAGTATACACAAAACAATATGTGTTATAATGGGCAGAATATACCTACCGACCACACATATATAAGTACTAGCTTCAGATCCATCTGATCCTTGTACATTAGATTTCAAATTTTAAATAGCCTTCTGAATGCAATTTCCGAAAACTGCTTAGAAAATGAATTTTATTCTCTAAAATGTTTTCACGTTAAAAATCCTTTGTCAATGGAGGACTTCGGAATCCCGTTTATGAAAAATTCATAGATTGCATTCACATCCTTCAAATTTTCTGGCAATGACTATTTTCTGCAAATGTCTAGGTTATCCAAATTTTTTCCACATCTTATCAGCGCCTTGTGTTCGCAAAATATATTGATAATAAGCTATATTTTCATTGCAGCATGCTAGTGTAGTAAAATTCCTGAGCAATTCATAGTAATGTCATTGCACTTTCGTTCTGTTCCATTTCTTCTGAGCTTTATCCCTTTACGGCATCAGTAACCTTATAATTGTTTGTTATCCAAGGAGCAGAGTGCTTCTATATTTCATTTCGCCCCACAGTTACATGTGCATTGAACAAAGAAACTATCAACTTCAATTTTATTGATATTCAGTATATCCAAAAAATCTTTATGTCTTAGATCATCTTGAAATTCTTCATCATTGAATGACCTTTATATCTGTACACATGCGTATGTAGTTGTGAAGTGATCTTTAATTCCACATAAATAATCTCATGATCTGATATATTATGATCCGCGGAAACAACATCTGTATTTTCCACAATGTTATAGTTTGAAGTAATTATTAAGTTAATAAGAGAACGGGATGAAATAGTAATTCTCGTAGGTGCGTGCTTCAATAACTTGTGTTAAACTAAACACCTCAAGCATATTGCTCATTTTGTGGTGAACAGTGCGGTGTTTGTTTTCATCATATCAATGATGAATGAATTTTGTTTGGAGTAGTTGAACTCCACAACATCAAGGATGAAAGGAAATCTATTGAAATCTGTTTATGTTATTTATTGAAGATATTTCGTGTCCTGATTCTTCTGACAAAATGATCACAATAAGCAATAGAGCATAAAATGAGTGAGTTTTTAACAGTAGGAAACCGACTATGCCATCACATGAAAGACAGCCCGTAATTATATTCTGTTATGTTTTCTACTCGCAATTGTCATTTATTGATTTATTGATTTATTGAACACGTCCAGGTGTCGATGCTGACAAGGAGGATGACATGGGAGAAATTGGTCGGGAATTTAGGATCGATTCTATTTCAACTAAAACAGTGGCAAAATCTTCGAAGGTCAAACTTCCCGAACCTACAACAGCGTTTCAAATGATGTTTACTACTTTTTATTTTTATCAAATCACTAGAGTTTACACCCTGTGATAATAAAACTGCAGGATTATCAATGGATTTTACATGATACGAATTTTCAGTTTCAGTGAGTGACTGCATCTCACCAATTCTGTTTGCTACAAAAGTTTTGAAATTGTTTCAGACCCTTTAATCCATGCAAGTGTTATCATACTGTCTGTCCAATGAAACTGTTTATCAAATTCCATTCTAATACTGTTTATAACACTTTTACTCAATCGTGCCAGTAGAAGAGCTCCGCATAATTCCAATTTGGGAATCGATAATTGTTTAATTGGTGCAACTCTAGATTTTGCACACAACATATTGATTTAATATTTTCTATCTGTATTCAAACTTCTAACATAAACACAGGCACCATAACCTTTTTCAGATGAATCTGAGAACCCATGCATTTCCACCAAAATATAATGTTCAACAAATGCAAATCTACGAATTTGAATATGATTTATTTTATATAATTCTTTTTCGAACTGACTCCAATCCGATCTCAATCAAATCCTCTGATAATAACTGATCCCATGAATAATTCAATTTCCATAATTTTTATATGAATAATTTTGCAATAATAATCACTGGACCTAGCAACCCCAAAGGATCATAGATTTGACAGATTAATGATAATTTAGATCGTTTTGTAATATTTTTTTTTACTTCACTGAAATCTCGAATTGAGTATAATATTGAATCTTGATTTGATTTCCAAAGAACACCTAATATTTTGTTGTGTTCTTCTTCTCCTAAACGTAAAATACCTGATTCGACATCTTCATTCATTTCAATTCTATTCAACACTTCACGTTCATTACTAAGCTATTTTCTCAATTCAAAACCTGCGCTAGCTATTATTGAAGATATTTCTTTTTGATTTCCAATTATTTCAGATATCGAATCCGCCCAGTAAGGAGGTCATCCATATAAAAATCATTTTTTATTATTTCCTAGGAAACGAATCCTTATTATCTAATGGCAATTGGTGTGAACACCTCACTGCAAGCCAAGGAGCTGAAGCTGTACCATATGTTACAGTATTTAATTCAAAGCATTCCAGTTCCAGGTCTGGACTTGATCTCCAAAATATTCTTTGCATGCATCGCTGTTTCGGATCTATAAGTATTTGTATGTAAGGAAACGTCACCTGATATGATGTACCTATATTTTCGAAATCGTAATAGTATTGGAAAAATTTCATTCTGAATTATGGGGCCTTTAAATTGTGCATCGTTCAATGATATCCCACTAGAAGATTTAGCGGAACCATCGACGACAACCCTGTATTTACTAGTAATACTAGTTGGTTTTAAGATACTTACAGTGATGCGGTAAATAATAATTTCTAATAATCGAGTTTTTTTTTTTAGAGATTTCGTCTATTTTTGACATATGACCTAATTCGCGGTATTCAAACATAAAATCAGAATATCCATTTTTCATTTCGCTTTCTCTATTCAATTTTTTCTCTATATGAAAAAATATATTTTTTGCAATTTCTTCAGAATCCCCAATATCTTTCAGTGATGAGTTGAATGGAATACTGACAATGAATAGACCTGTTTGATCTCTAGGTGTCGTTGTTTGAAAATATTGTTCACAAAATTTTTCAGACCCTTGAAGCATTTTTAATTTATCAAATTCTACTTCCACCTCCTCAACTTTCCAAAACTTATTGATTTGTTGATCGATATTCCCTTTGTTGGTGCTGAGAAAACTGAGAGATTCATTGCTAGGAGTTTTCATATGAAGATTTTCAGCCACTACCCAACCAAAAACTGGTTTTTGTAATATTGGCAAGCCATCTGCTAATCTGATTTGTCCCACACGTAATAGAGAACAGAATACACTAGCGCCCAGTAAAATGTCAATTTCTCCCGATTCATTAAAATTGGGATCTGCTAATTTCAGATGATTTGGTATTTTCCACTTGTTTGTCGTTACACCTGCGATCAAGAGTTGCAAATCCTTACACTTATTTTTCAACGTACTGATGAGAGCCTTGAGCTCGAAACACGTGTCTACGGTTGCATTTTCACAGAGGGCTCAGTACATTAAATCTTTCCTTCCCATCTATCTATATTTACTTTGATACAAGGAGCAACACTGTACTGTTGAAAATATCATCAGAAAAATATTCCTTCGAGTCCATCACCTATTTCCAGAGTGATACTAGTTCAAGTTCTCTCGTATCTTCTGACAAAACACCACACGTGAATCACCTTGTATTTCAATCAACAAAATAAATAAACTTCTTCACTCATAATCTCGGTTATGATGGTGAACCGTTAATTGGATAAAAATATACACAATGCTTTGTTTTCAATAAAAACCAATCATTCTGTTCAAATTTATTTTTGACTTCTGGCGGGAGTTGATAATTTGCCAAACGACTTTTCGTTTGATAGCAACTGCACAGGACTAATGAAAACAATCTTTTAAAATATTCATTTGAATGAAATTGAAGTGGAAGGAATACCTGAAAAATAACGTAAAGTGAGTTTGAACTAGATCAATACACGTCTGTTTTCTCTTGTAATTTTAAGCACGCAATAGTGAACAACATTTTAGGTTTCCAAAGCATATGACAGACACTATTAGACCAGTGCAGATAAATTTTTGTGAAGAAAAAATTTAATTCACTTTTTCTTTTTTCTTTTGGCATTGACTGCTATGGTCATTAGCCACGTTTTCTGACTAGGCCTTGCTACTAACTCCATGCGCAACCTTAGGAGCAGCACTGTTAATTGGAATGCAACAGTGAATCGTGCAGGACTCACCCCAGTCCATCCACGAGATTTGAATAATTTAATCGGTCAAATTAAATTAAAAAATCCCAGCCGCAACTGGGGCTCGAACTCCAGAACTTTCGACCCAGAGTCGTACGCTCTAACCACTGCGCCACGCCCCAATATAGATATTTTTATTATGAGCAACTTTGCTCTTCAATTGATTTTCGTTGCTAATTGCAAAAAAAACGTGAAATACCATTTTCAACCTCTAAAAGTTCACCCCGCCCCACCCTTTACCATCTTCATCTTGTCGACTCCAAACTATATTTCCCTCCATTCGAACAGTACTTTGATCCTCTTCCAGTAGGTCTAATCAGCACTGATGTGTACCTAACAAAAACGAAACAGGTATTACAAAATTCGAATCTAGATTAGATCGACGACGTCTAGACCATCTTCAGGATTAGCTCTAGAAGGCCTGTCTAACATTGTAAAAATGAAGGCACTATAGCCAAAAAACTCATTGCACTACACCTGGGTTATACCCTTGTTTAACTAACTACTCATCACAGTTTTGTTGTCGACTTGGTTTGTAGCATAATAGCCGTGTTATTTTCTTAATCAGCATGTCTTCCGCTGAATTGTTATGGTCTGAGGGCAAATTCACGTGCATGGGTTTTCTCGTTTCTCAGCAACAGGAACCAATGTGTCTCATTGAAATTTGATCAGGGTGATGGGTTTCGTTTTCCACATCAGAAATGAAACTTGTCTGGGCGGGTGTGCCTTAGGGATTTATCTTGGGGCCAGTTTTATTTCTCTAATACATTAATAACATTGATCGAGAAGTAGCATACTCATTATTTACTGCATATGCAGACAATATTAGTATATCGACCTCGGATAAGCAAACTTACATTTTAACAAATAAATGTTCGGATATCTTAAATTTTCTGACTACTTCAACAGACAAGATCTATTAGCTGATACTAAAAATCCTCGAATTGTCAACAACAGCAAGAGTCATCTAGAGAAGGAAGAATAATAATAAACATTGATGACCAATGTGCCAATAAACTTGCTGAGAATCATGTTACATCTGATCGATGAAAAAATAGTGATTCGAAACTGTTCAATGTTCGTGACAAAATTGACGATCTTTCAACTGAACTTGAATATATCGAAACAGGCAATAATATTTTATTCAGCAATAAGTAGCATATCCATAATATGGAGAAACTAGAGATCATAGTTTCAGAAGATGTGTTTAGTTGATATGAGGAAACTGGAGATTTCTGTTTCAGGAGAGGCGTGAATATATCCTCGATCTCATCCTTATTTTGTAACACAATGTAGTGTTCATTGGTTGAAGTAAATTTTCTTGTCTGATGTATGACATTGAATGAAAAAGGTATTTTTTGCTGAAATTTATCAGATAGTTTGCTCCATTTTGAATCATTCCAAACAGTATCCTGTTAGATATTACGAGAAATAGCTTAATTTTTATAGTAGGTTTATTCCATTTCCAGAGGAATCATGTTTTTTTTTCAATTTTCAAAGAGGTGTGACTATTTTTTCATTTGAAAAAAACTGATAATACTAGTTTTCAGTTTAGTAATACAACCTGAGGTGTTTGTTTCTATCGGATATTCGAACCACTCATCGGACAAATTCGCAATTTAATTTAGTTCGTTTCATATTTTACTTATGATCATTCCACCTATTATCAAGCTTATACTATAAATCACTTATGTATGATGAGTGAATGATCTATAAAATCATCGAAAAGTTTTGACGAGTCTCATCCTCAGAATACAAAAAGCAGTATTTGAGTGGTTCAATATTTGCTGTGCAGTTCGTTCCTGCCCAGCGGTCAGGTTCTCTGTGTGTGATTTTACCTTCCTGTATTCAAAAATACATATTCTTGATCCTCAGTTCAATTCAAATTAGTCACAACTGGTCGCTGTTTGTTCTCCATCCAGTCATATCTCTGATAAACTTTTGTGGATAAAATCAAACGTTTCGGTGTTTCTGTGATAGTTTGTGGAGTTAACTTCCTAACTTTAGAGTGAGTATACTGATAGAGTTCAAGAGATGATCAATAAAAGCAACATGCAGAAATTACTAAACCATGTTTTGTAAAATAGTAGTTGAAGACTAACAGTTATTGGCGATTCATTTAAGAGGATTCATGAAGATGGCCTGTCTTGATATTCTAATGAAAAACACTTTGATCAAAGGGTATCAAATCAGAATTCTAAAGTTTTCTTCATTAGCTGATGAATATTCAAAGTAAGGATTTGATTTATTTTGAAACTGGTCTAAACTTGTCAGCAATAAAGTACTTGAGCCAAGTACCCAATGGGTTAGTGATCAAGTTTGTTCAACTTAAATCAGGTTTCATTTTCAGATGTTTTTTGGGGATTATGCTCTTTCGCAGAGACAAACAACAATGAAGCACTACGTGTTCTATTTGAATCAATCCCGCTCGTAAGATCAAAATTTACGAATCTTCTATTCAAATGGTAAAGATTTGGTATCGTTGAATCATCAACCACAAAATATGTGTATTGCTGTATGTAACGGTTACTCTGTAGCACTTTATTTTTCAATTATTCTATATACAGATATTCACATCTCAATTCGTATTTCAACTACAATACTATCATATTCAGCATGAAAATGGTATACAAATATTTAACTCGCCGTATGAAACCCTCCTTTCCTGCAATATTAGGACCAATAAGGGACGTATGCCTCGATAATACGCTGTTCCCAGCTTTCGAGCCGGTAATACCACTTTGACATTGCAACCACGTATCCAAACAACAACGGAGAACTTAATACCATCTTGCTACTAATATAAATGTCAGTTTGACAGACTTCATGTCTATCAGGCATTTTCTACAACTATTGAAGAATTCACCACAAAGGAACTTTTTTCACTTTGTTGGTTCGGGAAATTTTCTCAATAAATACTACTCGTGCTCACAATGCTAGCGATAATTCTGTCAGAAATCTTACACTCGATCAAATTCCTTTGAGGTAACACCACTCGTCCTAAAGGACTCGTGGTGTTACCAAGCAATTTGATCTCGTTGATTTCTGACAGAATTACTATCGATAGTGTTGCAAGCACTCATGGTATTAACCCCGGTAAATTCAAACTGAATGAAAATTAAACACATTTTTACACATAAATAACTGCTATGGATCAAAATGAATCAATCAATTTTTTTATTTCAAGCTATCATAGAAAAATCATATGGATATAATTTTTGAAGATTGGCGTATGCATTCATGTTATAAGGAGTTTAATGGTCAGTTCATCTATTGAAACCATTTTCACTGCTTGTCATTTACTTTTTATGTGCCATACCCATACCCATATGGTTTTCGGGGCACCCAGTTTGAAGACAATTCCGAAAACTCTCATATACTTACGAATACACTTTTCACATTACCCCATCTTTAAGTTTATTCGTGTATAAATTATTTGAAAAATTCAACACATGTATCCAAATCAGAACAATTTTCAGTTCCATGATAACGGACAATCACAACAAATCAGAATTGAATTTACATGACTGAATCACTGCCAGTTTTCGAAAAATTACTAGCTACCAGAAAATGCAAAAATTTTAATACAGTATAGTTTACAAATTACATGGAATGTATCTGTTTAGAAAACGCCTTTCACGGTATTGGCAAGTTGCTAACATTTTACTTCAACTCCAATTAAAAAATATATTCCCAAGTTAAAATCTTCATAGACAACAATAAGTTTTTGGATATTCTAGTCAAAATACCCCACTCAAAATCTTCCGCTCAAGCTGTGATGTTCACATTTAAATTGTTTACATCTTATTTGATTATTCTGTGTTCATGTGTTTCCCATATAGATTTGGAATAACCGTAAAATATTATTGAAGTTTCACGGTATATATAGACTATTTTCTGTTTTATTTTATTCCAACATTTGAGATAAATAAACGCTCTTTTCGATTGAGCAGTGATATCGTGATTTTTTGCTCAAATCATCACCTCATTCTCGGATTCAAATAATTACATTATTTCTAATTTGATATTTTCTGCTTAGATTAAATACTTCATATCCGACACAATCTGAAATATGAATAAATGAATAAAGGTAACAACACGAACATCGACATCACCTCAATATCACACGACGTGCATTTTGTCGATGAAATCAACATCATCAGGACCAACCAAAGCGAAAACCCCCGTTAGACATTCATCTCAAATTTTCGTGTTTTATCAAAATCTGCCAAGAAATCTTTATTGTAAATTCGATCCCAAGACCTTTGCCACAAAACCTTGTACACCAATTTCTACCTGTCCTACTCTCCCTCGGCTCTCAATATGTTTTTTGAACATTATAGAATTTTCCTCTCGTGAAAACCAAAACATAAAAAACTTAAAATTAATATTCATTCGATACCACTGATCAAGTGTAAGTTTTTAGCACACCTCAAAACATTTTCTCAGAAAATTCTTAGAAATACCAATTTCCTCTTATGGCCAAGTATTCAAAAAATTATTTTTTAGTTGCATTTTTACGTCAAACCAAAAATTGCATGTTGTTGCAAATGCAAATCTAATTATAAAGCTTTCTGATCACTAAAATGTGCAACCAAATTTATTCAATTACATTTTCACGATAATTTCGATGTTATTTAATCATATTAAGAGATCTTGGATCCCCATCAATAAAATTTTATTTGAAGGCAAAGAAAGGAAAAATACTGCTTTTATAGATAACTAATAATTTTATACCTGGCATAGAAGACAATGACTGTATAGAAATACCATGCTGTTTACAATTAAAAATGTACTATCTCAGAATGTTGTAACTGTTTATCCAAAACAATAATAACAGAAATTGCCAACAACCTTCTCAAAGGACATACAAAATTCTACTCAGGTGATGAATTAGAATGCTTGAGCATGAAGGAAACAAAGTGTGTCATTTTCCGTAATAAGAACGGGTAAATCAATTCAGGAGATAAACAAATACTCAAATCAGTGTTTATGATGAGATTTATGAGGAGATTCCACATAAACCTGGCAATAAACCAACTCACACGAGTAAAGTTAAACATGAAATCAACTACATGATACCGGAAAACTGAAATGATGCATGATGAAAGATTATTGAAGAATCGATGAAAAGATGAAAAAACATTTGGTGATATATACCCTTTTTTCCAGAAAATTAAATAAGGGGGCCAAATTCGCCCAAAATTCCTTCGGATTCGTATTTAGGATCCCCAAATCACTACTTCTGGAAAATAGTCGGTCCTGAAAAGTTCTAATTCATTTCACATCTCGTGGAAACGCCCCCATGTCTTCCGTCTTCTAGGTTCGATAGATTCCCTAACAATGAACTCACTGCATAAAAAAATTCATCCTACGTGATATACACTGCACGCCAGCAGCGATGAAATAATAGGTGGTCCCATCGCTGCCGGTGCGCAGTGTATATGACGTAAGATGACTCTTTTTTTGCAGTTAGTTTGCTTCTAGTGTATCTATCGATTCTGGAAATTTCATGGTTTTGCGTCGAAAATTACGGAAGATGCAGGGACGTTTCCAAGAGAATTGAAAATTTGAATTTTTCAGGAAAGAAAATTCTTCAGGAGACAAGTGTATTAGTAGTAATTCGAGGACCCTGAGCTCGAATCCGAAGAAATTTCAGGCGAATTTTGTCCCCCAATATAACTTTCCGGAAATTTCACGGTTCTACGTCAAGAATTACGGAAGATACGAGGGTGTATCTATGAAAAGGGATGCACACTTTATATCAACTCAATTCACGTAGTTAATAAGTTCACGATCCAATTTTCTTGGCGTCCTAGAACACGTCATAATTCCGTTTGCAACTGCGACAGAAAAAATAACAATATAGTTTAATTACACTTGTGAAACAATTTATCAACTATCACAAGCATTTTTGGGAGTACTCTCAGCACTGCTAAGTGAATGGAGAAGAAGGCAAGTTCGGTTTCCACTGGCATTGATAATTTTATCGGCCTCATCTGATTTTTTTTAATCGAGTCATTTTCATATGATTTTGCAACGGTGGTGGATTTCCATCCACCATGCCTCTTCAAAGAAATAATATCACCTCCTGCAACTACCAGGATGGTGGCCAATGTCCTTCTAAAGCAATGACCAGTGTGAATATTGGGATTAGAAAGTTTTAGAAAGGCTGCAATTCTTTTTCCTATACTCCCAAATTTATTAATTCCAACTTTTTGGTTGATGCACTTTCCCTATTAATAATGAAATGAAAGAAAAATAACATCCTCAGTAAATAAAGGCCGAGGTCTATGTACTATGTACAATTTCGTAAAACTGTCCTGTTATTGTAAATGTTCTAGTAACTTTGTTTTCAGTGTCTGGTATTGATATTAAGGCAGCTCCTTATCGCTGACGTCGGTTTCTTTTATTTCACATAATTCTTGACGCCGTCAAACACTTATAATTCCCATAATACATACAACCCAAAAAGGGAAATGAAGATACAAATATTGAAAAATATTACAAGAATCGAGCCTCCTGATATCCTTGACTAACCTTGAATCAACTCACCCTGCCACGACCATACATCATAAAATGTAGAAATTAACTGCTAATAAAAATTCTATCAAGTATTTGAAAATATAGAATTAGACTGTCATTGAACTTTATGTTGAACCTGATATGGCTTTACGAAAAGTGTATCATACTTTTGTCAGTATGGATATTAACTTTCCATAACTCCATATGTCCAAATCTTGATTAATACTTTCTTAATATGAACTATTTCTTCAATATATCGGCCTATTATACCATAAGGACACTTTCCGAGAAAGATGATGTATGCTGCTCATCGTGCCAATCCATAGAAGATTTGAATGCAGATTTATATTTTTTCATCTTTGATTATTCTGGTAATAAAGTTGGCCTAGCCATGTCGGTAATATTTGAATTGATTCCATCTTATTTATGATAATAAAATTGGTTAATATAATGACAGACTAGTAGCTCTTGAAAGTCGCAGGAAATGAACATTTCGATACCGCTAGCCGGTGGGAAATGAAAATCTGTATTACAACGTCGAGGAGTTTCTTAATACAAATACGCAGTTGAAATGTACATTTTTCTTTATAGTCGTAGAAAAACAATTTTTAGGTATGTGTGTTGGTGCAATCGCAGAAACTCCTTGAACTTGTGAAATATCTGACATTGGAAAAGTGTCGAGAAGAGTACTTCTAAGTAATCGATAACTGTCAGTGGTCCAGTAAAATACAGTATCACTTTATTAAATATGTTCTGCCATTGCTAATTATTGAAAAATGGAACTGGCATGGTAAAATACAATTCTTTGGTTATAACGACTTTGTTTTTCACATAATCAGTCATTATTTTTAATAAATAATTGCTGATAGATTAGGTTAGTCTGCGAAAACAAGTTGTCAGTTTGTAGAAATTCAGTCGTAGAATTCTTTACTTAAATATGTTTTGTTTCTTGTGATATTCTTCGAGTATTCGTACGCAAAACTAGTGACTGAAAAAAAAAATTACAAATCAACTATATAACTTTCTTTGAAAAATTTACTGAGAACATATTCAGTGGACCAATTACCTCGCATATAAAGCATGTATGTACATATATCATTTGAAGGTAATCAACAAACATAATACTAGGTTGAGCTATATAGGTTGAGCGCCAATACGGAGGCATCGGATTACGTAAGATATGGTTATGTATGGAGTAGCAAGAGGAGAGGGCCCAATATTCAGCCCTGGGTAACCCTCTAGATAATAGCATTGCACTACAATTGATGTCTTCTAGGACAACATACTGACACTGGTTGGAGAGACAGCTTTCGATCAACATTATGGTTTCCAAAGGAAAACAGAAATAATGTAGTTTAGCCAAAAATTCATTATTTTGCAGAGTATCTAAAGCTTTACTATAGTCTAACAAAACCAGAATCGCATTGTGTTCATTGGTTGCCTGAAATAAATCGTCCAATACCATGATTGATTCTGTAATTTTACTGTGCTCAGACCGGAATTCAGATTGGCAATCGGGAAATAGTTCATTACTGTGAAAAGACGTAGATTTTAATTCGAAATAAATATTTCAGAGATCTTGAATAGCTCAGGAAGCCTACTGATAGGTCTTCAATCTTGCAGACGTTTATGACCTGAGAATTTTGGAAACGGTTCAACAACTGTATTTCTACAATATTTCCCTTACATAAAATTTCTCATAAGAATCCAATTTTCGAAAAATAATAGAAGTTATTGCGTTGTGGAGCGATAATTGCAATGCAAAAACATCCCGTCTTCATGACACCACAAACAATACTGAAAAATAACAGATAAACAGAAAAATTACCAGATATTTTTACAATCATGCATGTTCTCTTATAAGAATTGCACTCAGTCATTTTCATATTCTGTAAAAAAACCTTCCTCCCTACGGCTCTTTCGCTGAAATATGAAACTAATTTGACCAATTTTTAGATAACACGTTTCCTTGCAAAATTATCGGTAATTTCCATGCACTTGTGCAATTATAACCGAAAACATGTTCCAAATAGGAAACAATTGAATATGTGAGCAATTAATAGCAAAGTATAGGAACAGCACAATTTTATCTATCATGAGGAGGGTTTCCATCATAACCTTAGGTATTTGATTTGATACTATCTACAACATCCAGAACGTCATGTTCAGTTCAGCAGGGGTCTAGATTATATAATTGATTTATGGATATTATGATATTTTACAAGATCATCATTTACGTGACAACCCATTGCCTTGACATAATTAATAAATACTTGCCAACGGAATTACCTAGTGTATATATAGGTTTATACGACAGATCGGATCACTTAATCCAATATTCATTATTAATAATTAATAAATTTTCCCTTCGCATCCACCAATAATCAGAAAATTTTAGAAAATCTAACGAAAAAAGTGAAGAGTGGTAAAAGCTCTATTTGGTACACCTTAAAATTTGATAATGCAACAGTAGGTATATATTAAATGGTCAATTGTTTACAGGGTGGTCAAAACTCGATGGTCTAACAGACATTTCTGGAAAACGGGACATAGGATTTTGAAAATTTGGTTTCTTGGATAATTAGTTCTGCTCTATCGATCTAAAATATTTTCAACGCTGCGGCGTTGCCACTTTCATCGAAACGTAGCAACAACTTTGATATTTTAAATAGAATACCCTGTATATTATTGCATTTTTTGCTTTGCTATTGCTTTTTGATTATTTTCATATGTTACTTCCCCATACCAATCTCCAGTGGTTTTTGAGAAAATCAATAATTTCCCTATTTTTTGTGCGAAACTAGCTTCAATTCAACGTTTATAACTGCAGTATTTGAATACGTAGAAATATGAAATTTTGGACGTAGTTCGACAATTTCCTGTGTATTAGTTATGACTAAGGCAATTCGTTCTTCATTATACAGGGTCGTTGAAAATTTGTGATTTTACCGATAGAAACAAAAGTGGTGGAAAGTGCCTTTTTTCGAAGGGAACACCCTGTATATCATCAGATATCCTGAAAGAAAATTGAATTTTCTTTCAAATGATGTATCATGTTTCTATACCTAAAGTTAGGTTTACGAAATAAAAGCAAGTTTTCTATAAAGATTGGATTATTTTGCCATATTTTGTATTGGGTAGATATGAAATGTCATGGAACATGTCATTATGAAAATTTGAAAATTAGTTCATTGATAATAAAATGTTTTCGCGTTCATTAACGTAAGTTTGATCAGAAAAGTATCAGTATCAGTTCTCTAGTTAATATAAAATATTTCCAAAAATTTTCCTCTTGAGTCTCGAAAGAGTTGCTGATATCCCTCAACTACAAATTGAATATCTGATTCCACTCTCTACGGAATAACATATTCGTGATACGATTTACCTTAAAAAATCATCATAATACCTTCTTAGCAGTTCTTCCAGGATTAGAACCATTACGTCCTTCTCGAACTTATCCATTTCTATTTAATTACTATTTAAATTTTGCAAAGGACCAGTAAAAATATTTTTTGCTAATACAGCTATTATCGTTGACAGCTACGACAGCCAAATATGTGTCGTCTCCTCAGCGATGTTTTGATAACGATATATTGTTGAATAACGATGAAGAAACAGATAGTGAATACGATTCTGTGATTTTATCACTATTTTACGGCTTTTTGCTAGGTAACAACTGCTAACAATATCATTAAAAGTTAGTGAATAGACCTGTTAAGGCAACTATACGTGTATAGCATAGTTATGTACATATACAAATATAAAAACTGTATTGCAAAACTGAAACATTCTTACTCCACCAGAAACAGAATTGAATCATTTGTACAAGTCAACAACTAAAGGAAAACCATTGGTCAAAGTTGTTTAACCTTCCTATTAGGTCGAGTTTATTATGCACTTGACGAAAACTATAAATTGTATCTAATGACTATAAACTCAGTTACAATCTTCAAAAACTACATTGAAAATATATAGAGGAAAGTTTCAATATACTGTTTATAGTGTATATATTGTAAATGATATTATGAATTATTTTAATTTTATTAAATATCTCGAGAGAGAGCTTAATGAATTAATATCATTTGTCAATATCCATTTGGAATAAATATATATTGTATGATCGAATGGAATACTTCTTATTGTTCGAAGCTATGTTTCATTTTATTACTATAAGGAAAGAACAACTAAATAGCAAATAACTTGTTATACTTTGCTACTTATCCAAATTAATATTATTATACACACTTCATTCACGAGAGTGCAAGAAGTTAGATTACACCAGGTATATAATTTTTAATCATAATATGAAAAAATACTTTATGAACAGTAGCATTTTTAGATAGTTACTGATACGACAGGTACAAATGTAGCGAAAACACAGTTTCGTTAAAATATGAATTAATTAATTATAAGTAAGTATGAATTCCACGTCAGAGGATAATCATCTCATTCAAATTGATTTTTTTCGATTTTTAGACAATGGAGGTCCAGAAAAATTCTACTCTGATCTTACTCTGATCCTAATTTCTGTAATGAATATTTCATTTTGAACTGTTTACAGAAGTACTCCTGTTATTTATACATTAAAATTTTTCTGAATGAATGAACTTCTATGAAGACTTGGTGTTATTAGGATAATTTCTTCAACCTGAATTTCAACTCAAAATATTTGAGTTCATAATAAGAAGTATATAGTTTACAAAATATCAGAATTCAGAGATCTCACTCAGTTTGCCCGTGTACTTTTTTCCATAATTTGTTGGAAAATGATTCATCAACATAATTTCTTTTGTTCCAGATGTGAATGGAGGAATCTAGAAATACAAGTTTGACTTCATTACCGCTTGTTCTGTGGATTTTAGTTCTTCACGCTGGTCGGTGACATCTCTTCAAGTTTTTTGGATTTCAGATCAAATCCGAACAGAGTAAGTAGATTATTAAGCTAAACATTTACTTGACTGTTATTGAAAGTGACATTTTGAATGGATGTCGAAAGCGTTGGAAGATAACGTTTTCAAAGTAGCGTATTTAATACATTTTTAAGTTTTAACACTATCGTTTTCATTTGAACAAAATATTAGTAAATGAGGTGAAATCCATTCAGTATTCTCAAGAACTTCCAAGTTCCATTAAGAACAGTGTATAATTTTATGTTATCGTGAGTTATAAATATTAACGTAAATAGCACAATTGGAACAGTTACCGATAATAAATTTGAAGGGCCTTGTAGCACATTCGAACTAGCTGAGTTGCCAGATATTTCAGGAATAGCAGTCAGTTCCCGAAGTGAAGTGGATGATTCCTGTAATGACTGAAGGATTCATCGATGTAATCCTCATCTACATGAAGCCACACTTCCACAGCTAACCCTGATGTGCGTTAACAATGCCACCGTGCAGCAGCTGGAAGCTAATGCTATCTTCCAGTAGCAGTAGAAAATTTAAAGCTCATGTTCCGATATTACTGAACAGTACTGGCTAAAGTAGGTAATTTCGGAACGCCTAACAGTAACAGTAACCTGAGACTGCCATCTAATTTCAGAACGATTGGGAAAGTCAGACTGTCAAATGTAAGGCGGGAACATTTCTTCTTCAAAATTATATCATTACTATATGTGATACTGATTGATGGTTGCAATTAATCAAGTTATAATAGAGGAAATATCAGGTGATAGGGATTCTGAATCATCAGAAAATTCGGATAGCTCAAGTACTTCAAGCTCCTATCCGAGCTATGATTATAAGCTAGGTATTATTTCTTTGTTATAATGACCTGTGGATTTATTTTCTTGTTCTGATGCTTTGAATTCATTGTCAATTGTCTTTAAAGTCCTGCAAATATCGTCTGGCATGATTTCGATCTGAAAAATTTATTTTCATACATCTACATGGAGGAGAGGCGAGTGAGAACATAGCTAGTAAATTAGCGTCTATTCCGGCATCAACTTCTACTAGCAAGTCTTCTAATACCATTTGATACATTTGCTCTGCTGTCTTTTCAGATGAGCTAATTGTATGATTGTAATGATATTGTTATCAATAAATTGAAAGAATATCAAATAACATATACTAACCTAACTCATTATTGATTCGGGGAGGGGATACTGGGACTACACGACCATTTCTGTAACAGTAGGAACCAGTGAATTTCTGGCCTCTAACAAGGTTCCATCAAAATTGGCGCGAAATGTGAACCAGTTAATTTCAGTAAAATCGGAACGACCAAAATTACTGGGCAGTACTGTTCAGGAATATTGGAACATGACCAAAAGCTATTGAAAGCTGAGTGAGTCATTCGGCTCCGAAGAGTAACACTATCCGGGCTCTTTCGTGGCACCCAGATGACTGGTTTTTCCAAAGCCACTGGTGAGTGGAGCCTATTCAGATATACTGAACGGAGTAAAATTTATTTTCGTGTTTCTGGCCGAGGACCTGAACCCTTCTGAGGGCTCTCCACAGCCCACTTGATATAAGAATTCCGACGTTTGGTAATTGATGAAATGAAAACTCATTGAAATAAAGTGCCAAAACAAAGAAAAGCGAAAAGGCGAGTAAGGGCAGGTTGTACAATACGCCAGGAATCACACTGATCGACCAGGACCGACCGTCCGCGACCGTCCACCTAAGACCAAAATTTCCAACACGTATATTCTTATCGCACAACTCACACTGTTCGACCATTCTCGACCGTTTTCAACAGTTTTTCACCTAAACGAAAATTTTAATATTATTCGTGTGAACTGTTATATTTCCAATTGAGTCAGAAATTCGTGAGTACTATATTTACAATTTATAGTACATCCAAATTTTTAATGTTTTTAAAGCAGCGGAACAATACAGGAACAGTGAGGACCGCCGCAGAGATGAATATTTATGAATGTTACTTTGTAATTTCCTGTCAATAAAATCTATTATTATTATTATTATTATTAATAACAGCGGTGAGGAGCCACGTTAAAGGTTCCGTCAAACCAAAGCGGGAACGCGGGTGCGGGAGCGGGAACGTGGGACCGTGCGAATTGCTAGGAAAACAGTACACGTAGCAAACCATAAATATTTCGTTGCTTGTATGCATTTCGGAATACGAATAATCACACCAGTGTGTCCCACTATAGAATTTAGTCTCGGATTCATCTCGTTCCCGCGTTGGTTTGAGGAAACCTTAAATCATAGTAATCCTAATTACAGCAATACAGAAGTCATTGATGGAATTTATTAACGGAAGAGAATAATTGTTAAGTGCCAATAATGTTCAACTAATAGTAACTTAGATATTTTTTATAGTTAAAGAATTAACGTGCTGGATATAGAAAAAGGAGGCATTCCTTGGTGCTCCATCGGGAAGTAATGCCCAGCAAATAAAAAATTGGCGTTTTTTTGATTGGGAATTTCTGTTGGTGTAATTTATGGACATTCAATAGTAGGTAGTTTGGAATTGTATTGATCGTTTATTAATTTGGGATAATTGGTTCAAAATTCACCATCTTGTTCCCGATATTAATAAAGTTCTCTATTCCGCACACGCTCTTACTTTACTTTATTAATCGTTTATAAAAATCATACACTATCATAATTCTTTATTCTTCACTATCGCTCCTACTCATTATTTACAACAAAAGCATTGAAATTATGATTTTGATCTTTTTTTCGTTGAATAAATAGAAAATTGACACAACCTTTTGAATGTCAGATCAATGTCGGATTTACAAAATTATTCTGGCGGTCGGTCGTAGATGGTCGATCAGTGTGAGTTTGAAAGTTTTCATTGATCTACTTCAATTTTTGGTCGTAGGTTGACGGTCGCGGACGGTCGGTCCTGGTCGATCAGTGTGATTCCTGGCGTAAGTTCAACAACAGTTCAAGTAAATTCGCTTCAGTTGCTAGGGATTAGCCAATTAAATTTTCAGTTCCTTAGAAACTGTTAGTGAACTTGTTTTGTACAACCGGTCCTAAGTCTGCATAACATTTGGTTTGCAAATGCCCAGCGCTGTTCTGCAAAAGGCTCAAGTTCCTGGAATGCACCTTCTCAACGCCCTCAGACATCAGGAAATTTGGTCCCAGGAAACTGATAAACTTCATACTAAGTCTCGGAATCCTGAGCCTCGAATGAATTGAAGGTTATGCACAAAAAATATAATGGGTTCAAGTGCTGGTGAGGCTAAGTAGCCTGTACAACCCCCCTTCAGAAGTTAGACTTCTTACCACCTGTTTCGTGGATTTCACTTTTTTACGATGGTCGGTGTCATTTCCTTAAGTTTTTTCAACTTTCAGTCTTCAATCTAGACTCTTTTGATCCGATTACGCAAAAATTGAGAGCAATTAGATCGAAGATATATAGGTGCTTCTGCTATACATTTATCTGGAAACAACTATGAAAGAGTAATTTAACTCACTAAACAAATTAATTCAGATAAACAATGAAAATTTGGTTACGTTAATCGACAAGATTATTTACAAGAATCATTATGAAACTTTCATTTGCGGCGACCACCATGGCCTACTTCTTTATGTTGAAGAGAAAAAACACGTAATGTTCGAAGAACATCGTAAAAGCCAAGAAAAAAGAAGAATTGCTGTTATCTGCAAATGCCAGAACATTTAAAAATACTATCCTGGGCAAAGACTCCCAGATTTTTACGGTTCGTTAAAAGAGTGAGACTTGGGAAAGAGACGAGGGGATGGAAAGTCTGAATACGTAAGGTTCTTTTTGATGAAACTAATTGGGGTAGAACGATTGATGGTATTCCAGAAATATCTAGAGAAGATGGTGATCTACCAATGAGCATTCAATAATTCAATGACCTGTGCAAGAGTCATATATAATAACTTCATTTATATCTGAACTTTCATGCTTTTTTAGACCGGAACAGCGTATTTCCAGCAAATATTTTGTGTGAAAGCTTATGTGTCAGTTTAACAATCAAATTCGATTAAACACTGTAGATCTCCAAGTTTGTTCACTTGCCAGGCTTATTCACTTGTCAATCATTTTTGTACAAATGTATGACCTGTTTGGCAAATAGGTGATTAGACATTTATATCTGATACTGAGTATATTCTAAGAATCACTTATTATATACGTCGAACGATATATCATGAAAAACACACATGTATCTGCCAACTTTATTACTTCAGTGTTTATTTTTAATCCACTTTATAGAACGGAAATATTCATGTTGGACTAAGTTGAGAACTAACAAAACTCCTCAGATTGAAAACAGATTTGAATTAGTGATATCGTTTTGCTCCATTTGTTCATATGGTCAGATACTTGCTACAGATATTAGATTATGATGGATTTTTCCTTTCGAAATGTGTTAAAAGTTATACAGATAAGTATGATTTGGTGGTAATTTATAGGCCATTCTTAGATACTTCTAATGTTAGGTGATAATATATCGAAATCTCAACCAGTCACTGACTGACACAGTTTTTTTTATCTATTATTGGAAATCCGTTGAAGCGAAAAGTGCTAACCATAACAATAAATAGAATAATTGGTGTTTTACTTCGCACAAATGACTCAAAACGGTATCTAATTGTGTACCTCATTAGTTCCTATTTCAAGAATTAGCAAAATTCATTATGTTTATTTTCCCTTCTATATTTTTATTGACAATAATAATTCATGACGAATAAAATACTCATTTCCCACATTTGTTTTGAATTATTGAGTTTTAAATAACTTGTTTCATTTTTGGTTTGTCCTAATTTGGGCATCATGATGACTTTTGACATTACATGGAACAATCGGCTGCATATGGTCAAAATGACAATACTTATCTTTGGTAAAAATGTTCAAGACAAGACCGGCAAGTCCATCTGAAATGAGACTAAGAATATAAAATCGTTCCCTCAAACATTTATAATCACTATTCCCCTTGAAAAATCATAGGCCGATCAAACTATTATTGTTTCTGCTCCTAATAGCAATAATTGCCAGCATACTTCACATTCACATGTAATTTTGAACGGAAACTGAAATCAGTGTTACCAACTCAACATTCACATAATCTTCACTATGGGTTTTAAAAAATTCTCACTTTTAGTCAGGAAATACTCAGAAACATATGTAACACTATTGATGAATGTATTTATAGTGGTATTAGATGAAAATATACAGGGTGATCCAGGGTTAAACCGCCAAATGTTTAGGATCAGTTTTTCAGGCAAAAATAATATTTTTGTTTCCCATTCGAGATACATCATTGTATACTCTCATTCTCCCACATTTCAAGAAAGAATGGTTAGGAAAGTTTAGAAAAATTTTCAAAAATTATTTATTTGATTCAAAACAATAGAAGAGTATTACAAATTCGTAATACAGCACGTAACCAGTGAAAAATATGTTTCCTAATAGTCTTCAATGGAATGATACTCCAGTTATGGCATTAATAAATTGTAGAACACAACTTGTATCTTCAAATTGTCTGACGTGTTGCATCAAAAATTAACAAAACGTTCAAAGTTATAAAAAATTCAAACACAGAGTGACACAAAATTCACTGATGTTCTTCTCAAATCCTGGACGATTTTCGATACACTCCCACTTTTTGAGTCCCATGGATGTAACTAAAAACTTGAAACTGGAAATGCTAGAAGGTCAATCTATCAGGTATATGAACTGTTCTGCCAGATCTCGTCTTGTGAATTGTCTTTTTGACAAACTCGGATGAAACTTCCTTTTGACTTCCATTCTCGTCATCTATCCGAACTTTTCCATCAACATCCCTTTCCCTTCTCAGTTTTTCTTTCAAATCGTCGTCTCCTTTGATGTCAAATAATGAGTCAACGTAGGTGTGACGAATGGACAATGAGTTAGTTTCAGCAACTGGTATCACTCGCCACCCATATTTAAGTAGTTTTTTGCCGTACAAATATTTTTTATGAATAATCATCAGTCACTTGTAATTGAATCAATAAATACCTTGTTATAATTAGTTTGGGGCCAAACTTGATTGAGCAGATTTGTACCATTATGATAGTGACTATCTTGCCATGAATTATTAATAAGCTTATGGTGATTCAGTAATTAAGTTAGCTGATATGTTCTAATAATCAAGCAGATATCGGTTCATGATCATTCAGCGAACTTATGACCAATGGACAACTGAGTTCATATAAGTGAGCAGTGTCCCAGTAAGTAAGCAAATAGGCCCTTGTTAGTAGTCAGATAGTTGAGGAGATTATTCATGGAAGAGTATGAGATATCTTGCAGCAAATAAAAAATATATTTCTGACCAATGAATAGCTAGTTTAAAGCAATGATTGGAAATGTCTTGATAGCTTTCATTAAGAACCGAATGTCTCAAAACCATCAGAAAATAATCAGTGATATTTCAATCCAAAATTTTGAAAGCTTGTTGAATGTTTTTCAAACGGTTCGTTTTCATTTAGGAGGAAAAATTGCTGAAAAGTGGTCCAGCAATCGCCAGAACTTTCCTAATATAACATTTTCAATTTATTAGTGTTTGACCAAATATTTAATATTTATATTTTATTATTCCTACTTAATTGCGGTCAATTACTTTTATCGTTATAAAGGATGTTCAATGAAATAGAAATTAAAAAAACATGTACATTAATATACAGTGAGGACGTAAAAAGTCCTCCCCCCCTTAACTTTTGAACGGAACAAGTTATCGAGATCGGGTTAAATTCAGATAAAAATGTACCACTTTTACTACTTTGTGGCATAAAAATGATTATGGTTACGTGACCTAGTGGCAAGAGGGCACCAACAATTTTTTTTTCAAATGTAAAGAGGGGTCACGTGGCTCCTGGTTTTGAAGGTCTTCTGATTATATATCAAACACTTCTTTGTTTGTGAAAATCGGCCAAGCAGTTTCAAACTGACGAGCTTTTGAAATTTGCTTCAAATATTTAACAAATAAATTATTTTAACTATTAATTGTAGCAGAATTTTAACTCCGTTACTGATTCTGGCCGAAAAGCCAATTTTTGTGGCGAAACAGGTTTCACATATTATTGGTATTTTACACTGTGGTTTTTGTTTCAGTTTTTTATACCTTAGTTATTTTGCTGGAGACTCCAAATAGCATTTCATGTCAATCTGTCTAATATTGACGTTAATCATATCAATACTTTTGACAGTTTTCATAGATTTCAGCATTTCATTATAATTTTCAAATGCATCGTTCTCGTCCTTTAGAAGAAAAAACCGAAGCAATTTTAATTTACGCTGAAGCTGGGCGTAATTACCATGAAGCAGAAAGAATATTTAATGAGCGCTTATCTACGACCACTGTGAAAAAATATCTTAAAAAACACACATTTCAACAATATACAATAAAAATTCTGCATCAATCAACAGAAGATGACCCAGATAGAAGAATGCAGTTTTGTGAGATCATGTCTGATCGCATAACCCAAAATCCCAGTTACATTAACTCTATTTGTTTTAGTGATGAAAGTACGTTTTTTCTAAATGGAACACTAAATAGACAAAATGTGCGTTATTGGTAAGACGTGAATCCGCACGTTTTTCGAGAGGGTCATACTCAAACTCCAGAGAAGATCAACTTATGGGCTGGTATTTTGGGTGACCATATCATAGGTCCAATATTTATGGCAGAAAATTTAACTGGACATCTGTATTTAAATATGCTTCAAAATAAGATACATCACAGTATTCAATAAGTAATCGGGTCAAACCCAAATGAATTTACCATGGATGTTACCTTTCAACAAGATGGTGCACCCCCTCAGTACTACAGACCTGTCCGAGAATGGCTTAACGAGAATTTTCCGGGGACGGTGGATAACTCGACGTGGCCCCATTGAATGGCCAGCTAGGTCACCTGATATGACCCCCATGGACTTTTTTCTGTGGGGGTACATAAAATCTAAGGTGTACGTCACGCAGCCACTGTCACTCCAGGATCTTATGAACCAAATAACAGATGTGTGTAACGGTATTACCCTCAGATCAATAAGTAAACATAGATCGGCCCGATGCTACGTAAACATCATATTCACTGAACCGAAGACAACTTTGTTTATTTACGTACACCTCTCATCCCTAATGTTTTCAAACATTGACGCCCTGTTGTCAAATTGGTAAAAAAATATGATTTTGGTAGGAACCTACCAATAAATGCATAATCAATCATATTTTATATTAAGATGTATTATTCTAAAAATTCTAGAGAAATGTTTATGTCCAGAAAGGTGTGAAAAAATTACCAAAAAGGAAGATATATGTCGTTTAGAACTGATGTAATTTTAGGCACTTCGAGCGGTTACTAGAATTATTTTACTCTTGGCAACACCGCTTGTGACACCAGCCGTGGCGGCCATTGTACGTTGTCGTTTTGTGTTGATGAAGTGTTGTTAGAAATTTTCCTGTGTGTTTTCGTGGTTTTTGTCCTGCTTAAACAACTTAAAGTTACATTTGGAATATTTTTCAAAATAGTACAGTGGTTTAGTGAGTCACAATGTCGAAATACTGCTTTGTTTGCAAAACAAATTATAGTAAACAAACATTCCACAGGTGAGGTTCCAGTGGCGTCGAATGCACGATGCAAATCATGCAATCAAACGTATTCGTCAAATATAATATTGGAGGACAAAGAAACTCATTCAAAATTACAGATACGAAAAGCCTATGGCAAAGTGGTGAATTCCTCAATGTTTGTTATAAATATCTGTGAGCAGGGGGAAAAACATTGAGATGAAAGGAAAATTGAATTTATTTTCCAATAATATTGACATTGTTAAAATTCTAACAGTGGGGACAATTAATGATATACCAAAGGACTTACTTTAAATTTTTGGAAATCATTTCTTTGAGGAAGAGCCTTTATCAAACCATAGTTTTGTTTTGGTAAAGGTAATAAGTACTTCAAATTTTTTTCAAAATCTGATTATACCTTGAATTGTCAATAAGCGGAACTGACAAAGTAGAAAGGGACAAAGACAGTTCTATTTAAAAATCAATAAATACCAAGTGTTGAAATCCTCATGTACTGAGCTTTCTTGAGAATCATTCTTTCACATACACTTTGACACTTTATATTTATAAATTTGTAATATTGTATGTGTTAGGCTTAAAATTAAATAAATAATAGTGATATTTGCCTATTTGTTATAATAACGTGTGGATAAGCATATATTTCATTCAATCTGTTAGAATTTTAACAATATCAATATTATTGGAAAATAAATTCAATTTTCCTGTCATAAGCTTAAATGTTTTTTTCCCCTGCTTACAGATATTTATAACAAACATTGAGGCATTCACCATTTTGCCTTAGGCTTTTCTTATCTGTAATTTTGAATGAGTTTCTTTGTCCTCCAATATTATATTTGAAGAATACGTTTGATTGCATGATTTGTATCGTGCATTTGACGCCACTGAAACCTCGCCTGTGGAATGTTTGTTTACTATCATTTGTTTTGAAAACAAAGCAGTATTTCGACATTGTGTCTCACTGAACCACTGCACTATTTTTAAAAATATTCCAAATGTAACTTTAAGTTGTTTAAGCAGGACAAAAACCACGAAAACACACAGGAAAATTTAAACAACATTTCATCAACACAAAACACTGGCACTTGCGTTTTCTGATGCTTTGAGGAACGTTGCACAAGTATCTGTTAGATTTAATACAATCCCCGTCGTGGTCTTAGCCAGGAGAGTAGTTGTTTTCTGACAGGTACTTGCCATATGAATGAACTGGTCCAAAATTTAGAAAGGATAATTCTCATTAGAATGAACAATTTATTTATAGGTGTTGGAGAAGGTTTCTTAACTCATAGGGCCAGTTGCATAAAGAATTTAACAGACAAATAAATATTTGATCTGATGATTACTATGGCAACGCATGTCTAAGCACCTACGTTAACAGAAGGCTTTGTGCAACTGGTCCATATTTATTCAAATATTCGTATTGTTTCGTTATAACTTGATCTACACAACATAAACCCCCAGGCACCAAACTTGAAATATAGTCAAGGAACTTGTTAAATCTCTCGAATTAATTACTTTAGACCATAAATAATGCTTTATATATAGCTGAAAACTCCTAGAATCCAACTAAGGAAAGAGTATATCATCATAGATCACAAAACTAATCCGCTATTTTGAATCCCCAAATTTTGATAAAAAGTTATTTGCTGCCAACCGCCGGCTTTTTATTGACCCTAGGAATTTTAAGACAAAACCGTGACATAACTTGTTGCAGCTCACAGGTACTGCATTTGCATAAGTAATTTTGACCCCCTTAAAAAAGCACGGCACTGTGCTAGAGGTGTTGTGTTTTGGTTCGAATGTCAAAAACACGAAACAAATCAGTTTCCGCAAGAATTACCTTCGGTTCAGTGAATATGATGTTTACGTAGCATCGGGCCAATCTATGTTTACTTATTGATCTGAGGTATTACCCCACAAACATTTAATAACGTTCGGAATGAATTCCACAACCGACTTTTTTTCTGTCAAGAAGTGAACGGTGAACATTTTTAGCACTTGTTAAAATATTTGCAATTGTTACTTGAAATTTTGTTGAAGAAAAAAGTTGATGGTGCCCTCTTGACACTAGTCCACGTGACCACAATCATTTTTATGCCACAAAGTAGTAAACGTGGTACCTCTTCATCTGAATTTTACCCGATCTCGATAGCTTGTTCCTTTCAAAAGTTAAGGGGAGGGGGAAGACTTTTACGTCCTCACTGTATATATTATGCTAAAATAAAAAATTAAATAAAATTTGGAACATAATATGCTAAGAAACTCACGTGTTCGACTTGTTTGTGCCCAGTAAACGACCAAACATAGATCCTATTGACTGCATATTTGAACTGCTTGTATCTTATTTATACAGCTTAAAAGTTTGGTAGAATACTGAACTATTTAAAGGAGAATATTTAATTTAAAAAGTACTTATTAAACTTTATTCGATCACTAAATCAATTTCCAATATTTGTGAGATTATAAAACTCATAATTCCTCTAGTATTTGACCAATCGGCCAAACGCTGATTTTTACTTAGATCAAGAGCAGCCAGTCTTTGACAGGCTGTATTTTGGCAAAAAATATTGAACCGGTATTTTTTAGATATAAACAATAGAAAACATTTATTAGAACATTGACAAACAAACAAAATACAAAATATGCACAAACGGATGAATAAAATCACCTTATTTCGGCGAACTTCTTGACACAAAAATTACTCTTCTAAACACAATATGAATAGCCCACGGTAAGAGCTGAACTAAACAACAAGAACGAGGCAACGGTGTTATAAGCGGGAGTTTTGCCTTGTAGGATAAACCTTGCCTTGTAGGAGGTGACAGGATATTCATAAGAAGTTTCACATTTGTTGAAACATTCCTAGGAATCTTATTTTTAACATTTTTTCGCGAAAACGGTCAAACACTGGCTGACGGACAATTACTGGCGTTTTACCATTGCTGTGAAATATTCTAATATTAAGTGTTCACAAATATTCACCAATTGGCTTCCCGATTTTCAGTCTAATGCCCCATGTTTTTACTAATTTCTGGTTTTTGGAAAAAGAGTGCATGGACACATTTGTAGATGAATAACTATTGCACTGCGGCTCTGAACAAAATTGATTTAACTGACCAGTCATATCAAAGCAATGCTTTTTGCATTAAATCAGAAAAATCAAAACCAAATATAGAACAAAAAAAGAAATAATAAACAATTCATTAACACTTATAGACTACAAGCCCAAATAACAATTTTGCATGAAACAAATTCAGAACGATGCTGCTATATGAAAAAATCACTATGCCGTCAATTAATAATAATAATAATAATTAATATTAAAATGTCGGGGCGTGGCGCAGTGGTTAGAGCGTCCGACTTTGGGTCGAAAGGTCCGGAGATCGAGCCCCAGTTGCGGCTGGGATTTTTTAATTTAATTTGACGGATTAAATTATTCAAATCTCGTGGCTGGACTGGGGTGAGTCCTGCACGATTCACTGTTGCGTTCCAATTAACAGTGCTGCTCCTAAGGTGGCGTATGGAGTTAGTAACAAGGCCTATCCAGAACACGTGGCTAATGACCATAGCAGTCGATGCCAAGACACCAAAGAAAAAAAAATTAATATTAATAATAATAATACTAATTTTTCATCTGAAGATGTGCTCTTCCGACAAAATATTCCTGTACGGCATTCCTCACGTTGGTTAATTATGAAATAATAATCTCCTAGAACCTACTGCCGTGCAAAAATAATGGGACCGGAATTCAAGATTTTTTTTTTAATTTTCGGAAATTGAAAACTTTTATCGGCTTCCAGTCCCATTCTTTTTGCACGGTAGTAGGTTCTAGGATATTATTATTTCATAATCTACCAACGTGAGGAACGCCGTACATGATTATTTTGTCGGAAAAGCTCATCTTCAGATGAATTATTATTATTATTATTACAGTCATTTGCACCACCAAGAATTGACGGCATAGTGACTAAAGTTATTTTTTCATATAGCAGCATCGTTCTGAGTATGTTTCATGCTGGGTCAAATGACCCCCCCTCCCAAATTGTTAAATGGGCTTGTAGTCTATTATGGCAGAATGTTTATTTTCCCGGAGTTTTACGTACAAATTTTAAAATGTAGATGTCGCCCAATCCGTGGTGATCGCGAACACAAGAAAATTCATTTGTACATTAAAAACGAGAGACTACGACAGATGATTAGAGTTTTGTTTTCTTATCCAAGGAAAGCATGCAGTTTATAATAATAATTTTTTCAGGTAAATCTACATATAAATCAAATGGAACGGTGAGTACTCAAAATGTTCATAGGTGGTGTGACAACAACTATCATTCCACGATTGAGCCTCGCTACCAATATTCTATTGAAATAACGTTTGGTGCGGCATTTAGGATAATAAAATAATCGGGCCATTTTGTCCAAGAATCCATGACTTTACACCGATACCTGAATTTTTCACAAAATCCGTTGGATAATTTTTTGTCTGACCTACCAATACATGGACGACAACAGGTGCGATACCAGCAGGACGGCGCGAGATGCCATAGTACTTTAGAAGTAAGACAATACCTGGAAAATACTTTCAATGGAAAATTGAATCGTAGATATTCTGAGAGTTTTTGGCCAGCTAGGTCGCTTGATTTAACCCCGTTAGATTATTTTTATCGGATTACTTGAAATAGGAGGTATCCCAAATGGGGCCATTTTCAAATGTAGAATATTTGTAAAGAATTATAACGGAAACCATTAAAGAACTTCTAACATGATTAAAATTTTATTTAGAGAATTTTCTCATAGAAGAAGGATAACCTGTATTAATATAGGGGTGAGTACATCAAATCGCTTACAATTTTTCATGATTATTCTGTCTCCCTAAGGTTATTCCGGTTAGGTTATAGTCCGGGAGCCAGCTGTCGTTTTTTATGACCAAAGCTAAGAAAACTAAAATTTCGCAGTCTGGTTCATTTAGTATTGCTAATAAACAAAGTGACCGTCATCTTGCGCATTTGCGGTGGGTGTAGCCGCAGCAGCCACCCACACACTTATAATTATAATTAAGAAAAACAAATATGAAGAAAAATTGTTTTGGTTTTTGTTAAACTTGTTTTTTCCGTTAACCAGCTGTCGTCCCCTTACGAATGGCAGCCCTCAAAAGTCGTAACTTGTGCGAGCCAAGGATTAACGAGGTCTTACCTTTTTACGTGCGATTCCTAGCACTTTCTCGGGCCATCAGAAAAAATTCTGCAGTCGCCATGGTTTGAACCACCGTCGACCGGCTGCCAGTGACTAAAACAATGTCGCTTTAACCACTCGGCTACCTGAGACTTTGTTTGTGGGCTCATTACTATCTAAATGAACAAAAAAAGTTATCAGCTGACTTTTTGGTAGGGGAGTTGTACTTCAGCTTCACGTATAACAGGCGAAAAATATGCGTTGGGTAAATTAATACTAAGAAAGCTGAAATTTGGGGTAGTGATAGTCGACTGTAACAGTTTCACGAAAGAAATAGTCCGCTGAGGTTTCCGCAGTGGAAAAGTGCTGACCACTGAAAGATACGGCATATCGCTATGCGCGTGGACGCTTCACTGCAAAAGCGGAGCACTGCGAAAAGCTCAGCGGACAATTTTTTTAAAGTAGCTGTTACAGATAACTATTAGTTTCAGCTTTCTTGTTTCCGATAACTAGTGATTTTCATTGATTAAACAGTGCGTATATGGGCGCGACGACGCGTTGCGCCTATCTCACGGCATTAGTAGCTTCTCTCTCATGCTACATTATGTTACTAATTTTATTTTAAATATTTTATTATGGTTTACAGATTTATGGACAAAAATTATTTACAATTTAGTTTTATTTTCGGATATATAATAATAATAAATGCTTTTATTGAAAGGTACAGCAATGAGGTTATATCCTAATAAAAGGCAGGATTCAATTCCTGCACATGATAACTCATGTCAGGGATTGCTCGTCCATCCAACCATAAATAAATGAGGTACAAGAGATTTCAAAGACTCTTCAGTCGACCTCATCATCGCCCTCAAACTCTTGCCCGCTGTAATCCATGTCGATCATTGGCATCCGATCATCATATGTAAGCAAATATAATACATAATATACTATTACATGCAAAATTAAAATATAACAGAAAAAAATCCAAAAAATATAAAAATTATCAGGGATGATCACCGAATGCCCAGAAATTCGTTGACATGTCGATTGACCCCCACCCAAAAAAAAAGCTAGATTAGCCTGGTGTAAGCTCGGCATTTGCGTGTGCAAATGTTTATTATTTGTGTACATATTCACTGTTTAGATTGGGATGTATACATATTCAAAAGTGTGATTTACCCTGAGAGAAAAGCAGCTGATGTTATCTGTAACAGTTACTCTAAAAAAATTATCCGCCCAGCTTTTCGCAGTGGAAAGTGCTCAGCTGATGCAGTAAATAATGCTACGCGTCCACGCGCATAGCGATACGCCGTATCTTTCAGTGGTCAGCTGAGCACTTTTACACCATGAAAACCTGAGCGGACTATTTCTTTCGTGAAACTGTTACAGTCGACTATCAATTCCCCAAATTTCAGCTTTATTAGTATTAATTTACTCAACGCATATTTTTCGCATGTTTAGACGTGAAGCTGACACCAAAAGTCAGCTTTCTTCATATCTTTTTTGTATTATAATTTTACATGCGTGGGTGGCTGCTGCGGCTACACCCACCGCTACCATGGGAGCTGACGTTCACCTCGTTTATTAGCAACACGAGATAAACACTAGCCAAAAATATCGTATTTCTTAAACTAATTCACTCAAAATGGCAGCTGCCTCCCAGTCTATTAGCTTGGCTAATAATTCACGCATTTTCAATTTTACTTTTTTCTGGTCTTGTTATTTATACGTGCCGCCATTACAGTGACCAATCACAGACCGCTTGTGCCGTACACTTTACTGGCGTCAGCATCATGTGTGATCTCAGAACACATCAGTGCTACGAGAGCTAGGACATTCGTACCAAATTTAGTACTTTCAACTCATTTTCAGTAATATTACTGAATTTGGTACGGTTTTTCGTACATTTACTTTTGTAACGACTATAAAGACCAAGACTTCAAGAAGTGGAATGGACATATTACATAAAAAGAAAAAGAGGTTAGTTCTTTTTTCATGGTTCCAAGCACATAACTAGTCTAGTGTCGATGTCTGTGTTTGCATGGTTTGAAGTATCCCAAGAGACAAGCTGTCAACCTATCAACAGTCAAACAAATAATTTAAAATTTGAATTGAGACTAATAAGATTATTCAAGTTATACCCAGTTATACGTATTACCTACATGTGTTATGCACTCATTACGTGAATAAGTATCAATGTAGCACTGTATGCAAATTTATAGTTGTGAAATTATAGCTATTTATGATACAAGTTTGTAAAGTTTTTGTATGAGCGTGAAGTTTGTTGGATGAGGCGCAGCCGAGTTCAACAAACACGCGAGTACAAAAAAGCCCTTTACGAAAGTGTTTCGTACAAAGTTTTTCCTTCGACAGTTATTATATTTTCTAATTGTAGCAATTATATCATTAATTTGAATGTTTATTGATATGAATTGTCGCCGTATTATCAAATAAAGACTTCCAATTTATAATTGACACGAAATACTGCATAAATGAATGAACAGTGTGTAAAAATTAATTTACGCACAGTTGATGATTTTACGCACAGTTGATGATTTTACGCACAGCTGATTTTTTTACGCACATGTGCAAAAAAGTATTAATTTACGCACTGTTAGCAGTGCGTAAAAGCTTTAGTTTACACACTGTCGTAGAAAAATAATTTTTATATGTTTAAAAACTTTCAAAACATCAAAAAGCAATAACACATGATATGTTCAAGAGGAAAAACTGTTATAGTGTTCCCAGTGTGCAGATTTAATGGTAGTATGTCAAACGGCTTCGGAGATATAGTCAAAAAACGTCATTATATGACTAATGAGTGCGACTGAGACTACACACGATTTGGAAGGTGGAAAGTTTTTGTCGCACTCAATTGAAACTTTCTGTCCAATATCTTCTCAGCTGTTTGACATAATCCAATCAAATTTGGTATCACTATATGTAACCAAATATGGAAAAATACTGGGTCCCATTGAAAGAGATCACAAAATTGATTTTTACTCAAATGCGGATAACCCTGTCAACGTATTCTTTAGACATGCCATGGTTTCCACACAGAGAGAAAAGACTGCAGCAGGTTCATGCACAACGATGTGTAAGACACAGTTGTGTAGATATTTTACACAATTGTCCAATCTTTCATCATACGCGTTTTGTGAAATTCAATAAATATTTATGCAAGTCAATTTGTATAGTATTCATGCACTTCCACATTGCATAAAAATACACAAAAATATGCTCATCTACCATAACACAATTTATATGGAAAACATCTACAACGCATTGAACTCATCTTACAACCGTTGTGCACTTTCTATTTGATATGCTCAAATTGTATACTATTTCAACACAATTGTGTAATTTGCCACAACTTGACCAAAGCGTCGTCTCACCCAAATAAATACGCATGCGCGTCACTCTAAATGTCCAGTCCATCATTGTTTGATTGTTTTATGCTGATCGAAGGGCGAAGCTGGTTAAGTGTACTTAGCTATTATTTATTATTTGCTCATGTGTATGTGGTTTTGTGTCAAATGGAAGTGTTCGAATATTTGCAAACTGATACCAATATATGAAGGTTAGTTTTGCTATTACTTTTTGTTATAACATGAAACCTACAAACTGATTCATTTTCATTATATCATAACGGTTTCAAAGGTTCATCTTCCTAACTACTTCCTACTTGAATAAATGAAGTTTGATACGAAGAATACTTTAAACTTTATTATTATTCAACATGTTCCAAAATAACAAAATGTATGGTTCATTTATGTTCTGTTTGGTATTTTGTGTTTCTGTTATTTTATTTGTAATTAGATATAGTTCAGTTATTTTTGTTATTAGTTCTTTGTGATGGAATAAACATTATTTGAATGACATTTAATTTTATTTCAACCTTCTGGAAAATGAAGCTTATCATTTCTGAACAGAATAAGATATGAAGAAGCGGGCAGGTTGAAACTGATGCTTATTCTTATCTTATTCTGTTTGGATGTTATGTGCCTCAAGTTTCCTTTCTAATCCTTTCTAAAAATTATAAATGGTACCTATAAAAATTGGCCTTGCTTTGTACACAAATATGTACAATATACATGCACAATTCATGTATGCGGAGTACACAAATTTGTGACATTTTTTGCATCCCATATTTAAAATAACACAATTTGTACAAACTAGGTACACAAATTGTTGCCATTCATTACAATTTATGTATAAAAAGTACACAAGTTGTTGACATTCGTCGCACAACATTGTGTATAAAATTAAAACAAAACTATTCAGAATAATACAACACTGAAGTGTATCGTTTATACACAATATCTCTAATACAATAGTATAGCAGAAAAATTAACAAATTGGTGCTGTCAACTTTTTAGAAACAAATTGTGCTGAAATTATTCACAATTGTGTAGAAAACATACATTTATTTCTCTCTGTGCACAGAGCCAATGGTATGAGATTCAAACTTGTCAAGGGTATTGGATTCAAGAATTGGAACATTTCACTGTTTTTCATAATCCTCCGTCACTTCCGGTTTCACGGAAAACATGTCTGGAATTTCTAATGGAACACCCTGTGTAATTTGACTTTTTTTTAATTCTAGAGACGATTCTGATTATGATCACATAGTTTTGAGACAAGAAATTCACAAACTTGATTTTCCATAAAAAAATGCATCTAGAGTGAAAAATATTGCATGTAGTTTTTTGGATGGAGGAGTATGAAATATTGGGAATTTTCCCAATTCTTGAATACGATACCCCATCTAAGTTTGAATCGCATAGCCTTGAAACTATAGTATGTCTAAAGAAATCGTTGGAAAGAGTCGAAAACTGACCCGTCTAAAGAAGAAATCGACGTATCCGTGGATTTTTCCCAAATATTTTCATATTCAGTAACAATGAATTCATATTCCTCACTTTATGGGTGCACCGTTTATCTTATATTTACTTTTATGAATATGAGGCATTTTTTCAACAAAGTTGAATCATTAATTTTTCCATTGTTCTGATGACATTCCAGGGATTGTGCTCATTCTGGATATTGGCTCATTAAACATATCTCTTCTTCATATCCTTGCTGACGTTTCTGGTAATCCTAGGTGTACGCCACTATTTGTTCAATTCAAAAAACACGCACTATGCTGGTACATTCCGAGCGAAATAATAGAATCAAACAAATGATCATTTAAATATTCTTCAAATATCACACAAATTGATAAAACTTTTTTATCTGAGTGATCATTTTTTCACCCGATTTGAAATAGATCGGATACACTGCTACGCAAAGTAAAAAATCACTGGTTGCTCTAGAGTGTGGTTTCTTATGATTGCTCTTGAGATGTGATGCTGTAGAGACCAAAAGCCAAAATCTTGGTGGATTCTTAATGGACAAAGATAGCTTTATTGTTGAGTGTATTGACGTACCCCCACACTGATGAGGCACAAGTAACCAAAAACCGGCCTACAGTTTCGCACGCAGCCTAAGTGAAAAATATTTTGCAGTTTGATTTCAAGAAGCATTACATAGGAATCTGCTTGATATAAGTCAATGTCCATTGTCCAGGAAAGTAGTTGGTACGAACAAAAATATTAGTTAGATATGTTTGAACAGGTCTTTTAAATACTGTTCAACACCTACGATGTGTCATTTGCCACATGATACCAATCAAAGTTATTAAAAGGAGCCTATATCCGTTCATTCTCACATTGCACATTTCAATACTTTAAGTTTACCCGTTCATAACATAAATTGATGTGGTGGGAACCTTTGGATAACCCTGTATATACCGTGTGTTTCACTTTTCATGGAAACACCCTCGTATCTTCCGTAATTTTTGACGTAGAACCATGAAATTTTCAGGTTCGATAGATACACTGAAAATGAACCCACTGAACAGAAGGAGTCATCCTACGTGATATACACTGCACGCCAGAAGCAGAAAATTATATTAGGAATAAAAATTGGCCCTAAATTTCTTCGGATTCGTGTTCAGGATCTCCGAATTACTACCTATACATTTGTCTCCTGAAATATTTTTGGTCCTGAAAAATTCTGATTTGTTTCACTTCTAATGGAAACGCCCCCATATCTTCCGTAATTTTCGACGTAGAACCATGAAATTTTTAGGATTGATAGATTCACTCAAAATGAATTCACTGCACATCCTATGTGTTATACACTTCACGCCAGCGATGGAACTACCCATTTTTCTATCGCTACTGGCGACCAAGATAACTTTGTTGAAAGTAGTTTGATAACTAATATATTTGTGTCATCAGCATAACATTTACAGTGAGTGGAGGAATGCACATTATTTATATACACTAATAAATCATTAGCAAAAGCTAGATATAATAAGGTGCCAAAATAGATTCCTGAGGTACACCATCATCGTTGTGGTTTTCAGGACTGTGCTTTTAAATGCAATTCGAATAATCGTTTCAAAATGCTAAAGAGGAAACTGATTGCTCTGTAATTAGTCAGATTATGTGTAGCACCTTTTTCAAATATAGTACATACACTAATTTAAAATAATTTGAAAATGTGACTTTTTCTGTTGACAAATTGATTAAGAAGGTGAGTACCATACACATTTCCACGGAGCAACATTTATTCAACTTGTACGACATTCAAAAAAACTAGTATCTATCAATAGAGAAGTTCAAACAAAGAGCTCGTAAAATGAGTATTGTATTATATTTCACCAAGTGCTTCACCCTTATATTGTAAACTATTTTCAACTAAAATCAGTTCGTGTTTGATGGGATGTTTTTTGTCATTAATAATGACTTTAATGGTTGTTTTTAGACTTGTAATAATGAGTGACCAACTCATTATGATATTTTTTTATCAATATATTGTAGATGTTCCTTATATTCTTTGTGAATTTTTCTACAGATTTCACCATAGTTGCTGTCTTTTTTTGCTAGCTTATTGAAGAGTCTAGATTTTAGGTATTTTCTGGGGACATCATAACTTCAAAGTAAGATTTCTTTTACACATCCCAACACCTCAAATATCTTTGAGAAAAAGGTCTAATCATTTTTAACAGGCCATACTTCCTACAGTTCAGAGGGTTTCCACAATTTTTAATTATTGCATTAGACCAAAATCTGTGTCATATGTATATTTTATTTTCATTTTATATTTAAGTTCATAATTGTCATATATGTATTCTTTGTATGAGGATGTTTCACTTTTGTAATTGAATATTGTAATAGGTTTGTAGACTGTATATTTTATCATATAATGTATAAAAAAGTCTCATTTCTTTCTTTATTTCTTCCTAGGTTGCACTGCAATTGGAATGACAATTCAAAGTAATATGTTAGAAGCTAAGTAATAAGCCATGTTGAAACACTCCTGCACTACACTTATTAAAAAAATTGTTAAAATTGTGTTTTCCGTTAACTAGCTGTCCTTCCCTTACGAACGGCAGTCCTCAGAAGTCGAAACTTGTGCGAGCTGAGGGTTAACGAGGTCTCATCTTTCTATGTGCGATTCCTAGCACTTTCTCGGGTAATTCGAAAAATTTCTGCAGTCGCTAGGGTGTGAACATTCGAATGGTAGCTAAAGTGATTGAAACAATGTCTCTTTAACGACTCTGCTATCTGGCCCCAAAGTCTTCTTGCTGTAGATAGTTAGGAAATCTTATTATATTCTCATCACAGTGCCCAACGATAAAAACATGTCTTGTTTCTTTCCTTACTGCCTTCATTTTGTGAGTTGCAAGCAATTCTCAAGAACTGTTAGTAATGATCAGACCAAGTTAGGTCTACTATTGCTAAATTGTAAACGTAATTTATTTTGTCTTGATTAGAAAATTGTCAATACTTATCATAGAGTTTTCCTACCCTTAATGGTAGGTATTCTCAGATTCAAAGATTCAAAGATTTCATTGATTTTTAAATGTGCTTACATTTTCCAATCCTTAAATAGGCACACTAGGTTATTCTTTCTCCTTCTGGGAAGAGGAAGAAATAAGGACAGCCAGTTCTATACCGGGTGATGACTGTCACCAACCAACATTCGGTTTCAACGACAAGTCGAATCCTGGCCCCCCTTGCGGGAGACTCTTGAAACGGCCCCACGGTCTTAGTGGGCTGGTCCAAATCTACAAATAGAATGGGTAGATATTGTGCAGGACTCACGCCTCCTGCAGAGTTTATGCGTGACTTGAGTGTGTATTCTAATCAAATAATGGATGGCCTTGATATTTTCAGAGGTTATTGGTTAAAGCATATCCCAGAAAATGCTCAATGCAAAGAACCGGTGTTTGATATTGGTCTTATTTATCACATTGGCTGCCTTTTACTGGCCTTGTTCTTCATAACGTTCCTGAACAATGTCCAGAACTTAATAGATAGTGCCCCCGTGTTTGCGGAGGGCGTTGTCATACTCCCTCATGCGAGTGAGATTGCTCGTCAAAAGGCTTCTGGGTAAGAAATATTTATAAAAGTTGTTCGATAACTTTCTAATATATGTCGGAACAGAGTCCACACCACACATCTCCCGGAGGGTAACCAGGCGAACGTATCTGTCACTGTTTGTGACTATACGAAATACTTTGTTCTGCATCCTGTCCAGTCTAGCGAGAGGCGAGGGTTTCATGCTGCGGAACACAGGACAAGCGTATAACATTGCAGGCCTAATAATTTGCTTATATATATATAAGCAGCTTGTTGTCAATACTAAGCTTTGAGTTTCTGGCTATCGAAGTGTAGGTTCGCCCGATAGCAGCCACCGCACTGTAGCCAGGGTTTTGTGTTGTGCAAATGTCATACCCTTGTCCAGTAGTATTTCGCCGAGATCGATTCTCTAACATAGGTAGGTATCCTTGCCGGGTTTCAATATTGGTATTATCACAGCTCACTTTAGACAATCTGGTTAATACTGCCACTTCAGGATGGTGTTGATTGCGTGGGCCAGAGACTTACGCGGAAGGTTCTTTTGGCAGAATTGCGTCAATTCCATCCTGCCCCGGCGCCTCTCGTGTTGGAAGTTGTATTTTCAAGCTAATATCAATTTTATAGGACTGGAAATAAGATTAAGTTTGGGAACCCCATTGAGGTAGGGATGTGGGGGAGGAGGTCTTATAAAGTACTCATACATTTTCACTTTATCTGATATGTGCATCCTGGATCATCCAAGCCATCCTTTCCTGGAGAGCTTTCCGGCGACTGGAAATAAGATTTCTACATTCTTGTCATAATATGTATTAGGAGAGAAGGAGTTTGGAGAGGTCTCTGATTTCCGCTTGCCGCTTTGCCCTGATTCCCCTGCTATCTCTAGCACGATTTAGAGTTTTTGCCGTTTTTATCAGTTACACTCGATGAATTTGCAATAAATTTTGGGTGCATAGGCGTATCATTGCAGACTTTCTGGGTAGCTGCAGCGCTTCTTTTGATAGTTGTTCTCACCTGTTCCTGGTCTGTGGTATCCTGATGTTTGTTCACCCTTAATACCAATTTTGGCATGGTAAAAATGGCATTATTCTCTAGGTCCGAAGGAATAGGTTCTAAAGAAGGTATCCTGTAGGTTTTATCTGTAATCCTGGTTTTATTGGAAACTCGATTGTGGTCGAATTGCCATTTCTGAGGGTGTCCCGTAGGTTTGGTGACTTCCGTTGGACGTTTCTTTTCTCTCTCTAGTTCCTGGACTATCTGATGGAGTCTGGAAAAGATGTAATTTTCATGCAGGATGTTTTCATTTTCATGCTCGTTCTCCGTGTTTCGCTATCTGTGACAGTTGCTTGAGTGGTTGAAAGGTATATTTCGTTATCCTGACAGTTCTAAATGTCGTCCTGAGAGACATAATACTTCAGATATGCTATAGTGTTGGATTGCAAATCGCCAAATGTGGTAGGATCGTCTCCACGTTTAGGACTGTTTAGTGGAGTGGCCATCATCCGGTCTTCCTGGAAGCACTAGAATTGCGGGATTGTGGATTGAGGTATCCCAGTTAGTGAACGAGAGGGTCCTCACAGAGTACGGGAACAGGTCGGAATTTGGGGCGGAGTGAGGTATTCTTCCGTGTACGAACCCGGATTCGTACTGAGAGATTCTCTTCAGTAATATCCGTGAAGAATTTTCCTTTGTTTTTCAATATAGAATATTTAGGGAGCTTGATTCTGTCGTCTGATGTGTCAGCGGGAGTTTAAAAAAATTTGGCGACATCTGGGACTTTGACTTGGTGTCAGAGATCCTCTGGAATTGAAAGACTTTTTTCTGCTTTTGGAAATGCTCTTATTGGAGGTAGTGTAACGATAAAACATTAATTTTTCATCGTTACACATGTAGCGACATCTAATAGCTTATCGTAGCTTATCCATCGTCGTGGACGGGAGCTTGAATACATCTAGAAAGGGTGGGTTTAAGGGTTTAAGGGTGAATCAGCATTGAGGAAGGCGTTTGGAGAGAGTTTCATTATAAATTCGATATACTGTGCATTCTTCAATAGGACAGATGAACTGTGGGTTCAGTCCTAGGTCCAGTTCTTTTTTTACCATATATTAGTGACATTAGTGATGATCAATATCTCAGGTAGGTTCACACTAATGACGAATGATACGTCCATCATATGGCACAGCAAAATTACTGATGAATTGAATGAAGTTGTTCACGAAGATATAAATAAGGTAACAAATTGGTGTAACTTCCGCTACCTACCTCTAGTCTCATTGAAGACTCATTCATTTACAAAGAAGTGCTAATTCAAAACCATCTTCCAAACATGGAACAACTAGCTAACTTCAGAAAAGAGTTCAAATATTTATTGGTGGATAGAACTTATAGTTTAAACGAATTTTTTATCGAATCACGTATTCAGTGATATTGTTATGCTTGTGAATGTCTGTAATGAAATGTCTGTATACCTATTTGATTTTAGTACTCTAACTTATGTAATAATTCAATTTCACTTATTAAACATAATGCTTATTGTCCATGATTTCTTCAAGATCATTATAACTTCTACCCTTTCTGTAATGCTTTGTGACCATGATTTCTTGATATAACAATAAAGTATAGTTCTCTCTCTTTCTCCATCTCTCTCTCCCTCATCGTAAATTCATTGAGGTTTTGTGAAGATGTATCCTTCCTTGGATGGTTACTGGTAACTTCCCATCCAACTGGGGCCACCTGTTGGCCAAACGCCAAACTATTTCTCCAGTAACCTTGGCAGGGGCAGTTACTAATCTGCTGTTCTGATTTTAAAGTTACGTTGTTAGAAATAACATTTCAATACATCAAGGCTCCAATTTGATATGTCAGATAAGTAAAGTTAGTAAGATAAGTAGTTTCTAATGTTTGAAGAATATCTTCCAAATTTTCTTGGGAAACAAATAGTGACTTGACGGATTCTGAAGCTTCATTTATCAGGGCTTTCTGAAGATGTCACATATTTTGCTCATTATTGAATTTTCAGGTTTCAGTAGATCTTCTATAAAGCGAAAATAACATAGGTCAATCTTCCACATTCCCATAAAACAAAGGGAGTTCTTCACCAACAACTTTTCTGAATCATACTTTGGATTGATCGGGTGAGGATTTGAATGCATGGGTCATGGCTTGAGTAGCAGTTGTGAATTCTTTTATTACTTCATTTGTTGCATTTTTAGTTGCTTGAAAATAATATTCTTCTTGCGATATAAATGCATTACAACCTTGAGTTGACTTGATGAACTTTTCCTTGAACTACCTAGATTTCACTTTTTCGAATGCACTTTGTGTTTTCTCAATTGAATTCACTTCTTTGTTGCAATCGCTTTCGTTTTTCTCCATTCATAAAACTTTTAGTAAAACTAAACTACAGCTATTTGTCTTGTAACTTCCTTTAATCACATTCTTCCTGTAGTTTATTGATTGCTTCGAATTTCCTTAATTCTATTTCTTTTAGTATTATAATTGTTGTTGAACTTCTGGAGTTCTTTGATTTGACGAATTTTTTTGAGGCAATTGTATTTTCTTCGTTTAACCTTGTTTTATTTAAAATTGTTTTTTCCGTTAACCAGCTGTCGTCCCCTTACGAACGGTAGCCCTCAGAAGTCGAAACTTGTGCTAGCTAAGGATTAACGAGGCCATCAGAAAAAGTTCTGCAGTCGCTAGGGTTTGAACCTTTGACTGGCAGCCAAAAGTGATTGAAACAATGTCGCTTTAACCACTCGGCTTAGAGGTAGGATTCCTGCATTGCACCTTCTAGTTTTTTTTTTTCTCGATTTAATATTTTCATTAGACATTTTGTAAGATTAACAATATATAATAAAAATAAAAATAGAACTCAAAGGTGCGATTTAGTGCCTTCTTGTTCATAAAACAGAACGTAAGCCTCTCCGCTCACGAGGGATCTGGATGAAATAGGGGACACGCGAGAATCATTATATTCGTGCCACGTGCCCGCATGCGGATGCCTACAGTAGGCAGTGTAGTGTCCGTTGTAGATAGTCCCACTATGATTTGACAATGCGTACAGACTGTAGCGGAAAGGGGCTACATTGTCTGCCGCATAATTACTCATATCCAAACCCTCTATCGGAAAATTGATGGTTACATTCAATTTTCCTCTGAATCGTTCCATCGGAGAAAACCTGTTTAAATGTATCACTAAAATCTTCTTCTCGAAACATCTTTTTAGCTTTGTGACATCTTGAACCTAGTTTAGCGTCAATTATAGCTGAATTGAATGTTTTCGGATTCAAATTGTTTCCACAAGGCTCCAAAGGACCAAAACGTTTGGGAAAAATACTTATTTCAGGCAAGATTATATTCAGTATTTGACTTGTTTGGTTTTTATTAGTCGTCAATATGACAATATACACAATAGCAATAGAGCATGAAATGAGTGGGTTTTTAACAAAAATACTAGTAGAAAACCCATTATGCCATCTCATGGAAGACAGTCCGTAGTTATATTCTGTTAAATTTTCGACCCTCAACTGTCATTTATTAATTTGTTATAAATATTTAAATAACAAAAACCGTGTTATTTAAATTGTTTTGCCTATAAAATGAAAATAGATGAAGCAATTTTTGTGAAAAATTCATAACTCCTCGATTTTGAGGAAGTACTATTGGCCTTTCTCATAAAAGTATTGACTCACACACACAAACATGCACTGTCGGATCGTTAGTTTTGGCACAATTGCAATTCAAGTTTGTTTTTGCTCTATTTTGCAGCGTGTCTGGATGCTCTAGTCTTAGCCCGATTTCAATTTCTCAAACAGGTTATGAAAGTAGAAGTATAGTACTACAAAAGGTATATTCGAATTTTGCGTTACAATGGTGTGAAATAGGTGAAAAATGCATCCAAACATGAATAAAAACGACAGAGCCCGCGTTAGCTGCCGGGAGATGAGGGGAATTCTTCTTATGAACGGGTTACGTGATAATACGCTTCCCCTCATCTCCCGCTCTCTCCCATCACTCCACCGCTTCAGTCATGGTTGCAAGCATTTTTCACCAATTTCGCGGCATTTTAGCGCAAAATGAGAAAATACGTTTTGTGGTGCTGTACTTTTACTTTCAAAATCTGCTTTAGAAATTGAAATCAGACTATCACTAGAGCATCCAGGCACGCTGCAGGATAGTTGAAAAAACAATGATCCGTTAAGGCCCGTTTTGTGCACACATAAAGTACACCTAATTCAATACTTTCATAAGAAGAGTTAAGAAATTTGAAAAAAATCGTAAAATTTTCCGGTTTTTCCGGTTTTCTTCCGTTTACTAATGATCCGATCGGGTCGTAAAAAATTTAATTTTGTTTGTATCTTAATTATCTACAATTCTATCTGTTGGAGCAACCACATTACTGTATTAGTTTTCGTTTCATAGGCAAAATATTAAAAAAAAACACGTTTTTTGTTATTTAAATGTTTACAACAAATTAATAGAAATAGGACAACAACAAACATATTCATTTCAGAACTTCATCTTTCAGATTTGTTGAATATAATTTGCAACATACTAAATTGGATATAATATACCAAATTTTTTACACATGCATTCACACATTGAGGAAAACGACAGGAAAAAGACAGTGAAATATTCCATTTCATTTCAGAATTTAAAATGACCTGCTAATTGAGATTCTTCTAAAACTTTATCACCATATAACAATCAATTATTCTGCGCTCACTTAATATACAATTTTATACTGATATGACATCCCCCTATGTATCAAATTCCTTGTTGAATCAAATCACTGCCACATTTCTGAAACAGCTGTGCAAAATGTTTTATACGACTGGAAGGAAAACTACAAAATTATTATGATTGGAGCTGTATTCTTGGACATTCGAAACAATTGACAGGGCCAAATTAATTATCAAACTTGAGAAGTATGGTATAACTGCAAAAGCACTCGATTGGCTAACTGATTACTTACAGAACAGAAAACAGGTAACTGAAATTAACGACACTATATCACATGAAGTCATGAATAAAAACGGCGTACCTCAAGGAAAAGGAAGTCCATTGGGACCATTGCTATTCCTACTGTATATCAACGATATTGTTCACTCGGTTGAAAACTGTCAAATTCATTTGATTGCCGATGGCAAGATATACAAACCCTAACAGATACACTCAACGTGGAGCTGGAAAATATTTTACAATGGTGTAATGCTAGTTTGTTGAAGCTTAATTCAAAAAATATTAATTCATGTTGATTAGCAAACACAAAAAGTATGCGGAGTTCAAGAATAATAATCAAATGATTACAATTGATACGGAAGAGGGGGAAATGGTTGAAAAGATTTAATACTTGGGCATTATTATCGATAGAAATTTAACGATCAAAGATCACATTTCATACATTACCAATAAAATATCAAGAAACATAAACTTCTTGTTCAGAGATCTTTAACACCTTGGTCTTGAAAAACAGTATTCAATACGATAATATTGCCCCATTTCACTTTTGCTTCTCCTATACTGTATCTGGCAAATAAAAATTAGATGATTAGGATGCAGAAATTGCAAAATGAAGCCATAGAATTATAATGAATGTTCCAAGAGACAAGTCCATCAAGTCCATGTTGCTGTCGATACATCACTTGAAGTACCATACTATCACTTCAATCAATAAAATGAAAACGTCATTAGCCCCATCGTATCTGTCTTTTAAATTAATATCCAACAACAGTTTGCACAAATACAACACACGAAGAAGGGCAGATATACGAGTCGCAACAGAAAACAAAAAATGGTCAGAAAAATATATTTTCCGTAAAGGCATAGTGCGTTACAATGAGTTAGAAGATTTTCTGAGAACCTGCGACACGATTACAACTTTCAAAGAAGAATTGAAAATGTGTCTGTTACGCGAGTGTCATAGATTGTCACTATTATTATTTGTATTCTTTATATTTGTTAATATTTTTTATTTTGTCAATGTGAAATTAGCTATATGTGCTAAATGAAGGAAGAGTTAAAATTAATATTCAATCATAGGAACCTGAATATATAAACAATATGGAATATTCGAGTTGAAACAAATCTCGCTCTGTTTCAATATGAATAGAAATAATACCTCAATTTTATTGTCTAAAGCAAAAGGTGATTAATTATGGATTATATGGAATGGGATGCTAGAAAACAAATACGTGCATCATTTGATTCCGTAAAATAATAAACATAAACAAAGCATTAAAAGCACCAGTTAGACCTGAATCATAACAAAAACAAAATATTGAAATACAGATTAAATTCCAGTTCTCTGGATAGCATTTTCTTCCTCAAAGAAATCAGTACCTAACCTGAAAATGCCAAATTTTGTAAAACACTGAATTTACCGTTTTACTTACCGTTCTTGTCGTTGAAGAGATACTAAGAATTCATGGGTGGTGTTAACCAACACTTAAATTAACTTTTGAAAGAAATATAATCAAACAGAACACTGAGCACTATCACAAATGCTTATATAAATATTCATAAAATGACGCCGTGCCATCAACACATTACCTACAAGTTTTACCCGACTCTCGAAAGTCTCGACAACCATCCCCTAATGCCGGTTATTTAAGTCACTGATTCAGCAATGAAATCAAAATGCATGTCAATGTGCTTTGCAATTTTCTGCACATTTTGTACCTCAATGCGATAATAATGAGAAAATTGTGAACAATTCGTAATATTTGGCATCACGAAGCGGTATGTGTGTAACTCATATTGTTACCACAATGATCCAGAAAACGATATCGCCTAGAGGTTAATGTTAACTGGGTAATGGTATATTGAAGATGATTGTTTTTGCAGTTGGAATAACTAAGATTGCTATTAGGAAGTGTTATAAACGAGTTAAATGTAGTAAAAAGATTTGTATAGACGTTCTAATGAAGTTTGTTAATTTATCTGACGTTGTTGCATAAATCATTGTTTTATATAATATACTGAGTGAACTATCAGTATATATAACAGGAATTACCAGAAAAATTCGACTATACGCAACTGTAATTCATCAGATGGATATTTTTTAGCGCGCTTCCTTCCACTGTGTCTAAAGTGAAACAATTATTCTAACATTACTGTTGAGCAGTGTAAAACAGCTCTTCTGGAGATGTTTGTTACATGACGGCGATAATATGAGTCGGGCGATATGCACGATTTCAAACATTATGTTCGCGTGCTCTTTATCAGCTTTAGCAATAATTCCTTCAGTTTAAATATTTGTATTCCTCCCAAAATTCGTTTAAATACACAGCGAGTTATCCAAATCGTATCAATTGTAGTTTTGTGATTGTGAAGAGGTGGACGAACTGACCTATAGATACCGAAATTATATTGTTTACAGATAAACAACCATCTGATATCGTTCTTTAAGGTAAATAGTAGTACATAACTCGCATTTGTTTGAGGATGCATTTGACCTATATGCACTTTATTACATGAGTATTAGTCATCTAATCTTTGAAACATGTTGAAACTATATATTTTTTTGTGACGACATGAAGAGTAACACTTTTCTTATCAGCAAGTTGATAGTGTAGTATAATAATAATCCTTCTCTGCTACTGTGCTTCCAAATTCACGGATATTGACAGACTGTGAATAGAGAAACATAGTTTTATGAAGATTCTGCACCTTTTGCAATTATGCAATGCTGTGTATCACCATTTTGCAAGTTTGGCCACCGTTTTATCATCTAATATCCGTCAATTGGATTTGGAGTTTTGTATTTTCTTAGGTTGCTCTCAGAAAGTGAAGTTCTTTTACTTCTGTAGTGGAGGATATGTGAATAATCTGAGTATTGAACACCGATTATGAAAAAGGACCCCGCAAACTCCTTATGGAATTTGGGTCACTGCGGATTTCTTTAAAATTTTTGGTGGGATGTAGTCCATGTTATTTTCACCCAATGTTACCATTGCGCCAACCCAAAAAAATAACAGTTTTGCTGCTATAGGGGGCGTTGAAATCATACCTTGCTCAGAATATTATTATTATAGGCGGAAACAATATGTCTACATATTTTAGTTCAGATTATGCTGAACAATTATGTAATTTAGAAAAATATATATAAAAAACCTCCCCCTTACCCCCAACCCCTATATTAAAACAGGAAAAAAATTAATTCTCTACTACATGTGAAAGCTTTATCAAAATAAATGTTTCAATCAACTCAAATTAAGGAAATCGTACAGTTGTTACATTACAGTTGTTTAATTTTACCATTACCTCCCTTCAAAAAAATATGGGTGTATTTCCGTGACTTCTTAGTGGGGCGTAGTTCATGGTATTTGAATATCAATTAAAAAAGGGCAAAATATTGGAAATGAATTAAAATTAGACATCAACAATTCGAATTTGAGTTGGAGACTGAATAATTTTTTTTTGTTTTAAAATAGTGGTTGGGGGTGAGTGGGAGGTTTTAGTTTTTTTTTTCATAAAAAATTACACAATTGTACAGCATAATCTAAACTAAAATACGTACAGAAATTGTTTCGGCCTATAATAATGAATAAGTAATCTATTTTGAGCATGGTATGATTTCAAAGCCTCCTAGCATCAAAACTATTAATTTTTGCACAATATTGTGCAACATTAGCAACAATGAAACAAGTGAAAATACTGTTACCGTATTCAAAAATAAATAGTCTAATCTGCACAAGGGGTGATTTCAACGCCTCCTAGCAGCAAAAGTGTTAATTTTTTTGGGTTGGCGCAATGGTAACATTGGTTGAGAATTACATGGACTGCATCATACCAAAAATTCAAAAAAATCCACGAAAACCCAAATTCCGTAAGGTGTTTGCGGTGTCCTTTGTCGAAAAGTGACAACACCGTGAAAATGAAAAAAAAATATATTTGTCGAAATGCCGTTGTCTCCAATAATTAGATATATTTATTTATTTTTGTTTGGAAGGATTGTACCTTACGATTCGAAAAACATCTCTCGGGCATCGCTAAATGTGAATCTTACAAAAATGCTGTAGTTTTGTCCAAAAAAATTCAAAATCATTGCATCCGTTTTATTATATGGTGTTCGCAGGCGTCAACCAATCAGCAGGCTGGTTGAATATGAAATCTCGTAAAAACCTTCGTTGCGCCATACTCTTTACTATGAAAATAATCTTCCGAACGGATGTTCATAACCTCAATATCGGGTCTAAACGTACTATAACACCTCCAACTCACAGAACTTCATTTGAACGTGGTTTTTCCTATAATACATCCGCTATTTATAATGCTATTCCGAATATTAAAAAAAAATAAAAACTTCACTACTTTTCAAAAAAATTACATAGAACTGCAAAAACTCTGTCATTCGCTTTATGACGATTTTATGTGTTTGGGTAGATGCTTCAATTGTAGTATTTAGTACTTTTGAATTTATCGATTTGTACTTATGCCTGGTTTCTTATTAGTGGGTAAGAATCGGTATTTTATTAATTATCGTTATATATTTTCTTTGTAATGTGCATACGAAGATAAAGTGGAAGACCGTCTCGTGCATTCCTTGCAATAGATGAACTTCGCCTTTTCAGCCAATCTGTAATGACATACCTGACTATTGTATTGCATATTTCGCTTAATATGGACTATCATTATTGCCATATCATGAAAAATTGGTTTTGATACATCATGTTCGATATCAGAATTCTTTCTGTTTATAGAATTATATCAGAATTATATGACAGTATACCCAGTAACAGCAATTTCACAATCTACATCATTCGTGCATTAGTCTTCACTAAAAATCACTATTTCTGGATGCTGGATGGTATAAAAATATTTCACCAAGGATCAGATCTTTATGAGCAAGAACATTTTCAGCATTCATATATAAATTATATCAACTTTGTATACTATATTATTACTTTATTATGAATTACCTAACTGGTACTTCAAAAAGTACCTGAAATCTAACTGATATGTTAAACTGAGAAATACCTGAGAAGGTCTTTCGATGACACAACGAGACAGATAAATGAATTTTTGAATTTCATCAATATTCTTTGTGATAAGATAAAATTCACTGTGGAAAAAGAACTAAACAATAAGATAAATTATCTAGACCTTACTATTACAAATATTATTACTAAATTTCATTTGAACATATGTAGAAAACATTCTTTTAAATATTGTAAATATTCTAAGTTTTCTTTAGTCCATTGTTACATAAATTATCTGTATTCAGATCAATGATACATATGATGTTTATGATTCAGTCGCCAGGCAAAGCTTTCAAGATTGAATAAAAATCACACAGAAACACATTCCAGTACACTTATAGAGCATAATTCCAGGGCCACCAGACGTCACTTATTTGTCAACGAACGAAATGTGTACGATTGAATAGTGTTAGTATGTACTATATTCGCATGCCTACCTGCTAGCTTGGCCACATGACCATTTTTCTTATATCATGGAATCAATGTTCGTGAAATCATTACTCACTTTAGTTGAATCCCCAGTCTGCAGAAACATTTTTGTAACGCCTGATGGGTTTATTGACAGTGTCGCGGGCATCCACCCCAAAGCTCCGAGTTCAAATCTCGACTCCGACAATTTTTTTTTTTTTGAAAATTCTTGCCAGACGCGTTACACTAGAGTCAGCCATTTCGGTTGGAAACGACATTGACTCTGAGAGGATTTTTCTTTTAAAAAAAATTTAAATACAGAATTTTGAAAGGGTTTTGTGTCCTGTCCTTTCATAAAACCTTCTTCATTGCCTTTTGGCATTATTCGAAAAAATGCCCAAACCGTAAATGTTAAAATTTGAAAACTTGAAGTAAATACTCGAATAAGCAATCCCCCTTGCCCCTCTATGTATTTTCGCATTCGTCTTATCATATTACCCATAATCAGCCGCTGGATTATACACTTACTCTTTCTGGTGGGATTGTTATTTCCAACGTAAAATTTTGGCGTAAACTATGTAAATCACGTGGAATATCTTTGAACAAACGGTTTATTGAATATCCCCAAAGAAAGAATCCATCGGAGATAAATCGGGGCTTCAGGCAGGCCAGCGCACAAGCCGTTGGTTTCCAATCCATTGATTGGGAAATTTTCCATTGAGTTACTGAGTAACTGCCCTTTCATTGCGAGGTGGTGCACCATCCTGTTGCCACCACATTTGCCGAAGAATAGTTTTGGATTAAATCAAGGTAATTCCCGTTTCGATTCAACCCTACACAAATATTGAATAATAATGTCCGTCCCAGCCTTTGCACTTGCTGATTTGGGTGCAGATTATCTACTGCATAATAATGCTCATTGGTCCTGTTGAAAAGGCCGCTCATGGAAAAGTTGCATTCATCATTCCAGAGAATGTTATTGAAAAAATCCTCATTTTTCATCAAGGCACTGCATAATTCAAGCCTTCTCTCACTATATCATGGTCTTAGTTCTTTGCTGACATGTTATTTATAAGCTTGATACTTACGGTTTTGAGAAACATCTGCATTCGACTTCTAGGCATGTTTATTTCTACAGAGAATTGTCCTGTAGATCTTCAAGGATTTTCTGTAAACGTTTCGATGGAATGTTATCGCAAATATTTTATTATATTCGTCTTCTGCTTCAACTCTTTCGCCATACTCAATTCAGGGTTTACTTATACTACCAAACAGTTCCAAATTCCTGACCAAATTAAAATAAATATAATGTAGCTGTGGACGTGATAATAATGACACTGTATATAATGAAGCCTAACCATCTCACATTTTTCTGTTTTTCTGGATTGGAAATACCATTTTTGCTCTCTCAAATAATTTAAAACAGTGAACTGTGATACTTTGACAAGCGAGTGTGACTTTTCGTATTTGAATATCTAGGCACTCTCTTCCATTTTCTGGTAGTATTTAAATAAAACAGTGTCGTATTAAATATTAAATAAAAACAGAAACTATTTAAAAAAGCACACGTTTTTTCTCATATTCTTAAACTCACTCGCGAAATGTGAGTGGAATTGCAAATGCACTTTGGAATGACGGAAAAATTATGTTTCAGGCATTTTTTCATATTCGCACATATCCATACGAAGAATTCTGGATGACTATGTACTTTTGTATAAGTACTATTCACAAAGGAATAACCTCCTTCCTAAGAATGCTCAACTCCAGTGTTGACCTAGATACAGCCTCTCTCTTCAATTCTCCCCACGATTAATTTCACAAGTGTTAGGTGGCGCGGTGGCGGCAGCTTGCAGATTTTATTGTTGTATATTTCACTTCCTCCAAGATTATTCAAGGTTCTTCAGTCAAACAAATTCAACACATTTTAAATTGAACACAATTTCTTTGCATATTCTAAATTACTGAACTACGTGCTTTTTATCAGGAAATCTTATTTATTTCACTTCACAGATTGAAGTCGACAATATAGGCAAGGAGCTCAAATAGTCCAATTGTATGGGGTTTTCCCAAGAAAAAATTCAGGAAGTTTTTTACTCAACGGTTTTTGGAAAACCGCGAATCTCCCATTTTAGCTGCATACCATATCCTGTTGATTCAAAATTCCTTGAAGAGAAAGTAAATAAATATGATATAAGAGGTGAACCGCTAGAATGGATAGTTTCGTATCTATAAAATAGGAGAATCGCAGTAAAAATAGGGAGACTTCCGAGGAAATGGATTCGAAGTCGGGTTAGGGCAAGGTTTAATACTTGGTCCTATACTCTTCCTTATCTTCATCAATGACTTACCACCATTTGTAACTTCAGGAAATATCTCTGGTCTCAGTGAATAAGCAGATAAGTCATATTCAAGAAATTGTTCAGGGGAGCCAAAAAACGTTTCGGAGAGTTGTTGTAAATCGCAATACCTATTCGTTGTATATTTAATAATATTTATGCATTCTGGAGTGGTCGTCAGAAAAATCCTGTTCTTCGTGCTCTTCTTCGAGTATTTGTTTTTCAAGTGAGAACTCTTCAGTGGAAATGTTAGTTTGTTCATGTAACGATTTTACAGAATACCCAGCAGCTTCATCTTGCCCTTTTTCAAAATGAAGAAAACCATTTGTCAAAGTAGTACTGTCAGCATAGAAAACAGACAAATCAGTGTTTTCGAGTACATTATTTTTTATATTGCCATCTATGTTAGGAGAATAGTGTACCATATTTGAAAGATCTTGTATAACTGGTATTTCAAAATTGTCAAACAAATTTGAATAATTCACGTCCATGTTAGAAGTTGGCATCTGGCTGTCTGTGGAACAGGGGCACCGAAGTTTAATCTACAACAGGCCGTGGTTCCTTTAAAACAGTTTTATTGCAGGGCTCAAGTGAGTTTTGTGCTAAAACTCATTCTTGACTTCGTTGATAGGCTGATATTTCTGAAGCTATTTCATTCGGGAATATGGACTGATGATTTCCGCTATCTTCTTCGACGTTTGGTTGATCTGTAGAGAAACAACACCTCCTAACATGAGCGTCGCCAGATAACGGGCCAGTTTTTCGGAACTTACCTGTATCACTTTGTTGTTTCTTGCACAGAGACAAAATATGCGAAGTTCTTCTAAGCATTTTTACAAAACTCTTTATTGTATGTAACGATTAACGAACCGTTGCATGTATCTCAACAATTATTCAATAAGCACTTTAAAACACAGAATACCGATCGGTATTATCAAAACACATCAGACTGAATGTGACTGACACCACTTCGAAATACAAACTGAATTGAAAAGCAAAAATAAACAGATATGTACAGATATATACAGATCTGTACAGGTCTGTCAAAAATTGGAAGGCGTCTATAATGAGATAAGTGTATATGTGCGATTTAGATCTTACGTGTTCAGACGTGAATAACCCGATAAGTCCACTTATCGGCCTATTAACGAAAAAAAAAATCTGCCTTAAATGAAACAGGTAAAGTTATACTATAAAAGTCAAAATTTATTGAGATGTTTGGATATTCACATAGCTGTCGATGCCACAAAATCACACATTTTGACTTATTTGCTTATTCACTTGATGGGAATCAATATTAAATATATAGACATGAAGAAATCTCATTTAAACCATTTTATGGACTTATCTGCTTATTCACGGAGGCCAGAGATATATACATATATGCGGATGATACGTCAGCAATTATTCACCATAGAACTAGAGACTAAAGCAGATAAGGTACTCAAGCAGTTCAAATCGTGGTGTCTCAAAAATTATTTCATCATGAATGTCAGCAAAACAGTTTTCATGCTTTTCACATTGATTAAGACAAATATCCTGCCAAAGATAATTCATACAGAAACCATCGACTAAGTGAAATTTATTGGAACAACAATCGATAGTAATCTAACGTTTCATCGAAAAATAGACTCAATGTGCTCCAAGCTTGCCAAAAATACGTTTGCCATTCTGAACTTGAATAGAGAAATCAATCAACGCGAGCTAAAAACGCGCAACCCTCGGAAGTCTTCGAGAGACTTGTGTAAGATAGGGAAGACGCAGCCCTTACCTTTTAACGTGTGATGCCATGCACGAGACCGATGACCATGCGAGGCTTTGATCCCTCGACCCTTCGCTCCAAAGGCGAACGTTTTACCAGGACGGCCACCACGGCCATATCCAAAGTATCCAAAGTACGAAAAAAATTAGGAGTTATTTCTTTTCTTAAAAACTCCCGAGAGAACAAAATATAAACCTATTGCACCAATCTAGGTTTATCAAAGTCATAATTCCTAAGTTTTAATTTATAATTTTTGTAAGCCAGTGACGTAGTGGTATGTGGCTATAATTTCTTTCATATTTCAATTGGGCATCGACACTCATCCTAAAAGTCTTGACATTTCATATGCCTAAAAGTGTAGGTTTCTGCGATATTAGCGAAACACTGAAGATATGCCCTGAGTTCAGACATAATTTCTTGTGTACAATAATTGCATAATACAACTTTCTTGCAACATATATGATAATTTTCACCATCCTGAACATGCTCCAATGATGGGAGTATTCAAAACATTGTACAGGTAAGTCAGAATGAGACCGAAAATCTATGTTTTTTTCATTCGTCATATTATTTACATATTTATAAAACATACAAGTGTTGTAGGTATTCATTTGTTAACCATTCGTGTTAACAACTATTGATATTAGTTTTAATTTTTACACTTTTTACGATTTGGTACCTTGTACCCATTATTCCTATGACTTGTCATAATTGTAATATATTGCATAACATGATCGAATAAATCTATCTATTTACCTACCTATCTTTCTATTTGATTTACTCTCTTGCATGATGTTGTTGTTGTTGTAAACAAACCCAGCCCCAAATTCATAATCTTAGATGAGAGTTGAGAGGATTGAAATAATATATTCCCGAAAAACTGATAATGGATACTTTCAATTTATTGAATTTTATGTTGAAGTATCATTTTGAAGCCATTTCTGATGGAATTATGAAGGAAAATAATTTACAATCAATATGTTTTTGATGAATACAAAAAAAAATTGTGTATTAATTTATAATATATACTTAAATGATACACACGGTTTATTGAGTACACTACATAGAAACAAAAACGTCATAAGAGCGAATGTTCAAATGAACCAATATTTTGTTCGATACACAAATGGCATCTCCATATCATCGACTGTCATACGCTTTGGAATATCCCTGGTGTATTCTGTATTCACTACATGCTGCTGAAATTCTTGCCGTCGAATCTTCCGCAGATTCTATAGGTGTTGAATACACCACGGTATCGTATCCCCACGAAATAGTCTAGAAAAGTTAAATCAGGAGAAAGTGTAGGCCAATGTATGGGACCATTTCTACTTTTCCATCGATCATGGAATGTTTAGCAAAGAAATTGACGGAGCATTCGTTGGAAATGGGTACCACATTCTTTGAAGAACCAATAAAAGTACTTTTCAAGTAGCCTGGGTGAAACATGTGCAAGAAACACTCGGTAGTTCTTACTATTCGAACGGGGAGGAAGAAGATATGGTCCAACGATATTATTTTTGACAATTCCTACCCAAAGTTCAACTGCAAACTTCTGGTGGTAGCCTTTTCGAAACATTCCATAAATTTTATAAATATTCTTCATCAAAAACTTGTTGACTGAATAATATTTTCCTGGACAAATCAATCAGAAATTGCTTTTAAAATGATACTGTAACATGAAATTCGACAAATTAAGAGTACTTCAGTATTTCGCAAAAATTATTTCAGACATTAACTCTGAGACCGTCAGATAATGACAGATTTAGGTGCCCCATTTTTGCATACAAGCCTCGATGAGGGTTGAAAAGTACATCGACGTTGAGTAAAATGAAGGGGAAATTTACTAGTGGCTCCTGGGGAGAACATTGAACATTGAACATTGAATCTTCGGACGAAAAAATCTAGTTATCCATTCGCGCCACTCAAGCCATTATGTTTTTCGGTCTAGTGACGATCTAAGTTTTCATAGTTTCGATGGGCTTGTGTGGGAAAATCTGTCAAAATCTCGATTTTTCCATACAAGATTACGACCTCATTTTGACCCTTTAGCAACCTGCAACACTCAAGCCTTTGGTATTCCGAAGCCAGGTCCTATTAATCAATGACTAGGTGAACACGGCTCGCGTTAAAATATGGAAAATCGAATTTCTCATGAAACATCGAATTGTCCATATTATGTTCTCCCCAGGAGCCACTCGTAAATTTCACTCCATTTTACTCAACATCGATGTACTTTTCAACCCTATTCGAGGCTTGTATGTGAAAATGGGGCACCTTAATCTGTCACTATCTGACGGTCTATCTTATCTGAGTGGAGTTTTATGAATTTGGGGTTGGGTTTGTTTGTCAGTTAATCATATGCAAGAAAATATCCACGACACCAATAATACGATGAATGAAAAAACAGAGTTTTTCTGACTCACCCCTACTATGTTTTCGATTCAGTTCACAATATTCAGGAGGTTGACAAATATTTCGGTTTGTTGCAACAAATTAGCATTATGCGATTTTTCCACATAGGAAATTACGACGCAACAAAGGACTTATCTTCAGTTTTTCTCAATTATCTTAGATACCTCCACTTTAAGGCACATGGAATGTTATGACTTTTAGGTTGAGTATCGATGATGTCAAACACTAACTTGTCCATTCACTTGTCCAATGAAAATATGTAGGAAAATAGGCCACATACCATCGTAACTACTCCACTGGTTTATGAAAATCCAAAGTTATAACTTCATGATGAACCTTGATTAGTGTATCAAATTTCAAGTTTTTTTCTTCAGTTTTTCAGAAAATAAAATATTATTTTTTTCGTACTTTCGAAATCCTGTATCTCAGAGGGGATGTATTTTAGGACATACCTTGATAGCGACTGTTCACCTCGTAAGGAGTTGAGGAAACATATTTGGAGTTTGTCGGTTTTATTCTGACGCACCCCGTATAATTATTTCATGTTTTATGAACCATTGTATCTGTCTTTACGGTCAATAAAGTTATTGTTATTCTACCTAGGTTGTTAAATAATTGAATTATCGTTTCACAATAAGATCAGCAACAGAGGCAGTTTTAAAGTTCACTGCGGATATGTTCGGTAACGCCAGGCAAGTAATTGTGTAATAATTTCGCTGCCAGACAAAATATGCTTGGGGTGTATGGAGTGAAGTGTATTTATGTCCATGGCAACCATATAATGAATATCCGAAATAGGGTAAGCATCAGATGTATCGAGTTAGCTAAATATATCGGATGAACAGCTTACTACCCTGAACCTAATGAATTTCGCTATAGGCCATGCGGTACAGAGAGTGAGGTGTTTCAAATCGTTTCTCTATTACTTAAAATATTGAGAGATTCATTTTATGTTTTGGTTTACATGGAAAACGTGAATAAAATCAACAAAGTCAAAGTACCCTTCTCTCCAAATATTTCCACAAAGTGGAAAATATGACAGAAAACAATTCTTCCCTGGCTTATGCCACGACAGATATTGACGGATGTGACAGACATATGTGCAACGTTCTTTCAAGAAGACTCAATTACAAGTGCTTATTGTAAAAAAAACTAAAGATTATCCTCAATTCGGCTGGGGATGACCACCTGTAAAAACAACCTGGAAAACAAAATTCTTTAACATTCAAAGAACATCGTAAGATTATTCTCTAATTTTTATTATATTTTCGCCTACCATATATGGAAATGAATCATTTCAACCGTAAACCCTATAACAACCGAATCCGTTATTTGTGTATCTGCCGTGTGTCGTTCAATACTTTACGTAATCCTGCTGAAAGATTACATGGAAAGAACAAACCACGAACCTCATAATTCTACAAAAAAATCCCAACATCATGTTGTCATGGAACAGCTAAACAATATCAACACAATATTATAAACAACGTCAGTATTTTGTGTTCGCGAGTTCGCATCGACCATGGATGAAATTGTAGAAATTGAGAAACAAAATCGAATTTCTTTAGAAATATTGGGAGAATCATGTGCAGCAAGTGTTGATTTACTGCCGAAAATAACTCAAGAGCGATATCAAAAAGAATAAAAAAATTTTGAAGAGTGGCGTAAAAGCAAGAATATGAAGGTGGTTAATGAAGATGTATTATTAGCCTATACGAAAACACAATCAGAGGTTTATTCTCCTAACTCGAATGTTGAAACTTGCTTTGAAAGTTTATGACAACATTGACATTTCAAGGTTAGGTATTTTTATTCGTACACCATATTAAAGTATTAACTACAAAAATGGTATTTTCAGATTTGGAAAATTATTTTTGTGGTAAAGGTAAGCTTATCGGGATCATTCTCGAAACAAAAAGAAAATTGGTGTTACTTACGTAGTTTTATCTCCTGAACACAAATCTGAAAGAATTTCGTGGGGGTCTCTAATACTTTTCGAGTCATGACATTTTGAATCTTGAAAATCGACCACTTTCAAACTCGAGTTTCTCAGCGAAAGATCGCACAAAATGTCTCCTTTTTGTCGACACTTTTTCAAGGCCCTAATCGACTTATATTTCACAATTACAAGCGTTAAAACCAAATATTTTACACAAATTTCAACCTTCTTATAAACTATACCTAACCCTTCCAACACCTCTAGAATGAACGCCAATGAAGAGTGCGAGGTTAAGTATATTGTATTATAAGAAGGTTATTTTTTTCCGTAAAACGTTTGGTGTTGGTGCTTGTAATTGTGAAAAAAGAGTTGATTAGGGAATGAAAAAAGTGTTGACAAAAGGAGAAGGCATTTTCTGCGATTTTTTACCGAAAACATCGTGTTTGAAAGTGGTCGATTTTCAAGATTCAAAAGGTCATAACTCGAAAAGTATAAGAGACCCCTATGAAATTCTATCGGATTCGTGTTCAATATACAAAACTACGTAAGTAACATCACTTTTCTTTTTGTTTCGAGAATGAGCCCGATAAGCATACCTTTACCATTTTTGTTCTTGAGACGAAAGTCTGATGGATTCACACCAAAGAAAGCAAAAATTTGGTCTGAAGAAGAAGTTTCTAAGTTTTTGTTGGAGGCAGATGATCATACATGGTTGCTTGAAAAGGTTGTATTAATGTGTGGTATTTTGGCGACTGTAGACGTGACGAACTTGTTAAGCTGACTGTGGATGATTTTGAAAGCACTAGTACCAAATTTTTTGTTACATTGAGGTACCTATACTAAAAAAAACAGGGTATTTGTCATTCCCAAAGAAGGACTTCCTTTTGATGTCTATGGTTTATACGAAAAATACGCAAATTTGCGGCTTTCACAGGACCACGTACACATCTTATGGGAAAAACTCTTTCGGTGAAAATGGCTGGATATGTTGTAGCTGAAGCCATTCTGAGTAAAAGTCTCAATTGGCCCAACTTGATCGTATGACTAGATTCGGCGCTAGAGGGCGCCAAATTATGAATTTTGTGATCTTTGGAGAAATTCAACTGAGAGAAAAAATATCATTATCTAATTTATATTCAATATTGTGTGCAACTGAGCATTCACAAAAGTAGCGAAAAATATTTTTTTCTGAAATCGTTCTAGATTGCCCACTTTCTCGGAGCAACTTCAGGCCTCAAAATACGCTAATCTAGTATTTTAGTCCGTTGCTAAGCAACGAACTTTTCCGGACCGTTTTCGGACCTAAACGGCACGGGAAAGTATTTTTTCTGAAATCGTTCAAGAATGCCCACTTTCTCGGAGCAACTTCAGGCCTCAAAATACGCTAATCTAGTATTTTAGTCCGTTGCTAAGCAACGAACTTTCCCGGACAGTTTTCGGACCCAAATGGTACGGGAATAGTAATTTACGTAACAATTCCGGAAAATACTGTTTTTTTGGACGAGTAGACCAAATTCTAGGACGAGCGTTAGCGAGTCCTGGAAGTCTACGAGTCCAAAAAAATTGTTTTCGGACGTGTTGCGTACACTATTTTTTCGGCAATCATGTAGAATAACAAATCAATGAGACGCATTTAGTCTAAGAGACGAAGAGAGGTCGACTTTTACCCATCTGTTAACGATGAAACGATTCCAAATTTGAATATTTCGAACATTTCAGTTCTTATTTGTATTATATATTGAAATTCGAACAGAAGATAGGTACCAACAGAAACATTCTAATTCTTATTTATATTAATATTTGTATTCAAATTCGAGCACTTCCCGGCCTAGTCCGGGAAGTACGTACTTCCCGGACGATATGTTTCATTATATCTACCTGAAAGCCATAGTTTTTTAAGAAACATTTATTTTCAATGTTGAAGGAACAAAAACATGTTTTATTAATTCATGGTACAAAAATATCCAGAAATTGCCACAAAACAAGTGTTATTTATCCTGTTCGTAAAGAAATATTCAAACAATTTGCGATTTCTGGAGAACTGTCAACAACATATTATTTAATTTTGCCATGTGAATATGCAGCTATAATGACACCAGCGCACGGAAAAATTTTCCGTGCGAGCGTAAGGAAAAAACCCTTTTCAGTATGCTGAATAAGCATGTAAATATAGTGTTTCCAGATAGGTATAATGAGAAAGTCATAACAACACGACTCTGGAGTTTTTCACTATGGAGAATTTTGAGGTTTCACATAAATGTTCATTAAACGTCAGAGTGAATCAAAGTCTGGAAGCAAGAGAACAAAACTGTGAAATATTAATATGTTCTGATTCTGGCAGTGAAGAAATCACACTCGCAGCATATTTTTAATGAAATTGAACTTGCTGTCTCAATTTTGTTGATATTTTGTTAGTTAGAAATTCTATTCGTAAAAAAACGAAAATAACAATTTCAGTTTTCCCTGTATTACTCCCTGTAGATGTATTTCTACCAAAGTGATTACCTTTTTGTCCATTGATGTCCATATGTTTCAGAATATAATTATTTTAATTATAATAAAATTATGCTAATACATATTTAAATGTGTTATGTCATGATTCTACACTTCTTTTTTCGCCTATAATTTTGCAAGGATCTACAATTAACCAAACTTCAAGATTATCATGACATCGCTGAGACGATCATCTCGTTTCCTAATGATCCATGGTCGTCATTATCCATGGTTATCATTATCCATGGTAAAATCGAGACGATTTGAAAGTAGAAAATATAAAACTAATATCGATTTACACTTTAGATTCCCTTGCTCGTAGTCTCAACTAAAGTTTGGAAAAAACTGAATTCAAAATAGTATATTACGTTACTAGTGTGGAAAGTGACCCATTTCACATGAGTGGGAGAATGTTGTCGCACGAAGCGCCAGCCGAGTGCGACAATCTCATGAGTGTGAGATGGAACTTTCCACACAAGTAATGAGCACCATTTTTCCGACGACAACATATTAATGCATGATTGCAAAAAAATTTATATATTTTCACTTTATTTTGAGAATTTGAGAATTTTACAGAGAAAAGTAATAATTGAACAAGATTACTGATTAGAATTGTAGAAATTGAAAGTAATGTTATTATTATTACAATTAGTAAATTGTAATAGACTTTGCGATGAGGAGTTAGAGAGATTTTTCTCTGTTATTTGTACACTATGATAGTAGTAGACTCGATGTCACTTTCTCAAATAAGCGGATGGCACCCATAATTTTATTGGCAATATTCAACCTGTTAGTAGCAGAATCGTCAATATATTCTTCTGCGACTTTGGACGATTTCCAACCCCATGTCTTTTTAGAGATATTAGATGTCCTCCAGCATCTACTAATATAAGTAGCAGAACAACGGCGAAATGAGTGCCTCGTGTGTTTATCAGGATCCTTAAGATTTAAAAATTTAGCCACTACTCTACGTATATTTTCAATTTTGTTAATGCTCACCACTTGTTTTGTGCATTTAGGTGTCTATAATTGAGAAAAAAGCGTGTTTCGGTAGTTGGTGGTCTTAGATTGGCGAATTTTTTTTATATGCTATGAAAGTTTTCAGTAATAGTGAAGTTGCGACAGCCATTTTTTGTATTAATAATTTAAATGACTGCTGCAGTCCCCAAATCTTCAATGTTATTTATACATAACTCGGTAAGTTCTTGTTTGCGACATGCACCAGATTTACCCATAACCAACACAATACCGATGACCTACCTTCGTAAGTAAATGAATCTCATCGGAAGCTTTATTTGAAAATTCACAAATTTCTTATTGCGTCAAAATTTTAGCTTTTTCTGGTTTATATCCGTCACTTTTCCTTTTCAAAGAAGTTTACTATATTTGGAGATATCTACATTGTGGTGAATGGATAAAGTGGTACGCAACATAGAATAATTAGTCCATAATGTTGAGCATTGGATTCTATTGAAAAGTTCACCCATGTTCACCCATGTGAGCTTCTTATTCCCTTATTTCTTTGTCTTGAAAGAAATTGATCGTAAGCGTATTCGTACCTTGTTTTGGACTTTTCAGGCAATAAATTTAGTGACGTTGATTTTGCGGACTCTTCAATTTCAGGTGTAGTAGTGTAGATCCTCACTAATAATCTCTGCATCCATGTTTTATGAATTTTTGGATATGATAAGAATGATGCATATGCAAAACTGACACTTCTAAAGTTTATCTTACGTTTTCGTAATATTAATTTCAAAGCACACTACAATTCCATTATGCAATACATATAACTATAGATACACATATCACTCTAGAGAGTTATTTAACTTTTCATCTCTAGGGTGATAATAGTCATTTTCGAATTAACTAAATATTGTGCTATTTGTCATTTTCGCATGTGGTCGTCGGAAAAATCAATTATTACGCCAGAGGAGATATGTCTATTATCACAAACTATCGTCCCATCTCTCTGGTTACTCATCTCTGGAAAATATTTGAGAAAATCGTCAAAAAATTCGGACTCAAAACAAATTATCCCTACTAAACATGCTCTTCCCACCTTGACTTCAAAAGTGACCGAGTCCTTAAATGAAAAGAAAACCTATCTGAGTGTGTGTTCATAGACCTTTCGAAATCCTTCTACAGTGTCAGTCATAATCTCCTCCTCCAATCTTTTGAAGATACTGGAATACGGGGCAACATATCGAAATTAATTGAAAGTTAAAAATCGACGATATACTGAGCAGTGATAAAGTGATCGGCTGTGGAGTACCTCAAGGATCCGTGCTAGGACCAACACTATTCAATACTTCATATACATTTATATTAACAGACTTTTTTCACTTGTGAACGGGAACATAGTTGGATTCGCTGATGACACAGCTATATTTTACAAAGCAGATAACTAGAATTCCCTAAAAATTGAATTTACTTTTCAAGTGTTGGCTGGACAAGAAGTTGCTAACGGTTAAAATTGATGAAACGCACTACCTATCGTTCTGTTGTAAGGCATCTGGAGAACCCCCATTCGATGAACTGATAATTAGAAATGATCCATCCACGCATCCATATTTTTCCTGAGAAAAAAGTTAAATACTCAGGAGTAATTCTTGACACTCATTTGAAATGGGATCTTTATATCAAATATACCGTCAACAAATTGAGGAACGTTTTCATACAAATTTCATACAAATTTAAGTTGCATTTAGTCAACATCATTTAAAAATTGTGCCTAAATATATGTCAAAAGCGAAAGATGAATCTGTTATATCAGATGGCGCCATTTATACAACAACGTTAAGCGTTTGATGTTACCGTTATGTTTTGATAATGCTTATGCTAAAGTTGAATGAATCAACCCTAAGAAAACTTAAAGAACTCCTAATACTGAAATATTTCACAAACTTCAAACTTCATATTACTCACTTGTGGAAAGTCATATACGCTATGAAATTGCGGTGTGGAAAGGATCTATTAATGATCATATTCATCAAATTGAAGTTATGCAAAGGCGTTATCTTGAATTCATATTTTCTAAAAACAGCAGATATCCTTCTTGGCGTTTATACACCGAAAGTCGTATACTCGTCATAAGGAAGTTGTATTTTTTAATGTTCTTGCACTAAATATTATACAAACAAACATTCATTGCTTCCCTCACACCAGTTCCATACACGCCAGAGAGATCAGTATCCCTAATGGTCAGGTCCATTACTCAAAGATCACATACCTACTTTGCACCTAAACTGTCCAATCAAATTCCTGAAAGTATAAAATCAATCATAAATATCAATCGCTTTAAAAAAAGATTTGAAAAAACATTGTTCAAAAAAAAATCATACTTGCTTTTGCTATATTGTTTACTTACAGTGAAATGCATATAATATATGGTTCCATTTTACTTATTTTTTATCTATCACGTCCACTTTCAATGAATTATTTGTTTGATCATATTATAACTACTTTTTGTCACAGACCAGAAAAAATCAAACTGATATAAATACTATATACAGTTTCAAAAATTCATTGGGACTAACTCTATGTATTTCTTTTGTTTCAGATCGCAAAATTTACCCGAAATGTCGAAAGATGCGAAAAGTATGGTATGGGACTATTTAGTCTTCATAGTTTTTGTCATAGCAAGTACTTTCGTCGCAGTTTATTCAAAATTCTTCGGACCCAAGGAAAAGACGAAAGCTGATTATGTCTTTGCAGCTGGAAAAGTTTCCATGGCTGCCATGATGATGAGTATAGCTCGAGGGACATTAGGAGTGCGATCATTTTTAGGTAAGAAGGAATTCAACAATTTCGATATTCTGTGTGTCCTCAGTAATATGAAAATACCGGGTTAATTAGTTTTGTTGCTAATGAAAGAAGATAAATGACATAAATTACAATTGCTTTTGACTCGTCTTAGTCTATATTGGATGTTAAAAGTAAATTAGCAGACCTAGGTTGATTAATAACGAAAAGGTAGTCACTGATTTTAAGAAATGTTCATAGCACACGTTTATCAGCAGATGCAATATATTCATCAATATTATTGAAGCAGGTTTTTGTTGGAAACTCTTTGATAAAAGTTTTAATTAGGCCAATCATCACGCACCCATCTGTAGCAGGAAGGACACTGTATAGATTACAATAATTGAGAGACTTTCTCTTACTGGCATCTAGTCTAAACCTTTAGGTCTGACTATTGATGCATTGTGAGTATTATATAACAGTGGATTAGATTAGAATGTTGAGTTTGCAAATTGCAGGATGTAGCATTTTGCATGGTTTTGTGAAAAGAGGATGACAATGTTCACGAGAACCTAATCTGGGTATTCTTTTTATAGCCTATTTTTGGGTTTAAAACTCACATGGCAACAGTGGAGTTAGCCCCCCTGCACATAGAACAGTGCCATATTAGTCTGCTTAATTGCCTAGGCAAAAGAAGTACGTTAGCTAATTTCTTCTGGACAAAGTCTATTTGATTATGCCATGAAAGTTTATTATCAAGTATAATTTCAAAGAAACTGGCATGTGCCGCATCTTGGATATCTGCATTCTTTGAAAAGACCAATTTTAGTGTTTTTCGTTTGTTTGAAGCAAGACTATTTGCTAGCTGCCCTCATAAGATTGTGTTGATCATTTATCATATATTCATGGTATTTATGGTGATATATCATGAATGTCGTTAGCAAAGCTAATGCCAGTATGGCAGGGTGAAACAAAGGCACAGAGGTCGATAACGTAGACTATAAATAGGAGTGGTTCATAAACCGAGCTTTGGGGTAACACAAGCTTGATCGAGATAATATTAGACTTTGTATTATTCATCCAGACATATTGGTCTCTGTTTTCCAGGTACGATTTCATTAATGACTCAATGGTTGAGGTTTTCAATAAGAATGAGACACTGTCGAAGGCCTTGGTGGGGTCTCATATAGTGACAAATATGTGAGCCCCCTGTTCCAGGCCCTGGACTATGTCGTTCACTAATTTTCGCCCCGCCTGTATGGTATATCTCTTTGAAGTGATTTTCATCAGAGCAAAATTGTTTTCAAAATATTCATTCAATTTGGCGATCAGTATTTCTTCAATTAATTTGGAAAATATTGAAACTATTCTAATTCGTCTATAATTGTCTGGTGCAGATATACTTACCCCAAGGTTTCTGTGATATTTGAAATCCCCTCCTCTGGGCCCTTTATCGAGGAATCACAATGACTGTTATCTCGAAAAGTAGTATCAGTGTTTTATTTTTATAGCACAATAATTCATACCTATCAACGTTATTTGACCATTGGGACCGCGTGGTGCCCACCTATGGCCTAAAGACGAGCCGATTGCTTGCCTGAGAGGAGGGTGTACACTCTCGTTTTTCGACATAGATGGCATTAGGACCTTCTTGTTCACCACATAACTTTTAGTGCGACTTTTAACTGCTAGTTGAGGAAACCACAGTCGTGAGTCATTTATTATTATTGCTTGGGGCTGGCTATCGACTGAAATACAGGTAGTTCTGAGTAGAACCTAACTGCTCCCTACTGTCTAGTCTTTCTCGTGAGTACTCTGGACCTTTCAATGAACTCCTGGAGATTCCTTACGAGGTCTTCCTGTGGGATGATATCTTCTGCAATGCAGTGTTCGAAGATATCCTCATGCTAGCCAGGGCTTCGCATTCGAACACTATGTGAAAGGCTGTTTCTTTTTTCTAATAACAGGTCTTGGTATATCCCCAGCATGTGCATGTATTTTTCTAAGGTGACAGTGCCCTGTGAGGAGTTCTACCACCTTTCTGAGTAATGGTAATGGTATTGGGTGGGAGACTCAACCCCTGATAAACTTGGTCTAGTATTCGACAATGAAAGGGCTAACCCAAACGATGTCACCAAGTTGGAACCCTTTCAGCAAAAAGCTCATATCAAAGCTGTGGAGACTCAGGTTCTCCTGCAACAATATACAGATGAGCCAATGCATGGGGTCTTCTTCAACGACAAGACCTCGGCTTATCCAATCTTTGCTTTCCTCAGGACAAGGGAGCTTAAGTCGGAGACCAAATCAGGTCTTACAAGATTGCTATCAATTTTGCCACAAAACGATCTCTTTTCCTAATATTATTATTTCCCATTATATTGAAAAAAAATACAAATATTGAAAAGAAATCAAATATTTCGAAAAGAAATCCAAATTAGTGAAAAATATTCAATACATTGAAAAGAAATTAAAATAAATCAAATGTATTCGATTTCATTAGGAATATTATTTTATTTTATTTGTGTGACCACTAGACGCTTTCCTAAGAATATATTCATAGATGATTGTATTGAAAACATTAACAGGATGTTCATAAAATCAGATGTGGAATCACCTGCGACAGAAAGACAAATTTAAGTCGCTATTTTCCATCGTTCAAGATAACCTCTCTTGGAAGAGATTTACGTTAAAAAGGGAAAACATTCTCAATTCAAAATCAATTACTCCTATTGAAATGGAAAAGCTTACGATAAAAATTAAGTAACTTTTTTGTAATATCTACCAGAAAACATCTACTTTTCCGGCTGAAGTCACGCTGGACATTGACTACATCTAATATATATTGTGAAAACACCGTTTATAACTTGATAGAAAAAATCCAAAAGTGAAAATTTGCACTCTCAGTCAGATCGCTGAAATGAATAGAAGCTTCATATTTATCGAATGATTTTTCTATTTCCAGAGGAGTCATGTTTGTTTCAATTTTCAATTGCGGATGTTTTCCCTTCTCAACATGAATCCCTTCTACACGAAGCAATTGAGCATTAAATGAGTGAGTTTTTAACATAAATACTAGTAGGAAACCGTCTATGTCATCACATGAGAGAATCCGTAGTTATATTCTGATATGTTTTCGACTTGCAACTGTAATTTATTAATTTACTAAAAACGTATTTTTTAAAATTGTTTTGCAAATAAATGAAAACTAATAGAGCAATCTGGTTGCTCCTATGTAATGAATTGTAGCTAATTGAAAAACGAGCAAAATGGGATACGTCCCGGTCGGATGATTAGTAACGGAGAAAAACTGGAAAACCTAGAAAATTTTGCGATTTTTTGAAAAATTCATAACTCCTCCATTTTTCAACAAGTAAGATTGGCCTTTCTCATGAAAGTATTGAATCATGTGTACTTCACGTCTGCACAAAACAGGCACTGTCGGATCGTTAGTTATGGCACAATTGCAATTTTTTTTTGCACTATCTTGCAGCATGCCTGGATGCTCTAGTGATAGCCCGTTTTCAATTTCTCAAACAGATTATGGAAGTAGAAGTATAGTACTACAAGATGTTTATTCTCATTTCGCGCTACAATGGTGCGAAATGGGTGAAAAATGCATGCAAACAAGACTGAAAACGGCCGAGACCGCGTTAGCTGCCGAGTGGTAGGAGAGTCCGGTAGATGAGGGGAATTATTCTAATGAACGCATTACGTGATAATACGCTTTCCCTCATCTCCCGCTCTCTACTACCACTCGACCGCTTCCACTAGCTCGGTCGATTTAAGTCATGTTTTCAAGCATTTTTCTCCATCATCCAGTCACACTGCAAGAAAAATTCAAATTTCAATTGTTCCAAAACTAATGATTCGTCAGAGCCTGTTTTGTGCATACATAAAGTTCACATGATTCAATACTTCCATAAGAAGGGTCAACCCTATTTCTTGAAAAATGGAGTTGGAATTTTTTTGAAAATAGTAAAATTTTCCGGTTTTTCCGGTTTTCCTCCGTTAGTGATGATCCGATCGGGTTTTAAAACTTTCTATTTTGTTCGTATTTCCATTATCTACAATTCTTATGATTTGATCAACCAGATTGCTCCAGTATTTTTCATTTTATAAGCAAACAATTTAAAAAAAACACGATTTTTGTTATTTAAATGTTTGTAACAAATTGAAAAATGACAGTTGCAAATCAAAAACATAACAGAATATAACTACAGACCCCATTCCATGTGATGGCATAGTCGGTTTTCTACTAGCACTTTTGTATTCCCAGAGAGGTTATTTTGATTGATGTGAAATAGCTACTAAAGTTTGTCTTTCAAACGCAGATGATTCTACACCTGATTTTATGAACATCCAATTCATATTTTCTATAAAATCAACATGTTATACCCATGACAGGTTTTATATCAAAAAATATTTTTCAACGTGTCACCGCATAAAACATTTTCCATTAATTCCACCATAACAGTGTGAAACTACTTCTGAAGAGTATGATTTCTAATAATCTTAGAAGAGTGAAATAGATTATTGTCGACCAAAATGTATTGGAGGCCAGCGAAAGAAATGCAATTCACGCATCAATGAAATGAGCGATTTCTTTGAGTGATACTTCTGAATGACATTCTCCCTTATCTCATTTATATATTTGAATCTCCAATGGGAACTGGACAATTGAGAAATAATCAGTTATCTGAATGAAAATGCAAAAGTTCACATTCAGATTTTTTCTTTCAAGTTAGGTTCTTTCACAATAGCTATCAGATGTAGTTCAATGTCCAGCGTGGCTCTAGCCAGGAAAGTAGTTGTTTTATGTTAGATATTACAAAAAAGTAACTTCATTTTTATGGTAGGATTTTTCCATTTCCAGAGGAGTCATGTTTGGTTCAATTTTCATTTGAGAATATTTTCCATTCTAATATGTTCAAGTAAAATAAAACAATAACGCAATAAAATAGTAAGTTCATCAAGCAGCAATTATGATTCCTTTCATTTCATTCTCGTATAATATATTTCTAAGGTGGGTACATGAAACTAATAGTTTCCAAATTTTCTCGATTATAATGTCACCATTCAATTAATCGTATCAGGTGAAATTTATAAATTTTCAGCATAAGCAAACCTAGTTGAACTAGAGAACTGATAGGCCGACCGATGTTTCAACCGATATTTCAACCGACGCGTAGGCTTATTATGGCAAATACCTTTCAGAAAACAACTACTTCCCTGGCTAAGACCACGATGAATTGACGATTGAATCATATCTAACAGATACTTGTGCAACGTTCCTCAATGCTCACTAGGTATATACAGTTTGACACGCGATTGAATTCAATATATCTTCCAGAGGGGAGATATATTGGGTTTCTCATTTGAAATGAATGAGTCTTTACTGTTCACAGTTGAGGAAATTGTAAGTTGGGTTTTTGAACACCCCATACGATATTCATATCTGTTATAGAAACTTGGATGAACTTCACAAATGACCTCAAAATTACTTGGTTAAATTTTATCAAAATCAAGTCTTCAGGAGATATTTAAATGTGATAATAACCTTGAATTTGTGAACATAGTTGAATATCTCAAAATAATATTTTACATCTATAATAAAGGTTAACCAAAGTGACACTTATTTAAAAAAAAAAGGTATTTGTTTGAAAAAACTAAAACTATCGTCTATCGCGAATTTCAGGAATATTCCTATGAATTCCAAAATAGTTGAATGGCATTCTCACATGACACACACCTTCCTGCTCAGACATATTCCTAAAAAACTTGTTTGGGCACTGCGGATCTGGTGGCCCACCCTCTATACTCTCTAAAAGACTAATTCCACCTAATCAGTAAATTGTCGTTCACTCACAACTATTATTCTTCAGAGTCGATAAATTCAGAAACTTTTTTTATACCTATAGGATGAAACTTAAGTTTCTAAAAGCTTTTTATATTTTTTCTCTACAACGAACTCCAACTTTAGAATTCAGAGCAAGTTACAGGTCTTTGATGACGAAAGTGTGAACATACTTTGGCGATAATGCTTTGTCCGAAGCACAAAAACCTCATTTTAAAATGCTCCCGGAACAAGCAAAAGTTTGATTAGTTTTCATGGAATTTGGGTGAAATTCCTGAGTTACGATAAACCTTCTCCAATATGTGCATAAAATGCTTTGTCAAATTATACTTCATAAGTTTGAAACAAAAACAGCCGCAGGTGCTGAGTATAACCACAAATATGTGGAATGCGTAATTCCTCGTTTCAGTAGGATGTGGTTTACAATCGACAATAAAAACTGTTTTACATTCAATTCGTTTCGGTTGGCAAACTGATTATAGTTATTTTACAGGAGAATAATTACAATATTTTTATCAATCGTGAAATATTACTCACATTTGATTGGTGCCTACTTAAGAAAAGTCCTTTTCAAGTAAATTATACAGGGTGACAATTTGAAGACCGAAATTTATGTGACTACCAGTAACCCCCTACCCTCTTGTGATTAATTATCGTAAAGCTGCGGGAAAAAAAAATTGGATTTGTATCATTTACCCAGTTCCATCATTGGAAGCATCAATTGAGTTAAGCCTGTAGGTTGGCAAATCTGTATAAGGCAATATTACGATAGGCTTGACTATGTAGCGCATTGCCACAACTGACTCAAGAAAGGATTTATAAACGAATGACTGGAGACGACAGAAAAGATCTGGTAGCATGAGGACTGATAGAATGAGGTCTGGTGATATCGCTGGCCGCTCAATAGGACTACTTCTAATTCATCTGTTGAGATAACAATGGTTGTATAACCACGGTCAAACCATTACTGAATAGTTTAGAAAGGCAATGACTGCCCCTTTGACTCCGCAATTCGTGCACTATTCGGAGTTTGATAGTATTGAGTGAGTATCAGATGGTAGTCTCCTCATTCCAAAGAAGCCACCCTCTAACCAAAAAGTGGCAGAACAGCACGGTCCAATTCTGGACAGAAGAGCTGGAAAGTCTTAGAAAAAGGACTAGATCTCTTTTCAATGAGGCTTATAGAACAAAGCAGTGTGATGAATACTATGAAAAAAGAGCCATACAAGGAGAGAAATGGAAGCCGTGGAAGAATTCCTGAGATGTGCACGGCTGAATGCTCACGACTGAACAAGATTTTGTCAAAAGATCCGGTGAATACTATAGGCTCGCGGACGATTAATTCGCCAAATCAGGATACTCCTTGATACTCACTCTCCTGTCTCTATGGGAACAAATCACTCAGTTTGACCCCAAGGATTCACCGAAAAAGGCCATCAACTATACTTAACATTCAAATCAGCAGGGCCAGACGAAATCCAATCTGTACTACTCCACCGACGAGCAGACGTACTGAATACCTAGTCAGGCTATTCAGGGCGAGCCTAGCCCATAGATACATACCTGATGTCCAAAGTGGTATTCATACGTAAGCTGGGGAAACCATTCTACGCCTAGGCCAATGCATTCAGACTGATTGTTATGCCTCTCATTGTTCATACTCAAAACGAAGGAGAAACTGGTTCACAGGAATATCCGAGATAATCATTCACATCATCCAATTGTCTTGGAATGCCAACACCCATATCAACCTGAAATATCCTGTCAGATGGTGCTCCTCAGTATGATCGGAAGGATTCAGAAATCTCTCTCGAATAAAGAGATTACACTCACAGCGCTTCGTGACGTTGAAGGAACATTTGATGACACAACCCTCATCAGCCCTCAGAAAAAGAATCGTTGTTCCAGCCCTAAACCAGTGAATATTTGCCGTGTTTGGATGCAGGCCAACCTATTCGGGGACACCCAATGTTTGACAGTTTTGGAGACTCACGAAAACATCAGCGACCTAGAAGTAGGGAAATGAGAGCGCAGGTGCACTAGCAAGAGCAGATGCAAGATCAACCTACATCGGATCAGAATCAGCCTGTTGTCCCGTTTGGGAACTTTGGACAGGACACAAAGAAATGGATTAAGAACCATCACCTATCCTCCTGGAATAACTTCTATGGTAATACTCACGGAAAGATGGGGATGGGCCCAACCGACCGGCTCTCAAGACATCTCCTCGACCTGATCCGGAACCTACTTAGATGAGGGCGACCCCTTTGGCAGCCCTAGACGCCCTCCTGAGTCTGCCATCGCTTCCAACTTAAATAAAGAAGAAAGCGATGGCATCCTAACTGAGACTGCGGGACTCGGGGAGCTGGCAAAATCGCTGTGGTGGCGGAGATGTATGCCATCCTGGAGGCAACCAGAATGGAAGAGGTGAGGTCCGGCCCAGAGAGATATGTTTATGTCTCCTCGGACAGTCAGGCCGCCATCAGAGCTCTGAATTCAACCAGAACCAGATCAAAACTGGTTCAGGAGTGCAGAGATGCCCTGGAGAGTCTTGCGATTGAAAAGGAAATAACGCTGAATGTAACGAGCAGGCGGACCCGCTAACCAAGGAGCTGGGCAACCCTACTACGGGCCCGAACCCGCACTCGGCATAACAAGGAGACAAGTAGCAACGGCACTGAATGATTGGGCCGTTGATATATTACGAGAAGGGTGGAGAGGAATAGGCGGCTGCAGGCAGTCAAAACAGATGATATCGGGGCCGCACAGGGTAAGGACGGCCAAGATATTGAAGCTAAGCCGCAAAGAACTCCGACTCTTGGTGGGAGTTCTAACTGGCCACTGCGGCATCAGGAGAAACCTGGCTCTCATCAGAGTTAAGGCAGACCCTGGTGGTGAGGAGGAGGACTCCTTCCACTTCCTGTGCGACTGTGGTATTTATGGCAGGCTCAGACAAAACGTCTTCGGAGCTGCCACTATTGCAATGGAAGGACATTGCGACTTTCATAAGAAGGACGAAGACGTTTGAGCAGGTTTCCGCCATGGGATGATTAAAAATGCCGTGGATTGCAAAAAGGGCCCACTGCTGCCTTAAAAATAAATGCTCCAACGTCGAGTTGTCGCAGTTCTTCCTAATTTCATTTCATTACTCCAAATGAGTAGAGTGGAATCGGGACGGCAAGCATATTAGTTACAGCAACTTTGATCTTCCTTGAAATTTCTGATGACTAAATCTGTCGGAATTTATCTTTATCATTTATCATTCATTTTGAATTAAAAATCTACAGTCAGGCTGCTGCCTTAAAAAGAAACGATCCAACCCCTGCGGTTTCATGGTCAGGGACCATGCAGAGAAGGGGATACAAGCTCCATCCAATATCATTCTGTTGTGAAGATGCTCCATAACATTATTATTATTTTTCCGTTTGGAATGTACCAGTCCGGTACTCCGACACAGACGAAGGGCATGCTGGTGTCGTTAATAACCCCAATAACTACTCCCCACGTCCGTAGGGTAAGGTATACTATTGGGTCCGAGAGTCGTGTGCTCTTAGCAGACGAAGTGAACCAAGAATGACGGCATTCTTCATTCGTGTGGTTAAGATTTCTGCTATATTAAGGCAAGCCGGTATGATTTTTTGTGTAGAGCCTGCGGAGTTCAAAGAGTGATCTCGATATTTAGTCCGTGTTTCCTCCTCTTTTCGAACGATATTCGTTTCGCCCGGAGCGAAAAAACAAATTATTACTACTTTAATTGCCTTGTGACTTCTATATATATTACCAATTTCGTAATTTTATTTTAGAATTATATTGATTTTTTTATTGAAAAATCTCCTATCTGTGAATACTGTCCCTAAAATTTGTTATTAATTCCTGTATCTCCATTACCTGTACCCCTACAATAACTGAACATGTCGAAAAGGTGCTTTGTACCTCGGTAAATTATCCGAACTTACCTTCACGAAGCTTTGTTCCATATTTTCCATGCACAAAAACACAAATAAATTCACACCAAATCGTTTATGATAACACCTCACTACACTATTATCGAAATTATCAGTTGATTGTTGAATGTAAATAAAATAAACATTAACCTCACATCTTCATATAACTTTTGACAGTTGAGAACTGTCATTACGATTTGCTGTGTTGTCAACGCTCGTTCTTCATCAAAAGGATGGTCTGTTCAGAAAATTTGAAAGTTACAAATACAATAAAAAATAGCTAATATGTGGATTTTTATCTATGAGTTGATCAAGTGACAATGTATTGATTATTTCTCAACGGCTTATATATGCTAGAAGTTATATTTTTAAGGAGAATGGTATTGCCTATTTCGGAACGTGGATTATGGTGGGAGATATTTCCGATGAACGTGACGTCAGCGGCACACTTTCAAATGAGATATTTTTTTAAAATGAAAGAAAAATAATGGAACTTTTGTTAAATGGACTTTTCAGACTAACAACTATTGATTTAAACGAGTTTTGTAATTTATTTTCCGTAAATGTATAGGTCCATTCTGATTGTTATGAATTTTCATTATGATGTCTGCGACATAATTATGACCTGTATTAAAATTGTACGTAACATAGTGAAATTAATTTATTCGATGCTATTTTAAGATGAATTATTCTGAATCACGGTTATAAATTCTGTTTTTTTTTATCATGCTCCTGCGTGTAATCCATTTAGATTATATGTTAACTAAATAAATGTTTGAAATCCTTATAGTACGGTCACGTTAGGAGTCTCACCTCGGAATGGGAGGCAATGAGCTGAATATTTACATAAACCTCTGTTATGGCATTTTAAAGTTTGTGTCAGAAGTCTTATAAAATCTTGTTTCCGCCTTTTAAGTTCTAAGGTCAAAGGTCACAAAAATCAGTTTTTCGCAAATATCTCGCTTCCTATGCTTTCAATAGTATTTGCATTAATTATAAAAGTTGTAGAGCATATAGAATTTTCTACAGTTTTTTATTCAAATCTTTTTTTATACGATCTACCATTTTTGACATAGAGCGCGGAAAGTGCGCAACGCTCTGCAATATACAGTACGATGCAAATGTATGGAATAAATTCATTATTTCAGAATATTAACATATTTTGGAAAATTTCTCGAACAAGTCGATATTCTTTTTCGATTGGACAATTTTTGAACCCCACCCTGAATATATAGAGTTATCCGCATTCGAGTGAAAATTACTTTAGTGATATTTTTAAATGGAACACCCAGTGTATTTTTCCATATTTGGTTAGGGATCGTCATTACAAATCCAGTGATACTAGGTTTGATGGGATGGGAAAAAACTTCCTCGCATGTCCAATGAGTATTTCTGAGACTTCACACGATTCGGAAGGTCAAAAGTCTCTATCGCAGTCATTGCGCATATGGAGAAGTTTTGTGCTCATATCTCCGCAGCCGTTTGACATAATCCCATCAAACCTGGTATGACTGGATTTGTAATGACGATCCATAACCATATATGGAAAAATACACTGGGTGTCCCATTTAAAAATATCACTAAAGTAATTTTCACTCGAATGCGGATAACCCTATAAATTTTGGGGTGGGGTTCAAAAATTGGCCAATCGGAAAAGAAAATCGACTTGTTTGAGGAAATTTTCAATATATGTTTATATTCAGAAATAATGAATTTATTCCAACATTTGCATCGCACTGTATATGACGTAATGCAAGGTCATCAGCGAATCCCAGTCAATAGTGCATTGAAGATAGTAATTTATATATGAAAACAATTTTAGTTATGAATAAACTTTCATTCCTTATGAATTAATACTCAATATTTAATAATATTACTCATAAATCAAATATATTATAGGTATAAAAGTTTTCTCGCACCCGCAGCGATAACCACCACCATTTTTTCAGTTGCAAAATATTGTTTTTTATTGGTGCCCCATTTTACCTATTTCAAGCATGCCTCAGAGTGTTTGAATCGATCTTTCAAAAAACACGCGTTTTACGATATTACCATGGTAACATCAACAACTCGAAAAGCGAGAAAGTCTACATGAGAAATTTTTGATTATTGATCTGACAGCTCAGTAACTTGTAACGTCAAATAAACAACTCGTTCATTTATATCTGTTACCTTTTGCTTTTCCATCCATTTGATGAAAATGTAATTTTTTTCAATGCTTATCATTAGAATTTGCCTTATATACCATTCAAAGAATCGATAAAAGAATTTATTTTTAGGCACTACAGTGACAACAATTACCTAATATTTGATGAAAAATTGCAAATTTAATTCTGTTTTTCTCATTTCCATGAAGACGAAAGAAAGGTATACATACTGATGTCACATTACGAATTCATCCATACTAACATTTTTTGTTGTAATTATACTTATTCATGATATCAAAGGGCACCAATTAAAAAAATTGCTTGAAGTACTCGTGGATAACTGGTCTATCAAACACTTGCTCTATTTCTAGCACTCCGGCTGCACTGTCGTGCTCGAAAAATTGCGCGTGTTTGAAAGACCTTTTTATCCACTTATACTCATTTGGTGCTGGTGGTAATAATGTTGCTACTGGGGTTCTATAAGTATAGTTTCCTAATCACGTTTGTACCTGGTAGTAAGCACGATCGATATGTAGATGAGCAGCTAATTTAGTTGGTAGAATATTTGATAATTGCACAAGTTTATTAGGTTTTGTCGATATAACAAATTGCGTGTCGAAGATGATCTATACCGGGTGTCAACGAATCTTTTAGAGAAGTCATAACTTCTAGACCATTAGGTGTATCAAAATGAGATTTGGTATAGGTAAATGGTATGTAAAGAGGAGAGTTTTCACATATTTTTCACTTTCCGGTCACTTCCGGTTTCACCGGAAATGGCTCCGGTTCTATATTTTTTAATGGAACACCCTGAATATTGTAACATTTTTGGATTTCTGAGACAATTCTAGATCAGAATGTGACATTTTCGAAAGTTTTTATGTCTACTTAATTTTAATTTTACAATCGCGAAGTTTTAGTTACTAGTATGATAGATATGAATAAGACAAGTTGCCAAAATTACATTTTCGTGTCTATTATTTTTCAAATGGCGACCATTTTTTGACAAGCAAGGATATTTTGACGAATCTAACGATACTAATTTACTTGCGATTGGATTACAAATAAGAACATAAATTAAATATTACTGAGGAAAATACTTCATAAGAATGTATTTACTTTTGTCAAGTGTGCCGAGGATTAGGCATGATGCATAATATTTTGCAGTTATTTCGTTCAAGTCTTCTTTGGAGAACAAAACACTCACTTAGGTTATGACAGTGACATAAGCTTTAAGAGCAGAAGGTAAAATTTTCTTGATTTTCGTTAAATTTTAGTTTAATTGTCCGTCAAAATAATGTATACTCAAAGTGAAAAAGTGGATATGTTGTTATTGTTTGGAGAATGTCACAGAAATTCAAGGAATGCTGCTGAGTTGTATGCTCAGAGATATCCCAATCGGCAACATCCATCCCATCAGTATTTTCCGTATGTTGAGAATCGTTTTAGGCAAGAGGTAAATCGAGAGGCAGAACAGAGATTGATCATAAATGAGGAGCCAGAGATTAACGTTCTTGATATGGTTGAGGTTGGCAAAACGGTTTTTTTAAGAGAAATTAGTCGAGAAATGCAGATAATTAACGAATCAGCAAGAAAAATATTGAAAAAGCACGGATATCGAGCATTTAAATATCAGTTACATCAACATTTGTATGGTGGCGATAGATAGACGAGTAGTGTTTTGTGATTGGTTGCTTCAAAATCATAGAGTTAACCTAAATTTCATCAACTTTATTCTATTTTCCGACGAGTCACGATTTACAAATAATGGATTATTTAATAAGCAAAATTCTCGGTAGGGGAAAGGGGGGTAGTTTCGGACATTTTTTTAAAAATAGGTGCTATTTTCAAAAAACTGTTTACGAGAAGGGAGTTTTTAGTGGTAATCGTTTATTTGGACTTTCAGTTAAAATTTAACTCTGTATCCAGTCATGTATATTTAGAACTGTCAGAGCAATAGCCTTTTTAATTTTTCAAAAAATCTGTCCTAATGTACCCCACTAGTGGGGTAGTTTCGGTCAAGAGGTGGGGAAGTTTCGGCCGAGGTACATTAATTTGCAGAAATCATTTAAAAAATGAAAGAATTGGGTGTTTTAATCAAAACATAAAACATGAAAATAAATACAAAACATTTCCTTAACATTTATTATACATTACATTAGTCGTTTATTATTTTACAATCATCATCCCAAAATTGTATTTAAATGAGTAAATAGATTGGGTTCTGACTGTTCCTGTTAAAGTGGGTTATTGTAAGATGGACACTACATCATCTGGGTCCACGTCACTAATATCTGGAACTTCGGGGAAATAAAAAGTAGAGGAATTTCCCTTTCTTCTCTAAAATTGCACATTTAAGTAATTACCCGTTCCCTTTATTTCTCCTATATAGTGAATCCTTGTTGTTTTAAGAGGAAATTGTACCAAGACAAAATCTCCTCCTGTCAGATTTTCTCTGTCAGCTTCAATATCTACATCAACATCAGAGTCATTATCGCTTTGCAGAGAAAAATCAGACTCATTACTTGCAGAGCTGTTATCTGATGGTGCACTTTTCTTTAGTTTCTTTTTGGGGACTGGTTTTCGAGAACCGAAAACTTTTCGAATAATTGCTTTTCCTTTTCGACTTTCTACGGCCTTATTCCTAATACTCTGTTGACTTTCTATTACTTCAATCCTTTTTTTTTTCGCTACTATTTGCATATATTCTGGATTTACCAACATTTCTTTTCTTCGAGTTTGGTTTTCTCGGATCGGCTTTGGGATATGGTCTGACTTGTTCTGGACCAATTATTATCTGGTCCTTACAAGTCGAGCCATTCACATTGCTCACTGCTGATTAATTTATTGATGGACTCAAAGCCTTAGGAGCTCCTTCATTTGCTGCACCTCTATTACATTCGATTGAAGATAATTTGTCTTCTGAATGAACCTTACTCGTTGACGGTCTATTGAATTGCTCTCTAATATTGCTGAGCTAGTTTGTCTCGTTTGCAATGTTTTTACTAGCTTGCTCAGTTTTTTTTTGTGTTATCATTCTGCGATGAATCTGGATCTGGTCTATCAGTTACACTGCTCGGTTTAAAGTCTGATTCATTGAAAATTTGTGTGTTTAGAGGAAATAACCCAATATTTTTAAAGGCATTAACTATGTTTTTTAAGGAAAATGTTTCTTGATAAGGATTTTTTGTCAACGATGGGATATGTCTGATAGAAATAGTTTTTCCAGGGTTCGCTAATAACCAGTTATCAAAGGAAATGGAGATTTCAGTTTTAAATGGTGAGAATTCCAATATCCAAGGGCTGCATCTGGTGGGTAGTGTATGGATGAAATGATAGTAAGACAATCCCATTATCACGGCAATATTCTATGGCTGGTATGGAGGTATGAGAATCATGGTTATCCATGAGTAGAAGTATTACATTTTCTTTATTGCACTTGGTATGCTTAACAATATGTTTTAATACATCTAGAAATAAGTCTTCTGTCATCCAGCCGCTTTTATTTCCTAAAGCCAAACTTCCCACTGGTGCATCTATTATATAATCTTCCAGATTTCTCACTCGAAGAAAGATGTAGATCGGTGGTAGAGCTTGACCCATAGCATTAATTATTCCCACAATGGTTACCAACTGACCCCTTTCAGCCGATGCAACTTGCGATACTTGGCGTTTCCCCTTTGAAGCAACAACCTTAACCGTTTTTGAAACCGTAGTAACACCACATTCATCTACGTTATATATATTTCCTGCAGTAAATTTGTATTGATTTAACACTCTAACATAATTGTCAAAAAACTGCTTTACAGTGTGGGGATTAAAAGCCGTTGCACGTGCCAAACTTGTTCTCTCAGGTTTCCTTAGTGCAAGAGTCAGATGTCTGGTCATAAAACTTTTGAGCCATTCTATACCTGCCATACACCGTTCATTCCATATTTCCGAAAATTTACAATTGGGTAAAGCCTTGCATACTGATATGCAAATTTTCGTATGTTTTTATAGGATAGCCATGGTTTAAATCGGAACATGTTTTTATATATTTTTCCAACTTTTTCCCTTGCTCGTTGGTAAATACTTGCTTCACCGTATATTTGGAAGAATATTTTAACGTTGCATTTTCATTGTCGCTCATTTCCGTACCCGAATCGATATCAAATTTTCTAATATATTCTTCTGCTGTATATTTCTTGAGTATAACTTTTATTCGAGACTGTTAGGTACCCTTTTTTATATTGAAAAATGCAGATGCTCTGCGGAGAGATTTTGAACCATCAAAAATGCTAACAATTGCATTTTTCATTTCATCTTCGCTAATTGATGCTCTGTTTGTTTTTTAATGTACTTTCGGCATCTGCAACAAAAAGTTACAGATGTAGCAAAAAATCATAACATACGAACGTAGATAAAAAAAGTTGGGTCTCTATCGGCCATAAGAGGGGTAGTTTCGGCCCCTGCCGAATGTAACCCACCAACAAGTGGCCGAATCTACCTCATACTCCAAATCATTCATAATTAGAATATAAACTCCATAAAATACTTTTGAGGTGATAATAACGTATGAGATCGAAAACTCAATAAAATTATATTCACAAAGTGCTAAAATTCTTGAACATAGTGCCCTCAGTTTCATTTCCATGAGATAAATGAGTTAAAGTTAAAAACTTACTTTGGCGTAACAAAATATCAGCTTTTTCACTACAACAAATTAACACGTGCAACCATCAGCAGAAAATGCATCAAACTAAAGAAGGGTGTATTACCAACCACAGAAATGACAATTTCGAGGTAATTTTAAAAATCAAGCAAGATATGATCGGTGTCCGAAAGTACCCCATGGCCGAATCTACCACCCTTTCCCCTACTGGGCCCAACAAAATGGGAGAGGGCAATTTTCAAGAAAGGTTTGGCGTCAATGTCTGGGCTGGTATCGTTGGAAACAGAATAATTGGACCAATATTATTTCAAGGTCAGTTAACAGGGGCTAGGTACTTAGGTTTTCTTCAAAATGAAATCGATGATCATCTTAATAATCTACCTTTAGCAGTTTTACGGCAAATTTACTTCCAACAAGATGGAGCACCCCCTCATAATAACAGATACGTTCTTGATTACTTATAGAGCATTTCAATAATTAAGTTATTGCAACCAATGGTTCAGTACGGTGGCCTGCCCGCTCACTGGATCTGACTGTGCTAGATTCCTTCATTTGGGGATATGTTAAATAAAGCAACAGCCCCAGCCACTATCGAAATCTTAGAAGAAAGGATTCTACAGGCATTTAGAAGTATAACGCCACAAATGTTACGAAATGTGTCGAGAGAAACAATTGAACGAGCTGAAATGTGTCTTCAACAAGGAGGAATGCACTTTGAAAATTTACTATAGTGAAAATTTTAAGAAATTGGGATATTGAAAAAAATGTAAGTGCATCGCTGAAATTATTTTAATTTTGTTAAATTTGTTGATCCAATCGCAAATAAATTAGTATCGTTAGATTCGTCAGAATATCCTTTTTTCGGAAAGTCCTTGTCAAAAAATTGTCGCCATTTGAAAAATAATAGTTGGACACGAAAATGTAATTTTGACAACTTGTCTTATTCATATCTATCATACTAGTCACTAAAACTTCACGATTGTAATATTCTTATATCACCTGAGTTCCTTAGATTAGTTTACTTCCGATCATGGCCACCTAGATGTAAGTAATTTCAAAAGTGAATCCGAAAAAATTAAGTAGGCATAAAACTTTCGAAAATGTCACATTCTGATCTGGAATTGTCTCAGAAATCCAAAAATGCTACAATATAGAGGGTGTTCCATTTAAAAATTTAGAACCGGAAAATATGTGAAAACTCTCCTCTTCACATACCATTTACCTATACCAAATCTCATTTTGATACACCTAATGGTCTAGAAGTTATGACTTGTCTAATAGGTTCGTTGACACCCGGTATATTGTCTTCAGATTTTGGAGCGTTATATATTGCCACCAAGATACGTAATATATTCTCAAGTAATAGACCTGTGCTGATACGGACACCAAAAAATTTAAAGTGGAAAAAAAATAACAGCATGAGACCCATTGAAAGGAGCAAAATATTGTTCGAAAAATGGAGAAGGGTGGAACGGGGTGAACTTTTGGGGGTTGAAAGTGACATTTCACGGTTTTTCGCGATTGACAGTTGACCACCTATCGAACAAAGTTAAGTAGCAAAGTTGCTGATTATAAAAAGATCTACAACTTTTCTATCGAACATTTTTTCACATCACCTCAAAATTTTCAACTTTGAGAGAACAAAATTGAACACGGAAACACTCAAAATGGGAAATAGGGATGCGTAAACTAAGGTTTTACTTGTTTGTTGAACTCGGCTTCGCCTCATTCAACAAACTTCACGCTCATACAAAAAAGTTCCACTTTATGAACTTGTATCATGAATAGCTATTTTGCGACCTCTTAGCAGAAAACGATTGATGCAAAAGTTGTTGATAATAAAAAAATCAAAAACTTTTTTATTCAACACTTTTCGTTATGACCTCAAATTGACCATAAAAATGGCAAAAAACCGATTTTTCAGTATTAAATTTTTTTCTCGTGTATAAATGATTTATTTCACATGAAATTTTTTATGAATATGTCTTTTTTGGTGTCAGAGAGGTCTAATTCAGAACATAAAAAGGTATATTTCCACTAGATTTTGCGACAAACACAATTTTTACAAAAAAAAAAGATGTAGGTAAACCAAATAAAACGGATTTTTCCGATTTTCCCGGAACATTTGAGGTTATGTGGAAAAATATTGATACAAAAATTGTAGATATTTTTATTACCAAGAACTTTTTTTTAATTTTTTTTGTAGAATGTTAATTTTTGCTGCATATCATGCGAAACCATTAGTACCCCCAAAAGTTCACATCCTTTCACCTTTCTATCATATTCAAATCCTTATTTATGTCCTTGTTTATTCTTTGTACCAATTGAGGTAACTTGAAAAGTTTCAACTGTTAATTTAGAAAATTTTAACAAATAACAAATAAAAAAATTACTTTTCAAGATCTGTTTTTCTATTTCTTCTCGTTTTCTGGAAAAAAATTCCACAGAAGTGCTACTCTTTCATTACATAATATAAAAGTAGACGCTTCAACGAAAAAACTGGCTACTGGCAAACTTGAAAAGATGAAATTTACCGATGAAACTATTCAGTTGAAGATGAGGATGTTTTTTCGGAATTTGTCGAAAAAAAATGAAAAATTTGCACAAAAAAATTACAGCTTACTTGAGACATAGTAAGTTATATTTCAACAAGAGTTCATAAAGAAAAATGCTCAAGAAAAAAATAAAAACTGAAAAGTTGGTTCTGCCGATTTTCCCGAAAATTTTGAGATGATGTGAAAAAATATTTGATACACAAATTGTACATCTTTTCATTTTCAATAACTTTGCGATTCAACTTTTTTCGATAGGAGGTCAACTTTCGTTGTCAATCGCGAAAAACCGTAAAATATCAGTTCCAACCCTTAGAAGTTCACCCCGGGCACCCTTCTACAATTTTTCGACTCCAATTTATTTTATCCGTCGTTCGAACAATATATTTCTCCTCTTCCAGTAGGTCTCATGCTGTTAATTTTCTTTATCGCTAAAATGCATCCGCACTGGTCTATAATGTTTGTGCAGGTCAATTTCCTTGTTAAAATAGTTGAGCCAGTCGATCAAAATCTAGAAGTTTCTCCAATATTTAAACAAAACTTTTTTTCCTTTTTTAAACAACGCTGAAGTCGTGTCACATCTACTAAATACGTTTGAAAGTAAATATTTTTTTATACAACTTTTATATAATATATTTGAGTTATGATTGATATTATTAAAAAGTGAGTATTATTTTATAAATTATGGAAGTTCATTCATGATTATAGTTGTTTTGATGTATAATTAACTTTTTACAACGTACTATTAACTGGGATTTGCTGATGACCTCTTGCATTACGTCATATATGGCTGAGCGCTGTGTGCTCTATCTCAAAAACGGCAAATCGAAAAAGGTTTGGAACAAAAGTTGTAGAAAATTTTATGTTCTACAACTTTAATAATATATGCAAATAACTTTAACGCATAGGAAGCGAGATATTATCGAAAAACTGATTTTTGTGACATTTGACATTCAATATCCTAAGACGCGGAAACAAGATTGGATGAGACTTCCGACACATCATTTAGAATGCCAAAACAAAGGCTTATGCAAATATTTAGCTTATTACCTTCCATTCTGGGGTTGACCCTTTTTTTGGCTTTTATGACTGTACTATTTTGGCCTAAGCCATACAATAAAACCGCCAGTGTATAATCCCAAAACGCAGCTGCTTAAAACTAAATTTTCCGCAGGTTATCCTTCAGAACTATTCTACCGAGGAGCAACAATGTGGGAAACCCTCTACGGCATGGTCCTGGCCTATCCCATAGTTTGCTTCATATTCGTCCCGGTTTACTTCAACCTAGGCATCACTTCAGTTTACCAATATCTGGATCTCCGGTTCAAGTCCCGACTCGTGAGATGTCTGGCGTCTGGCACGTACATTATTAGGCAACTTCTGAATCAGGGAGTTACAGTGTTCACCCCTTGTGTCGCTTTAAACACTGTTATTGGAATTCCTTATTGGGCTTCGATAACGGGCATCTCAGTTGTCAGCATTATTTTCAACATTCTGGTGAGTTATTCGCTTTACAGAGTGAACCCGATCTTTGGGAATCGCGTGGGTGGCAAATGTAGATTATAATCTATTCATAATATGTTTATAATTGTTTTTTCCATTACTGGTATTAGAATACACCATCATTTATGCTTTCTCCTAGTAGGAGCTAATTTTTCATTATCTCCTAGTAGGTGAGAAATACTGAATAAATTGAAATTAACATAAAAAGGAATAGAAAGAACAAAACGTGTTTATTAATTGATTAACATTTACATGATTTTACGTGTTTATTAATTGATTAACATTAACATGATTAAAACAATTACTTGCTAAAATAATAATAATTCGTGCAGTTATTGCAAGTCATGTTAATTGTAGACCTACCAGTAGGTGTTAGACGTCAAGTTTTCTACCGGTATATTTACTTCAGTATTTAATTGAGGTTGACGGAATAATTTCCTCAAATAAGGAGAATGCCCATAAATCAGACACTTTAAGGGATATAGTAGTACATTCGAGTCGTTTATTTCAGTAGTTATTATGACACGTTGTTTTAAATACAAGGTGTCCCAAACTTGATGGCCTATTAGACGTTTCTGGAGAAAAGGGCCTAGGATTATTTTGAAAATTTGGTTTCTTGGATAATCAGTTCTGTTCTATCGATCTAAAATATTTTCGGCGCTGCGGCAATGCCGCTTCTATCAAAAAGTAGCAACAACTTTGATATTTTAAATAAAGTACCCTGTATATTGTTGCATTTTTTGCTTTGCTATTGCTTTGAGATTATTTTCATATGACACTCTCCTATACCTATCTCCAGTGGTCTTCGAAAAAATCATTAATTTCCTTATTTTTTGTTCGAATTAAATGTTTATTACTGCAGTATTTGGATACGTGGACTGCTGAAATTTCGGATGTAGTTTGACAATATTCTGTGTATTAGTTATGACTGGGGGAATTCGGTTCTTCATCATACAGGGTCTTTGAAAATTTGTGATTTCACCGACAGAAACAAAAGTATTGAAAAGTGAATTTTTTCAAGTATAACACCCTGTAAATCAACAGATATCCTGAAAGACGATTGCATTTCCTTTCGAATGATGTTCCATGATCCTATACCTAAGGGGTCAGGTTTCCGAAATAAAAGCAAGTTTTCTATAAGAATTGGATTATTTTGCCATATTTTTTATTCAGTAGATATGAAATGTCATGGAACATGTCATTACGGAAATTTGAAAAATACTACATTATTAATAAAACGTTCGTGCGTTCATTAACGTAAATTTGATCAGAAAACAATCGAAATTGAATACAACAACAACAGTCTTTTCCAAAACTAATATCGAGAAATACAGTGATATGTAATTCAAATTTGAACAAAGAACGCCATGTTGAAATTCATTCACAGAAATCAACACGTTATGAAGGATCACATCTTGGCGCCTCAACATTCCCAAACACAGCATAATTCCATTTGATTCTTCTGAATTATTTACTATTAATTTGTGGTAAGTGAATTTCCTGCGTGTTCTTGAAATTATGTTTTTGCACTGAAATCAACAATTACCGGCAAATATTGAGAAAATAATCATGAGAAGGAGTTATTTAGAATCTTCTACATATCACACTAATTCTGTCATGCAAATTCTGCCATAAATTCGACTTGAAACTATACACAAGTTCGACAGTGTCTTCAAATTCAACACCTTGAGGTTCATAGATCAGACAGAGTGAATAATGAAATATTCATATTTGTATAAAAAAGTGTAATTATAAACAAAACATTAGTTTCATACTGCAAAATACCATAAAAAATATTTTCCAACATTTTCTTCAAGTATTTATTGATCCCTTTTACTTCTACTTTCATTCAATTGTTTAGGTTTTTAGTTTTCGCCATAATTTTATGAAAGTTATCCCAAATTTCATGTTACTCTTCTGGCCACTTCCATTGTCTCAGTTCGCTGGTAGTCATTGTGCTGATGAAAACTTTACTGTATGCAAGATTGTTATTAGCTCCAGAAAAATGTTTATCTTCATAGTTAACAATAACAAAATCATCGACAACTTTTTCGCAAACTGATTCTTTATTATGCTTCTTAATTTGCAGATGTCAAGTTGTCTTCGGTTTAGGAGTGTTCTTCTTTTCTTCTCTTTTCCGTTTCCTGTTCTCTTTTTCTTCTATTTACTTTCATTTTTATTCTTTTTCTTTCAAATTTTTTTCCTTCCATGCATCAAAAGTTGTTGAAGGTATTTTTTCTTTCTTCTGTTTCATAGGCTCCGTTGTACTTTCAATTATATCTTTTTTGATAACGTTATCTTGAGCAATTCCTGCTTTGAAATGAGTAATTTTTCTTTGTAATCATTGTTCTTTCTTCATGTTAATTCCAGCTAGCCTTTGTTCCCTTTCTCTATATAGGTAAAGTAATTTATCTCCTCAGTGTTATACTATCATTTATGGTTTCTTCTGAAATAATATTTACTCCGCTGACTGATTTGCAGTGTCGTTCCCGTCTTCAACAATATGAATATTTTGAAGTACGCGAATTCAAACCCTGCTTCCAAGATTCTGTTGATTTCCACTTTCTTCTGATTCTCCTTAAGGAATTTCTTTTGTCATTTCCCGATCAGTCATGTATGGTTTAACTTTCCTTTTTTGCTAGGACAGAATTTTCTTTCGGCGTTAAAAAATGCAGACTAATCAGATATCAATATTTGATGAAGTGAAATAATTGCTCATCTTTCCAAACCAACTTTGAATTTTGATATCGGTTACTGATGCTCGAGAAATGATTGAATTTTGGGCCATTCTCTAGGAAATTTGAGGATGCCTTTGAAGAAATGCATCATACCAATGTCGCTTAGAATGCCCATCGTTGAATTCGTTGCGTCTTTTCAAGTTTTCGACTAACAGTGATACAACTGTAACTGCAGCTTTGTCATGGGGAATTCCATTCTTGCTATATTGAGAATCATTTGTACCAAAATATTTTTCTCTTCAGAGGTCAATACAGTTGATACTCAACTTTGACATATGACAGTTTTAATCAATGTAATTCTTTGCACATTGATTTTTTTTGCCGCAGTTGCATGTGACATGCTATGTTTAATGGCTTCTAGAGGACTGAGTAGATTATCTCTAGAATATTTACAATATTTTACTGGGACATCCTGAAACAAATAAGTAATCGTACTCCATTCGAGTATTCCTAGAGCAACAATTCATACTTTTTATATGTATTAATAAATACGGATGTGAATCAGATATCCGTGGTACATGAATTCGACACCCCTGTCGGAATTATGACACGTTCTTATAAGTATACTGCAAAGAACATTAGCTCAAACTTCAAGGTTTTTCGTACATTAAAAAGAGATAAAACGAAATTTATAGTTGACATGATGTGGCACTCAATTCCGACACCAACTGGTTGATTTAGGAGAATGCATGTTTCTTTAACATAATTTCTTCTACACCTGTTTTAATTATTGAAGTTAGTTCATTTTGAATAAAAATAAAATACAGTATGTTTGAAACCAATAGTGCCTGAAGTATTTATATGATTGGTTCAAAAATGGTCCATCAGCTCTCACCTTACCATTTGAATGGAGTATTCGGTATGTCAGAAAACTATTTTGAATGTTGTCAGTTGAGCTTCAAAGATGTCTCTGTTACGAACGTGGATATTGTTATCACTATTTCTTATTTTATTGCAAAATATGAAAATTTTTCGAAGTTGTGTAACATGTCGTATTTAGGTGTGGTTACCTTTGATCCACACAAATCACTAGTGCTAGGTAAGTCACGTTGACAAGGTGTTTCCTTAACCAGACCAGTAGTTCTATTTTTGTCACAAAGGGAGTCTTCGACATAACCCTCGGGAACTGTGGAACTCTTCCAGCACCTGTGGCGCTTGAGGGATCAATCTGAGTGTATGACCAATCAAATTTTTTACATTGGGCAGTTTTTAGTAAGCAGCTATTTTACCTGGTATGAGCTACTCATAGTATTATGTCACATATTTTAACGAGTGGGATTTCCAGATCTGAAGCCGACAAAAAGACTTGCCAAATCTAAAGAGGTTTTCAAAGTTTTGTACCACCTTGACCCGCATTGTTATTTAAATTTTTTAATATTTTGATATGTCAACGTTTTCTTTTGGTTTCAAAGTTTGTTTCAGCACCGAAAATGTCGTTCATAAACTGCGTTTATCCTTTTTTCGAAATATACCAGAACAACGTTATCCGAAGCTTTGAAAACACACTTGGATTCTCACAAACCTTTGAAACGAGAATATACCCTCGTGTAATAGTCTTTCGATATGTCGGGAAACGTTTTTCGTGGAATTGTCCTGCTTCCTAGTGAATTTCAGGAGGAGTGCACAATATCTCCATCGCTATGGAAATGTCAATATACAATTTATTAAATTTTCATAAATTTTCTTCCACATATTACTTTCTCTTTCAATTGAATCCTTTCAAATACAAAAGGAATCCAAAAATTATTATTGTGAAATTGTTCTAGTGGCTGAAAAAAAATTGTGAGGTACACATCTAATATACACATATAAGATGCACACAACCAGAAATTATCTTGGAACCTATTAAAACATTCTTCAAATATCGTTGTCACTCTTTCTCATATATTTACTATATATCGTAAATATTCCTCGTACTAACAATATTAAGAGTATAATTATTAATGCAAATGAAATATATCGCGTAGCCATCACAATTTCCACAACTTTCAGCGTATCAAACTTTTTCATCTATAATATCCCTCTCGAATTGTTTGGGAAATAAATTCAGAAATTCGTTCAACAAAATATTGATTCACAAACAAAAACCAATCGTTGTAACGAACTTCTGTTACGCGATTTAAATTTTACCCAGTGGGGTGCTGGAATTTGGTTGGAACTCAACCTTATAACGTGCTCCCTAATCCTATCAGTGACAGTTTTATGATCGTTGCCACAGGGACTAGAATTGTTTTACTCCGAAGTCACATAATTTCAATTCACCAAAATATTTTGAAATGAATACTTTTTACAATATAAGTGCCTAGGTAAACCTTTAAAGCACATCCAACGAGTTTAAGCGCACGACGCGAACCGGAGTACATTTAACGTTGCAAGTCCCTAAAAATCACTTGTACACGTGTGTCATACGCTATTTTTAGTATGTCTGCATTGCAACTTCAAAATCAATGATGGAGATTAATTTCAGAACTCTATGATGTCCATCACTGTTGGTGTTGTCATTTACGTCAACCGGCTGCATCCTCAAATTTCTCCGAGAGACTTGTGCGAGCTAGTAAAGACGTGGTCCTCACCTCATTACAAATAAATGCTAATGAATGTTCTAAGCATCCTACAAAACAGTGAATTCTGAGCAGCACTTTTTGAAGGGTGCATGTTTTAAAAAATTCTGGATTTCTCAGCTGTCTTCTTTGAGCATTGAATTAAATATTTCATTTTGAATGGGGGCCATACGCAAGTCTCTCCGTCAGGTCATGTTGAGACTAGAACATGGCGTTGTTACCTTGCGACCTTCTTAATCATGTTTCGCGGACCATAGTTTCCAGTCGACCCAAAAGTCGGCAAAGCTGAGTTTCTGCTGGATTTTCTGCTTATATACAATGTATATAAGCAGATAATTTCCGCGAAATAAGCTGAAGTAAAAATTGTGATTAGACTGTGACTCTATATTGACCGCAGTTCGAAATGTTAATACCGCAGTCTAACGGTAATATGTCATTGGGTTTAATATCTAGATTATACATTCTTCTGGTGGTATTTTTCCTCTACCTCACCTCCGAGAGCAAAAACCTCTGTTGTTAAATAATTAATTGTTATTTCCATCAACCAGCTGCACCCCTACGTGAAACTCTCTTCGAAAGACTTCGAAATACTTGTGCAGACCAGGGAAGACCAAGCTCTCAGCTTATAATGTGTGATGCCATGCAAGGTGTTTCTTATTACATGCGAAAAAATTCAGGACGAGATTAATCCTTGTCAATTATGTGGGTTTTGTCCTTCGAACATACATCTCGGTCAAACCCCTTAAGAATTATCAATCACCTCTGAATATACGTAATATTGAGTTTTTAATTTTTTGCTCAAATCTGAGTCGATCTAGAAACTTTAAATTCTGTATATTATGTACACTCGTAAAGAGATGATTATGGGTATTTTTTCAGTAAATCTTATGTCACAATTTTTTTGTAGGGTTGAAAATGCGAATTTTTCTAAAATAATCATATACAGAACAGTTGGTATAACTTTCATCTGTTTTTCCCATATCTACTGCGAATGCATTGAACGTGGTTTTTGGTTATTTCAACCTTACAATCCAAAAATTTAAAAAATTGTTAATTGCAGAAAACCCATGCAAATGTAAAAGGGCAACTAGATCAAGTGTTCCTTATAATTTAAAGCGTTTACATGTCTTTTGACTTGAGAAAAACTAGTTTTTCAGTGACGTATCGGATTCTGAAGTTGCCTATTTGAGTTCAAAATAACCTAGAAAAAGTTCACGTTTCGGATCTGTCCCTGTTAGCAAAACTCACTGAACGTTCTGTTTTGATCCTATTTGGAAATGGACTCTTTCATTGAAATGAAAATGAAATCTACCAAAAAAATGTATTTGACTCATTTGTCAAAAAGTAGTAATTATCAATAAACGTAATAAAAATATGGTCTATTGTTTTGGCATTTGATAAATAATAGAAAAAATTTTCAGCGAGTTCTGATAGCGGGGGCAGATATAGATTCTGAAACGTCAACGTTTTTCGAAAAAAAGAATAATTTTTTAGTGATTTTGAACTCATTTTTACAGAAAGGCAAATGCAGAATACGATACACGTTACTGCTACAAAATCAAACAATGTTTCTCAACACTCTTGTAACTAAAGTAACTTATCGGGTCGGACAGATTCCCATTCTACACTTGTAAAAATTTCACTAAGTTAGCATTTTTTTCATTTTTAGCTTAGAATATGCAAAAAACATGCCAATAAATGGAACGAAATCAAATTAACAATCACAAATTTTAACTACTTGAGTTATCCTTCCAAATTGAATATTTTCCGTATGAAGCTTCCGCTTTTGAAGATACCGTTCTGATTTATCAAGAAAGTGATAACCTTCTACTAATGTTGATACTCTAAATTCATATTTGTTTCGATCATTGAATAATAAGTACCACAGTGAATTTCAGAGACCAGGTGGATTGAATTCATTAAAAAAAATACACCTCAATCTTGATTTCATTTATACCATTCCAAGAATGTTCCCACCAAGGTAGATATAACTGTGGTGGAAAAATCGGGTACTGTCGGAAGTCAAGTCGCTTGATGTGCGAATGACGTTCTTAGATAGAACTTGTTCCATTGATGATTTATTAAGCGCTCGACTCGTGACCCGTAGGTCGCGGGTTCGATTCTTCAATGAGTTAGAGTTTTTCTTTTCGAGGACATGAAAAGTGCGACAAATTCGTATTTTTCAGGGCTGAATTTTTTTCAGGAGAAAGGAGTATCTGTAATAGGGTGGGGGTCCTGATCACGAATCTGAGGGATTTACCGTAAAAATGGTTTGTTTCATCGCGACTGGCGGGCAGTGTAAATCACTTAGGCCATCACTATTGAACCGGTAGGTGCATTTTCATAGTTTTCTTCAGTCCTGAGAGTTTCATCATTCTACCTTGATAATTACGGAAGTAACGGGGTGCTTCCATGAAAAGTGAGACACACTGTATATGGTACAATAAATTTACACAGTTCAGTTGGATTCAATTGAGATCCACATGCAGTATAACAGTAGTATCGCCGCGTTATGCCTGTGAATATAGAGTGAGACCGCTTAAGCTGGGCAAGCTAACAGCAAATGCATTATGGTATCAGGTGCCACACGACACATTCAGCTCACTAGACCTGAAAAATTATTCTTCAGGATTTTGGATAAGCTGAGGTTTTCTATATTTTTGAAGAAGATCCCATGCATTGGCTTATTCTTATGTTGATCTAGAAGGACCTCAGTCTCCGCAGTTTCAATTTTGAAATATTTACAGAACGTGTTCTAACTCGGAGAAAGATTTCAGGTTCGCCCTTTCAATGTCGAATACGAGACCAAGTTCATCGAGTGCACGGGTGGCTGCCTTGAATAGAAATGCTCAGATCCATGCTATTTTATGGTCGCGGACCATGTCGGGAAGAGGATCTGAGCTCCTTATTACTTCACGCGACTACGGTAGACTAGGGTGTTGAAGACTTCAGCTCAACTGACCAGAGAAATGATTCGTCAAGTTTTTAAATAAGCTGGGGTGTTCTATGTTCTTGAAGAAGATTCCATGCATTGGCTAATCCTTATGCGAATGTAGGAGGACCTGTCTCCGCAACTTTGATGTGAGCTTTTTGCAGAACGGATTCCAACTCGGTGACAGAGTTTGGGTAGGCCCGTTCAGTGTCAAAGACGAGACCAAGTTCATGGTATACACGGGTTGCTGCCTTGAATACAAATTCTCCAAGCCCTGCTCCTTCATGGTCGTGGACTATGGCGAGAAGAGGATCTGAACTCCTCATTACTTCACAGGCTCTGTTGACCTGTAAAATGATTCTTCAGGTTTCTGGATGAGCTAAGGTCTTCTATATTCTTGAAGAAAATCCCAAATATTGGCTTATCCTCAGGTAGATATTAGAGGAGCCCAGTCTCCGCAGCTTTGATGTGAGCTGTTTGCAGAACGGGTTCCAACTCGGTGTCAGAGTTTGGGTAAGCCTGTTCTGTGTCGAATACGAGACCAAGTTCATGGTATGCACGGGTTGTTGCCTTGAATAGAAATTATCCAAGCCCTGCTCTTTCATGGTCGCGGACCATGTCGAGAAAAGGATCTGAAATCCTGATGACTTCACAGGCTTACTTGACCTGAGAAATGATTCGTCAGGTTTTTGGATGAGCTGATGTCTTCTATGTTCTTAAAAAATATCCCATGTATTGGCTCATCCTTATGTAGATGTAGGACGACCTCAGTCTCTGCAGCTTTGATGTGATCTTTTTGCAGAACGGGTTCCAGCTCATTGACAGAGTTTAGGTCAGCACGTTCAGTGTCAAATACGAAACCAAATTCATCGTATGCACCAATTGCTGTCTTAAATCAGAATGCTACAGTTCCTGCTCTTTCATGGTCTTGGACTCTTCCACTACCCTAAGGTACTGATGTTTCTGGAGAAAGGTACCTTTATTGCTGTATCATTATTATGTGATTTCTGTATTATTATCGGTGCCAAATTTTATATTATTCGATTCGGACTAGTGGGAAAAAATTGAATTTAAAGGTTCACATTATTATTATTGTATTATTATTATGTAATTCCTGGATTGCCATTGGTGCCAAATTTTATATGAGTTCAGACGACTGGAAGTGAATAATAATTTACTTTAAAAATTTAGATTATCACTTTAATTCCAGATCATTCGAACGACGGCCAGAGGGCAAAAATTTTATTTAAAAATCCTATTACATTCAAAATTTCATACGAGGTGGTAGAAAACCTGTAATAAATGAATTCTGGTAATGTGGTTCACAGTCTGCCTTCTCATTCGGCTTTGTTGCACACCTCTATATTATTTGGTAAAATAATCGCGTATTCGTAGGAAAAAGTCGCATTTGTACGAATGGTATTTTACACATTTGTAATGTAATATATTCACCCCCTACAAAACATGTCCTGGTTTAGGAGTAGATATCAGATTTGAAATAAGAACGGCAATAGTCTTCAGTACTTTCAAATCGCATCAAAGATTTTTTTGGACCAGAATTACCCGGGACAGACCGCCACTGAATATGCATTCAGAATCAAGATTATAAAATATTCGATTCATATAGCGTGATGGCACGTTTTTGTGATATCAGATGCATATTTGAACTCCAACAATACGAGATTTGCATTTCAAATTCAAGAGATCCTATACTTTTTTGTTTCGTTGTTCAGAAACATGCAAATTGTGTATAACTGCGATAAAATTGAATTACACTTTCATGACAGGAAATCATTTATTTTTGAGACATTTCAAAAATGACAACTTTATTATATATGGAGTCTCATTGATTGAATAACATTGAGTAGAAAATATCAGTATCTTAATATATTTATAAGTAACTGACTTGGGACATTATAAATATAACCGTGTTTCTTCGATAGCAAAAGCAATCTTGGCTCCCAATCCTGGCAATAAACAAACTCTTATAATTCATAAAAAAAACTGGAAGAGAGAAATAAGCCTAAATTATAACATCACTACTATAGACAAGAAAAAAAAAATCTCCTTTCTTCGTGTCAAAAGCTGTCATTATATAAACAGAAAGTGTGTTCTAAGAATTATGTTCATAAAATTATGTAATGAATGACAGAAAAATGTTTACACTCAATTAGATATTCTTATTTATTTTTTTGGTTAGTTTAGTTCAGGAAATAGATCACATTGGTATATCAACACGCACAAGGATCTACCTCCTTGCACCTGAGTACAATAAATTTTGACATTTCAATGAAACAGCGCTAAATTCTCTAAATTGGTCTAGTTCCACAATGTCTGATCACCAAATGGTTAGGATTTGACTATGGGTTAGGTATTGAAAAGTGTTTCACAGTAGTTGGTTGATAATTTAATTAAAGTTAACCATAGGTCAACTTTACTACAACACAATTCAATGGTTAAGAACTGACCGAGAGATAATAACCTTACTTTTGCTTCGTTTTGAAAGTTAGTTTTATTCCAAGATAAGATAGTATAACATTCTGAAATGGATATGTACGGTATCAACACATTTAGTGAAGACGAGGAAGAGGAAGGGCGGGCTTTCTTGAAGAATATGAGGAAAATGACTTTTTTACCATTTTAGGCTGACCCCAAGATCAGTCGAAAGTATTATAGAAGAAATCTGTGATTCAATTGAACATCCCACCGACTGGATATGAAAATAAATTATTTCAAAAACATTTTATATATTATTATTAGAACAATTATTATTCTCAAGTTACTTTTTGGGAATGAATGTGAGAGATCAAGGGCTCTTGACATTAATTTTTTATGCAAATGAATCATTCCTGAGAACAGAATTATCTGGAGTTAGCCTTGCCAGGAATAATTTTATAAATGATTTTTCAAATTTATAACTTTCCACTATGAAAGATTTAAATCTATGATGTGTTTCAAAATAAACAATGAATGAAAAAAAAACGTACAATATACAAAATAAGTAATTTACTATTGAAGAAAATCTACCTACAATATTAACCATTTTCAATAAAATCCAATACTGAGTTACAGCTTTTTATCGGTTACTTCAAATGATATAATGATAATTGTCAGGAATACAAAAATACATTCGTTATTTAGATCTTTCCGTTTTACAAAAGATGATTCTTCTTCAATAAGGATATTACTGGGCCTAAGTCAATAGATCAAAAGTCATTTGCTCGAATTAGTCAAATGGCTTGAACTGTCAATTCGACTGAATTGGCCAAAATATTTTTGTATCTATATTTTATTTTTCAATATAGGATATCTGTTTCAATTTCTGCAATTGAAGAGTCTCTGAATCGAGACATTTTTACGCATTGAAGTCTTGCGATAATCCTTGCGAAAAAGTTGTTTACGATTTGGTTGTCATGTTGAGGTATAACTAGGGACCGAACAGTTGCCTTTCCTTAGCAGCTCTGCCGTAACTAATAGAATTCGACCGTTTTTAAAGGTTGGTAACGCTTTGTCACTGGAAAAGAAAAGACGAACTTTTGTTCTGTCATAGTGACAAAAAAACAGAAGCTTATGGAAATTTTAGAGCATGAATTGAATTGCCAATTCAATAATTTACTATTGTAGATCATAAGCGATACTTCTCAACTAATCAATAGGTTCGGTAATGTTAAAATCTTATACAACAGATTTCTCTCGTCTGAATGGACATTCATTTTTACTCGTTTTGATATAGGCAAAATATTCTTGACACTTTCACAGACATTCCAAACATCGATGGCAAAATCTGGTTTTCCACATCGTTCGCATAACGCCATTTTGTATTCAAATTATAGTAGTAGACTTTATTGTGACTTTTACTTCAAGTCTGACAAGGCAACATATGAAATTGTACCATTTGATTTGATTCCATCCACCAATTGACGTATGCGACCAATTGACGTATGCGACCAATTGATGCAATAGACCAATTGACTATCAACCAATTGACTTCCACAAACTGACTTTCGACAAATTCAATGTCCACCAGTTGACGTTGAATTTTATATCTATGGAATTTTTGCAATTTGTTTATTTTTTTATTGGAATACCCAGTCCTATTCCCCTCTATTTCCACGCCATCTAACATGACATCAAAAGATTTTTTTTCATTTGTAACGCTTATTGGTCTTCCACTTTTTGGTCGATCTTTGACATCTCCAATTTCATGAAAACGCTGCAATGTTTTGGAAATGGTTGATTTAGAAAGAGGCTCCCGATCTTTCATAACCATATCTTATGGTCATAAAATTTCCAATACGCCCTATTTCAAATGAACGTGCCATTTTTGCGCAAAAAATGATTTCCACCAAAAGTATTTTTGACAATTGTTGTCATAATCATCACTGCTAGACAAAAGAACGACGCTGCGTTGTAATGGAGCTAGAATCTTTCAGAGGTGATTTGATATGGACCATAAACTCAATGGAATAAAATATTTTTGTATAATTTATAAGAAATTATCAAAATCCGAAATCTAGAATACGGTAACATTTAGAATTTGATATGCTATATCAAATTTATTTAGTTTCTCGAGGAAAATTGAAATATGGAATAATGCACACAGTTTGTTTCATTAAAGGAAAACTCTGTTTCGTCATGACTTTTCAACTGATATAAGTACGTAATTTTTCTTTATTGTAACAGATTTGGAAAAACCATTTTGTAGATATCTTACTTTAGGAGATAATCGACCGTTTCCACACAGATCATCTACCAAGGAATTTTGTTAGCAGAGTATGGTTCGAAGAAAAGAAACTGAATAAGATTTGACTGAACTTTTACTAAAGTTTATTTATAAAAAAATTTAACATCAACTATCTGGATAAACATATATCGTAACCATTACAAAATAAGTATATAGAGCATATTACATAATATCATTTTCAACACCCCCTCTTTATGTAATATCATTCCAACTCGTGTAGTCCCATCCTTTCCATATTGAGAATGAGTTTTGCATCACCCAGAGCTTTGGTTAAACAATCTGCAACCATATCTTGAGTTCTGATAGGTTTGACCTCAATATCTCCTCTCTCTTGAACTTCTCTGATGAAATGATGCTTAACATCTATGTGTTTCGTTCTGGGTCTGTATCCACCATTTTTGCATAAGTCCAATGCTCCCTTGTTATCACAGTACAGTGATAATGATCTTGGAGTGTCTGGAATAAGTTCTCGAAGTAGCTCTTTCAAAAAAATAGCCTCTTGAGTTGCCATAGTCAGAGCCATGTATTCGGCCTCTGTAGTTGAGAGAGCTACAGTTGCCAGTTTCTTCGAAGACCAGCTTATCGCACCACCACTCAGAATGAATACATATCCTGCTGTAGATTTGCATTCATCAGCATCCCCAGCCCAATCGAAGTCGCAAAATCCTTGAATATCGCCAGTTTTTCCGACAAATAGTTCGTATTGGTAGGTTTTTCTCAAATATCTAAAGATTCGTATGATAGCCTTCCAATAATATTTTCCAGGATTTTGACAGTACCTCGCTAATTTTCCAACCGCATACGAAATATCGGGTCTGGTGCACTGATCAGCATACAATAAGCTGCCAATAGCTTCCTGATATGGAATATCTGCCATTTCGCATCTTTCTTGATCAGTTTTCGGTGCCATTTCCTTCAACAAAACTTGATTTGGATCAAGAGGTGTTCGTATCCCGTGACAATCTGACATATCAAATTTTGAAAGAATCTCTTCGATGTATTTTTCTTGATTCAAACGTATCGTTCCTTCCTTTTTGTTCGTGATGGTTCTCATACCCAGACAATAATGTGCTTTGCCCAAGTCTTTCATTTTGAATCTTTCTGACAAAGCTTCTTTCAGTGACTTCGTTATATACAGGGACCTTGTTTCGATTGGGAAAAATTCAATCTCCTCAATGCTGAATCAAATTCTTGATTCCAGGCTCGACTTGATTGTTTCAGACCATATAGTGTCTTACGAAGTTGACAAATTTTTCCACCTGGCAATTCCATGTAAATCTCTTCGTTTAGCTTAGGATGTAGGAAAGCGGTTTCGACATCCATTTGATCGATTTCCCAGTCGTACTTCGCAGCCAGAGCCAATAAAAGTCGGATGGAACTATAGCGGACTACAGGAGAACATGTTTCTTCATAGTCTAATCCAGGGGTTTGGGAATATCCGTTGGCTACGAGTCTTGCTTTATATATTTCTATTTCTCCTGTTGCGGTGCGTTTCGTTTTAAATATCCATTTACTTTTGACAGGCTTTTTGCTAGAAGTATTTGAGCAGAAAGACCACGTTCCATTTTCATGATGGGACTTCATTTCTGCTTCCATAGCTTCTTTCCACTTCTCTGCATTAGGACAAGACAGAGCTTCTTCAGGAGTTTGCGGATCACATGAAGTATCGCTGACACTGTTCACGAAATCGGTATTGAATATATATCGATTTTGCTGCCGTTGTCTAGTAGATCTTCGTATAGGTTCTTCTGCGATGGTATCAGTTTGTGATTGTCCGTCTGTTGAAGTGTGAAACCCAGCTGGGACGTCGATTCCATAGTCATTACAAGGTGACGATGACATAGTTTCCGATTAAATTGATGAGGATGAACATTCCCCCTCTTTAACAGTAGTTTTTATAGTCTCAATGATTTGTAGGGATTCTGACTGCTGCTGACCATCACTGTCATCGAATTTTGAAAATATGTCTCTTGATGATTGAGTTTTACATGTTTCGGATATAAATTCGTTTTCGAGAAACACAGCATCTCTTTCAATGATCAATTTTTTAGTTTGCAGGTGGATGAAACGGTATCCTTTTGAGTTCTCACTGTAACCAACGAAAATAATTTCTTCGGATTTGGGGTCCATTTTTCTTCGTTTCTGTTTCGACACAAACACTAAAGCTTTGCAGCTAAATACTTTCAGGTGTGATAGGTCCGGTTTCTTTCCTGTCCAAACTTCAAAGGGTGTAACTTCCTGCAGTGCTTTAGTTGGAACGCAGTTTTTTAAATAAGTAGCCGTGTTGACTGCTTCAGCCCAAAAGTATTTATTCAGTTTTGAATGGAATAAAATACTTCGGGCAGTTTCCACCAAAATTCTGTTGAGCCTTTCAGCTACGCCATTTTGTTGTGGATTGTAAGGAACCGTAGTTTGATGATGAATTCCAGCGGATATGAGAATTTGGAGTAATCTTCTATTGACATATTCGGTGCCGTTGTCAGTTCTGAGGCATTTCATTCTGCAACCAGTGAAGGTTTCGACAAATTCTTTATATTCTTGGAATTTTTCAAAAACTTCTGTATTTGAATGAAGGAAATATACTTTCGAGAAACGGCTGTAGTCATCGGTAAATGTTAAAAAGTATTTCGCAATTCCAATGGACGTTTCTTGTATAGGACCACATATGTCCGAATTTAATAACTCTAAAAACTGTTTTGCTATGGAAGTTTCCTTTAACACATTCTTCGCATTGTTTGTAGTGTTCTTCTGGAAAATCTATGCCTAATGCCAAATTCCGTTTCAAAATTTTCATGTAATCATAATTGACGTGACCAAGACGGCGATGCCATAAACTAGTAGCATCCAACACTTGAGCAGCATTCGCAGACAGAGGGAATCGGTCGAGACGATACATTCCGTTGACTGAAATAAGTATATAGATCATATTACATAATATCATTTTAAAAATTTGCTGCTTAATCGGGTGTGTGTTTCCAAAATTATCCAAATTAATATTCAAAAATAGACCCAGTCCAATAAATGTCTCTGTAGATTTATCCGAATTCGTCGATTTTGTGCAGCATTGTGTCATAATTCATCAACCGAAGGTTCGGTAGCGGATTTGAAATTCTAATTTAGTTCCGAAGTGGATACTGATTGTTGTCCACAACCAAATAATTTATTTCGCTAATGCACATCGTAGCTATTTATAGTTTGCACAAAATTGGGTTTCAACATTTCACGTAGTTTATTTAGTGGTATACACTTGATTTAATATTTCTAGTGTTGAATTTACTCAATTCAGTTTACCATAGAAAACAAGTGACAGTGGCGATTCACGCATTCATTTGATTTCTCGTAATCAAAATATCAAATTGGCGATTATCTCATGTTTGATTACACAGTTTTTCAGTGTTTCACTCGATGGAACATTTTATCTCAAAACGAATTTGTATTATGACTACGGTTTTGCAATATTACTGCATTATATGTTGAAATCTAATAATAATAAAATTTGTGAAATAATATTTGTCTCTTCTTTACAAATTTTAAACCAACTCTGAAAGCTCAGGACTGGCTGACAATGCTTTATCATACATAATATAATAACATAACAATAACGTTTGTGCGTAAGAACAAATTTTGCAATTGATTTGAAACTAGGTAACTTCCCGATGAGCTAAAGACTCGAAATTTGTGCTCGGAACTGTATGACAATGCAATATAATTGCATACTATGTTGAAATATAATAATGATAATACTTGTCATTCAGGTATAAATTTTGCTATCGATTTCAAACTAACTCCAAACAGCTCAAAATTGGATGACAATGCAATATCATTGCATAATATGTTAAAATATGATAATAATATTCGTCTTTGGTACAAATTTTGGTATTGATTTCAAACTAACTTCTCGATGAGCTAGATACTTGAAATTTTGAACATTGCTTAGAATTGGATGAAAATACAATATTATTGAATTTGTTTATTTGTCTTTTCGGTACAACTTCTGCAATCGATTTTAAACTAACTTCAACTCGATGACAAAGCAATATCATTGCATAATATGTTGATAATATGATGATAATAATAATGTTTACCTGTTTGGTACAGGTTTTTCAATCGATTCTTGAACTAACTTTATACTTAGCTCAGACGTGGATGATAATGCAATATCATAAAATTATGTTATACAGGGTGTTTCAAAATAAATGAACAGGACTTCAAAATGTGATAGCTCGTCCAAAAATATGAAAAAAAGTTTCTAATAACTTACCCTCTGAAATGCACCATTTTCGAGATACAGGGTGTTAAAATTAAAAAAAAAAAAACGTTTTTTGCGAATAGCTCTGGAACCGTTTATCGCACAGAAAATAAATTTCGTAGACATTTTCTACTCATAATAAACTATGTTTTGTGCGGACTTTTATCTTTTCAAATTCATAATTGGTGAAAATTTTGAAGGGGTGGTGGGTGTTTTTTTCTCCAACTTCTACGCCACTGGAAAAAGTACAGCCTCTTATATGAACCGCCAATATTTTCTACACAAAAAGGTATTTCTGGTAATAAGCTCTAAAGTTAACCGTTTTCAAGAAATATCAAGTTTCATGTTGTTTAAATAATGTTTTTTCCTCGAAAAATTGCTGCGTGCATTGAAGAGTATTACTGTTATTTTTTTTTTCTTTGGTGTCTTGGCATCGACTGCTATGGTCATTAGCCACGTGTTCTGGATAGGCCTTGTTACTAACTCCATACGTCACCATAGGAGCAGCACTGTTAATTGGAACGCAACAGTGAATCGTGCAGGACTCACCCCAGTACGGCCACGAGATTTTTTATAATTTAATCAGTCAAATTAAATAAAAAAATCCCAATTGTTTTTTTTTTTCATTTTGCAATTAAGAAGTCAACGTTTGGTTTTGTTACTACGTTTAAATTAATTTTGTGTAATTAGGAAAAAAATTATTTAAAAAAATTTAACATGTTTTTCAAAATGAAAGTTGATTTTTCTTGAACGGTCAACTTTAGAGCTTATGACCAAGAGTACCTTTATTGTGTAAAAAATATTGGCGGTTCAAGTTGCCCTAATAGAAATTAAAAAAATTTACACCAAATTGACAATAAGAATTATTTGAGACTGGATTTGTTCGAAGAACTGGAAACTTCAAAAGAACTTTCTAATAATGATTTCTGCTTGAACACTCAAGTGAACTTGTACAGAGATTTCCTTCCACTTCACCAAAGAATTATTCATCAAAATTAAATCAATAGTTCATTTCAGATCAACTTTTTTCAAAATTAAACCTTCAATTGAATTATGTTGTCTACCCTTTTATAACCAAACATTTTAATTTACTACTAACACAAGTTGGTATTATATTTTAGTCTTTGACTTTGACAGATGAAGTAATTTTGTCTTTCAAAATACTTGACATACCCACATGGCCTTCAAATTCACATGATTTTCGTTGGAATTAAGCCAGAAATTTTATAAATACATATAAGATGACTTCAAAAATTGTAATTCTTCCTGTTAGCTGACTTGTAAGTACTCATCTAACTTTAAACATTTTTCCAAATTACATAACCTACAAATCAATAAATTCAATTTCAAGAATCCCTCCCAACCAGAGTATTTACTTTCAGGAAGCACTGAAGATGACGAAAGTCGATAGCGCTTTGCATATTTAGAAATTATACACTTTATACAAAAAAAAACCCTCTTCATTTAAAAACCATATTTTTTTTTATTTCAACACCCTGTATCTCGAAAATGTTGAATTTTAGAGGGTAAGTTAATAGAAACTTTCTTTCATATTTTTGAACGAGCTATCACATCCAGAAGTCGTGCGCATTTATTATGAAATACCCTGTATAATGATAACAGAGTGAATCCTTAAAATAATCAAAATGTGCAAAGATAATTTCCTTGAATTCAATAATAGAGTTAGACCGTTGGCCCATGACACAAGGGGAGTCGATTATCTACGAAGGTATACCCTTCAAGGGACGTGAAGACCAAATTGGATTATCGGGAAAAAAGTGTTTTTTTGGATCGGTACCCGGTCGCACCCCTCCCTGAAGTCAATGACGTCACTTTTCCTTCAAATACGGCTGAATTCGCCCACCCAAATTGTATGCAAATGTTATAACATTGACTGATGGGTCAAAATGTAGGGTTTATCCCAAGTAGAACACCTATATTGGTAGAATATTGGTACAATATTGTGAACATATTGGCAAAATATTTGAAATGCAATATTGGCGAGAAAAAAAAATGTGAAAATTCGGCGATATTGGTCCAATATGACTTGAATAATATTGGCGAAATATTCTCGAAGCGATATTGGTACAATATCGCTGGTACAATATTCTGAACATATTGTCAAATAATTCAAACGTTATATTGTCGAGAAGTGAAATGTGAACATTTTGCGATATTGCTCAAACATTGTTTAAACATTTCAGAAATAGTATTGGTGAAATATTCTTGAAGCAATAATGGCCTCAAAACATTCATCGATTTGGTACTTACAATATCATTTGGACATATTGGTGGAAGTGAATATGCCTTGGTGAATTATTAAATGTCTCTCAGTTGATCAAGGTGACACCAGGGTCTGCCTTTCAGTCGCCATAACCACTGAGTAAGCTGCCTTGAAAACAAGTTATTTGAAGGATATATCTTCGTAGGTGTTAGAAGACGTTCTATAGGTAGAGCCACTTAGCTGATTTTTGTCCAGGTTTGATCATAATATAATTTTAATATGGTTTATTGAATATTTGGCCAATATTTAAAATACATCTTATTCTACATGTTCGAAACAATATGGAGACAATATTGTTTTATCGATATCGGTAATTATTTTTGAACCAATATCGACCCAATGTAAGTTAATGAGATTTGTTGATTATTGACGAAATAATATTCAACCAATGTGCTATCAAACTTGGAAAAACAGTAGTATATTATCTTTATAATCCATATGACTGGAATATTTGGATTGCAATATTTATTCTAGATGTGGAAAACAATATGCAGACAATATTGTATCATCGGTATTGGTGAAAATCATTGAACGAATATTGACCCAATATTACACGTAACAATCTATACATTCCGAACAGCAGCGGGATTCTTATCTCTCGACTCGACAGCTATCGATTCGAATAAACAAAATTTGCTATTCTCATGTTTCATATCGAGAAGTGAGTATCGACTACAAATGTAATTTTTATTCGACAACTAAATAGGTGTCTAGAAGTCAATTTTGATTTACAAAAATATCGTCATTTCGACCAAAAGGAGAATACATATTATGTTAATTGAATAAATGGACAATCATCGAGATTTTTCTGCCACAGGTCGCTTGTGTTCCGCAAATGCGAATGGCAAATATAGCGAAATGTGACAAGAACTAAGTAATAAATTAAATACTGCATGCAAGGTCAACGTCCAGCACTTACGAAATAATAGTGTCAGTATTGCTATTGCGCATTTGAAACAAAAAATAAGGTAGATGCCCCTTTTCTGACCTCTGAAGGGAGAGCATTACATTTTGATCTCGGAAGTTGAATATTCTAACAGAAATAGTTGTAAAATTTGATTGCTCTTCCTGTATGTACACTCGTCTGGCTTACTTCCATGTTAAAATCTACCAAACCAAACCAGTCGCGTAAAAATGCAAAGCTACCAATATATTTGGTTTGTTTGCGACTGACATGTCGGTTTCGATACATTCTATGCCTAGGTGTCAAAAGATTGCACAAATTTTCAAAAAATATTTGTTTATTCAAAATTATTTCTGGAAATGGGCTCTGAAATTTCAAAGATACTGAACTCTCTTCAAATTCGTCTTCGACGCCTTCCAAGTCTAATTTTGTTAACAATTGGCATATTCTCAATATTTATTTCATATTTTTGTTAATAATTTCCAGGATACAACCATTGTTTATATAGAAGTAAGATAGTTAGTCAATGCCTGTGTAATTGGTGTTGGACGCAAACGCGAGTGTTATCTAGCGTGATTAGTTACAAACATGAATATTTGACGTCATTTTAATGCAGGTTTCTTCAAAAACCCTGATTTTAATGCTGTCCCATTGTTTTAATCAAGTTACGACATGACTTGGAGGCCAGATCACTGAAATTACGACATGACTTGGATGCGAGCTCACTATCGCCATCTACATGTCGCATCCATTTTGATCCAATTATAATCCCATAAGGTTGACTAACTATGTTCTATATAAACAATGATACAACTGAAACCAACACATAATGAAATAGCTTAGAATGAGATGTCAAATGTTTCATTAGTAAAATTAAGACAACGGCGTATTCTGAGACATACGTTACCTCTCGACTAGTTTTTCGACATGTGATGAGAATCACTCCTCTATCTATGTCGAGAAGACTGTCGAAAAGTGACAGCTAGTCGATTCGTGTCGAATCGAAAGATGAGAATCCTTGTGCTGGTTCAATCAATATTCCACCAATATTATTAGTATAATATTATTTTTTGTATATTCACCCATATTGGACCAATATTATTTTTTCATTTACAATTCATCTATATTGGCCCAATATGAAACCAAAATTCAACCGTTATGATGTGCTACCTGGGTAACCAAAGGGCATACCTTCATTAATAATCTGTGGGATCTGTCGGTGAAGGGTAACTTCCGGTCCGTATGCCGCCCTTGGGGGCTGGCCTAGACGTATGCAAATTGGCTAAATCCTGGTTAATTTAGCTAGACCCGACTATTCCAATACATTTGTACAGCTACTTATATAATAACATTTTCATCATTGCTTTCAACCGGAAGTTGATTGAACAGGGATTGCGACCGGGTACCGATCCGACAAACAACTTTTTTCCCGATAACCCAACTTAATCTTCATATCCCTTGAAGGGCATACCTCCGAAGATAATCGACACGTCTAGTGTCATGGGACAACGGTCTAAATACAGGTATTTGGAAAAAACTGGCCTCACCATGAGTTCACCATTATCTCTTAGACTCGCTGAAACTTCCATGGGTTGTTGTACAAACCACTTCATAACACTAAATTCAAACGTTTATTCAAATATTGACATCGACCTGTCAACTACATTTCTGTTTACTGGGTTGGAACGGTACGTCGATAGAATAATGTTCATAATTACTTTAACAGCTTCAACTCTAACATAGAATTCATATTAGAAATAGAAGATGATACCAATTCTCTGAACTCTTCAGATTTAACTATCTCCCACAAAAAACGCACACGGCTGCTCTGTATGGGGTCGCGAATATGTATGGAAAATAAGATACCTAGCGAAAAATGTTAAGATACAATGAAGGTGTCAGGGATTTTAATAATCTTCTACAATTAATTAGGTATACAGGATCAGTCAAAAAGTCATGACGAAACAAAGTTGAGTTTTCATATTTCATATTATTACATATTCCAATATTTCTCAAAATTGATATATCACATCATATTATAAATTCAACTATTTTCGAGATACAGACTTTTGAAAACCATTTCTTTATAAAATATACAAAAATATTCTTGTCCACTAAGTTTATAGTCCACCAAGTTACCTTTGAAAGTTTCTAGCTCTATAACAACGCTGCGTCGTTCTTTTGTCTAACAGTGATAATTTCGACGTCACAGGTCAAAACTACATTAAGTATCAATAATTTTCGCTCAAAAATGGCGCGTTTGAGTGAAACCGAGTGTATTGAAATATTAATGATCATAGTACCTATTTAGTGATAGAAGACGAAGTTGTTGCCAAATTATGGACATTTTTAATTAATTACATCCCGATCGGGGTCCTCTTTCTAAATCAACCGTTTCAAAAATATTGCAGCGTTTTCATGAAACTGAAGGTGTCAATCAAAGATCGCCCAAAAAGTGGAGAACCAGTAAGCGTTACAAATAAAGAAAATTCTGTGAATGTCATGTTAGATGTGGAAAATACACAATAAATACGACACAACTGAGAGCTTTGAATCATAACATGGGTCGATGAACCATTCAAAACATTTTGAAAACTTCAAAAATTTCATCTCTATAAAATTTGTCTGATACAAGAATTGAGTGAAGAACATTTTGATCGAAAAAATGGAACCTGTAACGGTGGAATGATTCAAGATATTTCAGACGAACATCGTCCATGAAAATATCTATAAATCAGAGACAGGTAACTAACCTAACTTTTTTGCGGTGCTACATAGAAGCGATCGAGCTTGTAAGCATCACCTACGAGACAATTGGCTATTTTGTGGAAAGAGTCTAAATGTTTGGGTGTGTGTTTTGGGGCTGCACTATATGCGAACAGTATTTAAGGACAGGCCGGATCTGTGATTTACAAGTACCTAATAATTAGTTGACGGAAAGTGAAGTAGCTCTAGGCACGAAACAGCAAAACAACTTTTTCGGATGCACTTTTGGCAATAGACCTCATGGTTTTCCCATGAAAGGGTACTCCTGATAGTAATACCTAGCATTGAAATGAAGCACTTCATTGACATGAATACGCCTGACTTAATATTGTCGGGCACTGTGAGATCGACCTTTCTATACAAAAGACTTGTGCTTTTGTTTTGTTCGCATTGAATTTCACCAAGTTAATGAATCCCTAGTCTACAATTTCTGTTAAATTCATATTCAAATTGTTCACGTTCCTACCCCAATCTCTTCTGGGCTGGGCTTCTAGAACACCGGCATATAAAGGTAGAATGTTGAATTAAATTCAACATATCATAATTCATATAATTCAAGAAACATCTATGTAACCGTAATAATTCAGTTCTGAATGACCAATAAATCAATCTATTATCATGTCATTAATGACATCTCCCACCAGCTCGTGTAATCACCCATTATTCAAGAAGATTACGTTTGAATCCGCTTAGAGAATGGCACTCTATGTAGAAATGATTGAAAGCTGTATTGCACTATATTTTTAATTTAATTTAGCTTGTTTTGTGACCTTACTGGTAAAAGTAACTGAAAGTTGGTTAGGGTCAGGATGACTAATAACTGATACCACTATTCATCTGTTGCCAACGTTTCGACTTCTATAAAGCCATCTTCAGAGCACTACAGAACATCATATCATTTAGAAATGCATTTCTTTAAATGAGCATTGAATTACCAATTTATTTTGTGTGTAAATCGAATCAGTTAAGACGAATGATTCACACGTATTGAACGCCAAAACTATGGAACGTATTCTTGATTTCATTGACAATTATCAAAATGACATTTCATGTTATGAAATAATTTTGACATAAAATATGTGTTTTTTCAATGAAGTATAAATTGCTTCAGAACTGGAGATGCCCTGAGATGATAACTTTTCTCTGGAAGTATTTATTGTGTTGATACAATTTAGGTAAAAAAAGTTTTTGTTTAGCTTCATATATAATCTTCATTTCAAGAGTTTTTTACAATAGATATTCGAGGGAAGATCACCATTTTCTTTGCATTTCAGTCCTCTTACAATACGAATGAATATACATTTTCAATGCACTATCGGATATCTTTGAATTTTTATGTAATCAGTGTGGTAGAACTATTTGCTTCAATTTTCATAAAAATATTTAAAAAAATTATTATACATCCCTATTTTTTTCATTCATAATTTAAGAAGGAATCATCATTCACTGTTTGAAAAACACACAGTAGTTATGGTAGAGTAATATATGACTGTTTTTTTTTTCAGGGAGGCTTGAAAGCTGCAATTTGGGCAGATGTAATGCAAGGATTGACGATGATAGTGGTGTCTATGGCTATAATTTTCCAAGGTTGTTTTGAGGCTGGTGGTCCAGCGAAAGTCATCTCGGTGAACAGACAGGATGGGCGACTCGATTTTTTCAAGTGAGTTATAATAATATAATATAAACATTTGACTAAGTTGGTAGTTACAAATTGGCATTACTATTTATAGATATAATTAAAAATTAAAAAGATTAAAATTCATGACCAATCATTTCGACAATATAGGATTTTGATATAAAAATATCGTCAAGTTGATTTTATTGATAATATGAACAGGGTGTTCATAAATTCAGATGTGGAATCATCTGCGACTGAAAGACAAACTTTAGTCGTCATACAAGATACATCTCTTGTACCAAACATGACAGCATTTTCATTCAGATAGTTGATATCTGATTGAATGCAAATTTTCACATTCGGATTATTTCTCTCTAGTTATATAGGATCTTTTCGCAATATCTATCAGATGTAGTTCAATGTCCAGCGTGGCTTTAGTCGGGAAAGTAGTTGTTTTCTGTTAGATATTACAAAAAAGTTTCTTCAATTTTCCTGCGGATTTCATAGGTTATGTACTACTTTTTCGATTTCAAAACAAAATTTATTTTTGAAAAAAAAACGAACAACATCATAGAAATATCCAACGGAGACGATCCAAAACATACAGTGGAGGTGAGATGATACTGGGTAGGTGAAAAAGTTACAGTCGAACTCCACCAACTAAAATCTTTATTACTAATGTGGGTGTAGTCAGTGGAAATACATCAGCACATTACGAGATGTAGTCGGAAGACTTACATCGGCAGCAAATATTGCAAATATTTTTCTCTGACTTAGTTTGGCCCCGTATCATTAAAATAAAAAATACTCAGATTTAAAATTTTTACATATTTTTGATCGATCTATCGATTTGTGAATAATTTTCTTTTCTATATCAATTTTGTTTGATTGGTGATTGATGATTGCTCTTTACCAAGGGTCCATAGGTCCACAATCGTGACGTCTCACTCGACGGATGACAGATGTCAACCTTTAACTTCAAATTCACTTTCATTCTTTCATAACCTTTTCGTCTTGGGTTAAACACTTATAATGATTCATTTGGCTAGGTCAAATCAAAACCCCTAACAGTTAGAGGCCCGCTCATGATGCGGAAAACGCATAGAAATATATATTATATACTTACTCTAGAATGCTAATCCCCATGTCAAAAGTGTTGTAAAAAGTTCAGGCTAGTCCGCAATCCGCATGCACGTTATTAGTGATTTTTGTAACAGGCCCGGTTTTAGTAAAATATTATGGTACTTGGTGAAGATTAACAAACGTTAATTCTGAATCTCGGAGAATAAGGTTGGAAACCTCATTGTACTTGTACCTGTTATTTGTATTTAGCAGATTTGAATACATATTTTCACATATTTATGATCCCAAATATTCAGCAAAGGCCATCAGAAAGTAGAGTACGGTTATTTTTATTATTTATCGCTCTGAAGCGACTGATTTTTGGTATCACATTCACTTTTCTGCTGTAGTTAACCAACAAAACTCTACGGAATCACCCCATATCGTCGGTGCGAATTTCAAGGAAGCACTGGATTGTAAAATAAATTGAAAGTACAAAAAACTATGAAAATTTATTTCAGCTAATATCATGAATAATTTCAACTCAAATTGGATATATAAAATTGGATGCTTGGGAGCTCGAGATTTTTTTCAAGAACGATTCATGTCAAAATATTCAACTGCATTCAATTTAAATCATTTGAAGAGATTAACATGCTATTTCTACGAGTATTTCTGGTTGTATTACCTTAGTGCAATTTCCACAATGGGGGTGCATGAAAAAGTGAGGTCAGAAGCATTTTCCTTACCATCAAAGAAAAGCACTTCCATATTGACATTAATTTTCTGAGGCGATTCTATTTATATTTAGTACTTTTTGAGGGAATCTAGAACTCATAATATAAGCGGTGTGGCAGAAAGGTGTATCACTCGCCATGCATGCTTACGCAGACACAATATTGGTACTGCACTAGGTTTCAAGTTATTCTATTGTCGTTTTCACATGAATCTTCATGGGGAAGAAAATGTCTGCCACAAATTACAATTTTCTCACTCAAATGTTCTGCTGGGGTCTCTTCTCAAGAACAATAACCAAAAATCATGCCTTTTCTGTCAAGCTAAGATATCATTCAAGCTATTTTGAGCAAAGCATATGGGTACATAAAAAATTTCATCATCTACCAAAAATGATTTATTTCAGGTATTTTTCCTTTACACAACACTAAACACTTCATTGTTTATTTGTGGGAAGAAACGGCTTTATTAGAAATTGTCTTTAAAGGAACAAGATTAATGCAAATTCACGAATGATGAAAGAATAACCGACGGCAACAGACACCACACAAAACGACAAGAGAAAATCTGAAATTCTAAAAACCATCTCTGTCTCTGACAACAGTGACAGATCTTAGTGACAAGTATTCCTGTCGATAAAAAAGCACTGTTGCATGGTCATTATAGGGTACATTATTGTTTTAAATGAGTTTCTTTCTCGTCTAAAATTCGGAGTAATCTTTTAGAGATCTAAAAGGTTCTTTTCGGATTCAAAAAGTCCTAAATGCGCTATCAAATTTCTCTCTTTCAAATGACATGTGTTTTATTGCATCATAACAAAAAACTCTGAATTGGAACACCAAATTATTTTCAAACTTGGCAACGATCTACCCAAACTACACTGATGACGCGCATGCGCACATTGTAAGCGGGTCGCATACGCGGCATACTTTTCGCCGTGAAAATTGGCGGGATTAGCATTCTAGAGTAAGTATATAATATATATTTCTATGGGAAAACGTCATGTTGACAACAATAGTTTTAATAATTTTTCATAATTGCTTTTTTCCTTTTTCCACCACATATGGTATGTTCAAATTTTATTACTGTTATTCTCAATAATGTAATATTTCTCTTTTCTGTAGATCTTAACTTTGTAACCTTTTTCGCTGAAGATGAAGCAATAATCCTTCGAAACATGTCCTGCTACTGATGTAAGTCTTCCGACTACATCTCGAAATGTGCTGATGTATGTCCTCTGACTACACCCATATTAGTAATAAAGATTTTATTTGGTAGAGTTCGACTTTAAGTTTTTTACCTACCGAGTATCAAAGAAATAGATCGTTATCATTGTAAGAATTGAGAGGCTCTTGAAATATTCTCTGCATGATTCCCATGGTCCGATTTTTGACACGATACGAACGGCCCTTTTTTGTAACTACCTTTCTATGTGTTAGAAGAAAATTGTTTTGACAAGAGTTGATGATTTTGAATATTTTTATTATGAACGACGTTGTTATGTACTTGTATGTCAGTTGAATATATAGTTTTTGAAAAACAGATCTCAATACTTTTTTACTTTTCTGATTTCGCAAATTCACACTGCAATCTACTATTCTGCTATAATATAATAACAGGTTATCGGCCCAGTAGTATAATCTGAAAAGTTAGACGACGACGTTAAAGTTAATTGAGAACTACAGACGATGAAACATTTCGAATTATGGATGATTTCAAAGTCGAGAAACTACATTCCGAGAACTATCGTTATTGGTCAATGCGAGCCCAAGGAATCCTAGAAGTTAAAAATTTATGGATAGCTGTAGATCCAGGATTTAGCGACGACGAACTCAAGGTTTCCATAAACAAGAAAACTGACCATAGTGCCAAATCAGTTTTATATCTACTAATCAATAACGACAGCTTAGACGATATCATGGAGTGTAAAACTGCCAAAGAAGTATGGGAGACGTTGAAACAGATACATACAAAATATGACACCTGGCATGGTCTATTGTTGCTGAAGGACTTCGTAAATACCTCAAAGAAAGTCGACGAAACAATAAATGAGTATCTGGCAAGAAGAAATGGTTTATATCATAAAGTAAAGAATGCTGGTTTCGAATTTGAAGAAAAAGTGCAAGCTGGTTTCACTGTGTTGGGGTTACCAAGTGAATATGAGTACCTAGCCAGAAATTTGAGAGCAGCTGAAGACGACTTGAACATGTGCAACCTGAAGTCAAAGTTAATAGAAGAAGAGAGACGAATTCAAAATAAATCTATCCCTGAAAGTGAACTGGATAATGTGAAAGCTCTGGCAACCCAAAGAAAATGTTTTCGAAGGCATAACAAATATGGCAAATTTAACAAAATGCATCAGAGTAAACGAGATGTTCCAAACAATGCAAGCCCTCCAAATGAAAACTATGTGGTAGAACGATCGCATCAGCACTTAAGATGTTTCCGATGCCTAGAAATTGGACATATCGGTAAAAATTGTCCATTGTCAAAAAGTAGACCTCTAGACTCTAGACCTGAAGGACCAAGACAGCAAGAACCACAACCATCGACATCTGCATTCAGTGCTATGTATCAGTATTCATCAATCAGTCGTGTTGAAAATCATCAGTCTAATTTGGCCAATATGAAGATGGGGTCAAATACATGGATAATGGATAGTGGATCGACTGATCACATGAGCAAGGAAACTTGCTATCTATGACCCTAGCCGCAGAAAGGGGCATGAAAATCATTTTTGGAAATACAAGTGCACAGATTCTTTCAAGAAATGGCGAAGTAGTTGCAAAATCAACCAAAGTCGGCAGATTACATTATTTATTCGAAGATGAAACTCATGCATATCCAAAACGAGGTACATTATCGAATAAAGTTATTTCAAAAGAGAACCAACTCTGGCATGAACGTTTAGCACATTTGAATTTTCCTGCCACAAGGAAGACGTTGGGAGAATCCGCACAGAATTCAAAAAGCCAAAAAGAATCCGATTATAATGAATTTTGTCGAGTTTGTCTGGAAGGAAAACTCAAGAAGAAGCCGTTTCCAAAGAAAAGTACAACCAGAGCAACGAGTCCATTGAAACTGATTCATTCTGACGTTGTCGGCCCTATAAAACCAGTGTCTCTTGGTGGAAATGCATATGTGGTAACATTCATTGATGACTTTTCTCGTTTTTGCACTGTCAAAATGATGAAACGAAAAGACGAAGTTTTCAAAAGTTTCCAAGAATATCAAAGACAAGTCGAGAACCTTCAAGGAAGAAAAATTGCATCACTACGAAGTGATAATGGAGGAGAATACCTGTCAAAGGACTTCAAAGAATATTTGAAAAGGTGTGGAATTAGCCATCAACTAACTGTACCAGGAACTCCACAGCAGAACGGCGTTGCTGAGAGGATGAATCAGACGTTATTCGACGCAGCTAGGTGCATGCTCATTCAATCAGGATTATCAGATGAATTTTGGGGCGAAGCTATTTCAACTGCTTGTTATGTCAGAAATAGATGTTCCTTAACTGCAAACGACGGTGTCAGTGCAATTGAAAAATGGCAAGAAGGATTAGAGAATAACATTCTACACTTGCGAGTGTTTGGCTGTAGAGCTTGGGTAGTAAATAGAGCTCGAAGTACCAAACTTTCACCAAAAGGTATCGCCTGCATTTTTATCGGATATGATAGCAGTTCCAAAGCATATCGCATATGGAATCCAAGAAACAATAACATTTTCATCAGTCGTGATGTTACATTTGAAGAAAACGTGTTTCCCATGAAAACTTCCCAAAAATCAAAAAGTGAGATCGCTATTCCTGAACATGAGAAAAACATCAAATTCAACGAACTGTTTTTCGATCAACAACGTCAAAATGATTTCATGACAGATAGCGATCACGGGGAGATAGTAGCAGATTCAGAGGTGCAAATGGAAGAAGAAAGTGAAATATCGAATGAGAACTGTGATTGTTTTGAAAGAGGAGACAGGAATGATGCCAATGATGAATTATCGCAAAATGCTAAGAAAACCAAATCTGGAAGAGCTGTTAAAAATCCTTTTTGGATGGCTGACTATGTTGGAGACACAAATAACCCTGTATACGACGACGGAGCATGTAATCATGTGACAACTCAGTTGACGGACAGTGACAGTAAAGCAGTTCAAATGAAAGAAAAATCCAAAGATCCAGTTCATGTGAACGATGCGTTGTATGGAGTAGACAAACAATTTTGGAGAGAGGCCATGATAGACGAATTTAAAAACCTCATAAGAAATGAAACGTGGAATTTTATCAGTAAACCCAGTGACCGAAAAATAATAAGGACGAAATGGGTTTTTAAAACAAAATACGATGAAAATGGAAAGATGAAAAGACATCGTGCGAGACTGGTAGCATTAGGAAATACTCAAATACAAGGAGTAGATTTTGACCAAACATATGCACCAGTGGTTCAAAAGAAGACTACTGTTTGCAATATCAGTAGAAAGAGGTTGGAGTATCCATCATATCGATATAACTGCTGCTTATTTATCTGCTGATTTGAACGAAGCCGTTTTCATGGAGATTCCAACTGGTTACACTGAATTAGTTGATACTTTGAGGATCACATTTCCTGATTTGCCAACAGAAAATGAGATCGAAATGAAAAACTTAGTATGCAGTTTGAAGAAAAGCATTTACGGTTTACATCAATCTGGTTTGATGTGGAACAAAACTCTAGATTCATTCATAAGAAGCCATAATTTCATTCGATCAACATCAGATCCATGTGTATACTACAGGAGAGAACGAGAACTTATCATCACCACGTATGTAGACGACATATTATTGTATGGAGAATCAGAATATATCGAAGAAATGAAAAAGTTATTTGGACAAAAATTCGACATCAAAGATTTGAAGGACGTCAAACACGTTTTATCGATCCGTGTTACAAGAAAAAATGGAACGATAAGACTAGATCAGGAGAATTTTACAACAGAGTTATTGAGAGACATGAATATGATGAATTCAAAAGGAACAACTACACCATTACAAGTTGGAGAGAAATATCTGAAGTGTGACACAAACGATCACGAAAATTTGTTAGACGAAGAACAGAAACGACTTTACCAGAAGGTGATTGGAAGTCTTTTATATTTGGCAACAGCAACGAGACCGGACTTAGCTTTTGCGGCAACTTTTATGAGTCAATTCAATCACTGTCCATCGAAGCATCACTGGAAAGGCATGAAGCATATTTTGAGGTACCTATCAGCGACGAAAAGATATGGTTTAGAATATCGAAAAGAAAATAAAATTGCTACTGCTTATTCAGATGCAGACTGGGGTGGAAATCAAACAGATCGTAAGTCATTCAGTGGATACATATTCATTCTTGGAAGTGGAGCAATTAGTTGGTGCAGCAGAAAACAAAGATGTGTTTCACTGAGCACAGTAGAATCGGAATTCGTCGCACTCACTGAAGCAGCAAAAGAATTTATATTTCTCCAGAAACTGACAGAAGAGATATGTCAATATACATACTTCAGAAAAAGTTTTCCAATTTTTATAGACAATCAAGGAGCTATTAAACTTGCTGAAAATCATACCACGTCGGACCGATCTAAGCATATAGATTTGAAGTTATTTTTTATACGAGACCTGATAGAAGAAAAGCAAATCATTCTGAAATACGTCACAACAACTTTGAATTTGGCTGATAGTCTCACGAAAAATATTCCGGCACCTAGATTCATGGAGCACTTGAAATTTATAGGGATCAGAGATCCAGGAGGGGTGTTAGAAGAAAATTGTTTTGACAAGAGTTGATGATTTTGAATATTTTTATTATGAACGACGTTATGTACTTGTATGTCAGTTGAATATATAGTTTTTGAAAAACAGATCTCAATACTTTTTTACTTTTCTGATTTCGCAAATTCACACTGCAATCTACTATTCTGCTATAATATAATAACACTATGAGCATATTTATAGTTCCCTAGTTCACAGTACTATACTTCAAGTTTGAATAGAAACAGCTACTATTTAAATGTTTAACAATATTCTCGCTGGATTGTTGAGATGATATATAGAGTGCATAACAGGTTTTAGCAAGTTTCGAGGCAAGTTATCGATATGTGTGTCCCATTTCAAATTACAGAGGAGAGTGAGACCCAAAAGCTTCGTGGTATCAGAACATAAAATCTCAGAGTTGTTCATAGCAATAACAATTGGAGTTTGAAGCTTAGAATGAATAGTTCTAATCGAACCAATTCATATTGTAGTACGAAAGCATGTATAACTACAATTTCGCTCGACGTAACTTTCGCCAACAATGAGCATTATCAAGAGCTATAAGCTTTAAAATGTAGCTTTAGACGCGAATATGTTTTCAAGTATTTGGAGAAAAGAAATTATAGAGTGGCCATCACTGTCGCCAGACTTAGCACCGCCAGATATTTTCTGAGGCCCTCTTGAGTCATTTAACTCAACCTGAGCTCAGCAAAGAACTGCGGCAAACACTCAACCAAGTATGTCTTGATATTTCCTGAGGAAATTTTGCCAGTGTCCATAGATAATTCTGTATAGAAAACCATTCGTAACATTCACTTGTCCAATGCAATAAGTCCAATAATATAACAAAGAACCATTTCGAGCAATTTTTGATGTATTTTCGTCAACTATACCTTTTCAAATTGTCACCCAATAATTTCCATTGGATATCGAAAACTCCAAACGTGTTGGTAATGAATAATTCAACAATGGAAAATCGCGTAGTGCTATATACCTGTATCCAGCTTTCATTGTAAAATTTTGTATTGAAATTTCTGAATTCATCAGAGAAAATCACGAATATAACAAACGTTTATTAAAATTTGTCATATTGTTTCGAATTCCCTTCTCCTTTCAAATTTGGTATTCATCGTCAAATAAAGTAGCTGTGGAATCGATTATTCCCCAGGCACAGGCTGTCAGCTCATCAAGCCATTCAAAAACGCCCCCAAAATATTTTATGTATAACATTCACATTCGCCATCACTTCGTTTTGGATTCTTGAGAATTTACCAAATTGAATAGCGTTAGGTCATTGAAAAATAACTTCTACTCTGGATATTACTTTTCGTATAATATTTCAGAGTGAAAAACTTTTCAATTTGTCGTCTATTGGCAAATTGCTGAAGTATCTTTTTAATAAACTGCCAGCCAACTGGAAGGGCGCAAACCAAAGTTTAATAAAGAACGAAATTTTAATAACAGATCCGAAGGAAATTATTTTATCGTACGCAGTTACGTTCGAAATATTTGTGAACGCTAACTTTCTCTACATTTCCGGGATTCATATAATTCTGTTTCACGAAATTCAATTAGTTTCCGTCGGAAACTGACGGAACGGTTATATGAAACAGCCTCATTTTCGTATATTGCTAAAACATACCAACATGTTAGAAAATCAATAATAATAATAATAAAATGCAACCGGTGGCATAGCCATTCATTCATATTTAAATAGACAGATATACAGATATAGAAAAATAAGAATGACTTATCATAGTAGATGGAGAGCTCGTGAACCCTCTGGGTGATAGTCTAAGAGCCAGTGAAAAGCATACACAACATATTTCAGTAATCCCTCAATTTTGTCCGAACACTCTATTATACGCTGAGGTGTAACAGGTAAAAAATTAAATGACTTTAGTAGTAAAGCTGCCGTTATATATATTTTGAATTTTGTCATTATTGTTACTGGAAAATCACGAAGGCAGACAGTTATAGCGGTTATATCGCCAAGGCAGACGCAATTCAAAATAAAAAAATAAAAAATATTTCAACGATATTTAAGTGAATCTGAAATATAAATATGTTACTCCTACTAGCTCATGTTCATCGTAGCAGACATTTGCACCGGTTATAACAATCTGGTAGATAGAGAAACTTAAACTACAGCCCGAGCATACGCATGCGAGGTATAACATAGTAAATGGAGAATTGAGATCTCTGTTATTACTTTATTCTCCTTGATATAGAACTATCGCATTCACTCCACCCGAATGTTTTTTTTCTCAAGACTGCTTCTAGGTCATTATTTGTACAAGGGTCTATACATGAGGGCTGAATCGCTCATTATAGTCAAACACCTGGCATGCGGCATAACGGTTTATTGGCAGATGATTTAAGCATCGTTTCGATTGCTATTACAATACTTAGTAATATATCTGTTATACATTATTACTCGTCATTACGTCGTTACCACAATTTGAAATTTATATGCGATAAACGGAAGCATGCTACATCATCTGGATGCCGGAGAGACTAATACTTACCTAGGGGTGAAGCAACATTGCTCCCAAGTAAAAAACTCTATTTGCCGCAAGTATCTGCATCATAAACTACGACAGATCTAGTCATCAGAAATGTCGGGGAAGAACAAAGTTGCTGCAACTAATATCATTGTTTATATAGAAGTAAGATAGTTAGTCAATGCCTGTGTAATTGGTGTTGGACGCAAACGCGAGTGTCATCTAGCGTGATTAGTTACAAACATGAATATTTGACGTCATTTTAATGCAGGTTTCTTCAAAAAACCCTGATTTTAATGCTGTCCCATTGTTTCAATTAAGTTACGACATGACTTGGAGGCCAGATCACTGAAGTTACGACATGACTTGGATGCGAGCTCACTATCGCCATCTACATGTCGCATCCATTTTGATCCAATTATAATCCCATAAGGTTGACTAACTATGTTCTATATAAACAATGCTAATATGCTTGCCGTTCCGATTCTACTCTACTCCTTTGGAGTGATGAAATGAACTGAGGAATAACTGCGACAACTCGACGTTCAAACTAGCAATATTAGCCACGTTTTATTGACCACTAGAATTTACATCTACTAGTAGAAGAAGTAGAGTTCCATAAAAACGTAATTTCAGTGTTTCCAAGAAGTCAGATAATTCTAAAATTTCCTAAATCTTTGTAAAAAGTTTGAAACTTAGTTTTCATTACTATGAATAATGATATATTCAATATGAATAATTTTCTTACATTAACAACTACCACAGCCCAAATAGACAATGGAAGAAGGCGCGAGCAGTATTATATCTATTCGAAGATTCGATCTAGGCGGGAATATAACAAGTGCAATAATAATCTCATCATATATGTGAATTCCTTGAATAATTTTCACTCAGAAAACTTGTTCAGAAAAATTATTATTATTAAGCCTTCACACCTTCCACTTTCAAGGCAGCTTTGAGGGAACTAGCAAATAAGCCTGAATAATATTTAGAAAATAGGAGCATATTCGAAGGTTGGGAACAAAATAGGAACTGAAAATAATTTTTTTGATATGTAACTGGACAATTTTTCTCTATTCGTGATACATACATCGATTAGACACTTCTATATCGTATCCCACTGGTATTTTTGAACTTACGCTTACTTTCGGGGTCATCATCTTCTTTTTTGGTATCTATTTGTATATTTTTTAGCATACGATTTTAAAATTGAGGTACAAAAGAGGTTTTAAATGAATTGAGAATCAATATAAACCAACCTTCTTTATTATATAAATAAAACTCGTTGTACAACCTATACATACTTGAACATTTTCATCTATAACTTTAATTACGTCCATAAGACTCATATTCATTTCAACTAGAGACTGTTCACTACCAAAATCGTTTTAATGTGAGTGAATGAACTTTTTTGAACTTCACAATATAACCAAACTGAAATGTCATTAATGTCAATTACTGCTACGATTTAGGAATTTTCCTTTTTCAACCAATTATCTACTTTTGCTACCCTCAAATTCGATCGTAGTGAAAGTAGAAAAAGTAGATATATTTGATGTCAAAAAACAGCTATGTCAAATTCTACTTCTACGAGTAGAACATTTCTGCCTACAATAAAACGCTCCAAATATGATGCATCTCAATAGGAGCTTGCTTCCTAAATCGTTAGTTTCACGGTTATACTTCCCCCAGATAACGGGGAGGCGTTGAGTATGGAGTGTCTGCAAAACAGAATGGTGCTGGATGGAGCCTATGAAGTCATCAGGAGTTCGTATGCCCTTCTCTGCATGGTCCGCGACCATGAAACATCAGAAATTGGAGCATTTGTTTTTAAGGCAGTAACCTGTGCAGCCGAAGAAATTGGTCTCGTATTTGACACTGAACGGGCAAACCCAAACTCTGTCACCGAGTTGGAACCCGTTCTGCAAAAAGCTCACCTTAAAGCTGCGGAGACCCAGGTCCTCCTACAGTTACATACGGGTGAGCCAATGCTTGGGGTCTTCTTCACCAACATCGAAGACCTTGGCTTATCCAAAAGTTTGACCTCTGCCTACCTCAGGTCAAGTGAGCTATAGTCGGAGACCCAGGAATTCATGATCGATTGCCAGGATGGTGTCTTCTGCACCCCAATCTACCGTAGTCGCATAATAGGTATAGTGATCCCTGACACCAGATGTAGAGTATATAGTGAGGTACCTGTGACCATAATACATTTGCTTTCAGCATGCCCAGCTTTCGCGGTTCCAGCCTATATCCACAGGCATAACGTGGCGCTACGAGTGTTGTACTACCATCTGCGACACTCATACGGTATAGACGAGACACCATCGTTGCCTTATGTTCCGGGGATGTTGAGTCCGTTGTGGAGAATGAGAAATGCCGAATCAATTCGAACCACTCTTTCTCCACCCTTAGGCAAATACAAGCCAATAAGTCTGATGTTGTCCTCCTCGACCACCAAAGTAGAATGAATTTTGTCATGAAGTTTTCTGCTCTAGGCGAAACAAATATCGTTCGAAAAGAGAAGGAAAATTGGACTTAATATCGAGATCACCTCGTTGAACACCGCAGGCTCTACCCAAACCATTCTGTTGAAATGGTAGTTCTGATCATAGGATTCCTTGGTGGAATCAAATCAAAATCAAATCATCAAATCAAATTTATTCATTTCATTCATTTATTCGGTTACATGATTTTCCCTGTAGTTTACAATTCTAATTGATAAATAAAGACAATTATCATGGAAAACATGTAGTTGACAATCTGAGGCCACCTAAGGTAGGCTTGTGGCGTGGCCGTAACAGATTGATATTATTTATATTATATATTATAATGAAAACTAAAATAGGTCAACTGGTTAAATTCTACTGTCAACCCTACTAAATTTAGAACAGCATAGAATGAGAGAAAAGGGGAAGATGAAGAGATAGAGAGAGAATGAGAGCAAGATATTTTTTAATCATTTTCAAAAATGTCTTTCAATTGGTCATAATGATTTCTGATGAAAACTTTTATTGCTTTTTTTAATTTATTGTAACTACTAATATTCTTTATAATTTGGGGCCAAAGTCAGTAACAAATTTCTAATTATGACTCAACCAACAACGTGGTACTGTAATTACCTAGTTGGAAGTCATTCGAGTATTTATGCGAAATGATGTTAACGGGGTTACTACAGATCCATAGTAGACATTGATAAGCATATAATTTTCTAACTTTGAACAAACCAGTTTGTTCGTATAATAACTCTGTAGAAAACATTCTTTTCTTCATCAAAATTATTTTAATCAGTGTGTTTTGTATAACGTCCAAATTATGTAGTGATATTTTGAATACCCACCCCATACAATAATACAATATCGAATTATCGACTCCACCAAGGCACCGTACACCAGTAACATGACATCTCTACTGAGGATACTCCTTAGTTGATAAAATTTACGGATTAGTTTACGAAGTCTTTTCACTGTGTAATCTATGTGATCATTCCAGCGTAAAAATTGGTCAATTATGATACCCAAATATCTGATAGAGTTTGTTTTACTTATACGAGAACACAAACAATTTTGATTTTCCACAGATGTAGGTTTGTGAATCGTAATGAATATCTCATCCGGTTGGTCTTTTCTTGTAGACGAGAAAGCTATAAATTTAGTTTTGTCTATGTTGAGACTCAATAAAATGTTGCTTAGCCAGTTATATATTGTTTTAATTCCGTTTTTTGCGTTCTCGTATGCTTCATTCCACGTTTGACCCACAAATACAACAGCAGTATCATAGGCATAAGATATTAATTTTCCTTTGAAATTGTTGATATTGAAAATATTATTTACATACTGTGAAAATAAAATAGGACCCATCACTGTTCCCTGAGGTACACCCATGGAGACAGGTAGAGGATTACTATATGAATTATTGATTTTTACTATTTGAATTCTGTTAGACAAGTAATTTTTGAAAATTTCGAGTGTCACACCTCTAACTCCAATGTCATGCAACCGCTGAAGGAGAATGTCATGGTTAACGGTGTCAAATGCCTTGGCTAAGTCTTAAAATACTGTAATGCATTTTTCCTGATCTTGAAAACAGCGGAATACTGCCTTTGACAATTCAAAAACAGCTCCTTCGGTTGATAAATTTTCTCTGAATCCATATTGAGAATTAGAAAGAATCTCGTTTTTGTTACAAAAATCAACTAACCTATTTTTCAAACACTTTTCAAATATTTTAGCAAAGTTATTAATGACCGTTATTGGCCTGTAATTGTTTGTTTTATGTGTATCCCCAGATTTACAAATCGGAGTTGTGATAGAATCTGTGAAAGCGGAAGGGATTTTGCCAGTCAAAAAAAAATGAATTGAAGATATGAGATAATGGCTTTAAGAGATACTTTTGAAACTTTTCTAAGAAAAATACTGAGATTTTATCTGGACCAGGCGAAGTATTATTTTTCAAACCAGAGATTATATACAAAATTTCATTTTTGGTTGATGGACACATTGCTTTCGAATTTGAAGATAAAAGGACATGCAGATTCAGTTGATATAAAAGTGAGTTATGATGTATAGGTACGTCTGCTCGGCCTGTAGTTTAAGTTTATGTGTCTGCCAGATTGTTATAACCGGAGCAAATGTCTGCTATGATGAATATGAGCTAGTAAGAACAAATTCAAATTTCTGAATTACTGAAATACTTTTGTAATCATTGTTTTTTATTCATTTTGAAATGCGTCTGCCTTGACGTTACAACCGCTATAACTGTCTGCCTATGCGATTTCCCAGTAACAACTTTACTGAAATAAAGTCGTCTAATTTTTGTACCTGTTACACCTGAGCGCCACTGAACCTACCTCGACCGGGCTTAGTCCCCCACTCATGAACAGGAAGTGTAAGGAGAGTCTTTGGACACATTTGAGGGTTTACTGAAATATGATGTGTCTGCTTCTCACTGGCTCTTAGACTATTACGGTCTTCCTGTAAGGCTTGAATGTTTTTTAGTGATGGGTCGTAGTATGCTTAGTACGGTAACAATCACCTGGCAGGCATCAGCCCTGCACGTCATCGGCTCTCATATTTAAAACTATAATTTAAAAAAAAACTTGGCGCTGCAAGCTTGAAATTTCAATATGTGTTTGTTTAATCTCTGATAAGTATGAAAAAAAATTGACAAGCTATTTGGATGAGCACAAGTACGTGACAGGTGAATCGAAAGGTGTGCATAGGAATACTTAGATGCTGATTTTACCAAGACCAATATCGTACAACTGATGGATTGTGGTTCCTACTTAAAGAGAAGGAAGACTCGTCTGTGAATCATGAGAACAATGATGATACTACTTGACGGACGACAATTAATCAAATAATTAAAAATGGATTACCTAATCCACTCTTTCGCTAAGAGAAAATAAATACTGCCCCCTACGATAGTTGAATGATATCTGTGAGATTCATGGCAAAGTTTTCTACAAGAACTACTTTGCAGTGCTCTTTAATTACCATAGCTGAAATAATTTTTCGATTCAATTGGAATAACACCTCTATACCGGTTTCATGGTTCTTGCCAATCATCAGTGAAGCTAGTTCTACCAATTGAATCGAAAGACCACTTCAGCATTGGGAATGCTATATGCCGATGATACTTTTCGTTATCTAAATGTACTTATTTCCTAGCAAGAAACATAGTTCATGTAAATAATGATAATATCACATCTAATGTATTAGTATCAGTATACAGGTGTTTCATAATAAATGCGCAGAACTTCAGGATGTGATAGCTCGTCCAATAATATGAAAGAAGTATCTATTAACTTACCCTCTAAAATGCACCATTTTCGAGATACAGGGTGTTGAAATTAAAAAAAAATTATCGTTTTTTGCGAATATCTCTGGAACCGTTCATCGCACTGAAAACAGATTTCTCAGGCATTTTCTACTCATAATGAGCTATGTTTTGTGCGGATTTTTTATTTTTTCAAATTCATAATTAGTGAAAATTTTGAAGGGGTAGAGGGTGTTTTTTTCTCCAACTTCTACGCTACTGGAAAAAGTATGATTTTGGGCCACCTACTTGAACCGCCAATGTTTTTTACACAAAAAAGGTACTTTTGGTCATAAGCTCTATAGTTGACCGTTTTCAAGAAAAATCAACTTTCATGTTGAAAAACATGGTAAATTTTTTTAAATAATTTTTTTCCTAATTATACAAAATTTAATTAAACGTTAAAACAAGTAACAAAACCAAACGTTGACTTCTTAATTGCAAAATAAAAAAAAACAATAACAATCACACTCAGTTGAATTGTTGGAAATGTCCGCCGTTAGCTTCAATGCACGCAGCAATTTTTCGAGGAAAAAACATTATTTAAACAACATGAAAGTTGATGAAAAAAACACCCACTACCCCTTCAAAATCTTCACCAATTATGAATTTTAAAAATAAAAAATCCGCATAAAACATAGCTTATTATGAGTAGAAAATGCCTACAAAATCTGTCTTCTGTGCGATAAACGGTTCCAGGTATATTCGCAAAAAACGATTTTTTTTTTATTTCAACACCCTGTATTTCGAAAATTGTGCATTTTAGAGGGTAAGTTAATAGAAAGTTTTTTTCATATTTTTGGACGAGCTATCACATCCTGAAGTCCTGCGCATTTATTATGAAACACCCTGTATATTAGTACTGTCGATGCCATAGAGACAGCGTTGATTTTTAAAATTAAGTGCTCTGTATAAGAGAGTAAATACATTGAGTGAAAAGGAGAATAAGAAAAAAGAAAATTATAAGAATTGAGAATATCGGTTTAGCCAAAATTGGAAATTCATTGAGAAAAATCAAGATCATAAAAAAACATGTTGATGTAGTTATATTTTCTGTTCTTTTCCTATAGTATTCAACGATGAGAATCTAAAAGAGTTCGGGAGATGATTATCGATTCACATTCCCGTATGCAGGGGTCCAGCGCGTTCGGTTGTACCTAGCTAAAATTTGGTAGGTTGGACTAATTGTTTTCCTATTGGATGATGGTGTCTATCTGCTTGTCGTTCCAGAGAGTTTTTCTTTTTATCGATCATAAGTGATACTTTGTCGATATACAGATTTTAAAGGGTGAATAGTTTGTAGTCTTTGAAATGGTACCTATACATGAGACCCTGAAGTTGATTCCAAAAAGCGTTCGAATAGTTCGTTCAAGAAATACAAAAGATGTATGTGATGAAACTGCCACACCCCAAAATTCGATACCATATTGCAAGAGACTGTGAAAGTACACGTAATATACTGTCTTGGCTACTATCTCATTCGTATCAATTTTGATGGTGTACGTAGGGCAAATATTTGATTTGTCCAAGTTAATTTACTGATAAGGATACCAAGAAACTTTGGTGCATCTGATGGACTAAAATGTTTTCGATCTGATATCGTGTCACGATGAAGATTGGAAAATATGCCTTGAGTTTTATTATATTATTCAGGAAAAGTTTGTTTGCTAAAGACCAGTCCTATTAATAATTCTTTGTTTTTTTGCCACGAGCCTCAAATGATTTTTGTTTTCTCAAATCATTACACGAGACAGAACCAAAGTTGCATACAATATCGTTAACATAGATCAGAAATGATGTAGGTTCAAGGATGGACCCTTGTGGTACACCTGAGTGCATAGTACCCGGTTCGGAGTGGCAATAAGCTTATGTCGTGTTCTGTCTTCCTTAGGTTTTACCTCAGTTCTTTCTGTATAAGATGCGTTAGAAACCATTTCATTGGTACACCCTAAATACCAAATATTGTCGCTTGTTCAACAGTATAGGATGATCGGCGCATTCAAATGCTATGGATCAGTTACAAAAAACTCCTATTGGATGTTTTTGGGATTCGAGAGTATTCTGTATAGTCGGTAATAAATTAAAGGTAGCGTCAGGCGTACCTACTTGTTTTTTTTAAAGCCAAATTGGGAATCTGTGAGTTTTTGTCGATGGTCCGAATAATTTGTTATTTGCCTATTAACTGTCCACTCCCATAGTTTCGAAAAGCTGGAAAGTAGAGATTTGTCTCCGTTGATTTTTGGTGTGGAGTGTAATGCCTTATTTGAAGATTTGGATGACTACTGATGTTCCATATATTTTGGAAAAAATCCAGGTAGATGAGAATGGATTGATTAAATGAGCTTGTTTTTTATGGATTTCATTGATATGACGGTTTTGTGATTTGACGCATGTTATATCTTCTTCCGTGACAGGTGCACAAAAGGAATTATCAGTGGAATTTATTCTCATCTTTTGTAGATATCCACAGCTTTTTTTACTCAAGTTCCGGTTTATGTGAATAACAATGTTTACTGTATGCTTCAGGAGAAAAGGATCTATATCACTCTTTAACGATTGTGAAAGAGTACAGATCGGGTAATCAGAACAGTCGGAGAATAACAAAGTTGCTGCAACTAATTGTCGTTCCGATCCTATTCTATTCCATAAGAGTTGTGACAACTGGACGTAAAAACTCGCAAAAAGATGCAACATTGTTTCAATCACTTTGGCTGCCAGTCGGCGATGGTTCAAACCATGGCGACTGCAGAAATTTTTCTTATGGCCCGACAGAGTGCTAGAAATCGCACGTAAAAAAGTGAGACCTTGTCAATCCTTGGCTCGCACAAGTTTCGACTTCTGTGGGCTGCCGTTAGTGAGATGAGGCACCTGGTTAACGGAAAAAACAATTTTTGAAACAATTGAAACTGATTGCCATAAGAATTTTAATGATATAGGTGTTGGTGACTATAGTAATGCGACAAGATAGGATTATTGTACCTTATCAAAGCTGCCTATCCAATATCCATATTTTTCCATATATTTGCATCATTATAATTTGATAGGTGGAAATTACACAATTACAATAATGTATAGCAATTCTTTCGAATGATCTATTTCTAGACATCCACTTTAACTAGGAAAGAACCTCTTACCGTTCTTGAGACTGGATCTTGATTTTTCTCCGAGGAGAAAGTTCAAATATTACTGCAATAAAGTATTCGCTGCATTTTTAGTCCTCGCTGACCATCGAAAGGTACCAGGTAGCCGAATGGTTGAAGCGACATTGTTTCAATCACTTTCGCTGCCAGTCGGCGATGGTTCAAACCATGGCGACTGCAGAAATTTTTCTGATGGCCCGACAAAGTGCTAGAAATCGCACTTAAAAAGGTGAGACCTCGTCAATCCTTGGCTCGCACAAGTTTCGACTTCTGAGGGCTGCCGTTAGTGAGGGGAGACACCTGGTTAACAGAAAAAACAAGTTTTGAAACAATTGAAACTGATTGCCATAAGAATTTTAATGATATAGGTGTTGGTGACTATAGTAATGCGACAAGTTAGGAATATTGTACCTTATCAAAGCAGCCCATTCAATATCCATATTTTTCCATATATTTGCATCATTAAAATTTGATAGGTGGAAATTACTCAATTACAATAATGTATAGCAATTCTTTCGACTGATCTATTTCTAGACATCCACTTTAACTAGGAAAGAACCTCTTACCGTTCTTAGGACTGGATCTTGATTTTTCTCCGAGGAGAAAGTTCAAATATTACTGCAATAAAGTATTCGCTGCATTTTTCAACATAAAGTAGATCATGATTGGTAAGCAAGTCGTCTGAGCTACAAAAACCAATCTATTCCATTATGTCCGGATAGGAGCAAGTGAATTACGTCCTTTCATATTGTTGATTCAATTTATTTTTAATTCTATGTATTGAAACGTTGCTAAATATTTGAAAATGTTAATAAAGATTGCTGAAAATTGATATTATTATACTTGTTATCATACTGACTTTTTTTTTCATTACAGCTTCAGCTTCGATCCAACTACAAGAGTGACGACAAACACTGCTATCATTGGTCAGCTTTTCATGTCGCTTTCGATATTTGGATGCCAACAAAATTTTGTTCAACGATACTGTAGTATGGACTCACAGAAGCAAGTAACGAGGTACGTATATATTGAAGTTGGATTCCTATGGGCGGTTGAAGCTCATTTTAAGTTTCTCCTACAGTGATTGAAAACCGCGTTAGAGTTTGAGTGAACCAAAGTGCAACCTTGCAAAACTTATTTGTAGATGTATCGGCGTCCGAGCAATTTGTCGGAAAAAGATGAGGTAGAATTTGAAGTAAATGTATAAACGTCAAATCTTTTCTTGGCCAATACCACAACTGACATATACCGCAACTGACATTGAACTATTGCTGATGTCAAGATATCCGAGATCTTCAAGAAAACACTTGCTGCGAGTGCGTTTGGTTATCAAGTAGCAGAACTTTTTTCGATTAGGCCATCTGCTAAGAGTTGTCTGTGTTTTCGTTATTCGTCTGTGCTGGGAGAGGGCATCAAATTGAATCCAACTGTTTCCTATAGGAATCCTCTTCGTTTTGTATTTCATAGTCTTGATCCGATAAAACTTTGTTATCTAAGCAAATACTGTGGATAGATAACCATACACTTAGAGTAAGATGTTTTTCCCTATGTGTAACACTACTTCAAAGTTTTTTGTTTGATTGCAAGAACCACTTGTGATAGTGATTCCATTTTCATTTAACAGATATTTGCTTCATATCCAGTCTTGCTAGAGCATCTAAGCTCTCATTACCCTGAATGCCCCTGTGACCTGTTACCTCGACAAGTTTCACCTCGTTCTGTGCTCCTAGGTTGCTTAGGTTTTTCTGAGTCTCCCAAACAAGTTCGGAAGAAGGCATGCATGATTGCAGTGCCTTGATTGTAACCTGACAACTGTCGGAGAAAATGACTAAGGGTTGGTTTCAAGGGCCCCTCCTTAGATTAATCTCTCGTGCAAACGGAAATAGCCATCACCTCGGCTTGAAATATTGAAGCTTGAGTGCATTGGTCTCTCCAGCCCCTACCCATTGCTTGTCTTAGGGCTAGTTTCACAGGTCCCAGTTAACCTTCAGATAACTAACTGAAAGATTAGACGGTGAATGACATTCTTTCAATGGCGTTGACAGGTTCACATTCTAACCATTAGTTGATTGATCTGGACCCTAACTGGAACCTGTGAAACTGGCACTTAGAGCCATCCGTATACCATCTTGTATGTTCCATCAAAGCGGTAGGTTGAAGTCATTTTGTCCAACGGCGTCTCAGATATGTCGATTATTATGACCTCCATTATGTTGGAATTGCCTAGGTTATTTCCGTTCTATTGGCCCAGGACCCAAATTCTCGAGTTCAGGAGAACGGAACGCTCCCATCACTGGATGTGACTGTTCACATCGCCTGCAATGTTCTTGCGCTAGAAATCGGTATTCTCGAACGCATGTGATCACAGCCTCTCGAGAGAACCGTTGACACAACGTTGCCAGACGATTTACGGTAAAAGCCTTACATTTTCAGTGGTTGAAGGAAGAAGAGATACAAAATAACCTATTTTGTAAATAAAATCAAATAATTATGTGTTGTGTATTATAATATTATCCACTGAGCTGAACTCTAGCTTCTTGACTAATACTAATTTCATAAAAAAAACGTATCTTCATAGGTACCTTCTGCACAAATTTTCTAACTCTTGAAGACTGTTCGGAAGTTTTCCACAGTTATTTGAAATTTATAGTTGTTTTGCATCTTGCGCTTCTAAAATGCAGCGGAAGTGCTTGATTGACTGATACCAGAATTTTTTTTTTATCCCATTTCTGATAACTTCCTGAAGCATAAAATCTTAAAGTTACAAGCACCTCCTACAACAAAGTTATTTAGAACTTATTTATATTACTTTTCAGTGTGTGTAGATATAGAGTAACCATTTCCATCATGGAGCCAGTGAGGTTTTTAATCAGTCTAAGGGTGGATTTAGTCAACTTTAGCACAAGCAGTATCATAAACATAACGGTAACATCAAAGGTGTTTAGCATAAACTTAATATTATTGTATAAATGGCGCCATTTGATATTATAACAGATTCAACTTTCGCTTTTAACATATATTTAAGCACAATTTTAAAATGATGTTGACTAAATGCACCTTGACATTTTTCGGGGCGGACGCTCTGCTTGCTTCTCTGCTTCTGGAACAATATTATAAACGGAATTGGTTGATAATGTCGGAATTGTTGAGACTCATAGCGCAAAAAAGATTAAATACCTTCCGCGCTAATGTTACTTTGGATCAAAATCTCACCCTGGAGATAGTTGAGAATACTGCACCTTTTCCTTCTAAAGGATTCAGTAATACACGAGAAACTAATAGAACTGAACAGTAAACACCAAATGCTGTGTCAAAATCAAATCTAAAATGCCAAAAATTAGGGTTAGAAATTAAACGTCAGTTGGTCATTCTCAGGAGAATCAAGCGATCTCCCACAAAATAGCAGGAGAATCACGTTCCCCAGCTTTCACGCGAAGTGAATGATTACATGTGTTTGAGAATACGCTTTGATCAGTTTCAGGAGAACTGTGCCTACTTTTTTCAGGAGAACGATGTTCCCCAGTTTCGAGAATAGACCCCCAGGTACTTGAGTATGGAGGCTTCTATCCTCGCCTCCGTTGCAAGATGCAAATGCAGAGGAGAGAGGTTCGGTATCACCTCCAGACTGATCGTAGATGTTCTGGACATAGAACCAGTGACCCCGAGCATGGCCAGTCTTTGTAAACTATCTAGCCTACCTGTGGTGGTCACTTGTTCAGCCTTTGGCCACCATAGCAGCGCTCTATACGTTATCGAGGGACTCACCATCGCTGTGTATAGCCAAAGGGATTGTTTGGATCCAAGTTGGTAGAAGCAATACTCTTTGGTGGTTGATCAGAAACTACGGTGTCTCTCGGTAGTTTTCAACTTCGACATTTGTTGTATTCTATGTGCCCAATAAAGACCCTCATTGTTATTGTTCTCTTTATACTCTTCACGAACTTCATATCCAATATCAAACAATTCTTACAATTCATAGCTATCAAAATACATTTTTGTCAACAAACTTCGCGCATTCATAATGAAGTTATTGTAAAACCCAAATGAGTTTCGGAGCGACACTGAGTTCGATGCAAAAAGTTTTATTCTGAAAATTGAATTATCAAACTTTTGAAAACTTGGATCGGATGCTATCACCGACCCCGGAAATATGGTTATCGAACAAGTAGAATTTGTTGGACTCAGTCACGAATGTGTATTTCACATTTTAGATGACAATCAAAATCTAAATGGCAACAGGTCAGCATCTCGTTTTTAATGGGAAAACATTTACTCACGTAACCAGTTTAGAAAAGACTAATTTTAATTGAAAAGAATGTAACACTTGTCGAAACGAGTGAAGGAAGAAAGAAGTAATTTAAAATTTGTCTTTTCAAGTGTTGAGTACAAATAAACTGGAGGTAGGTATATTGTGCAATGAGTTTGAAATGACATACATTACTCACGAGTAGGTGAAGAGTTAATGAGAAATGGGTGATTTAATGCACATTGTACACTACGGTTTTTCTACTACCATTTTAATCGTAAACTTTCATGTCTTAATTGAAGATACAAATATTGAAGAATATCATATTATTTTTATTTTCCATAAGACACATATAAACGTATAGGAATAGTATATGAATCGATCTACAACGGTGTTGAAAACACATTCGAAATGTACATTGTCCTTTGAAGTCGTATAAGAGTTAATTGTGCTTTTTTGAATGTAACATAGCTTGCAGCCGTACGAATAATTTAAACTTCATAGTTTACGGGTCCACTCTGAAAAAATGGGATTCAGAAATGATTTTTTTTCTGAGTAGTGAAGGGTTGTATGATTGTATAGAGTTAAAAATTATTAGAAAAATATTCTTCAAGGATAGGCTCCGTATATTGGCTTGGTTAACCGAAAGTTACCGAACTCATCTACATTTCGGAGTTTTGACGTTTACGGTACGCTAAATTGTTAAATACTATAACCTTTCACATTTACGGAACGTATTCTAAGTTTTAAATGAATGAAAAGGATATTTTCCCCCATTTTTGGGCATTTTCGATCAGTTCCCCCATCAAAATGAACGAATATTTTGGTGTTGCTTCATTTACTTATTTGAACGAATTTCCCATTCTTATTTTAGATATTTCCTTTTTTTGTGAATAGTTCTACAAAAATATGTTGTTTTCGCGAAATGTATTTCCTTGCTTTATTCCAGTCTAAATGAGAATAATCCAGTTTCATCAAAGTCAACTAATAAAGGTTTGGTTTCGCCGTCGACTAGTGAAAACTAATTATTATTATTTTTTTTTCTTTGGTGTTCTGGCATCGACTACAATTCTGGTTTCAAAAATGGAACTGAATTCCTCTTTCACGTTGCATCTCCCACACGACTGGTGAGGAGAAGAGAAAGTATCATATAGCCAGTATGACATCTGGCACAGAGTCGGATAGGGAATGGGAAAAAAATTGAAACTCATTCAGGTTGAACGAAACTATGTTTGGGATATCATGATTTTTTTGATATTTCAGAAATCTACGTGGCGGCTCCAAAATAGCTGACGAAATTTCTGATTCATGGCCTGATTCTATTGTTGGTATAGGTATAGGGATCTTTGTGGTTCAAAATCATGATATTTTGTGAATATTTTTTGGTAATACGAAATGACTGTTCCAAAACGGTGGACGAATAATTATTGTGCGATTCCGTTCAAAATTAAAAAGTAGGAGTCGGTGATTTTGACTTTTCATGTCAAGATATAAAAATTCAAGATGGTGGCATCGAGATAAATAATTTAAGACCAGATTCTATTCAAAATTTGTATCTAGGAGTTTTTGGGATAGGAGATAAATTTTTCAAAACTAAATAATTCAATATGGTCTGAAGGAAATATTTGTTTTCAGTGCATTTGATTCTTGTCCTAAAGTAATTTTTCATTTATATCCATCAGGAATTGCACTCGTCAGGGCTAGTTAGCGAGAATTTCGGAGTTAGTGGCATATTTTTACGTATAATACTGAATAACTCCCATTAGGGCAACTCCGTTCTACATTGGTTTCGAATAAAACCGTTAAGTTGGGCGGCGCGATATTTTTGATGTCTCTTTGAAGTTGAAAAGCTACAGCAGACTTTTCTTGATTGTTCCAATGGGGCAGGGCGGCAAGGTGAATAACCAAACCACGGACTTTTACCATGGTGACCTAATATCAGGTGATTGTTACGGCTTTGTTTGTTCCTTTGGCGGCATTCATATCCAAACTCGTAATAATTAGAATTTATTCACCCAAATTTTATGATTTCATTAAGTATTCTAGGTTGAAGAAGAATCTCAATTATTTTTATCAAATTTGAGGATAACTCAATATAACCAGAAGAAAATAATGCGATTCCATTATAAACGAGAAATGATTTCAATATAGAAAGAACACAGAGACGTTTGTGTCTGGGAATCAATAATGCTTCCAGAGCTGAAAGCATTTTATGTAAATTGCATTCTAACTTAAATTTTGGAAGGGCGTCTTCCTAGAAAAAAAAATCACTTTTCATAGTTATTTGTAGTTTTAATTCATTTTTCAATAGTGCTATCTTGAAATTCTCACCGACTACTTGGGGTGAATTTTGTTGGGTTTATCTACAGTTGAAAAGTGAATGCGATATCAAAAATCAATTAGTAGCTTCAGATCGATAAATGATAATAATATCCGTACTCTACTTTTAGATGGCCTTCGCTAAAAATTTGGGATCATAAATATGTTAAAAGATATATTCAAATTGGCTAAACAGCAGGTATAAGTATGTTGAGTTTTCCAACCTTATTCCCCGAAATTCATTATGAACAACGTTTGTTAATCTTTACCAGTACCATAATATTTTACAGAAACCTAGCCTGTTACAAAAACACTAAAGACGCACATGCGCATTGCGGACAAGTCTGAACTTTTCACAACACTTTTGACATATAGGATTAGTATTCTAGAGTAAGTATATAATATAAATTTTCCATCGGAAGAACTCGCACTGCAATCTGTCGATATACGTTTCTTATTTCGAAGGCTAGAAACTCAACCAGGGCGTTACTAGTGATGCTAAATAAAGAGTATTTGTCATTGCTGAACTTTCATTTGCAAATAAATAATGCAGAATGATTAAGTGAATTAGCAATAAATTCAATAAGAAACAGTCCATTGATGACTGGTCCCTACCGATCATAATTCTTCTTGAGAAGGTTCTTGTTCTTCAAACAAACTTTATTTCTCACAATCGTAGAAGTTTGTAGGGAGAGGTTTATTGTTCGCGGATCTCAGAGGCACATATAGACTTGCTAAACTGGACTTGGCTGGCAATGTGGCACGTTTTTGTTGCAATCTTTATACTTTGTCCAATCAGAGTGAGACCACAGATAGTGGGCACTATTCGGTTTACTATCTCTGAAATATACCTATAACTATTCAGATTTTCTTAGTCAGGTATTATCTCTCCCTGGCATGAATTAGTTTCAGTCACATCGTACATCTTATTGATATACAAATTTGATGAGAGATGACAAAATGAAAGGAACTATGACTCGCTGAAGTTATCAGAAACTGTTTACGGTTAGCTGTAATGAGGTGAATTTTGTAGTTATGAATTATGTATGCAGCCATTGTGAAATTTTTAAAGTATTTTCAAAGTTAATTTTTTTATTATTACCCCTATTCAAATAACCATCGCTGTCGCAGTCATAAGCCAGTGGGCTGGTGTAAAGGAGAGTAAAATTTAACAAGGAGAGTTTAATCCCCATAAGACAATGGGGACACTAGTAGAAAGAGATGAAAGAACATTTGTGACGAAATGTGACGTAGTTTGACGTGTCATGGCCGCCGTTCTCTATAGACAGTGACTAGCTCTTGGTATATGAGAGTTACTGCTGACAGTTTTGTTGCTTGGTTCGAGTTCGACTCTGTACTTACTATAGGTACTGTACGTCACTATGACGCGTTGATGCTACAAGATTCTGATTGGCTAGAGCTTATTAAACCCTCCTTGATAGTTTAGTCTCTTTGGGCTGGTGTTCCCTAGTTGCGTAGAAAAACTGTCAATTGTTTGCATAATTATAGAGCCAAACAAAGCTCTCACGTTTTGGTGGGTATGCTTGATTTGGTGGGTATGCTTGAATTTTTGGTATCAATACAATTATTCCTTGGTGTCACCATTATATCCAAAATGAGTTGTGAGGGAGAGACATATATATGCTATTCTATGAGCAGGTGTGCACAAAACCGCATCTTCAGGAAGATGATTAGTTTTACATATTATTTGATCATTTTCATATTTAATATTTTATCATTGTTCAATGGTATTATTAAAATCAAGAAGCACTAATAAAGAATTAGATTATGTATTCAAAAAATAGTGTCAAAAAGAATTAATACAAATTTCAATTGAATGTTATGCAATAAGCACATTTGACGCAAGTTGCACACTATACTTTTTACGACAATCCATACTGCTCACATTCAATATTTTAGTAGACATTGACTCAAAGACATATGAAACTATTTTTATATTTCTTTGAATGCACGAAAAAATTATTTATTGATTAAATTAAAATTGCCAATTATTGGTACGCACGTTTGGAGAGTGTTGGATAAATATTTTTTTTCATTGTAGAAATTTTATTATACGATCGTGAATTCAATCATAAATACATTTTATACGGGATGTCACATTTCAATAGTTCGTAATGCATCGGTTGCTAGCAACAAAAGCAGTAAGTAAACTATTATAAATTTTGATTTCCTGTGCAAAATTTACGTATTCATAATTGAATTTACAATCGTTAATTTACAGTTACGAATCTCTGGATAGGACGAAAATTGAAATTTTTTCATCCCAAAAGTTCCTTGTAACAACTGTGAGTTTTACTTCAGAATTCCTTATTATAACACGGACATTTAATATATCAAGGTTGAACTCAAAATTCAAATTTCTCAGTGATCTATGAAGTAGAAAAATATTGAAAACTGGAAAAAAAATTGGGTATGTATTCAACCACAGGAGTTAAAAAAAATCAGTAGTAGGGACTGAAGTGAAAAAAAATTGGGTATGTATTCAACCACAGGAGTTAAAAAAAATCAGTAGTAGGGACTGAAGTGAAAAAAAGAACTTTTATTGAAATATTGAATAGAGCAATAACAAAAAAATTATGAAAAAAAGTGTATCGGAGCTCCGGGGCTGCTGAAATTGATTCGGTGTAGAAAACCTGGAAAACCTGTAACACCACATGTTGGAATTATTTGAATGAAAACTCCTAACGAGGTCTGTTGAAATATGAATAGCAGCTGTAGAAGATTTTATATCATCTTGTATACACATTTTGTTTTTGGATTTCTATGATTCACAGATTTAGTGTAATCCAGTGGGTCATATATTTTTTGAGTTGTTGTTTTTTAATAACAGTTATGTATGTCACACATTTTTGGCAATCAATTATACGTTTTCATTAGCAATTTCTATCTTTCATTGAGGATATATTTCACATTGGTCCTTCAATCCTTTACGAACGCCCTATGGAGAAAAACAAGCCTGCAGAAAATGATCCTCAGAGTCTGAGTCTGCGAAGAAGTTCCAGGTGTAATTTGGGCATTCCTGCGAGAAAGTTTGAAGAAGTGTATAGTACGGAGCTTAGTTTGAACGTGCCTTCGTCTAGTATATGTGCAAATACGACGGATCGACAAGGTTGCGGAGTTCGTACAGCTTCTCCAAATAATCATATGAGGAATACTATTGGCCATTCAGCAGCAGATGAAGAAACGTGCTTAACAAATACTGAATCAGTAATAGTTGACTCTAGTGTAAAAGGAGCAACTCAACGAAAGTCAGTTAAGTCAAAAAAATCTGTCATGTCTAAAAGGTCTGATATTTCAAAATTGAATTTGGAACTCATGATGTTGGAGCAGAAAAAGAAATTTGATGAAGAAGAAACGGAAGAACGATTGAAAGCCATTAAAATGAAACGTGAGAATATGATGAGACAAATGGAGCTGCATAAGAAGATTATAGAAGCTAAAAGCGATTACGAATCAGATGCAACATCTATTCGAACGTTGAGACTACAAAATGAGAGTCAATTTCTGGATAAGTGGGTGGAAGAAACCAAAAAGTATGCTGGTTTGGTTCCTTCGAAATATGAACAATCTGAATGTAACCGAGTCATCCCAATTGAAGTGAAAGATGTTCCAACTGAAGGTACTCCTTTTCCCACAAGCTGCGGGTACAACAATTCAACAGCTGTTCCGGAAGTTGGAGGAAGATGCAGAGATTTATTAGATTTTTCCAGACAGTGCTTGGAAAATACAGCTAATACCAACAGGTTACTGCTTCGTCAAAGACTGCGAGATTTGTGCCATTTCTCCGGGGAACTTACAGAATGGACTATCTTCATCAGTGAATTCAATAGAACAACTGAATTGTACGGTTTGACTGACGAAGAAAATCTTATCAGACTCGACAGATCCTTACGAGGAAAAGCCAGAGAAACGGTCAGAGCTTTACTGACTTCCTCATCCAATGTTCCTAGGATTATAAAAATGCTTGAGATGAATTTTGGGAGGACTGAATGGATCATCATGTCTTTGATAGAAAAAGTGAAAAAACTCTGTTACATCAAGGATGATAAGCTTGATTCATATATCACTTTTTCAAATGCAGTAAGTAACATGGTGACTACAATGAAAAACGTTAATTCAGATTTGTATCTACACAACCCTGACCTATTGTCAAATCTGGTTGAAAAATTGACTCCTATTCTAAAATATAGTTGGGGAAGATATAAGATGCAGTTAGAACGTCAGAACCATCCCATAACACTAGAAAAGTTTGCAGAATGGTTCGAAGAGGAAACAAATTTAGTAGCGGGGATCAGCAATCCATTCAATCAGAGGTATGTTCCAAGGAATTCCGCCAGGAAAGAAAATGTGATGATATCAAAGCAAAAGAGCAAAGAAAGACACTCTGTGATGGCTACAGAGTGTGTTGTCTGTGGAGATACCAACCATATTATCCAAGAGTGTGGTGAGTTCCTGGAAAAGCCGATACCCGAAAGAAGAAAAACCGCTGCGAACCTCAAACTATGTTTCACGTGTTTGGCTAAGGGGCATGTAGCAATAAGATGTTATTCCAAGAACAGATGTGGAAAAGATAATTGCAGGGGACGTCACAATTCATTACTCCACCTAGAAAGAGAAAGCACAGTTCCTGAAAGTCATCAGAATGATAGAATGATTTCTGTGGTACCAATGTAGCTCTAGCAGAAAATACAGTGCTTCTGAGAATCGCCCCAGTCAAAATCAGAGGACCTGCAGGAGAACTACTAACTTTTGCTTTGTTCGACGAGGGATCAACGTGCTCCATGATTGACAAAGATTTAGCTGATCAACTCCAACTCGCCGGCCCAATTGTACCCTTGTGTTATCAGTGGACTAATGGTATAACGCATTTTGAAGACGATTCGCAATTGATCTCTGTCGATATCTCTGCATCAACTTCCTCAGAGTTCTACAGAATGAATCATGTAAGAACTGTTAGAAATATCTGCCTACCACGTCAAGATATAAATGTGGATGTGATAGCCAGAACATACCCTTACTTAGATCGTAAGATTCTGGAATCTGTGAAGTCTGCAACTCCCCAAATATTGATTGGACAAGATAACTGCGGCCTTATCGTCCCAAGGCAGATCATTCAACCAAAACTTGATAAACCGATCCTGTCAAGGTCAAGATTGGGTTGGACAATCAACGGTGCTATCAACTTTTCTAAATGCAGTAATGAGACATCTCATGTAAGTTTATGTTGCCGACAAATCCACGACGAGGATCTCCACTTTCTGATAAAAGATAGTTTCAAATTGGAAACTTTCGGCATAGGCACCAAAGATACCATAGTCAGGTCAGCAGAAGACAAGAAAGCACTGCAGATCATGGAAAATACTCTGAAGAAAGTTGAAAATCACTTCGAGATCGGACATCTTTGGAGGAATGAAAATCAGACTTTGCCAGATAGCAAACGAAATGCAATGAGGAGATTGTTTTGTATGGAGAGGAAGATGGATAAAGATGAAACATTTGCAGACATGTATTGTCAAAAAAAAAAAGAATACCAGACGAAAAATTATGCAAGGCTGCTTGAATCATCAGAAGTATTATGTGAGAGATCGAAGACATGGTACTTACCTCATTTTGCGGTGTACAACATCAATAAACCTGGAAAACTCAGGCTCGTTTTCGATGCAGCAGCAAAATCGCATGGTTACAGTCTCAATGATTTTTTATTGCAAGGCCCGGATTATGTTCCTTCTCTGGTTGCAGTTCTTTGGCGTTTCAGGCAAGGTAAAGTTGCTTTTAACGGAGATATACGAGAAATGTTTCATCAAGTGCTGATTAGGAAGCAAGATAGATGTGCACAGCGGTTTCTATGGAGAGGCAAAGATAGAAATCGTGAACCAGACGTATACGAGATGAATGTCATGATTTTCGGGGCAGTTTCATCTCCTTCGGTAGCACAGTTCGTAAAAAACAAAAATGCTATGGACTTTGAGCAGCAGTTTCCAGGTATCACGAGAGCTATCCAGAGACAACACTATGTAGACGACTATCTCGACTCATGTAATACCGAAGAAGAGGCTACGAAGCGGGTCGCCGAGGTCATCCATGTTCATGCTCAAGCTGGGTTCGAAATGACAAAGTGGATAAGTAATTCGAAGAAAGTGATCCAATCAGTTCCTGAGATCCTGCGCTCCGATTCACAAAATCAACTAACGATCGATTCAGAGAAGGTTGAGAGAGTTTTGGGGCTATCATGGAGACCTGAGACAGATGACTTCATATTCACGTTGAATTTGAAGAAGATTCCTCAAGAAATCGTCAAAGGAGCCAAGGTACCAACAAAGCGAGAAGTTCTTCGGTTGATAATGTCTATTTTCGATCCTTTGGGTTTTCTTGCACCTTCATTGTTGAAAGGAAAGCTGTTGATGCAAGAAATTTGGAAGACTAGCACTGATTGGGACTCGGAAATACCACAAGACCTTTTTGAGATCTGGGGGAGATGGCTCACAGAACTTCAATGCATAACGCCGATATCTATTCCTAGATATTACTTTCCAGAGATAGCTATTGTTCAGAAGGTACAATTGCATCTTGTCTGTGATGCTAGCGACAAAGTATATGCAGCAGTTGCTTATTTCCGAGTTCAAGTTGGTGAGGACGTATCCACAGCATTCGTGACTTCCAAGTATAAGGTAGCACCTTTGAAGCAGCAGACCATCCCGAAATTGGAGTTGCAAGCAGCGGTTTTAGCTTGCAGAGTGGCTAAATCAATTATCCGAGAAATAGAATATGCAATTGAAGAAGTTTTCTATTGGACCGATTCTATGGTTGTCCTCCATCAAATCAGATCCCAATCCAAGAGATTTCCCATGTTTGTTGCCTGCCGAATCGGTGAGATTCAAGAGGAAACTGCCCCTTCACAATGGCGTTGGATTCCATCTGAAATTAATGTGGCCGATCAAGCTACGAAAATAATGAAATATATTGATTTTGGATCTGAAAGTTCGTGGTTGAATGGTCCTTCCTTTCTGAAACGTTCTGTTGTGTTTTGGCCTGAAGAACCCGCACGAGATATTGATAAAGATGTTCAATATGTCTTGGCAGTCACAAAAATAAAAGACGAGGATATGTTACCAGATATAGAAAGGTTCTCCCAATGGAAACGTCTCATTCGGTCTTCAGCATGGGTATTGTTTGCCAGAACGATGTTTCTCACGCCTAAACGAGACAGACCACGAAGAGCATACATCGGTGTGAACATTTTGAGGGAAGCAACTAAGCGATGGATTCTCAAGAGTCAAACAGAGTCTTTTGAAGAGGTAAAGACTCTGAAGAAAGGCGACCATTTAGAGAAAAACAGTCGTTTGTACAAGTTGTCTGTCTTTGTTGACGACGAAGGTATAATACGTCTAGGTGGAAGATTTCCTGATTCAGACAGACTCAATTTTGACTATGACTCTCAATATCCGATTGTCCTAGATCCTAAGCACAGGTATACATTGCTGCTTGTAGATCATTACCATAGAGAAGCTGGACACATTGGGATAGAAACAGTTATAAATAATTTGAGATCAAAATTTTGGATTTTACATGTTCGAGTTGCCGTTAAAAGATGTTTCAATTCCTGCTTGCAATGCAGAAAAAGAAAATGTAGTCCAGTAATACCAAAAATGGGCTTGTTGCCACCATCAAGACTAGAAGCTCATGTTTTTTCATTCACTTACGTGGGAATTGATTTTTTTGTGCCAATATCTGTTGCTGTTGGACGCAGAAATGAAAAGAGGTATGGAGTTTTATTTACCTGCTTCTCGATTCGAGCAGTCCATATTGAGCTGGCTTCTTCCTTGGATACCAGCTCTGCAGTTATGGCCATAAGGCGGTTCATCTCTCGAAGAGGACAACCAAAAGAGTTTTGGACAGACTGTGGAACAAATTTTGTAGGAGCTGAGCGCGAATTACGGGAGTGGGTGAAAGATCTCAATCATGAAGAAATATCCAACAAACTTACTCTTAACGGAACTATATGGAAATTCAATTGTCCAGGTGCTCCTCATATAGCAGGTGTATGGGAAAGGATGGTGAAAGCGGTAAAGACAGCTCTCAGGGTATCATTGAAGACAGTAAAACCCAGAGAAGAAGTTCTCATCACCCTCTTATGTGAAGTAGAATATATGGTGAATTCAAGACCCCTCACCCATATATCTGTGGACCCTGACGATCCTGTGGCAATCACTCCGAACCATTTCATACTTCTACGTCCAGGAGGTGTTCCATCATGTGCAGATAATTCAATTTCTACAAGAAAGCAATGGAAGTTTGCTCAAGCCCTAGCAGATATGTACTGGAAACGTTGGATCGTGGAATATAGACCAACCCTAATAAATCGACAAAAATGGCACGATCAAAGGACTCCAGTGAAAGTCGGTGATGTGGTAGTTATTGTCGATGAAAAAGCCCCAAGAACGGAATGGCTGATGGGACGTGTTGAAGAGGCGTATCCAGGAAAAGATGGCGTCATTCGAGTAGCAAAGGTTCTCACAAAAAAGGGAAGCTACACCAGACCTGTGTCCAAACTATTTATTCTGCCCACTTCTACTGAGGATTAGTGAAGACTTCTTCACGAAGGGGAGAATGTAGAAGATTCTATATCATCTTGTATACACATTTTGTTTTTGGATTTCTATGATTCACAGATTTAGTGTAATCCAGTGGGTCATATATTTATGAGTTGTTGTTTTTTAGTAACAGTTTTGTATGTCACACATTTTTGGCAATCAAATATACGTTTTCATTAGCAATTTCTATCATTCATTGAGGATATATTTCACAGCAGCTTTTCAGGAAACTAGTCCACGTGGTCCAATTCAATAGAGAACAGTCTATTTAAGCAACTGTCATCAAATTTGTACCAGTCTGTTCTGTCCTTGGCCGAAGTGAATGGTGACTTTGTATAGTCAGCTCATGATTGGATTTAAGATATTCAAAATAGAATCTTGTTAATACTGGTACAGGATCCAAGGCTCAGTCCACAACAATGTAATCCCATTGGAGCTACGTGCCCTAGTATTTGAAAATAGTTGTTGATTTGTTTAAAGGTAACTGTTGTCAAATTGTCAAATTGTTTCACAGTTTATGTTTTTTTTAGTCCTTTCGATACATAGGTTTTTATTTCCAACAAATTGAAGATTTTGGTACTGGTATCAAAAACAACTCTGTCGGGGGACGTTGCCAGGAAAGAGATTATTGGCCGTTAATAACAAGTCCACATGAGAAACATCTGAAACCTGCATTTTTTTAGCTGCAACAGCATCCTTATTATCCAACTCAGCTTTCATGGATGCTGTTATTTGTCGTTTAGGCCTTCTGTGTAATTATGGATCCAAATTTGGAAGATGTAATCCTAGTCATTCGTTTTCTTTCCAAATTTGAGAAGCATATTAAGGTCTTATTTTTAGGTTTTATTTTTCATGTTCTGTGCTTCACCCAGCGTCAGGGATCAGTAACTTTTCACAATCTTAACCATATTAGGAAAGACAACAGTCTCATCCATGGGTTCGGTGTGATATGGGCTATCTTCTTCTACATAACCAATAGTATAACTTTCTTCATTGACAGTTCCTGACAGAAAATGCCTCAAATTTAGTTAACTCACGTACATCAGAGTTACAAAAGTAAATTTTACCAACTTCAGAGTTACAAGAAACAGAATTATCTTCTTTGGTTGAAGTATTGTGATCATTTTCAGATATTGGGGTCTAGAAAGGAAAGTGTTTTCTCAAATTTCGAATTTGAACATCAAGAATGGAACTCAACAACATCACAGAGCTTTGACATAAAAGGTGTCTTCCGCTTCTTGAATCTTTCACTTTCCTTGAAATCATCTCCAAAATCTCTTTTACGATAAAATAATTCTAGTTTCTCTATAGGAAGATTCAGATGGAACAACTATTTTCGCGCAAGTTCTTCAATTTTTTTCAATATTCGTACACTTTTCAGCAAAATGGAACACAACATTTGCAACAGGACAGGATCGATTTTTCTGCAAATATTTTTGCAATAAATACAAATTTTAATTAACACTTGACAGTGTTGACACATGTCAGTGTATCAATTCAGTGTTTCAAACATTTAAAAACAAAAATTTTTCACCAACCTGATAGCAAAATAAACGATCACCAATAGCCCGTGGAATATTATCAATTGATAAAACTGAGAATTTAAAGTTGTTACCAAGCAACAAGCTAAGACTGATTGATTTTGACAAAAGGATTATGATACAAATGTAAAAAAAAGTTATTGTGCATATAGTTATTCAGGATCTGAGCAAAGTGAGAGTGAATCAAAAATAAATTTCCCTCTTGGGTACACTTCTCTGTAATTGCGAATAAGTAATAGTGAGTTACAAATAATTAGGTGTACTAAAACTATAATTAGTAATCATGAAAGCGTTGATGCAAAAAACATAATGGCTGATTTAAATGCCCAACTGGTGAAGTAACCAATTTTTTTATAATATTCGGAATGATTTGCACATATTAATTTCGGTGCCGTAGGCCAATTATATACATGGAATTTTTTTCATTCACTTTCACGTGCTTTTGTTCTTTGGTTTGGGGATCGTTCACCTTGAATCATTGCAATGAAATCATTATGGATGGTAATTTCTCAATAATCTAATGATTTTTATTACTTTCATTTAAACAGTGTGAACGATTCGAAAATCTGGATTTTTTTTTCAATAATATTTTTTGCAGGATTGGTTGAAATTTATTTCAGGAACTTACTATTCCATACAAATATTTATCTTTTGCTTAGAAATTTTCATTTACTTCCTTTTTGTCAATAATGATCAGGCATCAGTTATTCAAATTAATTTGTTGAAACATTTAGGGCTAGTTGCATAAAACCCAACCAAATATTTGATGTCTCGTTAAATATTCAACAAAGCGTTATATGCAAAATTGGGTTGCATAGACATACAGAACATTTAGTTTATGTCTCAACGTTACGTCAACTGATGGTGATGGCTATTGAACGTTAAATATCGGTTGTAAAAAATCCAATGACACATCAACTTGAATTTAATCATGCGTTAACTGAAAGTATCAATCATGAACTGAAAGATGAGAAATCCACCAAATAATTTGACGATTTCTTAGTTTTTGTCACTGGATACATGTATTCCTGTAGCTCGATAGATTTTTTTGATTTTTGGATATATCATTCTACAAGTCAAAACAAGCAACTTTCTTCATTAGACTTTTTTCTGGCTCTTCAGCATGAGTTACAAAAATGGGTTGATTGTCTAACGCTAATTATGGAAAATATTTTCTGCGAATGGATTTTTCTTGATTTTTGAGTATAATATCATCTGAAAAATATCAATTTCCTTTGATCATATCAATTATGGTGCATATTACTACAGGGCGAGGCAGAATACGCGATTTTTCTGAAACTCGTTTATTGACTTCTCGCCCAATTGTGGGCTTTTCGTTGAATTTTCGGAGGAATATTGTGTAGATGAACCCAACGAACTGTTCTAAATACATGTCACAACGTTTCTACACAGTGAGCAAAAGATTAATGGGATATGATGGGATAGTGGATTTATTGTTGATATCTGAGTTTGATTTTTCACAGAGAATAAAAATCAAGTTTCGTCTACTCTTTTTGTGTGACGCTACAGGGTGACTCCGAAAAGGGGAATTCTGAAATACCTATATTTAAACGAAATTATGGGAGAATACTTATTTATTTCTGTTGATATGAAAGCTATGAATATATTAATTGAACTTTTCAAATTACAGTCCCCAAAGTGTCTACATGGTTAGACAAAAAACATAATAATTTTTATTACTAGTAGATTTCTTTTGATAGTTGATCTTTAAACCGTAAACCTTCATTGGATGAGAGTAGGTATTTGTCAAATAGATTACATTTTGGCTTACTTACTGATATGGCAATATTGAAGAAAACATTAATTTCCCTTCAGTAGAGCACATCGTTAGTGATCTCTTCTTGCAGCATCCCTAACCGCTCTGAGTAATTGGTTAGAGGGGTATTCAACTAAGTTTTCATATCTCGCATATCCTAAGAACCATATAACACTAGCTACATGTGCACATAAACCAAATGTTCTAGTACCAGTTTTACATGTACAATAAGTACCAGTAATCGGATCTTCATTTTCAATCATCTCCATGATACTCAATACTTACAGAAAAAAATAAGTCCTGAATCGTTACTGTAGCATCATTCCCAGAGCAAGAGTAGCCATATTGAGAGAGCATCTTTTTTGAGAAAACTTCATATATTTTGAAAAATAATCAATATCCATCAATTTTTTTGAAAAAGAGTTTTTTGGCTTGCCATAGGCTACACAAAACTGTAAATAACAATTTTCAATACCTTACAATAAACGAGTAATAGAAAACCCGATTTTTTACGGTTTTTCCGATATAACTCGATAAGTATCAATGATATCAAAAAATTATAGGTTATTCAATTGATAGATATTTTCAGTGCCTACAATTTCTTAATTCAACTTTTTTTGATCGGAGCTGTAGTTTTCTAATTATCAACAAAAACCGGTCTTCGCAACTTTGCCAATTTTTTAGGTTATGTTCGGTAATCAGGATCGAGTCATATGAAATAGAAACTCATCCTGAATTTTAATTTCCAATACGCTCATATTTTAATTTTTCGGATATTAATTTTTGCACATTTAACATTGGGCCGCTTCCTCGTTTCTTGGACTACAAAACAAATTCAAGTCTTAATCTCACGAGTTTTTTCTTACATTTTCATGTACAACTGAGTCCTTTGTTCTCTCATTCAGATTGTTCCATAAAATTCGCAATTGCTTCCACTCTTGTAGTACGTTTGACGAAATATTCTCTGTATTCCTATCAGTACTTCTCTTTTTTTTCCTTGATGGATATTGCACTCTATAATGTTTTCGTATCTGTAGAGAGAGTAAAAAGATGGATAGTTTCCTATACTTTTGCATCAAAATATACTTCCTTTTTTACTTAGTTTTTTCTACTTCTGCTTATTTGACTCTCCTTTTTTATCATTAGAAGTCTGTATTTAGTCCTCGGGCCCGATAGCTATGAAAAAGAATAATAATACCTAACTGTTGAGATTTCGTATATCTGTTCTTTTCTTTGAGGTTTTCTTTGAGGTTTTCTTTGAGGCAATTCTAGGTAGCAGTGTTTTTTATTTGGGGGCACTGCAAACTCACTGATTCAATGCGAGAAAAAAATAATGATAAACCTAAATATAGTATTTTTTAATCCGAAGTTTTCTTATATGTATAATATTTATATAAAAAAAATATTTTGTAGGAAAAATATATTGGGTATTTCGCGCGTCTGACACTCCAATCATGGCAAAGTTATAACGTCATAAAATGTATCACCTCACAGCAATTTTTTTCAGAATCGTTCAATAAAAATGCAGAAAATTCAGTGGTAGGTATCATTGTACGACAAAAGTTTTGGGGCATTCTGTTGTCGGACGCCCTGAAGTCAAGGGTTTCGTCAACGTCAACGACTTTGAAAAAATCAGCTGTAGTACATCTTATAATGTCATAACTTTGTAATGTTCGTGGTAAATACCCAATATATTTGTACGAAAAAGTGTTTTTCTCTTTTTAAATAAGAAAACTCCCGATTAAGAAAGAGATTAGTTCATTTTATTTTTTTACCGCTTGCGGAACTCCCAAAAAATCGCTCCGCTACCGACAATTGCCTCAAAGATATAAACGTGTCCGATTTGACATAAAAAACAGATAGGTATACGAAATCACAATGGTTGGGTGATGATTTTTTTTTTTCTTTGTTATCTGGTCCGAAGACATTACTATTATTTATCTCCGACGAATAATATAATTGAATAGAACAATACCAATGAATGTAATTTTAAATGTGAATTTTAGACAATAAAGCTTATCTATCCTTCTAAAAAATATATACACAATTAAACCTTACCTAAAAATACACAATTTATCATACATACGAATAGTATGATTGAATAAACCATTAAACAAATGGACAAATTATCATAAATACGAAATGAGACATGAAACAAAAAAAATAGCGTTGCTGTCACATTTTTTTAGTCATCAGTAAATGAGACTGTTAAATACTTGGACCATGTTTTATACAACGCATTTGATATCAGTAAACACAGGGAAGTAACTGTGATGTAGTATGGATGTAACTTCGCGACTATAATCTCTCATACGATGTACCAAAAACATTGCCTCCCGCTCGCATTTGTAGCGAAATATCCGCAACATCAAGCACGAATTTCAAATCATTGTGTTGTTCAAATTGCGATTTAAAAAAATATCCGAAATAAAACATCAATCCGTAGTCACTTTTGGGAAGTTTTTGAGTCAATTAATTTATTTTTGATGACCACATTGGGTTGTTTCCTGCGAGGTTTCTCTGAAATCATTTTTTATTTATTTTTTCACTACAAATGGAGAACTTAAGAAAATTTCAAAAGGAGGTTGAAACATGATTTCATCAAGATATCAGTTCTCTGTTATTATTGAAACATTCATTTCAGTAGTCATATCCATTTCCACGTTCAGTCTTTTCAGGTAAGGTTTCTTTGAGACGTTTCAGCTCTGACTTTCATTCGCTTCTTCACCACTCATAAAGAACACACTGGTGTTCTATTCTAATACCAAATCACCACTTTCAACACTTCGATATGCGTTTCAGTCAACAAAGTGACTATCTTCCTGGTCACTTGGTGATTGAAACACATCTCGAGGTATGAAAAATAGTGGTTTGGAGGTTTGGAGTATTCATTGCTACACCAAAGGTTTCAAACAGTGCAGTGCAAGAACCACTCATGAAGTTCATTCGGCGATACCAAACTCGATAATAGGTTCATTTATGATCGAAATAAAACACTAGTGGCGAAGGATGTTATTTTTCAATAAATGAACTGCTGATGGCTCAGTTATAATTCATGAGCCAAAGCTAAGCTGTGTTTACAAATATAGGCATTCGAAAGGCTCGTAGAACAAATATATGATACCTACATAATTTACAAATAATGCGTCAGCAACAAACTCGTTTTGCACTGCCAAAGGTTTTGGAAACTGACATCATTCAACCATTACCCTGACCAGATTTGATGATTATGATAACGAAACAAAAATATCCACTTAAAAAATATTTAATTCAAAATAAAGAACAAATCTCTGAAGCAACAAAATGTAATTAACCACCAATAAACCAACTTTTAAACAGTATTCGCTCCTACCACTGTTTTGCAGGTTGAAACCAGTCGTTGATATATATTTTGAAGTAATTTCCGAGCACCCAAGTGTTTTTATTTCCAACTCGCATGTGCTAATCGGGTAGATGTCATTTACACTCAGTAAATTTCCTCTCAGAAATCTTCCACTTAGAAATTTTCCACTTAGAAATTTTCCTCTCACAATTTCCTCTTGAGCAAGTTGCTCTCGCACAAATTGCTCTCAACCAATTTGCTCTCATTCAATTTGCTCCTATTCGCTCTCACACAATTGAAATTTTCCCTCAAAGAGTTAGGTCTTATTCAATTTGTTCTCATGTTATTCGCACTAAAATACTGATTACTTCAATTAAATTTACCTCTTGGACTCTCCAGTGGCATTGTCAATACACTTCTCTTCAATATACTGTTAACTTCAAGGCATCTGTCCAAATGATTTAGTCCATTTTTTATGTACATTCACACCAAGGTTTGTTACTGTTTCGTTGTTTCGTACACTCGCATTTCGTACACCTCAAAAATGTTCCTATGATATTCTAGTTTCGTACATTGAATCAAGTAACCATTTTTCGACTTCTCCTTTCGTACACCGACCCATTTTTACTTGCAAAAATACATTTTGTAAGGAGTAGACATTTGAGGTCGTGGAAATTGATAACGCAGGTAGGTTTTCTTGTGAAAATGCATTTTGTGAAGAGTAATTTTTCAGTATGATTTAACCAGAACAAACTAACCTTACCTAGACATTTGAGTGCTTGGAAATTTGCGTGGTCGATGTACGAAACGAGAATCCGAAAATTCATTAATCAATCTAATGTACCAAACAGGAATATTTCAGGTAATTTTTTGAGGTGTACGAAATGCGAGTGTACGAAAAACCCACACCAACAGGACCCTCTTTCAATTCGTGTACAATCCACTGCATCAATTAGAAGTAAATAATGTTAAGAGATTGTGAGTGAGAGGAAATTACATGAGAGCAAATGATCTGGGAGGAAATTGCCGGAGAGCAAATAACCGGAGAGTATGTTGTCCAAGCCGATATTGGGAGGACGAAATGATCGAGAGAATATTGTGCAAGAGTAAATGACATGTTTCCGTGCTAATCGCGTGTACTAATTAATACCAAATTGCAAATCATTTGAAAAATGTTTGGTAAGCAAACACTTTTTTTGTTGGCTTTGTGAAACAACTTTTATCACGAACTTTTTTGTAGAATCAATAATGCAAAAGTGTGTAATTTTGTGCACACTTTTTGACACCTATACCTATATGTATATATCAACTAAAGCTACCAAATTTTGAAGTAAGAAATAATTATTACCGCAGTTTCTTCGTCAACCCTGAATAAGTATCGTTTCCCTTCAAGACTCCGAAAATCATCAAAATGTTTCCAGTATTGGGCCCTTCCTACATTTGATAATAGTCCTTCAAAGCTGTAAAATCAGGATTAAAATACAAATTCAATGATTTGGACTGAAATAAATATTACCAGTTCCATTAGGAATATTAGGTACAATGTTCATTGGTATTTGAATATTGAAAATTGAAATATACAAGCTACACAGTTACGAATATTTTTTAGCTACAGAAAAACTCCGTACCGATTATACCTGATTCCATGGTTCACAATTATAACTTCCTGAAGCTTTAGCCACATCATCCTCAGCTTGGATAGATTTGCGGTATATACCTGCTGGAAAAAAAGTATGTTCAATAAGTTCACGTAATTAAGCACAGTGGCATCCATTCAAGTTAGTGTTTGAATGGATGCCTCAACTATAGAATTGCACTACTAGGTATATCTTCATTGACTCATGAGCGTTGAACTTTTTACCTTTTTGAATCTGCAGTCAAAGTAATGAAATGGCATTGGATTTTTCATTTGAAAGTATGTAAAAATACATGAGCTAGAGCTGAAGGAGCTAGGACTGAAAGACGTAGGTAAATGGCTAATTGGTTCAATATTATTATTCACTCTATGAGCCATATTTTCGCGATGTTAAATATCTTCTTGAATCAAAATACTAAATGAAAATTCAAGAAAGGAGGGGAGTCTGCTGGGGGCTAGCATTATTTCATGTACATCAAAATTTTCATTAAAAGTATCTTAAAAATGATTCCTTGAGCTGATTTTCTGGATCTATTACATTCCATAACCTAAAAAAATCAATATAATGAACCTAGAAGACCTGTAGCATCTATTCAATCATGCATCATATTCAGGAATCTCAACAAACATAATAAAAGAACTTACCTCCGGATGGAATTGTACGAGTATCCATCGAATCAATTTGTCAACTATTGAAATATGACTGAAAAATGCACTTTCACTAAACTGGAACAACCGTAATCAATACAATACAGCATCAGTGTATATGTCATTTGTCATTAGAATGAAAGGAACGTGTGAAATGTGAATGTGAAAAGAAATACCACTAACATTCCGACAATAAACAGCCGCACTGGGAACATGCAGTGACGCCCTCAAAAATAACTCAAAAATCATCTAATACATGTTAACATTCTGATGCTCTCGAATAGACTTTGCTGCAAAGTTGCTCGATGACAATATTTCTGTGGTATTGGCATTGTTGTTATTCATGAGTAACCTCAAATCATCATCATTATAGCGGCAGCAAGGCTACAATTGTATCTGCAACACACAGTCATACCGTATCTAGCGGAAAACAAAATTGTGGTGAATCCTGATAAGACAGAGCTCATGAATTTCACATGGAAAAGGGCACGCCCTCGCGTGAACATTCCTGGGGGATTCAGAGCTCTGGGGATTCGGATTGACGAGACCGTTACAGCGAGATACCTAGGAGTACAGCTGGACAAAAGATTAAACCTTGTTAAGCATGTCAACCTGGCAATCCAACGAGCTGCGGGGGCTTTAAAACGGACATACCTGTTGATAGCCAGAGATTCCAGGTTGTCTATGACTAACAAGGTGTTAATCTATAAGCAGGTCCTTAGACCAACAATGACATATGCATATCCAGTATTCTGCAGCCTCCCCAAGACTCAAATGTGGAGACTGGAGAGGAAGCAGAATAAGATACTCCGTATCGTCACCGACAGTGACAGATACATTCGGCTAACCGCACTTAGAGAGCTAGCCGATATTCCTTTCATCGAAGAACACATCAGACAACAATATGAAAGGTTCTTCAGATACTTTATCCTTGGAAGTTCGTTGACCAGAGGTATAACAGTATAACAGTATAACAGCAGTCAGAGCCCATCATAACACGCCAAGAATGAAGCAGTTTGGGCTCATCTTCCAGGTACTGGATATTTTCCAGAAACTCCAGAAGAAGACGTGTAGAGTAACACACAATCAAAGGCACAATGTCTAAATCTGGTTTTTCTTCCATATTTTTCCTGGAAACTCGTCAAAAACCCCAATGAGAAACGTCCAATGATCTGATGTCTGACATGTAACAAATCAATTCCCCTGCATTACTCGGAGGAGGCAGGGAAGCACCAACCATCAGGCGACTTAACACTTACAGCACTCGAAATCTACCTTAAATCGTAGAACCAGCCCTAGGACTGGTACGATCTGGTTCGACCCATCCGCTGACACCCCAGATGGGCAGTGTCGAACCTCTCACCTCAATCTTTCACTCCCTCCCTTACCACCACCAGATGGCAATGTGATAGTTTTAATATCTGTGTCCTATATACATCATATACAATATTTATTCGTATATTCAGTCTCGTCCTATATACTTATTTATTTATTTATATAATTGTTATATGTTGTTGCTGTTAGTGTTGTACAATTTTTAACTATGATATCCCAGTGAAGTCTTATTTATTTAATTTATTTTTATTAACAATCCGACAATAAACAGGCGCATTGGGAACATGCAGTGACGCCCTCAAAAATGAATTGAAATATCATCTAATTCATGTTAACATTGTGATGTTCTCGAATAGGCTTTGCTGCAAAGTTGCTCGATGACAATATTTACAATAAATATATAACAATTTCTGTGGTATCGGCATTGTGGTTTTTCATAAGTATCAAATTATCATCACTACATCTGCGAATTTTTGTTAACAAAGCAATGACTCAAAATATGAGAACTCATAATGAAGTTACCCTTCAATGTATCAATTTGAGACTTCGCAAAACCGCCAAGTGATGTTACGTGTTTGCTGGGTCATTTGATTGATATTTCTTTATGCGACTACAGGGGGTTATCAAAAAATGGATAAGTCTAATGGTGGATTCATGCAGCAGTCATAAGTCAAAAGTTTTCATCAGAAGGAAGAAAATTCGTCATTGATTGCTTGAACCTTTCATTCCAAACAATCATTGAATGTTCCTATGACTTATGACTTAAAACTGATGCATAAATCTACCATGAATCAGTCGCCTCAGCCACTCGGCTAATGACCTGAAAATTCTACAGTCAGCTGCTACCTTATTTTTGAACTCTACAAACAGAATATCGTTCAATAATTACGTCCCTACCACATTCACTCGAATTCGTAACAAATCGTTTACTCTGAAAATAATGAATGCATAACTTAATGGCATATTTTTTCACTTTTTATTTTTTTCAGGACTATGATGAGCAATATTCCGGTTATAACCGTATTATTCAGCTTATCTTGGGTTGTCGGCATGGTAGTATACGCCGTTTATGCAGATTGCGACCCTCTTTCCTCCGGCTACATCGAAAAATATGATGAGATCCTTCCTTTTTTCGTTGAAGACCGCTTCAGCTATTTACCGGGACTTCTGGGGTTATTTATGGCCAGTCTCTTCAACGGAGCACTAAGGTGAGTGATATATAAGCAATTATCCTTTTTTGTTGCGGTTCTGATATCCCCGGAATGGTACTTGAAGTGGGGCTATTCATCATCAGAAAACATCAGAAAATACTCACCTTGCTCATGAAATGAACAGTTTTCATAAATTGAGTTCATTTTCACATGCAGTAGTTTGTGTTGTGATTTTTGATAGCAACATAGCCGGCAGACTGATGATTTTTTTTGTCCGAAAAAACTTTATTGTCACAGAGTTTGGTACGTAGATGAAAAATATCATAAGAAACCAATTACTCAGAAGTTTTTTTTAATAATGATAGATAATAGTTATAATGAAATATCAATAACGCTACACGTACAAGTTATTCAACCTCTCTTATAATTTGGAGGTATTTCCATCTACTTGGAAAATTGCAAGAGAACAACTAGTCCCCATAAAAGGAAAAAGACCGTACCTACCGCACTGCTATTTGTTATCTTGAAGGTCATGGAAAAATCCGTCAACATCGATGAGAAAACGAAATATCTACAGGGTGGGTCACGGTCGATGGTACCTTAGACGTTTACGAAGAATGGGAAATAGGATCATTCTGAAAATTTGGTTTCTCAAGTAGTTGCTCTTGGTCTATCGATCTAAAATATTTTTAGCTATGCAGCGTTGCCGCTTATACCAGAAAAGGGCAGCATCTTTGTTATTTAAAATGGGTCACCCTGTATATTACTGCATTTTTGAACTTGTCATTTCTTTCTGATTATTTCTGCCTCATACTCCCCTATACCTATCTCTAACGGAAGATATTGGCTATTTTCCATATTTTTTATCCAAAACATCAAGATCATGTACATTGATTCTGTATAGAGAAGTTTGTTCTGCGTAAAACAGGGTCGTTCAAAATTCATGATCTTACTGCTAGATACGAAAAGGGTTGAAAGTGCGTTTTTTTAAATGGAACATCCTGTATTTTATGAAATAACCTGAAAGATGACTATATTCCATTCGAATCGATATGTCATGTTCCTATATCTAAATAGCCAGAATTCCGAGATAATAGCAATTTTCACTTGTAATCTCCCAAGTGCTTGAATTATTGCCGGAAATTTTTCGAGTACAAGTACATGAATTTTCTTTGAAAATTCATGTACGAGATAAATTTACGGCAATTAATTCTAGCACGAGGGGTATTCGGTAAGAAAATTTCACACCGAGAAATGAAAATCATCCAACAATTCATAAGAAATAACTAACGATGGTTTCACCTGAACTATTTATAACCACTGAAACATTGATATGTAAAATACTTAACAAAATTTTCATTAATAAATGTGTTTAAATTTGGAACAAAAAAAAATAAAAAAATTTATGTTCTAATCGTGGATGGAACCATCGACCTAGCGACTCATAGGCCGCAACACTACCAAACAAACAAACAAACAAACAAAAGTATCTTTATTAAGTTCTTGAATTCACATGCCATTTCACTGAAAAGTTCACTCAAGATATTAGACTACAAGCCCATATAACGATTTTGGGGGGTCATTTTATACAGCATGAAACATAGTCAGAACGATGCTGCTATATGAAAAAATAACTTTAGGCACTATGCCGTCAATTCTTGGTGGGACAAATGACTGTAATAATAATAATAGTAATTTTTCATCTGAAGATGTGCTCTACCGACAAAATATTCTTGTAGGGCATTCCTCACGTTGGTGGATTATGAAATAATAATCTCATAGAACCTACTGCCGTACAAAAATAATGAAACCAAAATCCAGGATTCTTTTTTATTTTTCGGAAAATGAAAAATTTTCCAAAAAATACCGCAGAAATAAACATTCAATTCGAGCTATGTTTTGGGTAAAAAATATGGAAAATAACCAATATCTCAATAACCGTTAGAGATAGGTATAGGTATAGTCCCCTATACCTATCTCTAACGGTTATGAGGCAGAAATAATCAGAAAGGAATGACAAGTTCAAAAATGCGGTAATATACAGGGTGACCGATTTGAAATAACAAAGATGCTGATACTTTCTGGTATAAGTGGCAACGCTGCATAGCAGAAAATATTTTAGATCGATAGACCAAGAGCAACTACTTGAGAATCCAAATATTCAGAATGATCCTATGTCCCGTTCTCCGTAAACGTCTAAGGTACCATCGACCGTGACCCACCCTATATAGAACGCTCAGGAATTGTGAAAGATCGAAAATATGGTTTAGGTAATCAGATATCAACTTGACCTGCTTGCTAGGGTGGGTCGTTTTTTGTTTGTTTTTTCAATTTCAAAATTGCTTAAAGTTGTGTATTAGGATTGAATATCATTTGGAAAAATAAGAAATATTATAAAAATGTACTGAGACCCCGCTGATCATCTAAAAATGAAAAAAAATCATGAATATAAAACTGAAACACCTATACTGGGAAATTTTTTGCAAGCAGTCCTCTTCTCTACTATATACTCCGCCTTAGTTTCAAATCTTGTCATTGTGTTTCTAGATGCTACTGTGGTTCGTATCCAGAACCTCTTGTTCTCTTCATCACAGACTGCTAATGACGATTATATCACTAATTGAACACCTCTCTCAACAGCCTATTTGCGGCAATATATTTTTCACAAGTTAACTTGAGCAAATTGCCTCTTTTGATGTAATTTGCAATATCATCATCAAATGGATATTTTGTCATCGAAGGATTTGTGATTTTGCACTTTTATCAGTTTATCAAGTCTATGCAAGATTCGGCATCAAAATTGTACTTATAAGAACTTCAATTTTCTAATAGCATTACCAAATTTTTATTATCTTCAATATTTGCTCTTGATTTTATTATTTTCCTGGAACCCAATTCTATATGCCAACGGAGATCATCGAAATCAGTAAGTTTTTGGGGTTACCTGAAATCAATTTCTTTGAGTAAATAGATCAATCACAGCTTTATATCCTTCACTCAGTAAATAGAGATATTTTTTTAGGTAAACTTAATTTTCAATTGTGATTTTCTTCAGTTTTGAGGCTCTGGCGGAAATAAAAAAAGAATAAAGAGTACCGTTCATAATTGAGATTGCTCGCAACTTTAACCGCTACAGGTCATCTATAATTATTTTATCGACCCACCCATGGACGTATATTATCGTATAGGACCCACCCTACTGCTTGCCTAATTATGTCTCACATAATATATGGAAGCTACCAATTGAAATTTATTGTGAAATTCTGGTCGTGGCATTAGGTATCTCCAGGACGTTCGACTACGTTTGACCAATCTTCCATTTTATAACTTGTCCCCCAGATGTGTTCTTTGCTATCTAGCTTTCTCTCAGATAGATCTCTCCAAGTGTTGGTTGGTGAGGTTTCATCCGACACTCTACCTATGAATGCTGGTGTTCCACAGGAGTCCTCTAGCATCAACGAAGCTTCTTCTTCACATCAATGATTTATTGGGAGCCCCTCATGCCCAATGTATAGCTACCGCTTTCTTCCCCAAAGTTCCGATATCAGCCGGTGAGGCAAGAAGAGAACGGGGAAGGAACGTGAACTATTCAAATATAGACCTAGCAAAAATTTTAGAATGCGGATCGAACAACTTGGTAGAATTCGATGCATGTATTTTCTCTAGGAATGCCGATCTCACAAAGGCCAACGTGTATCCATACCAATAAAATTCTCCCTGATACTTGGTATTATCATCAGCAGTACCCAATGACATATAACCGTTTGACTCTGTTACTTACATTTCGAGCTGCTGTCAAGACAGAGTCACATTCTAAGCACAATTCTTTCTTCCGCTCGTTTTGCGACAATTATCTGTATATAAGCAGATAATTGTATATAAGCAGATAATTCAGCAGAAACTCAACTTTGCCGACTTTTTCCGACAGTTTCGATGCATTGAAAATATTTAAAAAATACATTCATTTGTTTGGTGGCCAATACATGGAAACATTATTTGAGATTGACCATTGGTCAACAGAAATTATCATATTTAGGGATATTTTGTCGATGAAACATTTTATAGTGAAAAGATGATTATATCCTTACTGATTTTGCTTCTCGAAGATGCAGGATATTTTGAATATGAGATTTCCAATATTCCGCTTCCATTTGATTTGGAATCAATTAAGTGTATACAGTTTTGAGTTCTTGATAGTTTCTAGGTTTTGTTACCAAATAGTTTATGTTCTATTATACATGTTTGATACATTATAAACTCCAAAAAAACCTACAGAACCACCAGAAGAGTCACTGAGTCGAGTATAAGCTCCTCACGACACCAATATGACCCCTTAATTTGTGCCATCTTCTGCCAATCCAGCAGCGGTACTGGATGAAAACGTTCCAGTCCATCAGTGATGAGCATGCACGTGCAATCATGGCAAAAAAGTACTTCTCAAAAAGTGATTCAACTGGAAACAATAAAAAATATTTGAATTCAACTATGTTCGATTCATACCTACTTGAATTATGAGTTTCAAAACCCATCATTAATGAACTCTGAATACAGTCTTTCTCTCAGTCAATAAACACTTTACATCCTTTCTGAACAGAAGGAAGGTAATCAAACATCTTACATCCATTATAATATGATCAGAAGACCTACCATACAGTTTCAAGTTTGAAAATAGCATCGTGTGTTGTTTAAAAATAGAGGTTGACATGAATCCCGATACTTATGGCTTTTCATAAATATTGCCGAGCATTCTGAAAATAAAATTGGTCAGAGGAACTTCAAAATTGATACTTTTCAATTCCCAATATGATGAATATCTTACTATTCATTTTCCTTCAGTTAAATGAGAATTGAACCAATTGAAAATAATTCGTCGTTACATAAAAAAATCACCTGTGCGTAAAATCATCAACTGTGTGTGAAGTCATTTTTACACACTGTTCATACATTAATGCATTTTTGAAAAATACAGTATTTTGCGTCAAATATAACTCGGAAGTCTTTATTTGAGAATTTCACGCAACTGTCAAAAAACCAATGAAATTGTTCCTAATGACAAAACACATCCAATGAGGTTGAAGCTTTGTTGATTATTTTCTCCTGCAGCGAATTAATATACGATTATACCACTATCTGGATTTCCATGGTAACGGAAATTCTGACGCATAACTGACGTTTGAATATCGTTTCGCTTTCGGAATATTATTCGGTAATTCGAAAAAGAAATGGAATCCAATAGATGGGGAACTGCTACAAATTTCAAAATTAATTTGGCAATTGCACAGAATACGCCAAAAAATACAAGGAAATCTAAAGATTATGCTTGGAAACAATTTATGGACTTTTGCCGAAATAGGAATTATGTTGTCGAAAAGGAAACTACCCCAGTAGAAATTGCGAATATATTGAAAGATTATGCCTTCAATATGAAGAAGCAGGATGGCAGTGAATATAAAGAAACTGTTATAAAATTCAATTGGAATGTTGTCGCAAAACTGCTCCAAGACAAGTTTTATAATGATTATAATGTGAAAATGAATCCATTTGCTGACATAGAATTTTAATCAGCCCGTGATGCAAGAGATGCGAAGAGAAAATTACTTCAAGGGGATGTCGAAAAGAGGAAAACGAGTTCAACTGCTTTTACAATTGAGGAAAATATGGGATTACTGAGATATTGGAAAGAAAACAATCCGGAGGGACTCATCAAGAAATTTTTTTTCATTGCAGCCAAAGAACTTGCTTGGAGGGGCAATGAAGGATGTTACTCGAAGGTTAGTTTTTTTATAGTGGAAAAGAATAATGTTGGACGGCCGACTGGACGTATTGAATATAATCCCATATTTAACAAAACCAATCAAGGTGGGTCAAAATCATGTACTTCAAGCAAATGGTTAATAAAAAATACTGAGGACCCCTATATTTGCCCTGTTCGCATATTCCAGAAAGTGATGGAAAAACGCCCTGGACATATCACGTCCGACCGCTTTTTCCTAACTCCGAATCCTAGATGGAAAGATCCTGACAGTATTGGTTGGTACAAAAATTGTCCTATTGGAATAAACTCTATGTCAAAATGGACTAAAGAAACTTGTCAGAAAATGGGTTTGGATATTCAGAACAAAAAATTCAGCAATCACAGTCATAGGTCTACCGCTGTTACTCACCTTGCCCAAGCTGAAGTGTCTGAACAAGAAATGATGAAGATCACAGGACACAGCAGTTCCAGTTCTTTACAATCCTATATGAACATCAGCCAAAAAGACACTCTGCAATCGTCACCAAAATGAGAGCGAGTTCAAGTTCTTCATTCAGCGATGTCAACAAAAACGTCTACTCTTGTAGCAGCTCTAATGAGACGAAAAATGAGCAAACAAATTCAAAAATAGTGTTCCAGAATTGTACTTTCAATGTTCAAAATTTCAATTGTAATGAATTGTAATTATCTATGTATCTGAATGAGTTGAAATAAATAATACTAGTTCCAATTATTATTACTAAAAACAAAGCAAATTTTGTGAAATTCTCATATAAAATACAACTCGTGTCAATAAAATTTTCCTGATTATTCTCCTCCTTCACAATTACTCGTTATCATAAAATTTTAGGTAATACAACTCGTGCTACGCACTCGTTGTATTTCCAAATTTTATGATAACTCGTCAAGTGAAGTCGAAGAATAATCGGCAATTTTATCGGCACTTGTTGTATTATACATGATAATACTACGACAATTCATATCATTAAACATTTAAATTAATTAATTAATTAATTAATAACTGTCGAATAAAAAACTTTGTTTGAAACTCTTTCGTAAAGGGCTTTTTGTACTCGAGTGTTTGTTGAACTCGGCTGCGCCTCATTCAACAAACTTCACGCCCATACAAAAAAGTCCTACTTTACGAACTCGTATCATAAATAGCAGTCAAAAGCTTTAGAAAAATCTCAAAACACAGCAGCTGCTACTTCCAAACTACCATTAATTTCCAAACTCAAAAACTTCTTCAATGCCAATCAGTAGTTTTGTCGATGACACAGCCTTATTTTATGAAGCTAACACTTGGCAAGAACTGAAGCAGATTGTTGAAACAGACTTTAAAATAATCATTGAGTTCTTCAGACAGAAGACTCTCACAATGAATGAAAAAAGACATATTTTCTCCCATTCTCATTTTATTCCAGTAACTAGCCAACTACAAAGAATTTGATTCAAAATAGCAGATGGAGATGAAATCGAGATATCAGCAGTGAACTCAACAAAATATCTGGGTATAACGGTCGACTGCCATTTGAGGTGGAATGAGCAACTAATACACTTGTTAAAAAATTGCGTCACATGCTATATCAATTCAGGTTCTTCAGGATATTATTTTGTATCCAACATCTGAAAATTATATGTTTTTCTTTGGTCCAATCACACCTATCATACGGCATCATAGGATGGGGAGGTGTTTCAAAGACCTGTTTGAGGAATCTGGACATTACACAAAAACACATACTGAATATCTTGATGTAAGGCAGATATACTACAAATAACTTTTAATTCACCAATATCGAAAAAAATCAAACTCACCAAGAATCGAATACACTAACAATTCCACCAACAATTCCGCCAACAATTTTTAATGAACTTCCGTTTGAGATCAAAACTAGACGTTCACATAGTCTGTTTAAATCAAGAGTATCAAAATCGATTAGTGAACAGAACAGAAATACTATACATCAAGGCATTGACATAAAAAAAAAAACATTTATACCTACTTATAATTATTTATTTATAGATACCTAAACTAATAAGGAATTAATCCACTATGTCCGAAATATATATACTCGCGCTAGGAATATTATCATCCTATCATTTTATTTTATATATTATGCTTCTTTGTTATTCTGAATCTGCATGCTGTTCATTTATATTGATTTAAACGCGCGTATTTTACTTACTGCGGTTTTAACCTGTTTATTTATGAATGCTTTAAATATCACTTTACAATTGTAGTTTTGTATTGTTTTTTCTTTATTATATTGTACTCTGTTATTAACATAAAAGAACACAATATTATTATAGTAGTTTTAGTGTTTGGGGCTTAAATTATTCCCAATAGTTTGTGACAGGTTGGTCACATGAAAATGGAATAATCATTATCACAATTTTCATTATTTCCATTGATCTCTGAAGTATTGGTATCAAACAATTCTTACAAAAATGTTAGTGAGTTCTTCATGCTTTTTATTCATCTCTTCATTTACCTAAGTTAGAAACTATTGATTTAAGAAAAAGGGATATACGATGGCTTTCTATATCGCTTGTTATTCCTAACACGTCATTTCTCTTTCAGCCTGAATGTATCCAATCTGAATTCTTTGGCGACTGTCACTTTCGAGGACTTCATCAAACCAATTCCTCTTCTCAAAGGCATGAAAGACGTCCACGAACTCTGGTCGATCAAATTCATCGGGGTCGTTTACGGACTGGTCATCATGGGAATCAGTTTCGGAGTGGGCTTGCTGGATGGTGTTATCGAGTCTTCTATGTTGGTCACTTCGGCCACTTCGGGGCCTCTGCTCGGAGTGTTCGTGATGGCGATGTTGATACCTTGTGCGAATTGGAAGGTAAGAATAACAATGAAAAGAGGGACAGTAGTTACTTCAACGAGGAATTCGATCTATGGATGACGGGTTAATGTAATGTTTTTACTTTCCCTGATTACTTTACTTGGAAAGAAAACACTTTTTACGCTATATACCATATATATAACAATGATGTTATAGAAAGACATGCGAATATGTACATTCATTAGCATGAACCCGAAATGAACTGCTGGCTCTTATTGATCGCTCATCGGTCATGCGCAATTATAAATCAGTATTTACCTATTGGTAATAAAACTATAATACACTACAGTTAACTATCTTTTTTTTAAACTGGTAGAAAATTCAAATATGCTTTATGAGCTTGTTTATAATACGGCATAATAATACGGTAGATGGTCGATGGTTGGACGTTTCTGAAAAATGCGACCCAAGATGTTTCAAAAATATTTACAGCATTGCGATGTTGCCGCTTCTATCAAACAGTCCTAGCAAATTCATTATTTTAAATATAACATCCCTTGTACGTTGACACATTTTTAGAATCACCGTTTTATCATAATATTTTTCATTACTAATGCCCTATACCTATTCATGAAAGCGTCTAGGGGTCACACAAATAAAATAAAATTATTTTCATAGAATAATTCCAATATATCAAAAAGAAAAGTTTGCGAAAAGAATGATCTCGTAATTTGTGTCATTTGGTGGAATGATAAATTAAATATATTCGGTCTCAATACCAAACACCGTCAAAGACGGTATCAATGAGTCAGAAATTCCCAACTTGATAAAAGCGATAAGAAATTCAAATAGATTAAAAAATTTAGATGTGCAATTGATGAACCAGGAGCAATATTATGCACCATAATGAAAGAAAAGCTTTTGTAAATTTTCCTGATGTATCTGGCTATAATTAGCTACTCAGAAATTCACTGAATTTGTAAAAAAAATCAGCAATAGAACTACTCATTTTCGATATAACGCTAGTTCACCACAAAAGAGTTGATTTAATTTAAGCTTTCTAAGTCGATGATGTGCATTCGGTGCATATAAAAGATCGATACCGTTCTCTTTTCAACCATATTCACAAACGATTCATGTGTTGAATAATCCTGATTCATCACCTTCTGTATCACCCAGTACAATGACAGAGTTTTAAGAAATACCAATTTGAGATTGAATGTTTTCATATAGATTACCACGATCCTTTTGTAGGTAAAGTGTTCAAGGCAGCCGTAGTAGAGGTGCAAAATCGGCAGTCATTATGACCGCTATGGCACCACAGGAAAGTATCGTAGCGGTCATAATGACCGCTATGGCACTCAAGGTGTCAATAAAGTAGCTTTTTTAGGAAAAATTATATTTTAATGAATTAAATTTTAGGTAGCCTTGGGAAAATCAAGCTTATGACAGTTTGGTGACTTTTATATGTAGTTTATGAACAGTTATTGACGGCGTTTCAAAATATCCCAAAATGAATGCAAATATTGATTATTCATCAACAGTTGCTGATATATCCAAAAACTGAAGGAATAAAAATCAGTACACAAATCCTTCAAAAATACTGTATCTTTCAAGGTATAAAATACAAACATTCTGTCTACCTACTGAAACAGAGTGGATCAGGCATATGAGAATTCAAGAAGTTGTGGGAATTGACAAAGTTCAAAGTCAATGAGACCTAAAAATTAAAGGAGTACAGAATATCTACTAGTGGATATCAATAATAATGTATGTATCTACCACAATATATATCATTGAACATTGATAAACAAACACGGTAAATAAGCAGTAACTCATAAAGAGATGAATCCCTGTAAGCGGATGGTATGGTAACAATTATAATATAATAAAAATAATATAATCATAAAATTCGAAATTATGTGTGAAAGGTTAAATTTATAATTTTTTTAATCTAATTTTAATTGTTATTCCCGTCAACCAATGGCACCTTGCGCGCAATCCTCAGAAGTCTTCGAGAGACTTGTGTGAGCTAGGGAAGACACTTTCAACGTGTGATACGATGCACTTGACCGATGATCATGCAAGGATTTAAACCCTCGACCGTACGCTTGGGATACGAACGCTATACCAGCACGACCACCACGGCCCAATGCTATTGGATTATATTATTCATATGTTTAGATTTTTTGTTTATTTTTCAATACGAATGTGAGCGAGGGGAATTTTGGTGAACATGCCTAGGTATTAGTGGTATTAGTTGGCAATTAGTGGAGAATTAGAGGAATTAGCTGAAAATTATTGGGTATTACTCTGGAAGTAGGGGTATTACTTGAACATTATTGGGTATCAGTCAAGAAGTAGGGGTATTAGTCGAAACATTAATGGGCATTAGTCGGGAATTAGAGGTATTACTCGAGTAACAGATGGGTATTGCAGGAATTATAAGACATATAGCAACCGTTTTTCCTTATATCTTGTAGCATATTTATGTCATATTTTTTACAAAATTTGTTTCTCTTTGCAGTGCTTGATAATGATGCTCTGGAAATATAACTGTCTTGCATCAAAAATAGTGCCATCTTCGGTTGTATTGTGTATCATGTTCAGGAACCAGTTCTGGGTAGTTTCAAGTTTTTCTTTTACAGTGCATTATACGAAATTGTAAGTACTTTACGTCGAATATGATCTTGAAAAACTTGAAGAATTCACAAGTGATTTCAATTTCCTAACAATATTATCAACATGACAATTCCATTTCAAATTGGGATCAATGATTATTCCAAGATATTTTATTTTATATTTTAATTGTCTTCGTACAGAAGAGTTGAGTTACATGGTTTCAATTATTTCGTAGTCAGGTATCATATAAGAATTACACGCAAAAGGCATAAACATTTCTTTGTAGTAGTTCATATTCAGTGTGTTCTATTGATGAACCAGCTAATTATTTTTGGCATACCCTCAATAGTCCACAGCTGTATCATCGGCTATACTGACAATGTTGTCAGAGAATTCGAGTTGGTATAGATCGTTAATGTATTTATTGAAAACCAGTAGTCCGAGAATAGTACCTTGAAGAACTCCGAAGGCCAAAATTCTAGTATGGATCATTTCTTCTCCTCAGTAATTCTGTAACTTCTTTTTTTCGAGCAGCTTACCTTCAAATCCTCAACTATTCCCCTGAATCCTATTCTTTCTAAGGTGGGGAGAAACTTTGTGTAACAAACGGTGTCAAAAGATTTGGTAAAGTCGACATAGATGCATAGAGAGCGCTTACTTCCATCGATTAGTTTATATATTCTCGAATTAGTTGTGTCATTGCATCTTCTGTAGGCTTAGCCTGCCAGAAGCAATTCTGTTTTTCCAAACCCAGATAGTAAGTTATTCTTTTCTTCATTATTTCTTCAAATATTTTTACTTCACTCATCAAGTGAGGCAGCGGGTGTTTGATGAATTGAAAATTAGATTTCATTGTTTCAAGTCTCAGGCCAGCAGCTTTTTTCAACTTCAATGTATCAATGATTTCTTCAACCTTGATCTCGTCAGTATCTGACACATATACTGAATCATTAAAGTAACTCTCAGGGCTCCGATAGCTTGGATCTGTTCGTGAATTGTTCACAATTTTTCATCCACTGTACTATAATGTTCGATGAACGACTCATCTTTATATAGATGTTGCTTCATAATAATTCCCTCTAATGTTTTAATCTGTTGGACGTTTGTTTCTTGAAATGTTTGTTAGGGGCAAAATTCAGGAAAGGAGAGCAGTGAATATGCAATGATGTGTCACGCCTCTAACATACCCAGCAGCTCAGTAGGCGTGGATTAGACAATAAATTGATTTCGATAAGACTGAAATATGGGGTTAATTTTCCGGAGCGCCACGGATTTATCGCTAGTGAAAAATCCGAAACTACCCTGATGGAATGGGACAACCCACTGCACTAATATTACTAAAATATTAAACAATAGATTCCTGTAAAGGGTATAATAATAATATATAACTATGTAGAGGTTTTGTCTTCCCTTACGCTTAGATAACTTGGACCAGAATAAAAGAAATAGTCATGTCCCTTACTAATAAAATATATTGATCGTTACACACCCTGTATGTGCACAGTTCTGCTCACCATACAAAATAAAATGAAATTAATGTAAATATCAACCACCAAGATGAATTCAAGTGAATGCTGTGATTGAGAGTATGGTATTGTTTGAATATATCAATATGAAACCTCCAGTGAGGGCTATGCCTGTAACGTCACTTACGCCTTAGGGGCAGTCTTATTCTAAACTTATCTGATACTATGTAGATATTATCAAGCATGCCAGTTCACCAATTATTGTGGTTGTAGTTCATCAGTACCTTGGTGTATACAGGTGCACAGTGGGTACTACACAATCGATCAAAGTACATGTACAGCTGGGACGAATAGCGAAGGAATGCTAAACAACAGTTATACAGCGGGACAACCACAGTTGAGCAGGAACAATCACAGCAGTGGAATAGTGGATAGACAATCGTGTAGCAACGAAACAGTGGAACAATCTCATTAGTGGAACTCCAATAATCGGTAGCAGAGTAGTAGCAATAAACCGTAGTGGAGCACTACCAGTGGCGAAGAGGTAACAGTAGCCAAGTAGTAGCAAAGTGGTCGTCGCAGAGGAGCAGTAGCAGAGTGGTAACCGCAGAGGAGCACCCTCTATTAAGTGGGAGGGTTCTGATAACAGCTTTGATGGTCTGTTTGCTGTCTGATAGCGAGTTTCTCGTTCCAGTGGTTTCACACAATGATGAAGTGACTTCTAACCTCAAAAATCCGCAAAGCGAACGGAGATTTCTCAAAAATATATAGCGTCAAAAATCGCGTACAATATGAGAAACTCTCCTGATATGAATTTTCCAAAGATCCATCAACGATGATCAAACTTTAATTGGAAATCTTCAAAGTAGGTCAGTCACTCATCAAGATCAAATAAGGAAGAGGAAAATATATCTCAGACGTCAAAGTCAAAACTGTCAATATCTGACAAGGCGCTTTCTTGTTCGTTAGTGTTCGGTGGGAACAGTCCAGGAACTACCTCGAGCTACTAGGAGCTATGAAAAGAACACCTTAAGATTCAGTGTTGCCAACTGAACCAAGACGAAAACGCCAGCCTCTCAATCTCAGAACCAAACACAAACAAACAAACAAAAGGTCAAGTATTCGAATGTGAAGTAGGTAACCTCAATGACACAAGATAGAGATAGAGTAGAATGTTACGGTTTTGTGTTCTAAGTACAAAACAATAGACTAACCATAAGTATGTTTACAAAACAACGTTGTCATACCGCAAAATAGAACAACTGATAAAGGTAAGTACTAACATTCGGAACAAGCTATACATGACAACGATCAAGTTGTCATTTTGAGGAATCTGAAGAAGACGAAGAATACAGTGGCGTACAGAGTGTATATCAATGACAGAGAATTTCTGATGTTATTGTATTAAAACAGAAAGGGTTTTATAGTGCAAAATAAACCCGTAACAAATCCCCCCTCTACTCGGAGAGGCATTAAACATTATTTAACCAACAATAAGAAATTCAAGGACTGGTAGATAACAAATAACATTATAAGAAAGTAAAGAAGATGAAGCATCAGTGGAACAATACCACTATATCGACTCCGCATATAATAATAGTAATAATCACCAACAACGCATATGAAGAAGAGCATGTCATACAAGACAAAAGATTGACATTTCAATGTAATTAAGATAGAAAAGGTAACTTCATTCAAAAATACCTGTTAGAAAAGAGTCGAAGGTTAGTTGATATGTCCACCTGGTACTATGAACTGTGAGAAAAACATATAATATCTACACAATTAAACAACCGAAATCATAATAATTAAATATAATATCTACAAAGCAATCAGTGATTGAGTAAATTGATGTCAAGTGGTCAAATGTTTATATTATCAATCTGGGTTCTACAATACTCAATAACATAACCGGTGTTGGTCATTCCAACAAAAATAAAAATCCAGCATATCCAAATACCCAATGAAACATAAATAAAAGAAAGGTGATCATTTAATCAAACAAATCCTTCAAAGTAGGACATCAGTACGAGTGCCACAAAAACAGCTCAAATATGCAACAATGCAAAGCTCGTTACCAAAATACACGTGTACTGAAATATGCTTCAAGAAAACAAATCCCGAAATCACAAATACTAACCCGGACAACAAAGTAATCTCTTGGCAGCAGATTAAACTGATACCAATCCTCAGAAAAGGACATATTTTTGGCTCCAAGTGTCGGTGTGGTATGACACTGTCAAACAGAGGGTTTTCTGTCGTGAAAAAAAAATCACTAGTTGGGAACTAGCCTAGTTCAAGTAGCTTTAAGCCGAAGCTAGGGATAGCCAACTTCTATCCAGAACCACCGAGACAGCGCTCGCATTCAACATCAACAACGCAAATAGTAAAAATTTTAATCAATCACCGACAACGCAAATCATTAATCTGTGGACAATCACTATTGTCAACTTACAACAGACCAGAACAAAAAATAAAAAATTCTACCAAAGAACATCCAATGATGTTAGTATTATGGACAATAATTTTCGAATGGCCTCAAAATTATAGAACAACACACCAAACAAAAATTATAAATGCAGCAGTCTTTTCCATGCCAGATAGACTTCTTACTCATGTCATCTTTTAATTCATAAGTCCAAGGTGATACTATTTTAGTAATGATGAAACGACCAAGGTATTTTGCAGCAAGCTTGGCAGTGAAGTTTTTAACTGCATTTGAAATTGCATAATTTCGCCTCCATACCTTCTGTCCAACTGAAAATTTTACAGGACGTCGCCGAAGGTCATAATGTTGCTTACTTTTAGTATGTGCTTTCAGTATTCGAGCTTGTACATCTTTATAAATTATAGAAAAAGCATTTTTCTTGTCCTCCGCAGAACAAATAGGGTAAGGTGACTCGCTAGGAACATATATTTCATTCTTTCCATCAAGAGAGACCTCACGTCCAAAATTCACAAAATTAGGAGCTAGAGCAGTTGTTTCATGTTTGGACGACCGAATTGCATAAGCAACTTTTGGGAGATAAGTATCCCACAATTTTTGATTTTCTGAAACATACGCCGTGAGCATGGTCTTAATGACTCGATTCACTCTCTCAGTAGGATTAGACTGAGGGTGATAGTTGGCGGTATATGCAATATCAAAATTGTGAGTCTTTGCAAGACTCTTAAAGAGATTACTCCTAAACTGCACACCGTTATCTACGATAATTTTCTTTGGTGCACCAAACATAAGAACAACTTGTTCCTCCATAATCTTAACTATGTCACTTGCAGTAGCAGATCTCAATGGAAAGAGCAAGACAAATTTACTGAAAGCGTCACAGACCGCTGAAATATATGCAAAACCCTTTGAACTTCTAGGCAGAGGTCCCATAAGGTCTGCACTGAGAAGAAGAAATGGTTTATCTACAGTGGGAGTTTTACTCAACATGTATCCTGATGGAGCTTTTTGCTCTGGTTTAATAGAATAGCAAATTTGACAACGTCGAATGTACTTCGTCACATCAGATTTCAATTTTGGCCAATAATACTTATTGGAAATACGAGCAACCGTTTTATATATACCTGTGTGACCTGATACTGGATCATCGTGATACTTTTGGAGGATTCCAAAACGTCTCTCTTTGGGAATAACTAGCCTCCATTGTTCATATGGACTTGATAATTCAGGGTATTGTGGACGAACAAACTTGAAAATTTGACTTTCATCATTTATGCTGAAACAAGGGTATCGTGCAGGATTCTGTTTTATTTCAGCTGACAACTTTTGATACCATCGATCAGCAGTTTCAGCATAATCAAAATTCTCAAAATCTTGAATAATCAACCTATTGACATCAACAGATTCCACGGAAACAGGAACAGATCTAGAAAGAAAATCAGGAACAACATTATATGCTCCTTTCCTATGAATAATCTTATAGTCGAATGGTTGTAAACGTAGACTCCATCTACCTAATCTATCCTGAGGATATTTCAAGTTGTGAAGCCACTGCAACGAATGGCAGTCTGTGATAATCACAAAATGATATCCTTCGAGATAATGCCGGAGTTTTTCTACCGCCCATATGACAGCTAGACATTCTCGCTCCGTGGCACTTTATTTTCTCTTCTGCGCAGTCAGCGATCGAGACAAATACGCAATTACCTTTTCACCATCGTCAAAGTTCTGACTCAACACCGCTCCGACCCCAAATGCAGAAGAATCTGTTTGAACATAGAATGTTCTACTGAAATCAGGGCATGTAAAAATCGGTGCGCTTACCAAACACTCCTTCAGGTAACAAAATGAGGATTCACACTCATCCGTCCAGCAAAATTTAACATTTTTCTTGGTAAGGTTACACAATGGTGATACAATTGAGGAAAACTGAGGTACAAACCTCCTATACCATGATGCTGTGCCAATGAACTGTCTCACCTGCTTGGCTGTAGTTGGGGAACGGATATTTAAAATAGCTTCCACTTTTGAAGCATCCGGACGCAAACCAAAACGATCCACAATATAGCCTAAATATTTCAGCTCAGGTCGGCAGAAATGACATTTATTAAAACTAACTGTTAACTTTGCAGAATATAACCTATCAAACACTTCACTTGAAGTTTTCAAATGAGTTTCAAAATCCTGAGAAATAATGATTATGTCATCTAAATATACAAGGACTGATGGGGACAAATCTGGGCCTAGTACTTTCTCAATTAAACGTTCCCAGGTAGCTGGAGCATTGGTCAACCCGAATGGCGTAACCTTAAAACGATACAGTCCCCCAGGGACTGTAAAAGTTGTATAGTCTCTCGAAGCTTCCTCAATAGGGACTTGCCAGTACGCACTTTTAATGTCCAATGAACTCATATATTTCGCATCACGAAGTTTATCTAAAATTGAAGAAATATATGGCAAAGGATAAGCATCTTTAATTGTAACTGCGTTTGATTTACGATAATCGACGCAAAAGCGATATGACCCATCTTTCTTTGTGACCATACACACAGGGGAAGCCCATGGACTTCTACAAGGTTCAATGATATCCTTGGAAAACATGTCTCGAATTTCTTCATCAATTACTTGCTGTTTAATTGGTGAATTTTGATAATAGCGTTGCTTAATTGGTTTTGTATTGGGAAGTAGCTCAATACTATGTTCAACCAAATTAGTTCTACCTGAGCAAGTTCCCATCAAATCTTTCTTTTCTCCTACCAAGTGTCTGAGCTGTTCTTGCTGAGAAAGAGAAAGCATTTCATCACATTCTATACCACACATCTCAACTGACTGTGGAAAATCTTTGGAGAAATGCGAAACTCTTTGTCTCAAATCTGGAATAATATTCATGGACCTCCAGAAATCAATACCAAGAATAGGAGTATGAGGCAACTCGGAGATAACCAAAATATCTATAACACAAATCTTGCCAACTAAGCATAGAGGGGTGGTCACATAACCAACACTTCTACAAATTTGACCATTAGCCACTCTACACTCATTGACAGAACTATACAAACTTAAACCCCGTTGTCCCAGAAACTCATAACCAACTTGGCCAACAATTGTTCTGGATGCTCCAGAATCCAACAATCCAGTAATAGGACATCCTAAAATAGAAACATAAAGGTATGGTCGTTCATCACCAGACACACTTGAGAGTACATAATCAAGAATTATTTGCTTCCTAGAATCTAATACAGAAAAGGTCAAATTATTTGACTCGGGAGAATCTTCCTGACCACCTAAGGTCTCCCTGTAGAGTTTCCCTGTTGTGATGAAGAAGAGTTGTTAGCATGTATGTTGTTATTTCTACTTCTATTGTTCCATCTGCTATGTTCTTGAGAACATTTTTGACAGTCACGAAGTGTAACGTTAGGAGTTCCACACTTGAAGCAGATTTTTTTCTTTCAGCTAAACATCCTCTGAAAGTATGGCTATTACTTCCACAGTTGAAACAACTAACCAGAGATGAAACTTTTGCCAAATCTGGTACGGAGTCACTCCTTGATGAACTTGAAGCACATGCCAACTCAGGAATCAAAGATTTGCTTCTTGATGGTGGGGGAACATAAGATTTCACTAAATCCCGCTTCTCATCAAGAGTACGACAAACATCAATAAGCTCAGTTATAGAATTAACTTGCTTGAATGCTAAGAAAGGATGATAATATGGATTAATCCGTTCCATCATTAATGAAAGTTGAACTTCATCTGATATAGGTGTTTGCATTTTATTAAACAAACTCTTCATGCTAGCAACATACAAACCAATAGACTCATCAGGACCTCGTGTCCTACGCTTAATGTCTTCAAATAAGTCTTTGTCAAAATTGGCAGGTAAAAATTGCTGTCGCATCAACTGAACTAAAGAATCCCAATCAGAAGCCCAAGTTTTCACTAAGTTATACCAAGTAGCAGCATCTCCTTCAAATAAATCTGCAGCATCCCGAAACAATATTGATTTCGATATACCTCTAGACTTTCTCATTGTTCCTACTTTCTCAACAAAAGTAGAGAACGACATCATTCCAGGCCTTCCAGTGAATTTCATACCCCAATCACGAACTGGGACTGGCCTAATTTTCAAAGGTTCTTCTTCCTCACTGGAAGAATCACTAGAATAAACAGCAGAGCTGTGTGCATTCGGTGCTGTCAAGGATTGTTTTAAAATTGAAATATCAATTACTGTGGGATCTTTACGGCCTTTACGAGCCTTACCTTGTAACTTATCTAGCAACAATAACAATTGTACTCGATAGTCAGATTTAATTTTCTTCTCAGCATCATTCTGATGACTACACCTATTCACACTACCTAAAACATGAGCTATTTTTGAAGATATACCTACATAAGTTGTATCTTTTTCTGTACCTGAAAAGTCATCGATCAAAGTTTTCAACAAATCAATATTAACATTAATAGCCGCAGAGTCATCAATAAATTTGAAAGGATATGCTGGACAACGCTTTCCGCAAAGCTGCCCTAATATCAGCTACTGTTAAGTCTGTACCATCACCAAGACCTCTAACCATTATTTCATAAATTGATTCATCTCTAGAAAAACGATTGACATCTAATTTAATTTTTGAAGAACTCATTTTTAAAAATGCAAAGAAAACAGTTCAAATCACCCAGATAATAAAATACTTTAAATATAATAAACAGATTAAAGTGACCATAAAACAAAATTTCAACAAATTAGTCACTAAGAAAAGCGACGCCGGACGTTTGCAAGCTATAAAAGTGTCAAAAAAACCAAATTATACCAGAAATAGACACTTTTAGACAAACGACGCCGGACGTCGGTAAGCGTCGGAGCGCGTAGGTGCGTTAAAATTCTATAAAAGTGCAAAGCAGACCAAAATATACCAGAAATAAGCACTTTTAGAAAAACTACGCCTAGCGTCCGTAAGCTTCGGTACTCTAAAACTATAAGAAAGTGCTGACAAAACCAAAATATACCAGAAATAGCAACTTTCCAATAACCGACGCTGGGTGACGGTGAACGTCGCGACGACTGAGACAAAAAAAACAAATAATTCACACCGTACCACTTGACAACAACTCTAAACGATACTGAAAGATAGAAAGTAATTTCAGTTATCAAATTATGAGACAATGCAACTCTCAAAATGACTATTCTCTATCCCGATCCAAGATATCGAGAAGGAAAAACACCTTTATAAGTACACCAACTGCTACGCTTCACTTCTAGATAAACTATAATAAATAATACATGAAAAGCATTCAAAATAAGCAGTAAGCAGTGTATACTTATCAAGTGCACTTCTATTAGTATTCAATATAACGAACAGACCCAGGTAGCACATCATATCGGCTGAATCTTGGTTCCATATTGGGCCAATATAGATATATTGTAAATGAAAAATCAATATTGGTCCAATATGGGTGAATATTCAAAAAACAATATTATATTAATAATATTGGTGGAATATTGGTTGAACTAGTTTTGAATGTAGATTATCACATGAAATATTGGGTCAATATTGGTTGAATAATTTCTACCAATATCGATAATACAATATTGGTTATATATTGTTTTCCACATCTAGTATAAATATTGAAATCCAAATATTCCAGTCATATCGATTACAGGGGAAAAGAACTATATTGTATTTCCAAGTTAGTTAGAATATGGGTTGAATATAATTTCCACTTTATTTGACAAATTGTAATAACTCATATTGAGTCAATATTGGTTGAATGATATTCACCAATATCGATAAAACAATATTGTCTTCACATCGTTTTTAACATCTAGAATAAGTATCGCAATCCCAATATTCCCCTAATATCGATTCTAGGAATAAAAACTATATTGTATCTCCAAGTGTGATTACGCATTGGTTGAATATCATTTCGCCAATATTTAACAAATATTATTAATTGATATTGGGTCAATATTGGTTCAATAATATTTATCGATATAGTTAAAACTATATTGTCTTCATATTGTTTCCTACATCTAGATTGGGATGAAATTTGAATATTGGCCGAATATTCAATGAAACATATTGAAATTATATCATGATCAAACCTGGATAAAAATCCGCCAGGTGGCTCTACATATAGAACGTTTTCTAAAATCTACGAAAGTATATTAAATAACTTGTTTTCAAGACAGCTCACTCAGTGGTTATGGCGATCAAAAGGCAGACTCTGCTGTCACCTCGATCAACTAAAAGACATTTAATAATTTACCAAGGTATATTGACTCCCACCAATATATTCAAATAATATTGTACCAATATCGATAAATATTGTACCAATATCGATAAATATTTTGAGGCCATTATTGCTTCAATATTATTTCACGAAAACTATTTCTAAAATATTCAAACAATATTCGACCAATATCGCAAAATATTCACATTTTACTTCTCGACAATATAACTATTGAATATTGTGCCAATATTGTCAGAATATTGTATCAGCGATATTGTACCAATATCGCCGAACATTTTGAAGCCAATATTAGTTCAAGAATATTTCGCCAATATTATTCAAGTAATATTGGACCAATATCGCCGAATGTTCACATTTTTTTTCTCGCTAATATTGTATTTAAAATATTTCGCCAATATGTTCACAATATTGTACCAATATTTTACCAATATAGGTGTGCTACTTGGGGAAGGAAATACAAATACCTCTACCTGCTTTTATTCGGAATCTATAAAATCAAAAAAACTCAAAAACGTTAGGGCGAAATTTAGGAGAGAGCAGTGAATGTGCAATGATGTGTCACGCCTCTAACATACCCAGCAGCTCAGTAGGCGTGGATTCGACAATAAAAATTGATTTCGATAAGATTTAAATATGGGGTTAATTTTCCGGAGTGCCACGGATTTATCGCTAGTGAAAAATCCGAAACTACCCTGATGGAATGGGACAACCCACTGCACTAATATTACTAAAATATTAAACAATAGATACCTGTAAAGGGTATAATAATAATATATAACTATGTAGAGGTTTTGTCTTCCCTTACGATTAGATAACTTGGACCAGGATAAAAGAAATAGTCATGTCCCTTACTAATAAAATATATTGATCATTACACACCCTGTATGTGTACAGTTCAGCTCACCATACAAAATAAAATGAAATTAATGTAAATATCAACCACCAAGATGAATTCAAGTGAATGCTGTGATTGAGAGTATGGTATTGTTTGAATATATCAATATGAAACCTCCAGTGAGGGCTATGCCTGTGACGTCACGATGATAGCTTACAGTTATGGATACTTACGCCTTAGGAGCAGTCTTATACTTAACTCATCTGATACTATGTAGATATTCTCAAGCATGCCAGTTCACCAATTATTGTGGTTGTAGTTCATCAGTGCCTTGGTGTATACAGGTGCACAGTGGGTACTACACAATCGATCAAAGTACATGTACAGCTGGGACGAATAGCGAAGGAATGCTAAACAACAGTTATACAGCGGGACAACCACAGTTGAGCAGGAACAATCACAGCAGTGGAATAGTGGATAGACAATCGTGTAGCAACGAAACAGTGGAACAATCTCATTAGTGGAACTCCAATAATCGGTAGCAGAGTAGTAGCAATAAACCGTAGTGGAGCACTACCAGCGGCGAAGAGGTAACAGTAGCCAAGTAGTAGCAAAGTGGTCGTCGCAGAGGAGCAGTAGCAGAGTGGTAACCGCAGAGGAGCACCCTCTATTAAGTGGGAGGGTTCTGATAACAGCTTTGATGGTCTGTTTGCTGTCTGATAGCGAGTGTCTCGTTCCAGTGGTTTCACACAATGATGAAGTGACTTCTAACCTCAAAAATCCGCAAAGCGAACGGAGATTTCTCAAAAATATATAGCGTCAAAAATCGCAAACAATATGAGAAACTCTCCTGATATGAATTTTCCAAAGATCCATCAACGATGATCAAACTTCAATTGGAAATCTTCAAAGTAGGTCAGTCACTCATCAAGATCAAATAAGGAAGAGAAAAATATATCTCAGACGTCAAAGTCAAAACTGTCAATATCTGACAAGGCGCTTTCTTGTTCGTTAGTGTTCGGTGGGAACAGTCCAGGAACTACCTCGAGCTACTAGGAGCTATGAAAAGAACACCTTGAGATTCAGTGTTGCCAACTGAACCAAGACGAAAACGCCAGCCTCTCAATCTCAGAACCAAACACAAACAAACAAACAAAAGGTCAAGTATTTGAATGTGAAGTAGGTAACCTCAATGACACAAGATAGAGATAGAGTAGGAATGTTACGGTTTTGTGTTCTAAGTACAAAACAATAGACTAACCATAAGTATGTTTACAAAACAACGCTGTCATACCGCAAAATAGAACAACTGATAACTGTCATTAGCTTAAGGCCGGTTCATGTCCGCTCGAACTAGTACAGCAAAGGTAAGTAATAACATTCGGAACAAGCTATACATGACAACGATCAAGTTGTCATTTTGAGGAATCTGAAGGAGACGAAGAATACAGTGGCGTACAGAGTGGAAAGTTTATATCAATGACAGAGAATTTCTGATGTTATTGTATTAAAACAGAAAGGGTTTTCTAGTGCAAAATAAACCCGTAACATGTTTTTTCATTCTGTATACGTTTAATGCATATCCGTTAGACTATTTGGAAAATATTACATATTACATGGAGAAACAATGCCCAACAGTTTTCAAATAATTTTCTTTAAATATTTTAACGTCTGTCAAAAAAATCTGACATACCTAATTGCAACAGCACTAGCTGCTTTAATCAATGAATATATTCATTCAACACATAAGTACCTATAATCTATCCCGCAGCATCTGAAGAAAAAATTGTATTTTCCAACTACATATAAGTATGGCGGTGAACAAGAAATGATCAACCACGAACCAATTTCAGTTACTATAAACTTTTTACAGATATTTGAAAAAATACTGAAAAATCAGTTGGTTTTATTGCTCGATAAAGGACCCCGCACGAAAACAAATGGGTAATTGGCTTTCAGCTGAAATTTTATTATATTATAGCAGGACAGAAATACAGAAAAATCTAAAATCAACTTTAAATTCTCTGGAAAGCATTTTTTTCCCGACGAAATCAGTATACCTAGCCGAACCTTGTAAAATGGTGAATGTACCGTTATATTTACCGTTCTTGACCTTGAAGAGATGCTGAGAGTCCTTGGTAGAAATTCTTGGGTGGTGTTAAAAAGCACACTCCAATTAACTATAAAAAGAAAAATAATTAAACAGAACACTGAACACTATCATAAATGCTTATAAAATATTCATTGAATAACCGCCGTGCCGTCAACCCAATACCTACAAGTTCTACTCGACTCTCGACAGTCTCGACAAACAACGCCAAATGCCGGTTATCCCTAGGACCACACCGTGGGGTCACCGGCGACCCAACGATTCACATAATTTCGATCATATACATCTAAACCAATTGTTTCTTGACTGAAATGATCAAAATTGACAGAAAAATACTCTTCCTCATTAAAACAAAACTCTCAAACCTTCTATATGAGGATAATAGTGTAGGTAAGCTAAAAAAGGAATTGCAGAGTGCATATGAAGATCTTGTGATTTTCGACAAGTCCGATGAAGATGAAATAGATAATGAATTTGGTTTTGAAGATACTCCATAACAACCCACCACTGAGATCAGTAAGAAGGCATCTGAATGCAAACAAGGTTTTTTTGGAACCTTCCCATTCCAAATATACCATGATATCAAGGAACATTTTGTTACAAGAAAGAACTTATGTATTCAACATTTCCATAACATATGTGACGATTGCAAATAGTTGTAAATTGCTGCTGATATTTATTCATTATATTATGTATACTACAATTGATTTATTTTGTGTTGTTAAGATACGTGAAAAAATATATCCATTCAATATCCTTTTTATTCTTGGATGGGGTCACATTGGACCCCAGAGTGTGGTATTTGCTATAAATGAGTCAACATGTGATTCTAGGGTTAGACTTAGAGACTTAGAGACATAAAATTGTGATATCAAGGAAAGTAACTTTCTGATTCAGCAATGAAGTCAAAACTCATGTTACTGTGCTTCGCAATTTTCTACACATTTTGTACGTCAAAGCGATACTAACGAGAAGACAATTGTGAAAAATGCGTGATATTTGGCATCACAAAGCAGTAACAGCAATGTGTAACTCATATCATTATCACAATAATCAAGAAAGCCACATCGCCCAAACGTTTGTGTTTATTGGGATGTCCCTGTTTTGTTTCTGTCTGGCCACCCTGTATATGTATATTTCCTATTGTAGAAAATTCATACACTTTTATCTGTTTAAGCGTTTTTTCTTTTGAGGAAACATGCCACTTTCCTTCCTGGTAACGTAGAGATCGATTGTTCATCACATTTTGTTTTTCTATATCGCATCCTTTCAACAACTTCCGACTTCATCTGTATTCTGAGAAGCAATCAATGCAACGCGGAATTTATCAATCAAATTAACAATTCGCATTTGGATGGATAGCGATACATTCCGCCAGGCTAGGAATTAATAATTCATTGACAGGGGAGTGTGCATCACAATATAGCTATTGGCTGAATTCAAATCAATTAGCTTTCCATCATTATATGCTTTGGTGAAACTCCGTCACAGCGGATCGAGACAATTCCTAAGGAACTAATGATGATGAATAATTATTCGTGAAATGTCAAATGCGCCTTTCTCGAATATCAGATATTAGATCATAGTCATACGTCGAAAAAGGTACTTCTTCAACGAAGTCAATTATTTGAATCATTATAAAGGACAATTGAACACAATTTAAATCTAGTCCAGTCCAATTAGGTTTTGCGGCAATGATCGTTTGTAGAAGCAACAAATTCGATATGCTGGTAGTTGGAATCATGACAAACAAGAAAAAAAATTATTTACCAAAAATCCGGGGGTAAAACCCAAAAAAAATTGTTTAAAAAAAAAATATTTTGCTTTTACATCGGGAAGAATGAGCTTTCTCAAAGAACTGTTGCAAAAGAGTAAAAGATATTGCAAGTCCATACAGGAATAATTCCCATTAATCCCTCACAAAATGCGCCGTTTTCTCAGAAGATCGTTTCCCGCTTAGCCGCACGCCACTGGTAATAACCGATATGCGCGTACTCAGTCTAATTGAATGCACCAACTTTTATGAGAAATGAAATTTTCTGAGAAACCATCAATAAAGATGTTTTCCATACGATTCCAATATTTTGGCAGACACTGTATAAACATGTGGCTATATGAGTACATTTAATGTTTTGTCCTACTCCCGTATGTGAATTACTTACGTCACACATCGATAAAAATGTGTAAAGCTTCATTTCACGAATCGGTGTGTGAAGTGCCATGCTTTTCTTATGGGATTTATATCACGCACCGGTGCCATGAGAGTCAATACAAATTCACAAACCGGTCGCTGGTCAAGGTAGCGGTGGCGAGAGAAATTGACAAATATGACAGTTCCCGCAGACTGAAGTTCAGAGTTACATCAGTTAATAGACCGTAAATAGTAATTGATTACCCTCTAATTTAATAAATAGTACGACAAAATTTTGATTTAAACCGATTAGCCGTGTATTTCACGCAAATTCCTGATGGACAGCATGGAAGTACGCCCATCAACTCCTCCAAATATAACGTTAGCAGCCAGTGAAGCAAGTTCATCGTTATAGCCACAAAAATCGTTGGGAATATACGAAAACACTTTGGAAAAGTTTATGCAATGGCGCAATACAAACAACGTCCAATCATTCTCCGAAAGGGTAATATTAGCCTACCTATCTGAATTATCAACAAAGGTTAAATCTTCTACCTTATGGAGTCACTACTCAATGTTGTTAAGTACAACGTACAAATTGGTGATTATCCAAAAGTTCGCGCTTTCTTGAAACGGAAAAACGAGGAATACATTCCTAAAAAATCACGCGTTTTGGAAAAGGAACACGTATTAAAATTTCTCAAAGAGGCACCCGATGAAAATTTCCTTTAATTCAATCTCTAAGTAAAAGGTCGTAGAAAAAGTATAGTGTGCACCACGTGCGTGAAGACATTTTTACGCGAGTGTGGAAGTTTGTGGAACGAGCCGCAGGCGAGTTTCACAAACTTTCACACTCGCGTAAAAATGTATACTTCACGCACTAGATACACAATATACTATTTCCCATGGACGTATAATATCTTATACCTTATACGTACAGATGGAGTCTGCATTGCCATACCTACAACATAGATTGTTTTGAAGTCGCTTATTTTGTTGGCGCGCGGGATGCGGGGAAGAGAGAAGGTAGCGATAGACTGTGACCTGTCCACAACCCACAGGAGCTCACGCATTTGATAAAAATAGGGTTCAATCACAAGAAACAATGCTGAATTTGGAATAATGATGGAAATATCAACGAAACGAAAGAATATACATCCGATAGGACTTCATGAAATGAGAGAAATACTCGTATGAGATACCTGATGTCATGCAATACTTGATTGACTGAGAGAGTATCGATCCTTAAAAAATTAGGTTCACAAAGATTACAAAATGCTCTTTTAAGACTTTCGTTTTCTAAAGCTGGAGACAGTCGACTGAAGAAATGAATATTGTGAAGACTAAATATTCGCAGCAAATCCTAGCAGTCTTTGGAACACATTCAGTTGAACATTCTATCCCCAAATTTTTCAACCAAGCCGCTTCTTCTTTGACATCAGTTGGAAACCTAAAGATAAATCCAGATTTTTATAGACACTCCTTGGACTTTTTGGCAAATTTTTTTTTTAATGCATCATCCAAAGACCTAATGAAGTAGTAAATGTTTCGTGAGGTGTATATTTCGGATCTAGGAAAAAAGCGTGATTGAAAAAACCGCAATGGAAATAAACGCACCGAAAAAAGAGCAATTTTAAATGAGCCCACAAGAAATATCCACACGTGGAAAATTGCACACTTGTATTGAATCGCACAAGGCAAAAACCTCTCATGTATAAATGCGCATATAGAATGAATTCATTTTTTTTTCCGAAAGCTTGACGATATAACAAAGAGTTTTCTTTGACTGAGCCCAGTGATTTTTTGATAGATAGACAGATAGATGTTTATGTAACTACGTGTAAATGGGTACATTTTTGTAGCAAGTCACAGAGATGGAATTATAATATTCATATTAAATTCTATTTCTCTAATTATAATCTACATAAGTTCAAAATGTTTCTCAAACGGTTATCATGGACTGACATCTAACAAAATGAAACAAATCTGAAAAAATTACACGAGACATTCATGAACTGGTTTGAAATCATTTTTAATTATTAAAAAAAAAAACTTCAAAAAAACCAAACCAGATTTGCTACTGGAGAACAACTGAAATTGAAATACCCAAACAAAATGTTCCATTCGCATACGAAATGTTAAAAAATATATTGCAATATGGTTCGAAAAGAAAAAATTAACAGGAGTTGAAAAAACATATTATCCTAATCAGATTTCACTGTAACGACAACTGTTGAAACGTCGTGACTCAAAACACATGCAAATAATTTAATTTCTTTGTTACTAGACAATGGAAGTCCAGAAGAACTCTGGAAAATTATAAATATTGAAAGGGGTAATATAGCCCTAGAGCTCAACCTGAATTCGATATGTAGATGTTTTCATTGAATTCTTCAACAGCCATGCAGAGAACATCGTCAATGATATCATTATTACTCATAGAAATCTTTCAATTGAGTATAATATCAATGAAAATCCAAATTCCTTTTCAATGCGGCCGTTCAGAACAAGTTTTTTTTTTCAATTGTTGATACTATGAAAACCAAGACTACTCCAGACATTCGTGGCATCAGTTCCATATTGCTCGAAGGTGCTCATCACTTATTATCAAACCTCTGACTCACGTCATCAATAATTATTGTCTGTGGTAGAATATTTTCTTCGTGCTCAAGCTGGCCAAAGTTCTCGTCATCCATGAAAAACATGATGAAGAATTACCTGAAAAGTACAGACAAATACATATCACACCCACAATATCAGCAAAAATCAATCTTAATACAGTTTGGCAACTTCATATATAAATTGAAATTATTTGTTATTCATTAATATGTATTCAGAAAAGAAAAAAGCACAATAAATGCTGTAAACAGATTAGCTAATAACATTCTTGAAGCTTTTGAAAAAATTATAAAAATGTTATGGATTAAGAGGTGTTTCTCGAAATGTAATTGATTTTTACCTCAAAACTAGAACACAAGGAGTATCTAATGATAAAATAAGTCACGTCAGTCTAATCAGGGATCCATACTGCTCCATTTCCCTTTTTAATTTATGCTAATGATCAAACCTTGACATGTATCAATGACGCATGAGTTACTGACGATTCTATATGCAGCTTCTTGAAATTTCAGCAGATGCTATAGCCCTTGCCAAAGCGTGGTTGGATTATAATAAATTATTTTGTAATGCGGCTAAAACAGATATTTTTTCTTCATATTTTTACAGTTAAATTTCTAGGAATAAGTCTTGATCCATCTCTCATTTGGAGTACATATATCAGTAATATCTGTGGAAAATAAGCAAAATCTATTTTCGTCAGTTGGGCGCAAAGTTTCAACTGTGAGCCAAGGAGCAACTTCAACATCATGCTTGGCGATGTTCTCCTGGTTACTGTGCTGGGGAAATGTAATTTCATAAAATTACAAAGAGTATTTACTTCGCAAAGAGCTGCTGTACGTAGCATTGCAAGAGTTAACTATCTATGATGATCATTGCAAACCACTCTTTAGAAATCTATGCATTATGGCACTGTTTGCCGAAATTGTCCATGAAAATTTATTAAATGTAAAAAAAACATACTTACTCTCACAACGAAGTGGTCGTGTTGTTACAGCGTTTACCTTCTACCCAGGTGGCTTGGGTTCGATCCCCGGACGCCTGTTACGGAGCTGAAGTGGTTCGGATTCCACTTTTATTTAAAATGTTGGTCCCAGATCTCCCTTGCTCGCATAAGCTCTGCTCGTGAGGGGTTTTCTCCGTAAAAACAAAAAAAGGCAAATTTTACAACACACTCTAATGTTCACACCATCCATACTCCCAACAAGCATAACATTCTGTCTCACTGTGAAAAAGCGAGTGCATTCCTCTATTTGATTTGCTTTCTGATATAAGGGAACTACAACTGAAATTAAAAAAAAAAAATATTACGAACAATTTTTATATTTCAGTGAATCACTTAGGGACTCACTTGCTGACAATTAGTGCTATTTCACCTTTTATTCCATATAGTTTTGAATCTATAAAGAAAAAACTATTCAAATGTTTGATTTTCATGTAATCTTTCTTTCAATTCTATGATGATTGCATTATGTACTTTTTTCTGTACTGTTTTGTGATGTTCCCCCCCCCCACCTTACAAGATATGACGTCATTGATACTTTGTTAAATTGAAGGGGTATTTTTATATCAAAGTGAAAGCCCATATTTTTCTGAGTTCAACCATACCATTTTTTTTTGATATCCTCTCCTTTCCACTTTTTTCTCACTGTCCTTATTGCTTCGACAATCGTTTTATAGATATCCAGTCTTTTATTCGTTTTTTTATAATCGGGATGCTGATTGGTGTATAGCATTTCGTAACTTTCGTATATGGAAATAAGCAATTTTGTTGCCGCAACGCAGCAAACGAACTCGTGTTCCGCCATATTGTTTTGATATTCATCAAATATATTTTATAAAAGACATATTTCATAACATTTCGTATTTTACACTATAATTTTTTTTTCTTTGACAAGGAAATTGTATAGTCTAATACAGACCTTGAAAACATATTAGATAAAATTAATACAACTCTTCTTGATATATTCTCAAAGCAATGTTCCTCCATATTCAGCAATACAGTGTATTCTTAAATCTTATGTTTTGAATATGAAAATATATCAACTCAGATCTATTCCTAAACCACCCTCATTGACGTTGACAAATTCAGAATAATAAACTCGACACATGCTGTTTTCCATACTGTCAATCCTCCAGCCTCCCAATTGACCTACTAATCAAAAGTTGCTGAACTTGGTAATGTATATTCAGCTTGGGTCGCCAGCTTGGGAGACATAATTTTGAAATGTATAAATAATACAGTTTTGCTCCACAATATGACGCGCTCAGGGACGTGACTTCATGAAACGTCTTCTGATATTCTGAAGTTGCAGCTGATATGGCCAAACAATTCCCAGGTGGCATGAACTATTATTCAATTCCACAACAATAATGGAATTTCATCACAATACGAGGGATGAAAAGACTGTGTTTCCCAGATATTGGAAGTATTTGTTTGTGAACTGCCTGTACAAATATAAACTTTCGTATTGAGAGAAAATTTCGGTAACATTTTCATCTAAATATCGCAATGAATTCTCTTGAAGCCTGCGTAGTACGTAACTAGATATCACCTCTAAATAAAGAGTAAAGGATATCAAAGTATGAAACGAGGACCAGAAAAAGGAAACCATTTTCTCTCGGAAATGAACTTCAGAGAGTAAAAATGAACAAAAAGCAAAGCATACAGAATAATTGCTACAACGGGGAAAAACAGATTCCTTAAAAAACACAAAAGCTATAAACGAACAAAGATTTTTAGACAATAGCTCGAACATGGAAAGTGTTTTGAAAACAAAACAATCTTACATAAGAATAAATTTCCATTAAAACAGTTTGGACTCTTGAAACGTATTTTCAACTATTTTTGCCACGTATCTGTGTAAGGGTGTCTACAGTAAGCCGTGTAGTGTCCAAAATCCAAAAGTACCGCTGTGATTGGACAATACGTAAAGGTTGTATCGATGAGGGGCTGCACTGTTTTGCTGCCTTATAGTCCCTCTATAGGAAAATCAATGATCATGTTAAATTTTTCTCTATGAGAAAAATATTTTGAATTGTTCACTAGAATTTCAGGAAATTTACAAATAGATAGGGACTTCTTGTACTTCCTATTCTCTCTGCAATTCGAACTTGTTGGTTTTTCATCATCGTTCAAAGTTTCTTTATCGGTAAAAAGATCCAAACAATGAGCCAGACTTATTTACCCTGTTATTTGCGGAATCGGTAAGGAAAGGTCTCAGAATGGATTAAACGTCACTGAACAATGACCACACTATGTACACCTCAATATAGATTTCAGTTGTCCAACAAAGAAATCTACAATACTGGAGTTATCCATAATCAAGAATATTGACCATAACTCTTCAGCTATTTCACTGGAACTCAATTCATCCTCATGCAAACCATCCAGTAAAAATCGTAAGAACTCTTGAGAATCTTGCTGGGTGCAACCGATGAAACGAGGTGCAAACCTTTGAATTTCACTTTTTAATGGGACAGTGTTGACTACACAATCTGATAAATCACCTGATCATAGCTTCTTGATCACTAATGCGAAGGCTTTGATTAAAGCTCCTACTGGAAATGGTCGTATTTATATCCCTTGTATAGGCATCACTTCTCAAATGCTCCAACAGCCATCTTGTGTTGGATAAGCACTGGATAACACTGTTCAAAAAGTCAGTATTACCAATATTTTAAATTCCATTGAAACCGAGAGTTTTGACGTTGCTGTGCACTACTGCAACCCTAAAGGTATTTGTGCTGCATTCATCACTCTTATTTTCAACTGAGTGGTCTCTAAAATGGTGGTTGTCAATGTCAAGGAGCGGCGTGATGATGAACTTGAGTTGAGACTACTGACTATTGATTTGAAAGGAGACATGGCAGATCTTGAGAGATTTGGAGAGGTTGATAAATCTTTCTGCTGTGTGTTTCCAAGGAATCTATTCTTATTATCCACATCATTTTGGAACAGATTAAAATTGTATATGACTTAGAAGAAGTAGGATGAACGAATATCTCTTCCAAAGATTGGGATGGCGGTATAGCAACGTTTACATTTGGCAAGTTTACTGGCGGAAAGTACTTGCCGCCACTATACTTGTCATGTGTAAACTTGCTACTTGCCCGGACTTGCCGGCAAGCGCTTTCCAAAAGTTGACGGACCGGCTAGTTCACTATCGGCTAAGCCAAATCTTTGTTTGTACTTTCCATGTGTAAACGGTTCCGGAGAAGTGAAATTTCGTTACAATGACTAAGTGGGATGGATATCAGATAATGTAATTTTTGAACATATATGAAAATTATGAAATTTTGTTGAAAATAACGTTGAAGGAACACATGAATAAATTGAAAGGAGAAAGTGCATTTGAAAATTACTTGAAGGAGATACAAGAATCAGGTTTTGAAAACATTGACATGAACATACTGAAAGCGAAGATAAACACTGTTTATAGACAGGAAGTGAATAAAATTTTAAAGTCGAAAAGAAGTGGAACTGGTACTGATGCTTCGTACAAGCCAAAGCTTATGTGGATTACCAGGGCAGATAGTTTTTTACGAAGCATGGTCACCAGTGGCAAGATAACGCAATGGACTTCCAATTTTATTTGAATAGCAATAGGACTCCTCATCCACATATCTGACTTTGTAAGTTTGAGGTCAACTAGTTTTTGGAGTTCTTGAAACTTTTGGTAAGATAATCTCATGAAATTGTTATAAGAATCGGAGGATATTCAATTGATATCTCCTTCGAGAGTCGTTATTCTGACCCATCTAGAGTACTCCTGCGTCTTATCCAAACTGTTTTTTTTCTTGCGTTGTAATATTATAATCATTAAATTATTGGCAATTTCACTGACAACCAATTCAACAGCAGCACGCACTACGGCACTTGGATCCATTTTATTTTCAACGGTGTAGCAAATGAACTTGAAAATATGTAAACACCAAACAACAAGCAAGTTTAGTGACCTCTAGCGCTTTCCGCCAATAAACTTGCCGAATGTAAACGAAGCTTATAGTACCAAAAACAGAAGAAGCATTTCCACGTTGTATAAAACCGATAAACCTTGTACAATATTGAAACTGGTGATAGACCAGATCATGACTGATCAGAATATCGGAATTTTACCTTAGTAAAAATCTCACTGTTTTCGAGATAATGAGCATTTTTTAATTTTTGGAAAATCACTACCTCACCTTGGATTATTTAATGTATACAAATTGGGACGAATTTAAATATCTTTGCTGCTGAAGATTACTGATGAGTGATGCTTTCAGATGTACGAAACAGTTTTTCAGAAAACAATACAATTTTTCAAGAAATGAGGACAAAATGACAGATTTGAGTTACACCAATTTTTTTAACAACAGTATGACATTATTGTTTGAAAAAAGTGAGAAAAAACATAAACAAGTGGAACTGGATATTCATTACAAAAGAATGCACATTTTGTCCAGGCTTTACTATGGTATAAAACATACGATCATTATTTTTGGAAGGAGTAGAATTTCGATAATATTAGAGTGTGATGTAATTTTGAGCTAAAATCAACTCCATTAGACTTTGTCAGTAATGTCTTTTATTTTTATCCTTTCAAGATGAAATGATTAAATAATTATGAGTAATAACGAATAAACTACTTAGAAGCATTCAATGAGATGTAATGAAGTAAATACTAATTCAACGTTTTTTTAAATCAACACACTTTATAAACCACAATAACGATTATTCAACATCGCACTGAATAATATTACAAAAATGTTATTTTCCATCCACTCGTACGCAGAGACGACATATTTTCAAGAAGAACCTTTTCAAATGCGTTATAGGTTATAGCCCCCAAATCAGCGATTTTATGAGTGGCATTGTGCAATTGGATAGTTCTGCATAAAGCGCTGCTGCAGCAGTAGCACTACCTCCACATTCAACATTAATGTTGTGCATATGCGCATATTCTCGGGGAGTATAACGTATGTACGGCATGACAATGAAATAAATATCACTGAATGAAACAAGCGGAATAATTTAAAAAAACTACGATAGAAGTCACAAGTTGTTCTAACAAAAGTTTTTAATTTTCGACAAGGATTCATCTCTTAAAAAAGTTTGCACTTATTTGGTTACACCCTGTATATCTGTCGGTCTCTGCAACTTCGTAGGAATCTGGATGTTGGACAATTGCGATATTTATCACAAGAATTCGTATTAATCGGTGCCATGTCGGATAATCGACATTAAATTTCGATAATTTTATTAGGCCTAATTACATGAAAAGTTAATTTCATTGACATACTATTTAATGCTACCATGCAGTCTTTTCTTTATTATCAATAATTATTTCCACATTTTATCTTGATAAAATCTAAATCAAATTAATTTTGGGCTTAAGAATGAAAGTTGATCAAATAAATGAATATTTTGGAACCTTTGGTGTATATACAATTCAAGAAAAAAATAAAATACCCAAACACCAAAACTACGTCACAATCTTGAAATCTTAAAAGCTTACTTTTAGCTCCTGAAGATGATAACTTTGTTGGCGAAACGCGCATCGAGTGTGATTGTGGCGTAGTTTTGGTGTTTGGGTAGTTTCCTATTTTTCCTGAATAAAAGTTGATAGAAACCTAGATTAAAACCACGCCTAATTCAATGGAAACCACTTCTTCCAAAAATAATTATAGTTTGTTTTATACCATGGTAGAGTCTGGACAAAATGAGCATTCTTTTGAAATGAAGGTCCACTTCCAATTCGTTGTTTCGTTCAGATAATAATGTCTAAACTTTTTTAAAAAAAATTGATGAAACTCAAATCTGTAATTTTACCCTAATTTCTTGAAAAATGTTTTCACTTTCTGAAAAATTGTTCTGTACGTCTAGAAGCATCACTCATCAGTAGTCTTCAGCAGCAAAGATATTTGGATTCGTCCCAATTTGTATACATGGCACTCAAAAATCCAAGGTTAGGTGGCGATTTTCCAGAAATTCTTAAAATGCCAATTATCTCGAAAACAGTGATATTTTTACTAAGGTGAAATTCCGATATTCTGAACAGTCATGACCTGGTCTATCACCAGTTTCAATATTGTACAAGGTTTACCGGACACCCTGTATATATAGCAAGACTCTGGATCAACAAAGAAGTGGACTGGTTGATTGATTTTTTTGAGCATTTGTCGTGTTAATTTTGAACAGAAACTGGTGAAATTATTCCGCTTCGTAGAGACCTTACGATAACATTTATTACCATTGTAAATATTTTGATTTTACGATATTTTCAATGGTTATTACCTATCAGTTAATATATTTTTAAACCAAATCAAATTGAGAAATGAAAATAGTTTCATTATGCAATGATCACAAGATGATGCTCATTTTGTTGCAAGTTGCATACTACACTTTTTCTACGAAACTTTCTCGGAAAACTTTGACATAAACTATCTGCTGTCATTCCATCACTGGACGTCGCTGGACGTCATAATCTAACAAGCCGCCGTGATTCTAGAGTGGACCGAGACCTTACAAGAAATCCGATTATGATTAGGAAATAAAGTATTTCTCAACACGTTTCTGAAGATGTAAACTATCCTAATAGATATCCAACGGAGGCGATCCATAACATACAGTGGAGGTGAGAACTTACTGGGTATACCTACCCAGTATATCCTAATAGAGACTGCTGATGAACAAAACAAGAGAAAATTTCAAAAGATCCATATCATTATCTGTAGAGGAAACAAGTTTCTTTGTAAAATTTGGGCAGGATTCGAACATGAAATACAAAAAGTCAAACACTATAATGAGCATCAAAAATATAAGAGAAAATATTATATGAAAAAAATATCCTGAAGATATAGCGACATGATTTCACGAAAGTACTACAAGGAGAAATGAGCACCTTGAAGAGCGAAACAGAAAATATTAACATGACTAAACTGAATAATTGATTGTCTATGGAACAAGATAAAAATAAGCAGAGGAATATATAAGCTCAAGATATACAGCTGTGCAATGATAAATTCGAAGAACCTAGAAGTTGACGTGAATACTGAATGACTTCTACATATTTTCTGAAAATGGGTGACTAATTCTTGTTATTTTGAAGGCCATCAGTTTGAGGCTCTGAGAAATAAGACGACTTCATTGAGTAATTATCAGATGACTCTTGTTCTAATTGAAGTCGTTAAAACTATGATTGATCAACAGTTATTCGAATAATACGACTATTGAGCATGGTTGTCAAACGAATGTCTTTAGTGTTTGTCAAAACTGTGCTCGAAAGAAAATTTGGAAAGCAACTGATTGCAGTAACTGACGCCGTTAGCAGAATGCATCCCAAAATACCGAATTTTTTACATGTTCGATCACAAAATGGTCATTTCATAAAGTTCATTAATTTTTTTCCTTGGTTCTCCTTGAAACCACTAAATGCAATGCATTTCTGTATTTTAAATGAAAAATTGAAATTCCAAGATTTCCGATAAATCTTTTCATGCTACGAAGTAAGTCTACAATAATTTTTATTTTCCAGAAACGACATACTTCGGTTATTTTGAAGAAAAATTCTAATAACTAATTCCGATTATACGAATACTATCAAATATGTGATCCAAGATGTCCGTACGAGGTTCAGCGAGATTCAAAGGAAGGAAACGGGGAAATAGTCATATATTCTCATAGATATCAATTATGATTACTATAAATGTCATTTTCGAATAATATTTGACTTTTTCTCACAAATCTCGATAATCTGACATTGGGTTTCCAAGTAATATTCCTCAGAATTGCTCAGAATGACTGATATCATCTAACAGCCGAACGAATCTGTAAATATGTCTTCATCTTCGATCCCTAATAGTATTTTCCACAAATTATTATAAAATGTAAGAGTTTAGGCGTTGGGAGCAAACTAAGAATGGATCTTTCAATATTTACCAACGCATTCTTGAATATGCCCTATTTTCTGATAAAGTTGCGTTTAAGTTCGAACATTATAGTAGTAATAATTCATTCAGGAGCTAAAGATATGGTATAGTGTTAGGAGTAAGGACGATTTTGCCGCACTATCCAGAATAGAAATTGAACGAGAAATTTGTTACATCCAAAATTACAAATAGAAATACACAGATATACGAAAGGTCATATATTATAATGAATGTATTATATGTATATGACGAAGGACCATGGATTATGTGCGGTAACGCTCCAATTGAGAATGTAAGTTATTCTTGCACTGCCACAAATGAAATAGTGAAAATTGTATAGAAAAATTAAGAAATGAGAGTTGAAATGGTCGCTGTTGTTGTTTTTATGTTTGAATGCATTTACTGATGGAGTGTATCAAGGTCTATTCAGAATATGTCAAAACAGAAATTTGATACGAAAATTATCATTTGAAATTTTTATGGGTAGGTTTGTTAATTAAGTTTGCCTTTCTAAGGTTGAGGTTGTTTATGTCTGGCCTGAATGCTATTCTTTTATACAGATATCCAGTGGTTTTAGTTTTCAATAAGTTATAATAAAAACATAGTATATGTACATACATAAATACTCGAAGATAATAGTTCTGGACCTTCCAAACATACAAGCAAGAAGTATAGGTTGTGTCACAATTGTTGAAATGGGACAGGACTAGTGAATCACATAGCATTTTCAGTCGTAACATGATTCTTGGCACGAAAATTAGAGTCTATTAAGCCCAGATTTATGCAGTGATCCATAAATGGAAGGATATCATTTTCTAAACGAACACTATAATTTATAGACAGAATGGCGAATGCTGGTGTTGGTTCTTGATGTGTGATCTGATAAAATAGAATTCGTAGGTCTTTATTGATTTTGCAACTGATATTTTGAGCATTATAAAAGGCCTATTTGGTTGTCATCTGCGTAAAAATTGTAGTTTCAATGTTACCAGTATGTGTGGAAGTTGTAAATGTGTACAGTTGAGGTCCCAGTATACTACCCTGACAAACTCCTTGTGTCAATTATTCAGACTTTTTGAGTGTGATGGATGAGATATGAGGCTATTAGATTCCTAGCGGTAGTTCTGAAACCTACAAAGTGCAGGATTTTTAGTTAAATTGGATGAATTAGCCTATCAAAAGCCTTGAAAAAGTCGATGAGTATTAGTATGCTAATTTCATTTTTATATATGGCAGATAGTATGTCATCAATGACAGCTATTAGTGCAGTTGCACAGCTTTACTTTGATCCGGATTAATGAATAGGAAGTATTTTTTCTTCAGTGTAAAGACGAATTTGGTATTCTTTTCATTTTTCCAAATTTTATGATATGGTTATTAGTAATATGCCAAAACCTCTCAACTGATCAAAATGAGAGGAAGAAGAGACGGTAGGACAAGTGCACGTGTCCATAAAATGGGAACATGAGAACAAGTGATGCGTTTGTTGACAGTATGGGTTGAATGTACAATTAGGAATGGATAACAAAGAACAATAATACGTATATTCAAGCCATCTTGACCACAGGCCTTTGATTTGATATTTTTCAAAACCTGAAGTACTAAATTGGTGTCAACCTCCCAACTGATCAAAATTAGAGGAAGAAGAGACAAAAGGACAAGTCCACTTGCCCATGAAATGGGGAAATAAGAACAAGTAATGCATTTGTTGACAAATGGGTTGAATGGACAATTAGGAATGGACACCGAGGAATAATAATTTGGATACTCAAGCCTTCTTGACCACAGGCCTTTGACTTAATATTTTTCATAACCAGAAGTACCAAGTTACTGTCAACAGGTTGTAATTCTAATTCATAAACAACGGTGTGTTTCAAAGTCTTGTTATAAAATTGTATGATTTCATCAGAAGGAAGCTAATTTTTTTCTGCTGGTATCCAGAATAAAGTTACTGATCACGAAGAGGTGTTGAAAGTTCTTTATTCTTTGATTTGAGTACACACAGGTTTTTAAGCTCATTCCATTTCACTTTCGTGTTGCAGTACTCAAGTTTTCATTGAAAATAAGCTTTCTTTTCTCTATCAATTGCATATTATGTGTAATTGCGCAGATCTTTCTGAGTTTTCTGAGTTTTTGCATAAATTTGATGGTGGGTGTAATCCACAGTTGCCTTCTGTTTCGAGTTGAACCTTTTCGTTTGTAAGGGCGCGTGATGATCAACTAATTTTGAGATTTTACTGGAGAAGAAATCAACTTTTTCTCAGGTTGCGTTAATGTTATACATGCCATCCATACAAAATCATAAAATGCCTCACTACGGACATATCGTATAGACTCACGATTGTTATAATTCAGAATTTGTGTAGACATGGTGGATTAATGTGATTCTTTGACTCAAAATATGTGTAAGATCAGAAATGATTTGTTGAAAATTGAAGCCTCCGGTTAAAGCAAGAAGTTAATTACCTGTATCTGAGTCTGGATCAAGAAAAACTATATTAACATCGCCCGTGCTCAATATCTTATCATATTTCGGATATATCTCTTGTAGTACGTATCTTCAAATAAATTGAAAAATTACTTAGTATCCTGCTTTTGGTGGCCTGTGCAAAGTGCATATTGCATATTTTCAATTGTTTATCATTATGATTTCTAACCATAAATGTAAATTTATTCAAACTTTCCGGTTGATAAAACATTTGCTTTCAGATTATTCCTCACATAAAAAGCAACGCCTTCTCCCCGTTTATTGGGTCTGTCATTTCTTATGAGTTTGTAGCCTTCAACTTATATCAATGACTCTGCAATATGTGGATGACATGTTTCACAAATGCCTAAAATATAATATATTTCATGTGACAATAGTTGTTTTACCAACTTCCTCAAACACCAGACTCATCAAATATTCTCATTTGATACAGTAAAGCTTTTCAACCTCAACAGAGTTGAAATCATACAGTATTCTTCAATGATTTGATTTTGTTCCAGGGTGCTGCGATCGGTGTTATCTCGGGACACTTGGTCACTCTCTGGATAACATTTGGGGGACTCACAATTGACAAACCACCATCAAAAATGCTTCCCCTCTACACTGATGGCTGCAGCAATACATCTTTCAATGATCATATTCTCAAGCCTGAACATAGAGCCCTCAGCTGGACTCCAGCAACAACGCCTTCACCATATTACATTTTCAATGATACCCACACATTCTTGAATACTACTAGAGCAGCACCATCGTGAGTATTGTTTTATTATAATCAATTCATTATTTGGGATGACATGTACCTTTTCATCGGAACATCTGTACTGCATTTCCCGTACTTCATTTGTGTTCAACTATCAAATTGTGGTATCCGGGGAGTATGCCTTGAACTCTTTAGAAATTATCTAACTGATACACAACAAGTTGTTAAAATTAGTAATTCCACTAGTCATATTCTACAGATGACTTGTTGAATTCCGCAAGGAACAGTATTGGGACCATTACTTCTTTGGAATGAAATTTTGAAAAGTTGAAATTATTTCTTGTGCTGATGATACTGTTATTATTGTAAGTGGAAACTCATGGGAAGAAGCAGTGTCGAAGGCTGAGACTGATGTATCTGTTTTGATAAACAAATTCGATTTTGATCTGTTGAAACTAAATTTGAATAAATCAAATTTCATTGCATTCCCTTGCAATGAGACCAATCATTCTACAAGTATTGAAAAAATAATAATTCATTAATCAAAATACATACTTAATAAAATTAAACATCATGGAAAATTCAATTATAAATGAGAAGAAAGGATAGAAAAAATTGATTCTATGAGATATCTTGGAATGTATATATTTAGACAAAAATTTAAAATGGACCATTCACATTTCAAAACTAGCAAAAAAAATTGAGAATGACTCTTTGCAAATTACTTAAGAACATAATTGGTAGAAAATGTTCAATTATACTTTAATGTTATTTATTCGAATCTATTATGTCTCATGGAATAATTGTTTGGATGGAACTTAGTTTGATATTTAAAAATACATAATTAGTCTTCAGAAATATGTACTGAATATTATTTAACAATCCATTTAAATTCCCCTCAAAATTGTTATTTTACAAATACAAAATTTTGACACCATAATTCGATTAAAATCTAACAAAAATCTAAAGTCACAAATATTTTCTAACACTTTATTGCAGCATCATGCTATTAATATAGGATGTAGAGTATTTAGTTTGATCCCGATGAAATTAATTTTTTTTTTTTAAAAAACCTTTGCAAAATTTATAAAAACAGACAACTGAAAACAATAAAATATTGAAAAATCATGTAGCATTTGAGTGATTTGAACATTTCAGTTTGAAATATATTCTGTTAGTATTTAAATTATACAGGGTGTTTCATAATAAATGCGCAGGACTTCAGGACGCGATAGCTCGTCCAAAAATATGAAAAAAATTTTTATCAACTTACCCTCTAAAATGCACCAGTTTCGAGATACAGGGTGTTGAAATTAAAAAAAAAATAATCGTTTTTTGCGAATATCTCTGAAAACAGAACAGAAAACAGATTTCGTAGGCATTTTCTACTCATAATAAGCTATGTTTTGTGCGGATTTTTTAGTTTTTCAAATTCATAATTGGTGAAAATTTTAAAGGGGTAGTGGGTGTTTTTTTCTCCAACTTCTACGCCACTGGAAAAAATACTGTTTTAAGCTTCTTATATGAACCGCCAATGTTTTCTACACAAAAAACGTATTCTTGGTCATAAGCTCTAAAGTTGACCGTTTTCAAGAAAAATCAACTTTCATGTTGTTTAAATAACGTTTTTTCCTCAAAAATTGCTGCGTGCATTGAAGCTAACGGCGGGCACTTCTAACAATTCAACTGTGTATGATTGTTACTGTTTTTCTATATTTTGCAATTAGGAAGTTAATATTTGGTTTTGTTACTTGTTCTAACGTTTAATTTTGTATAATTAGGAAACAAATTATTGAAAAAAATTTACCATGTTTTTCAACATGAAAGTTGATTTTTCTTGAAAACGATCAACTTTAGAGCTTATGTCCAAGAGTACCTTTTTTGTGTAGAAAACATTGGCGGTCCAAATAAACGGCTCAAAATCATACTTTTTCCTGCGGCGTAGAAGTTGGAGAAAAAAACACCCACTACCCCTTCAAAATCTTCACCAATCTGTACAAAACATAGCTTATTATGAGTAGAAAATGCATTCAAAATCTGTTTTTGTGCTAAAAACGGTTCCAGAGATAATCGCAAAAAACTATAATTTTTTTTAAATTTCAACACCTGTATCTCGAAAATGTTGAATTTTAGAGGGTAAGTTAATAGAAACTTTTTTTCATATTTTTGAACGAGCTATCACATACGGAAGTCCTGCGCATTTATTATGGAACACCCTGTATAGGAATATTGAAAAAACATGATTACTCACAGGTCCTATAACCTATGTAACCTTATGAATTCAATATTGACTTATCATCTATTATACAATGTATTACAAATTCAATAGAAACAAAATAAAAAAATGTATAATTGACTATATTTTGATTATGTTACGTTTTGTTTTATCCGTAAAAGAGTCAATATGTAAAATATAAAAAAATTGACTAGTCAAAAATAGTTTTTTTCAATTCGCTGTCGTTCTCCGTTACCATTATAGTGTAACTAATAAATTTGAATAACCAATATTCTTATACAAAATTGAAAATTTGAAAGTATGTAGTTAAAAATTTGTCAAGAATAAAATTAAACAATTATGTTCAACTTTAGAATATTTACATCATACCTGACTTTGCAGCAATACTAAGCACTAAGCTTGCCCCATTTTTTAAACAAATAAAATTTCCTGAAAAGGATGATCACAAAAAATCAATATTAGTACATTTTGAATCAAATTGAGAACCAGAAAAGTAACCATTAGCCAATGGTCAATCAATGAGATTCTAGTTAGGTATTTCATCTAGTGCGGTTATTCTTCAGAAGGAGATGTCATCACTAAACATATTCAAATAATAAAACAACTGATTTTTGTTACAAAAATTAGAGAGATCATTAAATTCTTCAACACATATCTTCAAAATTATCGTGTTCACATTTTCAGCAAAAATACTCATATCTATTGCTAATCTAACATTTGGTCACCTAAAACAGACATGAAATGTCATCTGGATTGTACGAAAAATGTCTTCAGATTGTTCCAAGAGGAAATTGACGGAAGATCTTTAACAATTATTATTCTTCAAATAAATCCACCACCCTCTTCAATCACCCTTCAAACAGAGCTAGTACAGATTTACCTTAAACCGATATTGTTAATAATCTGTGAAGATGGTAGTGAAATCAACAAATTGAGGAATCTTCCAAAATTGTTCAAACATGCATTTTGGAACATTGTATTAATTTAGTAGAAAAGATTGTCAGTTCTTCTCATCACTGATTTCAATGTTATCATCCATGTTATTATCCTATTGGCCACAGTTTCTAGAAAATTACATTGAAACTATGAAATAAAATATTCCCGATGCACAATGTGCCACGCCAATAGGGATTTAGAGACAATTTTCCTTATGTTATATAAACCCAATCAAATGCCATACTTTTTTAATTCAAACCAATGATGAAATAACTTTTCGGATACACTGTCTCCAGCCCGTGGTATTTTCAAATCGGTGTTTCACCTCTTCCTCATTTAAACGTTTTCATAGGCACGAAAGTGTGTAGTGAGTACCGCCATATTATGAAGATTATCACATAAGTATCTTGTATTATTAGAAAACATTTTTATGAAAATCATGGCACGAATATATCACACACGGAATCCTGCCATTCCTGCTTGTATTACCTATGTAGACGAGGAAAGTGTGTCGTCACAAATGTCATACTTGTCAAAAACTGTTTCCAAACAATAGTTATTTAAGTAACAAGGAATGTAAAGACGTGTTAACATTCGAGGTGAGCGAGTACGAGCCGAGGCAAAGCCGAGGCTTGTCGCTTGCCGAGGATGATAACAGTCGATACATTCCGTGTTACTTATTACGTTTTTCCCGCTACTTGTTGACATTTCTCAAAATTTGCCTGAATTGAAGTTTGTTTTCTTACCCTTCCTTCATGATTATTCGTTCGCTATTTCATTCTAAGTTGCTTGTGCGTGTAACTAAGTTACCGAATAAGCAGACAACAATAATATTCAAAAGGTCTCATAACCTAAAAATTTATATGAATGAAGCTGAAGGTATTACTTGTCAAAGGCAAAGTCATTATTACCCTAGGCATGTAAATGACACTATTTACATTCCGTTGTCAAGATGAATTAGTAAACGAATGATATAGGCCATTTACCTGTTTTGTTGCTAAGCATGTATGGACTATTTACAGTGTCGGCAGCGGGAAAAGAATTTTAGGTGACATCCTCTGTTGATGATTTGTTGCTTTGCTTATTAGTATGTGTTTGGTTGTTTAGATTTTGTTTTCTCAGGCAAAAGAAGTTGGAAAACCTCAACGGAAACAATATCGGAGTTATCGGACAAGCTGATTTAAATTTGACGGAGGTTTGTTTGGAATCAGTTTTTGACAAGAATGACATTTGTGACGTCATCACTTTCTTCATCTATTAGCACAAGATTGACATATTCTAATGGTGAATTTTCATGAAGCTTAATTTCAATATTTCTAAATGAAATGCGTGGTTATTATTGTTGTGAATTGCATTTGAGTAAAAAAATTATATAGATAAGTTGAAAATAAACAAATAAAACTGATTGGTGATAATGATTCATTAAATTCCAATAATTACGTTTCTTTATTCATTTCATTCGTCTGCAACACTTGAAAACTTCTGTAGTTGTAAATTTGCCCTAACATGAAAACCGACTGTGGCGGTACACGCAAATGCGGGATATTTGGGAAACAGACCACGATTTCATTTGTTTTCTCCTAATCAAGCTGGCGAATTGTCTCCCGTTTTATCCCACAGTTTTGCAGGTATGAGTCGATACACCAGGGTTTTTAGACCTATTAGTTCAACTCTTTAACTGACACTAATGACATAAGATGAACCGTTCCTGCAATGCGCATTCAGTCCATAATATAATGTGTGCGTGAAATTGTCAAAATGCAGGATTTTCAAAATACTTTCACCCTGCCAGTCGGTCAAACCGTGTTGCTGTACAAAACATCAGTCAAGCAAGCTCTCGTGGTTTTTCAAAGCAACGTGAAGGTATTTTTTGAAAATTCATCCTTTTATCGGGATATTACAACTGATAATATCACTACCACTCATAAAACCAACATAATCTTAGCTAGGAGATCTAGTAAATGTTAATTTTGGCTGGACGAAAATAATATAAACAATTCAATATTTTATTTTTACAATAGGAGAACCAACTTATGCAAATTCTAAGCATGAAATATCACTATACACCCTATCTATTCAGAAATACAACCATGGTTTTTCGTTTGTTTTTCAGTGACCCTCTCACTCAACTGTACTCAATTACGTACATGTACTATTCCTTCATTGGCTGCTTCATCACCATCCTATTCGGCTGGACAATTTCATTCATCACCAGCAGCGAGAATGACAGGTATGACAAAGAACTCGTTCACCCCATCGCAAGAAAGATGGCGAACTTGTTTCCAGGCAAGAAACGCATTTATTCCAAGAAAGTGGAGTCTGAAGAAGAAAAGGGCGAGAAGAATAGCATCTGCAACAAATCTATTGGAGGAAAGTCAGAAATAGGATTCGCATGCTCAAGTTCTATGGAATGCAAGAAAGGAGCCCTCAATCCTATCTTTAGTCCGGATGCTTCTGACGAACCTGCAGACGGTATTTACAAAACAAAATTGTGATTATTGCTAGAGCTCTGAACAAATACAAGTACACTACATGAATGGCCTAAGTGCCTTTTACTATTAGTAACATCTGTGATCTCTAGCTGTATAAAACTGTTTTTAGTCATGGTTTGTTGAAGAATTTTTGAAGATTTTCATTATAATTACATTATAATTAGATTCATGAAAACGGGCCGTTTTTATATTTAGAAATTAAGTTACAAAAAAACATGTAATGTTAGACTTTAAGTTAAACGAACAGGACTCCCTAATTACTTAACAAGTGACCATTTATCATTGACGAATACAGGATAAAAATTAAATTTCAGTATATGAAACAAATTCAACTCTGGTTTAACCAAACTGAGTTCAGTTGCTGAGAATTTGAATCTGCAGCTGAGCCAAGTTTTGATCAATATAGACTAAGTGCCGAGGGAGGTCGACCTTCACCTATCTGTTAACTGGATAAAACGTATTTTTATGAAGTTTCAATAATAAAAGAATAGCCTTAAATGCCTTGCCTATCAAAATGTGGCCATAGCTATCTTTATTTCAATTAATTCTAATGATTACTTTCTCTGTGCTTTGGTTAACAAAACGAATTTGTTTTCAACCGTTAGTTAATAATATAAAGAATGTGCCTATTCATTTCTGATCATGACTACCTGGCCAGCAGGTATGAACAGGTAAGTAAATATAGGTAAATTCACAGATCTGTTACCGAATGGAAATATACAGGGTGTTTTTAAATTCAATACAAATATTTCAAGGGCGTATTCCTGAGGTTAAAACAAGACTTTTTTTCCACAAACATGTGTCCTAAAATTCAGCCCCTCCAAGCTACAGACATCGCCATAAAAAAATCGTAAATTTTGAATGGCGTCTACAATTATGCATCAAATGTTCGGAAAATATACAGACTATTGTTTTTTTGGACGCTTTATTCATTTCTTGCTTCAAAAATAAGATAACTCTGATTTGAAGAGGTGAATGAGGGTTGCCTATAGTTTTTATGGCCAAAATTTTCTATTTCCGCCCAAAACATTCAGATTCAAATATTACCATTGCGTTGTCCATGGAATAACCTAAAGTTTTGGCCTCTTGCATTTTTTTGAATCAGCTAATAGTTTTCTAGAAAATTGCTAGTACCTAAATGAAAGGAGAATAAGTAACAAACTAAAATACTAAGTGGGCCATGAATTTTTAATTTGTTTCCCATTTTGACGCTTTTGACTTTTAAAATGCAACATAGCACTTTGATTTAATTGCTAGGTTGACCTTTGTTGAACGGTTGAATTACAATTTTTTTCAAGCAACTTGCTATGTCTGTAGCCTGGAGGGGGTGGATTTAAGGACGCACATTTATGAAAAAAAAGTCTTATTTTGACCCCAGGAATACGCCATTGAAATATTTGTATTGAATTTTGGAACACCCTGTATATCAGATGATAGAAAATTTAACTATAAACGCTATAGTATAGTAGTGCATATAGTTGTCCATGAAATAGTATTGCCAGGCTTTGAAGATTGAAAATCGAAGCAAGCAAAGATGCGAGAGAGAAAGTAGATCCGAAGTCTGTGTAATAGAGGAGGACATAACATATAGCATCTGCGTGAATTTCATGTATAATTCTTAATTTTTGTGCTTTAATGCACAATTCATAAATATTTCATTGTCAAAATCAATAACAGATTTTTTTCAAACACCCAAGAAAAACTTTTCATTCATTTTCATATCACTTCTTATATTATATCTCAATTAATAATACCTAACTCTCTGACATTTATGTGACATGTCATGCGGAACTTTGCTTGCTCCGATTTTCAAATTTCCAAGCCTGGCAATAATATTTCATGAACGGTTCATTACATTGAGTTTATCATTAAATTGTTTATATTTTGAAAAATATTTCGATTGGTTAACATAAGATCAGTGAAGGTACCAGCTTGACAGGTAGTCATGGTCAGAAATGGGTAGGCAATACTACCTAGGCATATCCTTTATATTATAAAATATCGGTTGAAACAAAATTCGTTTGGATGCAATGGATGCAACACAGAAAAAAAGGTATTGAAATTAATTAAATCAAAGATAGCCGTGAAATTTCGACAGGCAACTCATTTTAGGCGGATTCGTCTAATTAATGAAATTTCATAAAAAATTTGTTTCATCCAGTTAACAGATGGGTGAAAGTCAACCGTCCTTCAGCTCCTGTACTAATGAAGTTCTAATGTTTTCATGAATACCATGAATTTCATGTGACATTCTGAGATTGGCAATAATAGGATATCATTTTCAACTATCATGGATATAAACATAGATGACGTCGTTGTCAGTATCAATTTTGTAACTGTTATTATGTAACTGTTTCTGACTTTAGAATTTGTAAGGGTGTTCCTCTATTCATGGATAATTTTTTCATAGTTGAACCATCCTACAGAGCGTTCTAGAAGTTCCTTGCACCATCTACAAACGATTGCGCTTTGGGATGTCTAGATAGTGACATTCTGAGATTGGTAATAAAAAGATAACATTAGTTATCAGGGATCTAAACATCGATGATGCCGTTGTCACTCTCAACTTTGTAACTGTTAATATATAAATGTTTCTGACTTGGAATTTCTAAGGGTGTTTCTCTACTCATGGGTAGTTTTTTCATAGTTAAACCATTATACAGTGCGTTGTAGAAGTTCCTTGCACCATCTGCAAACGATTGCTTTTTAGGAATCCTACATGGCTCACAGGAAACTATAACACATGGTTTTCCTTTCATCTAGGTGGGTCGAATGAGATATCCCGAATATCCTTTGTCATCCAGTCTTGAGTGGTTTTGAACACATTCGTTTTTCCGAAACCTCTTTGACCATCTTCTGTAGTTGAAATATATTCACAATATTCAAATTCGATAACCTCCCAATCATTACAAAATTAATTTTATGTTGTTGTTAGCTCTTGTTGGTATTTTTAAGTAAGTTTGCCATTTCATCTAGGTGTTTTCAGAATTCTTAGATGCTTTCACATTTTAAATTCTTCTGTTATAGTTTTTGAGAAAATTTCCACGGGCTGAAGAAAACATCACAGATCAGACATAATATTAGCAACGCATTATTGTCCCGACTAGCGGTTTCAGTTTTGATAATATTTCAATAAACTAAAAAAATTGGGAAGAAAGAAGATATACAGGAATTGCTATTATTAAGAACATCTGAAAATTATCAACATTAAAGAAAAATAATTAACAAGTCTACATGCATGAACTACAAATGGTATGGAAACTTCATAAATTATGAATATTGGATTTTAAAGAGAGAATTTATTCTTCGGTTTTGCTGCTATCTAATTCCACTACGCTCCCCATTCTAGAAATGTTGCTGGGCCCACGTTTATGAATTTTCCCAAGCTCTATAGGTATTTGACGCATTAATGTCCGTTCTCCATTTTTTTTTCACTATCCGAAATCAAAACTCTGGACCGCAAAATATAGTAAATACTATCACCTGCGAAACTTTATTGTAATTAAATAGTGGTTCCAACAAAGTATCAACGTGAAAATTAAAAATTGTTCCTATACTGCCATGGTTTAGTGCAACCCTCCAGAGATTGTATCTATTGTTTTGCCACTGTCAGAGTTTAACCGTATTTTTGGATAGGATTTTTTCTGGCTATCCTGCAATTGAATCAGCGAATGCGACACGAAAAATCAGTCACCTTATCGAAGCAGAATGGCTCTATCTCGGACATGCTGTGCTTTTGGTATAGGTACACAAGGGATTATTTATGAGATTCACATGATTTTTTATTTTTATATACCATATGCCAGCAGTAATTTTTTTCTGAACCACTCATGATTCCCAAAGCGTAATCTATAGTTATATGGAGGCTAGGTCTTTCAAAGTACGAGCTGTGAACAAAAATTGGAATGAAAAAAAATCACAACATGTATTGTAGCATCGAATAATCCATTCTCTGAAGTAGGGTCCATCATGATCGAAATAAAATCGGCAATTTCAAAATGTTTGATTAAACCAGAATCATGGTAAACAAATGTTTTCCTTCTGAAAAATATAATCGAGTGTGAAAGGGATTATGGTCTATACTGACTGTTTTTCTTTTTGCTTGAATTTCAATGCATGTTGTCCCAATCAGACATAACATCTAGATGTTGCTGTTTTGAATCCAAAATTCAGAATGACTGAAGATGGCGTGGCAGACGTTTTTTAAATGAGCCAAATACAAAAATGACAGGGATGGTTTGGTATTGATTTTTACAGAATCTCAATAGAAATTACTATAAACGAAATCATGAAAAGTACAGAAAGACTTCTCTAAAGATCATTCAACTTAACAAGTGAGATCTCAAATTTCTACTTAAAAGAATTATTGTGGTTCACAGTTTCTTTCTGAAGAAAAAATTTTGTGAAAAGAGACTGAATAAAATAAATGTTTTACTATAACAATCATAACAATACATCGTACTAACCAATAATAATTCATTTTGATTGAATTTTCTTAACTAATTTGTCACTATTCACCACTATATACAAAGTACACCAGAAGTATCTTGAGATATTTCTAGAAAACTTATTTAATATTAATTGTATCCCATAATACGAAATGATGAAAATAAAAATCAGTTTTTCATTTGATGAATATGACAATTTGTTGAAAAAGGCGGTTCTGTTGTTCAATATGTTGGAATTTCTATTTACTCTTTATTTTTGTCGGGTAGGAAATGATAAAAACTCAGTTTCATCCACAAAAAATCTGAAGACGGTGTTCAAACAGTAGATTCTTAACAAGAATTCCTCCAATCTAATTGAAATACTTTCCATACATTTTGATATTATTGACAAAGAGCCTTGCGAAAAAGATAAACTACTGTAACGAGGAACTGACTGAAGAAACTCATTGATGAATAATTCTGGCCTCATTATTGATCTTAAAAAAATTTTGTGGAATTGTCTCACTACTATTCTGGAACTCCCTATATAAATTCGACTGCTGATTATATTCTCATTACACAGTGTTTAGATATGTGGGCTTTTTGAGTGACATGACGGTTCTGTTCTGGTTTAATTGAAAATGTTCGTATTCAACGGAATTTTTATCCGATACGCACGATTTAATAATGAATTCAATCTACATTCTGATATCTTCAAAAAGAGTTTTCATGGATCCTAATTCGAATAGAATATTGAGTATGGGTGACTTTTTTTCTCACTCTTTAGTGTTTGAGTTGTTAACTTTTTCATTCCAATGTCACACTTTCCATCTCGATCTCGATCAAACAAGAAAAACTTTTAAGGGATATTTGAAAGATTGAATGAGATAGTGAGATAGTCTCAATCAGCTTCAACTATACTAAAACGTAGTAACGCTTTCAAATAACAAGCAAAAATTTTTCATTTTGGGTTTTCAATCTTCATATTTTTTTAACCATTTTCACTTAAGCCAAACACTTATTTTTCTTTTATTCACACTTAAACTGTATACATGAAATATACCAGCAAAATCGAATGAGAGTAGATTTTTACAAAATATTGTACTTAGCTGTTTTAATTCGATCAATTCATTTTAAGTTTTGTCCGCTCATAAACTCTGAATATTAGTTCCTGTACAATACTTTCAATAACAGTATTATTACTTAGGTATATTATTATCGTTGTTTTTCGATATACCTACTTAATAGCTATATTCAGCAAATTTTATATTTAATAAATATTCTTATTGTTCTAGTGAACTTGTTTTGTCAAGTTTACTTCAAATGATATTTCAGTAAGTTTTTTGTATCTGCCCTTTCCCCACTTTATTTTCCTAATAGCAGAAAAACTCCATCTGTGTCCATTTCGGGTTCTTCTTGTCACAGGTCATTGAATTTAAAACATACGATCTATACAAATAAGCTGTCGCACCTCATCGGGACTCCTTCGAAGGAAATCCTATGTATTTATAGTAAACAGCGTTAAAATTATAAATTATATTTTCGATGGAGCATATCGATATCCATCATTAGATCTACTTTGACGTACATGTTTTCCGATTAAAAAGTTGGTCTGTAAGTGGGGTTTGATAGCCAATAAAAACTTCACATCAATCAATGCGCCCCTGTGCATGGGTAGATGAGTCTTGAAAAGCCCGGGACACAAGTTTTCTCGACCCTCTAGCAGACTTGGCAGCTCAGTTACCGGAAGGAACCTACTTATCTAAAACTCGAAAAATGTATAAACGATTCTGGCCTAACTGAGTATCCTTAAGTAAAATATACAAAAGTATGGTTGATTCCTAGTAAAAAAGTAATTAATAATCACAATAACTTTTTTTCGTGTGAAACTGGTGCCCCACGGTTGGCGCCAATTTTATATAACGAGGTTATATGTAAACAAAAGAACCAACTAGCCAGACGCTTTACTACACACGCGAGATACAGAATGTAAATCATCATTATTTTACCTTTTGTATTGATTAGCTTTGTTTAATTAAACGAACTATCATCGATAATTTACTTTGTTTACATATAACCTCGTTATATAAAACTGGCGCCCAATATCAGTGGTTATATTAAATAAAATAAATGAACGTGGATCGTGCATTTAATTGAACAAAGCTAATCTAGAACAGGTAAAAGAATGATTATTTATATTTTGTATCTCGTGTTGGTAGTCAACCGAGTGTAAAAGGCCAGACGCCAAAATACCAATGCCAGATACAAAATATATATTATTCTTCCACCTGTTGTAGATTACTTTTGTTTAATCGATCGAACGATCCACGTTTATTTGTTTTGTTTACATCTAAACTCGTTATACAATTAGTTTTTCAATTACAAGTACATTCATATGGACAAATACTATTTCAGATTAGAAATACTTTTTGATGCAAGCTGTTTACGAAATGCACGTGTTCTAATGACAAGAAATTTCATATGGATATTATTCTTCCTTGCCACTATGGTCATAATAAACTCTTAAGTTTGATGTTCAACCATTAAAAGTTGCTTATTCCGTTGTTTTATCATCACTTATTGCTTTTTATTGACGTTGTGCTTACATCCAGTGTTTGACCCCTGTATATTACACAATTTTCAATCAATCTGAATTTATTTTTTTAATATTATCAAAAACTAATTTATCAAAAACTGTATTTAGACACAAATTTTTCATAACTTCAGTTTCATTTCTTTGTCAAAAATGGAAAAAGTTTATTGGTCTTTTTTTTCAGTTTTGACTACACCACTAGATTCGTAGTAGTTATGAACAAAAACCATAAAAATTTCATGAAAATTATTGGTTAACAATGAAGTTACAATAAGTTCAATTTTGGAAACGAAGTATTTGATTATAATTTTTATTTATTATAGGGATACTAAATATTGCAAACACTGTCGATACGAAGAGAAATACTACTGAATTTGTACAGTGAAAATCTGAACTCAATAGCTCATTCCGTTTTAGAGTTATAACTCCTGTAAGTATGGTTAATATGAACGATTTGTGGTGGAAGCGATTTTGTAATAAAAATCTGACTACGGCACTGGATTTATAAATTATGTCCTCTTAAAATTATTCATTCAAGTGCATTCACAAATAGCAGAGAATTAATTTTCAAGTTATGCAGTAGTACATTCTTCAATAGCCCATAAAAACAAAATGAACAGAAACATGTTTCAAAGTATTTATTTATCAATAAAACGCAATTAAACAAAAAAAAATTAACAATAATGTAACTAAAAATTTACCAAACCTACATTCAGTTCTATACATTTATCGTATCTCTTTCGAATAATATTTACACGATTTTTTGTTGAGGTGTAATTTTGGCACATGCTTGTCGTATTCTCTGCATGAGCTCAGATCGATTTCTTGTTCTCGTTCTCGTTTTGTGTCAGAAAAGTCCAGTACTGTTAGATCAGGCGACTTGGGTGGTCATTCAATTAAGTCACTTCCTCGTCCTATCCAATGATTTATGAACTGGTCATTTAGCCACTTTTTAACAATTTTGGAGATGTGAATAGAACAGCCATCGAGCTGAAAATGTAAATGCCACTGGGGACAGCTTTGGGGCCTCTGCCATTTACTATCTATCTCGTCGATGTTCTTTATATCAATACTATGGCGAAATCCACAGTTTTGCTGATGATACAGTTATATTATATGGAGAAAAGACTGGATTGAACTATAGACTGAGATCACATCAGAATTTGAATAGATTAAAAATTGGTTTGATTATAATAAACATTGAAAAAAAGAAATATATGCCTTTCACATTTTATTATATTACACCCATCCCAGACTTTGGGCCACTAATAGTTCATAATAATGAATAGAAGAAACAGCTAGTATCAAGTACTTAGGGATTAAGCTTGACAGGCATCTAAAATAGGACTAACATATAATATTCCTATTGAGGAAATTACGCAGTTTATTATCAAAATTCAAGTATCTCAAATCATTCATGGATATAAAAATCCTTGATAATCTTTATATTTCATCAATACAGTCCCAATTGCATTATGGGATTCTGGCTTGGGGAGGAGTCATGCAGTCCCACCTCAGAAATCTCGAGGTTCTCTAAAGATAGTGTTTGAATATCATATATAAAAAACTGGTCAAGAAACAATTATTTAGATACAACATAACGATTTATATATACAGGGTGTCCGGTATACCTTGAACAATATTGAAACTGGTGATAGACCAGGCCATGACTGTTCAGAATATCGGGATTTCACCTCAGTAAAAATCTCAACGTTTTCGAGATAATGAACATTTTTTTAATTTCTGGAAAATCACTACCTTATCTTGGATTTTTGAGTGCCATGTCTACAAATTGGGACCAATTCAAATATCTTTGCTGCCGCAGATTACTGATGAGTGATGCTCTCAGACGTACAAACATTTTTTCAGAAAACGATACAATTTTTCAAGAAATGAGGGTAAAATGCCAGATTTGAGTTTCACCAATTTTTTTAACAACAGTTTGACATTACTGTTTGAAATAAAACATAACCAAGTGGAAGTGGATATTCATTACAAAAGAATGCCCATTTTGTCCAAACTCTACGATGGTATAAAACATACGATAATTATTTTTGAAAGTGGTATAATTTCGATTATATTAGAGTGTGATGTTATTCTGAGCCAAAATCAACTCCATTAAACTTTGTCAGTTATGCCTTTTATTTTTATCCTATCAAGATGAAATGATTAAATAATCCTAATTCAACGTTTTTTTGAATGAACATACACTATAAACCACAATAATGATTATTCAACATCGCAATGAATAATATTACAAACATGTTATTTTCCATTTACTCGTACGTAGAGACATCTTTTCAAGAAGAACCTTCTCAAATGCGAAATGGGTTATAGCCCCCAAATCAGTGATTCTCTGAGCGGCATTGTGCAATCGGATATCGTTCTGGATAAAGCGCTGATTCAGCAGTAGCACTACCTCCACATTCACCATAAATGTAGTGTATATTCTCGGGTAGTATATAGTGTGTACGGTATGACAGAGAAATAAATACCACTGAATGAAACAAGCCGAATAATTTCAAAAAACTACAACACAAGTCACAAGTGGTTCAAACAAAATGTGACAGCCACCTACTTGATTTTTTCAATTCTATTTACAGAAGATCCGTTCATGCACAATGTTGTATTTTATTTTTTCATTAGGAAACTATTGCTCCTACGGACACAACACAAGAGTTAGAAAAGTTTTTAATTTTAGACAAGGATTCACCTCCTAAACAATTCTGCACTTATTTGGTTACACCCTGTATATCTGTCGGTCTCTGAAACTTCTTTGGAGTCTGGAAATTGGATAATTGCGAGTATCACGAGAATTCGTATGAATCGGTGCCATGTCGGATAATCGACAATTTTATTAGGTTTAATTACATGAAAAGTTAATTTTATTGACATACTATTTAATGCTACCAGGCAGTCTATTCTTCATTATTAATGATCATTTCCACATTTTAACTTGATAAAATCGAAATAAAATTATTTTTGGGCGTAAGTATAAAAGTTGATTGAAGCCTAGAATAAAACCACGCCTAATTCTATGGAAATCAATTTCTCCAAAAATAATTATAGTTTTATTTTTATACCATGGTAGAGTCTGGACGAACTGATGATTCTTTCGAAATGAATTTCCGATTCCAATTGGTTGTTTCTTTCAGACAATAATATCAAACTTTTTTCAATAAAATTGATGAAACTCAAATCTGTCATTTTACACTCATTTCATGAAAAAAAAAAATTTCACTTTCTGAAAAACTGTTCTTTACGTCTGAAAGCATCAGTAATCTTCAGCAGCAAAGATATTTGAATTCGTCTCAATTTGTATAAATGGCAGTCAAAAATCCAAGGTTAGGTAGCGATTTTCCAGAAATTCCTGAAATGCCCATTATCTCGAAAACGGTGATATTTTTACCGAGGTGAAATTCCGATATTCTGAAGTCATGACCTGGCCTATCACCAGTTTCAATATTGTACAAGGTTTACCGGACACCCTGTATAAACATGAAAGTAATATAAACTCCAATAATCATATTTATAAATAAAAATAGTTAATAAAGTTAAAAAAAACAAGGTCTCGGAAAAATTTCAAATGTGTATTGCCATTTCAATATGATTTGATTCCAAATCATATAGAAACGATTGAGTAATTATTCTCTTCCGAAAAACTAATGAAAAATTGTATTAATTTTTCACTTAAATTACCTCAGGAAGTTTATTTTTTATTATTATTTTGTTAAATTTTGAAAATTCACAAAACATATACCTAGGTAAATGTAATATTTACCTGTAATTATCTGGAAACAAGTTCTTAACTTTGGCGGTATTATTAAACCGTTTATTCACCTTCTCATACAAATTGATCTGGTGCCGTTTTATAGAATTTTGAAGATTATCATTAATACTGTGTGGATCTGACCACTTGTACATGCCGCAAGCGATGCATATCTTGTGAATATGTTTAAAAGGAAGTCTTGTCATCCTCGGCCAGAAATACAAAATAGGGATGTGAAATGAAATGCTCTGTTGAGTATATCTAGGAGCGGAGCTCCAATAGGCTCCACCCACCAGCGGCTTTGCTTCGGCATTGGCCGAAGAATATGTCGACTTTGGCTATTCAAGAAATCTTAAGGTTGATTCTCATTAGACGTGCCAGGAACCGAATCGGCAACGGCAAGGCACATGCTCGGCGCGAGCAAGATTTCTTGAGGCAATTCACACTGCAATAGGCTTGCTGTGGGTTAAGTAGTTTTCAGCTTTGTGAAAAGTGAAATGTTTCCGACTTCTACGTTAATAAAAATTGCTCTGTTGTTAGATGAAGAAGAGCTTGAAATGAACAATTCTAGAAAGAGAAAAAGACGTTATTGGGTACATAATATGCTAAAATATCGAAATGAAGAAGGAGAATTTGCAACGTTGCACCCAGAACTGTTGGATGACCAGACAAAATTTTTTCTATATTATCGAATGTCTAGGGATGAGTTTGACAATTTATTATTTATTATATTCAGTCTTGTCACCACTACACTCCTAAAATCCTAGGAACGCAAATACTACCAAGCCGGTAACGTATTCACACTTGTCTGAACCTGCACGGAACATGGTCGGCAAATATTGTTTGAGAAGAACCCCGCGGGCAAAGGCCGTCGCTTGCCGAGACGTTGCCGGCATAATGTGAATTTAACCACACAAAAACCATATGATCAATGAAAAAGATATTTTGCCGATCCGGTGCCTTGCCTGTGCCGAGCACGTGGCTTGCACGAAAGTGAGAATTAGCCTTTTTAATTGACCTGAAAAATTATCCACGGTGCTACGGAAGAGCCCGGATAGTGGTAATCTTCGGGGAGTGGTAGCCGGATGTCTCACTCTTAGCTTCAGCTAGTTTTGAGAGATTTTATTATTGCGGCGTTTTAAAAGTATTTCTGACCAGGGTGTATCTCCTGGCATAGGCGTCATGGGACGCCGTTGGTTAACACCAACACTTCAATCGAGATTCGTACTGTTCCTGACTGATCCAGAAAGAAGAGTTCCGGAGGTGCTGGATATTTGCGACTATGCTGTGCTTGGAGAAGTTGATCTAGCCGGATTAGGTGGAATTCTCCAACTTCCGGATCTCCTAGTACACGCATTTGTTGTTGGTCTGATATACGAAACTTTGGGTATGTGAAGAACAGTGCGACAGAGATCGGTAATCACAACTGAATCCGGTAAATGATCTGCCAAATCCGCTACAGGTCCAGAAAATTTGCCTTTTAATCCCAAGACACAAATATTTTCAATAGCCGTCTTCTACCCGCACAGGCAATGCATTTGGGTAGGTATACTCGACGAGTGTTTATGAGGGAGATGTATTGTTATTATAATCCTAATATGCGTATTTATTATTGCCAGATGTGAAATTTGTTGGTATAATTTTCAACTCTCACAGCCCACTCTACCATATAGTGATTGTTTTATTTCCAATGCTGGAACATTTTCCATTGCATTGAGAACGTACAACAGAAAAATCAGTCCTATTTTCGACTCTTCATTTTCCGAGTAAGGCAGCTGTAGTAAATGTACAGGGGCCTTGTGCTATAAGGATTTCAATAACTCTTACTGTTTGGTGGAAAAATTATTTCTTATGTTAGTTCAGCTGATCGAAAAATTGATTGAATTGTATAGATTTTCATATTCAGTGAAAATTTTATGATGATTTTTATGTGACTTACTCATAAGAACATGCCGTTGACGACATGGAGTTTTATATAAATATTCCATCCATTTACATTAAATGTACTAGTGCTGATTACGTAGTATACGTGTCATGAATGAAAATAAAATTATTTTTGTATTTGATAAACGTGTTTTTCATTTCATGATTCAGTTACAATGACTTATTGCTCACCAACTGATCTTTAAGTCATTAATGACTAGATGGATACAAAATACAAATCAAATCAAAATGACTTTATAGCTTGAAGAATGATAAACGTTATAGAAAATGTCAAAGAAAAAAGTAGTATATAAAAAACATCAATAATAATTGAGTACAAGCACATTTTCCATACATACGCTAAATAGTCGATATATAAACTATACGTCAAATTCTGTTATAATATGCAGGTTGTTCCAGAATAAAAAGGAAAATGACGTGCTTGTAACTCCAAACAGGGGCATACGACAGATGGGTACCTCATAACGCCTCTCCCCAACTTTCTGTACACAAATATTAATTGTCTTCCAGATATTTTAAGTTGAATAAGTTCGTGCGTATGTTACACATCCCATATAATGTAACGTAAAGTATAGGCAAGCCCGTTGGACATAATTGTTCGCTGGGTTCGCCACCGGTAAGTACATTTCGAGTACCACCGACGGCGCATGATTAAAGTCCCGAAGGTCATTCGGTCCTACTAAGAAATTGTGGCAGTTGTCATTTGAATAGAGACCACAGAATATTCCGTCTATTTACAATAAGGTGCACCTGGTCATCCTGGTTGAAAACGAGACCAGCCGAAGCTACCCGTTACCTGTCCAGGTATGTGTTTATTATATAACCTCTGGATTTGGGGTTGGCTGGTAGGCTATATGGTAATCATCCTCAAAATAATGTTATACTTTTAGGTTAACCACATTTGTTAAGAAGCCGGTATTAAATATTGAGAAAAATATCGTGTCGTATTTGACTGTGTACCAGCCGAATCCCATTTGCAACCCCTGAGAACCCTATTACGTCACAACTTGGCACCCACACGTGGAGCTGGAGTCAATACGACACGATGGGAATAATGGGAGTAGATCATACTCCATACAATCTCCGAAATAGACAACAAAGTCAGCAGAATCAACCACCTCAAAATAGTGGATTGCAACAAGCGGCAGCCGCAGAAAACTTGGGAGTGGCTAACACCACACCACAGGTCACGGAAACCGGCAATGTTATGAACAGGTTTGATTTGGAAGATGTACAAGGTAGGCCAAATTTTTCATTTAACCAACGTACAACGCCGGTGAGACCTGCTTTATTCACCGACGACGCCTATCGTCGAAGGAGTGTGCCTCCCTCGTTTGAACCTCTATCAAACCCTCTCTTCAATTCAAGACCACCTTTTTTTGAATCAAGAAATGTTCTTCCGACATTACAAAGGCTACCTCACATAGGCATAAATCGGGCGAGTGAAGCCAGCCGTGGAAATCAAGCAAGAAACGATCATGTACCAATCTGTAGTTTTCCAAATAATAATAATTTGTTCATGCCAAATCTAGCATGCCAGCCACCCCCTGGTCTAAGACAAAGTTCTTTATCGTCCGTGAAAGCGTCTGATATTTTGCCCATTTTCGACCTAAATAGCACTCACCCAGTAACTTTTATAAACAAATTGGAACAAGCAATAAATACCTTCAACGTCCCCTTTGCCCAAGTTCCCTTGTGGTGTAACAGTTTATTTAAAAATGATAGTAGAATTTGGGCAGATGCTTTACTTGATTCATTCAATAATTTTTTCGAAATGAAAACAGCTTTTCTCGACCATTTTTGGGGACCTACACAACAATTATCGTTGCGTTTGCAGTTAGAAACTAGTAGATACCATCAATCAGACGGTACCTACGTTGACTATTTTTTGCAGTTATTTTCAAGGGGCAAATATTTAGATCCGCCCTACCCGGAACCAATGCTCATTTCTGTAATTGGTAGACATTTTCCACCTCAGATCGCAGCGTCGCTAATAGGCGCACATACACTATCTGATGCAATTGCCCGTCTTCGGCAAGCCGATTACGTAACCCGCCCTGTATATAGTCAAAGGCCAGGTTTCAGAGAATCTCCTCAGGAAGAAAGTTCATTTCGTCGCGAGAACAAAACTGTAAAGTTTCGAAGTGACGAAAAGTACAAAAAAAATGTAAGTGCAACAACTCTTACTGTTTGCGAAGAGGACCTCTCGGAAAACGCTTGAGTGGCTATCAAAATAGTCCGGTGATAGCCTTTACCAACGGGACTACCCCAAATAATGTTTGTAATATTTCCACCTCCAACAATTACCCAGTGGACGATTTACTCACTGAAGAATGCGACTTTTCGCATGAAAAACTTAAAGTGAGATCCCCCCTCATAAAAATTTCAATAGGTAATCTCGAATTCCCTGCATTAGTCGATACTGGAAGTGAAATTTGTTGCCTTTCGCTTGAAACATACCAACAAATTTCTCTTTCACTGAAAGATCTGCCACATTTTAACGTCAGCGGAATAAGAATCACTGGGGCTTTCAAGGCTAGACAAAAAAGGGTATTGAAACAAGTTTTTGTACCTTTTGCTTTTAACGAATTTAACTGTCAGTTTGAGTTTTTAGTAATACAAGAACTTGTTTATCCAGTGATAATTGGTATCGATTTGTTAAGAGTTTGTCAGGCAAAAATCGACCTGGAAAAGGAAACTATATTTTTTAACTCAGGAAGTTCTGTATTCGGGATACCGGAGCTAAATTTGAATCACGAATTTGCCACAGGGCCTACCGGTTTTTTGAAACTGTGTGCGGTAAATTCGTCACAACCCAGTTCTACTCCCACTCTTACAGGATGTCCACAAAACTTGGGCCTTGCTGCACAATCGTGTGCCCTGTCAGAGGAACATATACCTATATTCCACGAGTTATTAGAAAAACATAGGTCACTGTTTTCCGACAAACCTGGATTGACTACCGAATATGAGCATTCCATTTCTCTCACGAATACGAAACCGTTCGACATAAAGCCATATCCGATTCCAGTGGCGCATAGGGCCGCGGTTCAGGCGGAAATAGAAAAAATGGATGTGGGGGCAAACACAAAGTGAGACGTTCCGGAAGCTGAAAGATCTTCTTTGTCAAGAAGTTCTGTTATTTCACCCCGATTATAAAGAGACATTTTTTGTTTGCACTGATGCCAGCGACGTTGCCATAGCTACGGCGCTTTTCCAGGTATCTGATGGTACTAAACGAGTTATCGCTTACGCAAGTCGTCTACTTTTAGAAAGAGAGAGACGATATGCTGTACCTGAAAAGGAACTTTTGGGAATATTGTTTGCTCTACAGAGATGGAGAGTCTATCTTCTGGGAAGGGATTTTGTAGTTCACTCTGATCATCAAGCACTGTCTTACCTAAATACGTGTCGCTTGTTGTCAGCTAGAATCACTCGTTGGGTTCTAGCATTGCAAGAATTTTCTTTCAGTGTTAAACATATTCCGGGAAACAAGAATATCATTCCGGATATTTTATCTAGGCATCCTCCGGTTAGACTCCCCACCCCACAGAACGGCTGTTTTCGAATTTTAGCTATGTGTAATTCTTCAAAGGGTATCGCAACCATTATGAAAGGTATGCGGGAGGCACAACTTGCCGACACAAAATTATCGACTAAATTCGCGGAACTGGACAGAGGCGGACCAACTCGATATTTCCTGCGGAAGGGGTTATTATTTTTTCAGAATAATGAGAGTAATTTATTGTGTGTCCCCGAGGTAAAAGTTCCTCATTTCATTGAATACTATCACGAGTTCTATGGGCACTTTGGAATTTATAAAACTTGGTGTGCTTTGAGGGCGGATGTTTGGATTCCAAAACTCCACTCACAGGTGAAGCGAGTGTTGAGGGCTTGCGAAATATGCCAAAAGGCAAAAATTTCAAAAATGCCAAAGCCTAATTTGGACTTCATTAAATCGGAGAAACCGAACGATTTAATAGCGGTCGATCTTTTCGGCCCCTTACCTAGGTCTAGGGAAGGCGTCACCATCCTTTTCGTGATCTTAGACGTTTTTTCTAAACTTGTCACTCTTTATTCACTCAAGAAAGCAACTACTGAAAGTTTACTGAAACCGTTAACTGAGAACTATTTTCAGAAGGTTGGGCGTCCTTTGCGTATTCTTAGTGATCATGGAACGCAAATGACGTCACCAAAATGGAAAAGTACCCTAGAAAAATATGGTATTCAGGTAATTTATTCTTCTGTTCGCCATCCTCAGGGTAACCCATCTGAGAGAACTATGCGTGAGTTGGGTAGGCTTTTTAGGACCTATTGTCACCATCGACATACTCGCTGGGCTCTTGAAGTTGCTCGAGTAGCAACATTTCTCAATAACATAACTCACGAGTCTACAGGTTTTCCTCCGGTGGAGCTCCATTTCGGGACCGCCGCCGTTTCCCCATTAAGAGACTTTTTCAAGGACAGTGCCCCCACGAACTTAGATTTTCACGTAAAAATTTTCTTTGCGCGCGAAAATTTACAAAAACGAGCTGACAGGCGAGCAGCGTTTTACCCTTCCAGGCCCTATGAATCCTTTGAGGAAGGAGAGTTAGTACTCCTCAAAGCTAACCCTGTTTCTTCTGCAATTTTGCATGAGACCAAAAAATTATTTCTATTGTTTGAGGGCCCTTACAGAGTGAAAAAGGTTCTCAGCTCTAAAACGTATGTCCTCGCGCATTGTGATTCTGAGGTGGAAAGAGGGACCTTTCACGTGTGTCATCTGAAGAAGTTTGTGTCTTCTTTTCAAGACTCTCTACCTGCTGGAGATCTCCAGTTGCCTCGAGCTCTTGAAAGGGGGGCAGATGTAACGTAAAGTATAGGCAAGCCCGTTGGACATAATTGTTCGCTGGGTTCGCCACCGGTAAGTACATTTCGAGTACCACCGACGGCGCATGATTAAAGTCCCGAAGGTCATTCGGTCCTACTAAGAAATTGTGGCAGTTGTCATTTGAATAGAGACCACAGAATATTCCGTCTATTTACAATAAGGTGCACCTGGTCATCCTGGTTGAAAACGAGACCAGCCGAAGCTACCCGTTACCTGTCCAGGTATGTGTTTATTATATAACCTCTGGATTTGGGGTTGGCTGGTAGGCTATATGGTAATCATCCTCAAAATAGTGTTATACTTTTAGGTTAACCACATTTGTTAAGAAGCCGGTATTAAATATTGAGAAAAATATCGTGTCGTATTTGACTGTGTACCAGCCGAATCCCATTTGCAACCCCTGAGAACCCTATTACGTCACAATAAATGCCAACAATTTTCGAAATATTTGAATTTTTACTCATATGAAGTCTAATTGTTGATTATTTTGTTACGAAAAGTTATACATTCCATTAAGAAATCAGGAGATTTTGGAAACATTTTGCATGTTTTTTAGTTAGTTGCACTACAGTTTTGCAAAAAAATTACTTCAATAATTCGGTGGATATTACGTTTCAGAAAAACTCAAGGGATGGTGAATCGAAGAAATAACTTCAAACAAAACTACATCGTACATCGGGCAAAAAAATATGTGTCTTGAGCAATAACTGCAATAATTTCAAGAGAATATTCATAATTCTACTTCAAGTTCAAAAAAAAAGTTAATTCAACAGAATGACAAAATGCAAAAATACATAAACACATCACATCATAAAAATTGTTCAAACGGGTCGCCATGATAAGCAATACACATTTTGTAACAATTCAAAAGAGGCTGCCGTGTCTTTTCGAATATTCCAGGCATATTTTGAATGTGACCACATGCTGCTAAAATTCCATCAATCAAATCGTCTTTACTTTTCCCTGGAGTTCGGAATACAAGTAACTTGAAAAAAAAAATATAATGGATTTAGACCGGGAGAGCGTGCCGGCCAGTTTATTGGAACACCTCTTCCAATGGGGCAAGGTAGCCGAGTGGTTAAAGCGGCGATGTTACAATCACTTTGGCTGCCAGTCAGAGGTTCAAACCCTAGCGACTGCAGACATTTTTCTGATGGCCCGAGAAAGTGCTAGGAATCGCACGTGAAAAGGAAAGAACTCGTTAATCCTTTGCTCGCACAAGTTTCGACTTCTGAGGGCCGCTGTTCGTAAGGGGGTGACAGCTGGTTAACGGAAAAAACAAATATAAAAGAAACAATTTCAATCTACCTATTAGGTAACTGATTTCAGTTCATCACGTACAGTTCTTTGGAAATAAGAGGGTGCACCATAATATTCTCTGACGGATGAAATTGGAACATCTTCCAAGAATTCCGGCAGTGTGTAGACTAGGTAAAAATAAGTTGTAAATATATCCAACAAATTGTCGAGGAAACACATATGGCGAAATTTTATGTTTCTCTACAATTCCAGTCCAAATATTTACCACAAATTTTTGATGGTACTTCCTAAAAATATACCCCATATGGATTTCCGTCTTGTCTATTATGACTGTTAATACATTCTGGTGGAGAAAAACATTCGAGTGCCATCTAACGTCGAATCGTGGAGTAGGGTGTCTTCAACAGGAACTCTGTAGCTATGAAAAATATCTTAATAAGTTAAATTTCCTTTCTTCTAAACAGTTCGGATTTCGAGAAAAAGTTTCAACTGAAAATGCCAAATGTCATCTTACGAATTATATTTATAGCTCATTAGATAACAACACTCCAAATCTTAGTATATTTCTTGATCTAGCCAAGGCTTTCGATTCCGTTAGTCATGAACGACAACTAAAAAAATTAGTTACCGAGGAGTGGCTCACAAATTAATGAAAGTTATATAACTGGTAGAACACAACAAGTACAAATTAACAAAGTGTTTAGTGATCCCATTATTTTTGGTTATGGAGTACCTCAAGGTAGTGTCTTAGGACCACTATTATTTAATATATATATATATATATATATTAATGATTTATTCAATTTAGACTGTATTTGAAAAATTCATGCTTTTGCTGATGATACTGTGATATCTCACAGTGCTTCAACTTGGGATAAACTGAAAGAAATTATCAATGAAGATTTGGGAAATATAAAAAATTGGTTTGATCGGAATTTATTGACTATAAATTTTGATTAAACTAATTATCTTCCTTTTCCCTGTTATCAGAATTCGTTGCCAAATATAGGTCCACTCAAAATTGGTAGTGAGTTTAAAATTAATGAAACCAAATGTGTCAAGTACTTAGGAATAATGATTGACAATCATTTGAGGTGGGACCACCATTTTTTTTGTCATTAAAAAGCTGAGATATCCTGTTACCCAAATTCAAGTTTTTAAAACAATTTCTCTCATTGAAGCACCTTGAAATGTTGTACTTTTCCTTAGTACAATCTCAGTTGAGTTATGGCATTCTGGGATGGGGTGGTGTTAAAAAAAGTCATCTTCATAACTTGGAACTTGAAAAAAAATTCTTAAAAATAATATATGATCAAAACCATTTGTTTCCTTCCCATCTTCTATATAAAAAAAGTACAAAATTTGATATTGTGCAATTGTTTATGTATAGAATTCTAATCCACATTTTCAAAAATAAAAAGGATATCAATTTTGGTGATCATCTTTATTAGACGAAGTATAAAAGAGCAGTCACAGTTGAAACTAGATTGAATAAAATAATAGGCACAAGAAATTTCATTGTAAGGTTTATTTTCAGTTTATTCATACAGTGTATTCTACACTTTATAGTTATGTATGTATTTATTTATGAATAAACTTATATTATTATATTATATTATATTATTATTATTATTATTATTATTATTATTATTATTATTATTATTATTATTATTATTATTATTATTATTATTATTATTATTATTATTATTATTATTATTATTATTATTATTATTATTATTATTATTATTATTATTATTATTATTATTATTATTATTATTATTATTATTATTATTTTTTTGTTTTCCCGTTGGGAATGTACCAGTCAGGCCCTGTCTCCGGTGCTCCGATACATCCGGAGGGCGCGCTGGTGTCGTTAACCCCAATAACCACTCCCTACGTCCGTAGGGTGAGTGACTATTGGGTCCGAGAATCATGTGCCCTGAGTAGACGGAGCGAACCAAGGATGACGGCCTTCTGCATTCGCGCTGCTAAGATTTCTGCCATATTACGGCAAGCAGGTATTATCTTCAAGTTGGAGAGCAGTGTGTCCATCATTCCACCAAGGACTCCTATGATCAGAACCACCATTTTGACAGAATGGTCCGGATATAACCTGCGGAGTTCAAAGAGGAGATCTCGATATTTAGTCCGTTTTTCCTCCTCTTTTCGAACGATATTCATTTCGCTTGGAGCGGAAAACTCCATGACGAATATCGTTCTACTTTGGTGGTCGAGGAGGACAACATCAGGCTTATTGGCTTGTATTTGCCTGAGGGTGGGGAATGAGTAGTTCCAATAGATCCGGCACCTCTCATTCTCCACCACGGACTCAATATCCCCCGGAACATAAGGCAACACCGGTGTCTCGTCTATACCGTACGAGTGTCGTAGATGGTAGTATAACACTCGTAGCGCCGCGTTATGCCTGTGGATATAGGCTGAGACCGCATAAGATGGGCATGCTGATAGCAAATGCATTACGGTCTCAGGTGCCCCACGACATGCCCTGCATCGGGTGTCAGGGACGTCTATACCCATCACGCGACTACGGTAGACGAGGGTGTTGAAGACACCATCCTGGCAGGCCATTATGAATCCCTCGGTCTCCGACTTTAGCTCACTCGACCTGAGGAAGGCAAAGGTCAAGCTTTTGGACAAGCCAATGTCTTCGATGTTGTGAAAGAAGACACCATGCATTGGCTTATCCATATGTAGCTGTAGCAGGACCTCTGTCTCCGCAGCTTTGATGTGAGCTTTTTGCTGAACGGGTCCCAACTCGGTGACAGAGTTTGGGTTAGCCCGTTCAGTGTCGAATACGAGACCGAGTTCATCGGCCGCACGGGTTGCTGCCTTAAAAAGAAATGCTCCAATCCCTGCTTTTTCATGGTCGCGGACCATGCAGAGAAGGGGATCTGAACTCCTGATGACTTTACAGGCCCCATCCAGAACCATTCTGTTATGCAGACACTCCAAACTCAAAAGTCCACGGCCTCCCCGTTGTCTGGAAAAGTATAACCGTGGAACGGACGATTTAGGATGCAAGCTCCTATTGAGATGCATCATTTTGCGAGTTTTAACGTCGAGTTGTCGCAGCTCTTCCTTAGTCCACTTCATTACTCCGAAAGAGTAAAGAAGGATCGGAACGGCAAGCATATTGGTTGCAGCAACTTTGTTCTTCCCCGACAGTTCTGATGACCAGATCTGTCGGAGTTTATGCTGATACTTGCCGCGGAGAGAGTTCTTAACTGTGAATACCTCTTGGGAGTGGCGTTGCTCCACCCCTAGGTAAGTATACGTCTCTCCGGCATCCAGATGATGTAGGATGCTTCCGTCTACGAGCTGGACATCCTCTCCGTATTCCTCGCATCGTCCTCTTTTATGATGAACCGTGGCACATTTGTCGATCCAAAATTCCATTCCGATAGCATGCGTGTACTTTATTATTATTATTATTATTATTATTATTATTATTATTATTATTATTATTATTATTATTATTATTATTATTATTATTATTATTATTATTATTATTATTATTATTATTATTATTATTATTATTATTATTATTATTATTATTATTATTATTATTATTATTATTATTATTATTATTATTATTATTATTATTATTATTATTATTTTTTTTTTTTTTTTTTTTCTTTGGTGTTTTGGCATCGACTGCTATGGTCATTAGCCACGTGTTCTGGATAGGCCTTGTTACTAACTCCATGCGCCACCTTAGGAGCAGCACTGTTAATTGGAACGCAACAGCGAATCGTGCAGGACTCACCCTAGTCTAGCCACGAGATTTTAATAATTCAATCGGTTAAATTAAATTAAAAAATCCCAGCCCAACCAGGGTTCGAACTCCGGACCTTTCGACTCAGAGTCGGACGCTTTAACCACTGCGCCACGCCCCGACATTATTATTATTATTATTATTATTATTATTATTATGTAAGAAACTACATCAGCCGCAGGAAGGGTAGCAATAGTAAAACCTACAGAGTTGGCTTAGCACGTTTTTGTTCAGCATTGAAACTAAGTAAATTGTTGTTTATTCTGAACATAATTTTGGTCTTGGGTATGACCCAATGAAAATTACGCAATAATTGAATTCTATCGATTAAAATTGGGGGGTACAAACGTAAATGCTTACGTGAAAATAACCTCTCTTGTGGAATATCTGCAAAATTATAAGATTCAGATATAGGGAGTGTATCATAACTAGGGCTTATTTTCATGATAGAATTGAACTGAAAAAAAAATGATAAAAAAGGGTTCCCATTTGATCCCATTGCTCCCAAATTTTTGCGCACCCTGTGGATTTCAGTGAATGTTAAAATGATGCGTGATTCGTTCTTCTATCGGTATTCATGATTCACACACTGAACATTTTTGAAATGTTAATTTCCATAAAACTTACTTGTATTCGAGAGGCTGCATCTGTCACTTTTTCCAAAAAAACTCGATTAACGTAATAAAGGTTCATGTTGGGTATGGTGTATGATAAATGAGTTAGAATCGAAATCAGGAGAATAATTCAAAAATGAGGTGAAATTCAGGCTGTGACATTAAAAATAACAAAGATGACGTCACTTCCGGTAAACCGGAAAAGTCACAATAAGAAAAATATTTCAGGTAAATTCTTCGTTACTTTTTTAGTCAATTCAGTTTTCTATTTTTAAATCGCGTCAACTACTTGAATTATACCCTGTATACTCTGTCAGAGAGAGCTATCGTTTTTTCATTATTCGTCTAAATAATTCAAGTAAAAAAAACGTTTAATTATAACAAGGTGAGTGAAAAATTGCCAAAAATGGAATAACCAATTCCACTTCGGAAAGAAACTGAATACAACGTCAAATGAGTAAGTGGCTTGAAAATAAATAGCAGTCCTTTGCTATGGCGGAATAGAGCACTGTCAGTGACGTAATATGACAGATGTCAAACAGTCGATGGCGGGACAAACGAAGCATATTTCCGTAAGAGTACGTGTGTCTTTTTTGTGGATAATATGCGAAAAACGAATTCCTACAGAAAAGTTTTTGGCATTGTGGTGACTATTGATTCATTGTGTATCGAGTGAAGTAACTGCATAAGTCTGTAAAGATGTATTAAACATGGATTCTGCATTTCAAAAATACGTTGTCAGGATGAGATTACACCTAAATAGAGGGCTACAAAATGTATCACGGATTTGAAAGTAAATGATTCGTTTGTATGCTTTGCACATTTTATCACAGGTAATGAACTGAAAAAACGAATCACCTAAATATGTAAGGTCAACCACCACATGATCCCGAAAATCCGGTCTATGTACTTTGTAAAATATTAAGTACAAAACAAATTCTATGAAGTTGAAGATAACATTGAAATCGACATTGTAGGATGTTATTAAAGAACGGAAAGTTTCATCTGTTTATTATGGACATGAAAACAATAAAAAATTTATTCACTACAAATGGTTCCCCTTTTTATATTCGTAAAGTTCACATTTTTTATAAATAAATTAAAAAATTAAGTATATCGTAAGTATTTCATTATTGTGAGTGATGATCACTACAGAAAAATTCCTCCACTCAATAAAAAGGTTGATCACAAAGTAAAAAACTTTTTCAAGTGAAGGGTGCAGTTGTACATTTTGAGGCTTCTGTATACAATGGAGTCTCTGACAAAATAATTGGTGGGAAAAGCTAAGTGTAACGCTCCCGAACGCGTCACAAGATTTTGGCTGTCGCCATAGGGTTTGTCGGAAACTTACTCAGGATTACTGACCCGATCCCAAAAATTAACCCGAGTCAGTGATTGGGGTATGCAACACTAAAGTTTGCGAACGCGGGTTGTTAACTCAGGTTAGGGACCTCATCAACCTGAGTATAGGTTTCCGGAAAAACCCGTATGACACCAAGTATTCAACTCCAGCCAGACTCAAGTGGAGACGGGACTGGTGGATAACATTTTTTATAGGGCTCCAGAAGACTTTTCCCTTCGAGTACTCTTACCGCTCTAAACCTCAAATCACCTTCTTCTTCTGTATTATTTCTAGGTTTTCTGACTCCTTGCGGTTCCAATTTCACCAGATCAGGTATCAAATCACCTGAATTGAATTAGTGATAGTATGTCAGGTTATACCTCCAATAAATCGGTTCGTAGCAAGGGAAAGCAAAAATATCACCTCACAAAGATAATCTTACATTAGCTCCATATTACCTATAAATAAATTACCATGTAAGTTGAATAAATGAAGAATTATCTTTAGGGAAAATTCATCGATTCAAAATGGTACAAATAATCAATTTTAACTTTCTCAGTATTAAAGCTTAGACTCAAACCTAATAACCAGTGTATTGTTGCGTGATGGCCGTGCTGCGTCTTCCCTAGCTCACACAAGTCTCTTGAAGACTTCCGAGGGTTATGTGTAGGGGTGCAATCAGTTGACAGAAATAACAATTATTGAATAACAAACGAAAATGATGAAAGAACTCAATTTCCATCAAGAAGGTGGTGAAAATAAACATTAAAAAAAGCAAAAATTTCAAAAAAAAATTGTTCCTAACGAAACTACTTTCGTAACCAGGATAACTATTTTGGCTCACAATCTGTACTCTGACGATCTCGAACAACGTTATTGTCGAGTCCCCAATATGGGTAAGGCGTATCTTCGCTGCCGTATTATAAAACCGCATGTAGGATAAGACGTATCCTTCCTGCCGTGGAATGAAACCCTTCAAAAAAAAACCCAATCAGCAAAACTAATATATTATGAATTCTTTTCACGTGTTCCTATTTAAAGAAGGGTGTCCTTCAACGCAAGAATTCCCACAATTACAGTAGTTTTGCGCTTCGTACGTAACTTCTACAATAAACAAAAATTAGATTCGCTAAGGCATCATCTAAATCACTAGAGAGACTGCGATGAATTGTATCTGATGAATGAACTACTTACGTGGAAGTGGTCGATGATCCTCTAACGTGTATTAGCTGCTGTCCTGACCTAGACCAATAGATTCATCAACAAAAGACTAGGTAGAGTTCCACTGATCGGAATTATGTGGTGTTATTTCCACTCCACAACTCCACAAAAATTCCTCTACGACTTTTTATCAACACATGATGTTGTCAACATAGACAGAATTCCCGGCATGGACGTATAATAATATCGTATAAATACAGATGGACTCAGCATTACCATACTACAACACGGATTGTATTGAAGTCGCTCATTTTGTGGGCGCGTGGGCTGCGGGGAAGAAAGAAGGTAGCGATAGACTGTGACCATTCCACAACCGACAGGAGAGCACGCATTTCATAAAAAAAGGGTTCAATCACAAGAAAATAATGCTGAATTTGAAATAATGATGAAAATTTCAACGGTAGTGATAGAATATACATCCGATGGGACTTTGTGAGATAGAAAAACTCGTATGACACACCTGCTGTCATGCAATACTTCATGTACTGAGATAGTATCGATCCTTAGAAAATTAGGTTCACAAAGTTTGCAAAATAAAAAAAAATTAAGTTTTAACTCTTTTAAGAGTTTCGTTTTCAATGAATGGAAAGCTGGAGACAGTCGACTGAAAAAATAGAAGAATAAAAAAGTATTGACTGAAAAATGGTAATTCATATATTTAATGAATACATGTTCTTAAATAGATATTATAATAATTGAATATTGTGAAGAATAAATATTCGCAGCAAATCCTAGTAGACTTTGGAACACATTCAGTTGAACATTTCATCCCCAACTTTTTCAACCAAGCCGCACTTTCTGTGACATCAAATTTTGATGGACATTTCTTGGACTTTTTGGCAACGTTTTTTTTTTTAAATTCATCATCCAAAGAAGTAGTAAACGTTTCGTGAGGTGTCTATTTCGAATCTAGGAAAAAGGCGCAATTGAAAAAACGCAAAGGAAATAAACGCACAGGAAAAAGTGCAATGTTTAATAAGCTGACAAGAAATATCTACACGTCGAAAATTGCACACATGGATTAATTCGCACAAGGCAAAAACATCTCAATTGCACACATGGATTAAATCGCACATGGCAATAACATGTATTAATGCGCACAGAAAAAAACAAAATTATGTGCACTTTTTTCCTATAATAAAATTAGGTGAATGATAGGGCAAATGCGGACGAGATGTTAAATCCCCCGAGAGGGCTCTTCGATTGCGCATGTGCTGATAGAAACCTAACCTGAGCAAACTAACCTAGCCTGCGACTTGAAAATGTGTGAATTAGTTATTCTCTCGCACTTGACACACAAATCTAACCTGAGCAAGCTAACCTAGCTTGCAAGTTGGATTTAAAGAATTTATATCCATGAGAGGAAATACAGAAAACTTTACGCGATTGTAGCTAGTTCAGTAGAAAAGTATTATGAAACAGAGGACAAGTTCTCTTATTCAAGAACAATAGCTAATCAACAGTAGTTTATATTTCTGTTCAATAGTTACAGTTCTTAGCTTCTTATTTTTTGGAAATTTGGTATTCCTCAAAAATTAATTTATAATATGAGTTTGCTATGTTTTCTATGCGATTGTTTATTTTAAACATGAATGGTTTTTGCTATGTGCGATTTAATCCATTTGTGCAATTTTCCACGTGTGAATATTTCTTGTAGGCTTCTGTAACATTGCGCTTTTTTCTGAAAGTTCATTTCCTTTGCGATTTTTACAATTGCGCTTTTTTCCGGACACGATCTATTTCATTATCTCCATATACATATAAAGGTTTGAATTCATGTATTAATTTCATTTTGTTCGTTGAAAACAGATTGATACCCACTGTAACGCTCATGGTACTTATGAATGGAATCTGATATTCGGGTTCGAACACATGGATTGTTCGCAAACCCAACAAGATTGCACCATTATGAGTATCTGTCTATTATACCGCCACTATATAACACACATGAGTTCCAGAAACACTATTCCAACAATAATCTGACGAAAGAGCAATAACAGAATATGACAGAACTGTAAGAAGTTAACTCTGTGGAAAACATAAACATTGATATTTAACAGCGTTGACAAACGACCAGACACAACAAACTCTACACAACCATTTGAAGACGCAAGTAATGATTTTTATCGATTGTTTGGATCTTGAAACTTATAAGTTATACAGGTTTAAGTTGCATGATAACGTCACCATCACCATCCTTCATTCTTCGATTGTTTTCGAATGGAATACGTATGGTGACACAATTTTATGAAAAATACTTATCACCCACGAGATGTGACAACGCCCAACTCAATATCAGGACTACACATTGTGACCATTTACGAATTCAGACCAGGATGTAAACAGCTAGGTCCAGTACAGTACTTTATAGGTCCATGATTCGCAGTGATTTTCCTAGAACATTCTCGAATATAGAAGTAATTGAAGGGTTGACACCTATTTGTCATCCTTCTCCCCATCTGTCAGTTGCACATTACGAAAATTCAACGTCATAAGTACAGCTGTGCATCATGACTTCCGGAAATATGACACAAAAAGGAAATGAATAATAGCGACAATCTGGATGAAAAAATTATTGAACTACATGATATTGGTTCATTCCATTGATCCACTATTGAGTCAAACTAGAGATCGGAATACTCAACTTAGGCCATCCTTGAGGACCTCGATAGACATTTGATCGATTGGCCGAACTCAGTTCAATTCACAGGGTGTTGCAGCTGAATTCGTGGTAAAAATTTATGCTGATCGAAATGTGATCGCAATGAATGTACGTGCAACATCTCTTCAATCGAATAGGTAACCACACTATGTTATCTGTCCGTAACGAACACAAGAGTCAAACTTATTATAAATCCTTGCGTTGGCTGATAGTAATTTTTTGTAAAAAAAAATTCAGTGACGGCAGTCTTGACTGTTGCGATGAACAAATGTTGTAATTTAATTCTTGTAGATCATACAGGTGGATTCTAGTATAAAAATCGAGATCACTGTGAGAATCCCGTGAAGTTTGAATAATTCCTTACAATACAGTTTTACTTTGCAGAGAGCTCTGATAGCAATTTTTATGGAAAATCAAAATCTTCCAGTTTCTTGCAGAATTGCCCTTTTTTACTGGGCCCTATCGAATAAGCCAACACACAGTATGCTGGAGATCATATGTTGAAAGGTAAGGCCCTCTTCCTTCCTAGCTTACATAAAAATCCCCCAAAGACTTCTGAAAGTTTTTCGTGAGGATGCAGCCTGTTGACGCACAGAACAAAACTATTCTCATCAGTTCTGGTAACAGCCAACTCCAATGCAAAAAGTATTGCTTCAACCTGTATACATTATCCTAACCCAGAAACACGATTATAACGACCAGTAAGTTCTGTCAAAAAATCCTACAATAAATTTAGTATCAGTTAAAAATTAATTCTCCTTTATAACATAGACTTACTTTTCCAAAGATAAAGTTATTGCTCAATTTTCTTGCACAGAGTTTCATTTCATTTAAAAATGTGTTAATGCGCTCCTACTGAAGTCTCTAGGGCGCCGATACTTCTGAAAACTATTCACTACAAAAATTCCATATTCATCAGTATTCAGTATGCAGGTATTTTAGGGAATCTGACAACGTCGCATTGTACTCTTATGAAGTTCTTGACTCATTGTTGATTCAATGAAAGACATTGATATTGGCTACTCATCGTTATGAAAGAAGCCAGTGCGCTGTGAGATAACTGGATTGAAAAAAAAACTTGATATTAATATTTTTAACGCACAAAATATATTTTTTAAATACATAGAGCATGTTGGAGGGATTTTTTGCGAAGAAATAATTACTTTGAAAACGTGTCGGATCTCAAACATCCATCCTTGGTATTTGCGCAAACATATAAAGAAAAACGCAACCAACGCAAACTGACCGTATGGTATAGACGGGTAAACTCGTATAGGTTTGCATAAGGTCGGGTCGATCGGGTTAAGTTATAATAACTAAGTAGATTATTTTATGTAAAAAGTGGTCTTTATTGTTCTTTCTGCGTTTGCATAAATTGCACATGTTAACGCAGATACGTGTGCGCATGTGTATGCATATGTTTGCGCACATTTCCATGATCTGTCGCGTCCTATAAATTCTGCTATTCATTCGGAAACATTATAAGTACCCACCATTGTTTCAAATGTGCAGTTAAAGTGTTGATGGAAAAATGTAGTGGTTAGATCAACTAATTTTTCACACTCATTCACTAACATATTCCATGTGATACGTGAATTGAATATTTCTGGAATCCGATTGGCAATATCGAAAAATTAGCTTCGCCCTCACGAGAAAGCTGTTATTTCATTTGATATGGCCTTTATATACTACAGAGCATTCCGGTAGAAAGGAACCCGCACTTTTTGCTATATAAAATGGCGTTCTGTCAAATGTTCCAAATATTTGGTATTTTGGAGGAGCCAATCTCCCTATGAAATATATCTGGGCCCAACTCGATCCTATGACTAGTTTTCGAAATAGAGGGTGTTAAAGTTAGGAAACGACGACTTTTCCCCATCTTGTATCTGTAGAGAAAATCAATATATTTGAATTTTTTGCTTGCAGTATTTCAAAAATATCCTTTGGCAACTATCCCCCACAAAAAAACTCAAGAACTCTTCACCGTTACGGGGTGATTTCAATTCATAGTCTTGCGATTTTTCGAATTTCGAAATATTGATGCTATATGGTTTGGAAACACTTGTAGGATACAAATTATCACAGCTCATTTTGTTGTCGCTCCATGTCTCAATCACACAAAGCGTTTCACGAATGCTGTGGTATACCGTAATCAATTTCGCTTGAGTTTTCTTTCCCTCCTTGTATGTTTGAGTTGATAAATTGTATTCATTCCAGTTTTTGAAGATATGTCATTGTGGAAACTAGAGCATACAGGGTGCTACTGTTTCCAAAACCAATGTTAACCACACGAAAATATCAGAAAACTACGTTATTTTTCATCACTCTGTATTTTGGAAATATGACCGTTAGGTTTGTATTTTCTGTTCAAATATTGTTATTTAGAAGCTGTAGAATTTTCAGCTTTTTTCTATAACTAGTTTTTGATGGAGACAGAAAACAATGCAAAAATCGGTGATAATTCTCTCTTCCCATTTATGATTGCTGTGGTTTTGAAAATTATTGGTGAAACTAATTATTATGGTTTCAATGTTCATGTTTCTGAAATACATTTTTAGTTTTAATGCCGAGAGTTCCAACCTTGTTGGATCAATATCAAATAGAGAATAATCCCAACTGTTTTCGCCTCAATGTATTGGGTCCAGTTTCTAGCCGTGTCTGTATAATTTGTCATGACCGTCAAAGCGTCCAGAGAATGACTGTTGCGTGTAGGGTGAATATTTTTTTATTATCTAATATATATGTTCCTGATTTTCTAAGAATTTGTGATCATCATCTTGACCATCACGGATTTTTATTGAACCATTTGCTTGGGGGTTTGATTTATGTCAACAAACCTTATTTAATATCGAATCTTCATCAATTTCTTCATGGAATGTTTCAAATGAAATTAGGCATGTTAGAAACTGGGAAGATATCGATAATTTCACCGAAGATGAGTTTAAAGCTTTGACTTCAATTTCTAAAGAGTTTCAACAGCTTTATGGATTTTGTGATGTTATCGAGCAAGGAGGACACAGAAGGCGGACATATAAAAATGATTTAATGACTTTCCTGATTAAAATGAAGCATGGAGTGTCAGATGAGTTTTTGAAAATCTTATAAAATTACCGTTCGAGACAAACAGCTAGTATAATAATATCGAATGTTAGACTGTCACTATTGAAAAGATTTGTACCTGGCAATATCGGTTTCAACTCGATTACAAGGAGGGAATATATTGAGAGACACGTATCTCCGTTTGCCAATCAGCTATACAATCCTTCACCCAATGTCCTGAAGGCAATAGTTTATATAGACTGTACATATAATAAAATAGAGAAGTAGCAAGTTTCGGATATTGAGACAATCCTATTGCTTCCACAGAAATGAGCACCTGGTTAAACCAGAAATTATAGTTGCTTCAGATGGCTTCATTTTAGCAATTCACGGACCGTACTTTTCTGATACAAGAAATAATGATAAAACAATTCTACAGCATGAGCTACAAAATGATTTAAATGGCATGAGGGCATGGTTTCAAGAAGGAGACGTAGTGATAGTGGATAGGGGTTACAGAGACTCTATCGGTGTTCTACAGGATCTTGGACTTCAATACCATATGCCACCATTCCTACCACCAAACTAACGACAACTCACAACCGTCGAAGCCAATAGAGCACGGTTATTCACTAGCATCAGATGGATTGTGGAAGCAAGAAATGGACATTTTAAATCAATTTTCAAATTTTTCCGCGGTGCAATTTCGACAACACATGTTGCGAAATTACGTGATTTCTATTTAATTGCTGGTGCACTCATAAACAAATTCCACCACTTGATTAGAATGACGGGATCGTTAGAGATAACAACACAAGTTGCATGATTCTGAGGAAGTGAACATAGTTCAGGCACGAGTCGAGGCTGAAAACCTTTGTAAGAGAAATGGTCGATGGATCCGTCTGAACCATAGGAATGTACCTACGTTTCCTCGACTCGACTTGGAATACTTGAAAATACTTACAGGACCCTATCATATTCACTTAGCCGCCTCCTATATTCAAGATACGGTACATAGAGATGAAGGAGAAGGAAGTGTACTTGAAATTGACGAGTATAACGAGGAACCCAATGTTTTGAGATTTAGAATATTTTCTAGGTTTAGGAATGCCACAAAACATATGTTGTGGGTGGTATTCAGGGGAATCCATAGTGATAATTTAGAAGATCCGCCTATTTTAGGATACTACTGCACTTGTAGGTTAGGTGCTAGGACTTTAGGGACTTGTGCTCACGTAGCTACTGTGATATGGTTCATCTGCTACGCAAGGCATCAAGAAAATATAACATTTCCATCTTGTCGGCTTCTGAATTCTATTTCAGATGCTTCAAATCGAATTCAACCGGAAATTATGAATCTTGGTCCAGAATTGAATTGAGTTTCAGGACAATATCTTTGATATTTGTTTGTTTTCGTGAAATTAATTCAAAGTTATGAAATATTTCAGAGTGGACTAGGCCTAAAGGGGATACCACTAAGGGAAAAAAAACGCGCCGGAAACTCTACCTCTTGGGTGGTGTAGAAACGAGTTTAAATATTAAAAATAATGTATTGATTTTTGTCACAGGCTATGTGAACAATAATCATTAGATAAATGATGTGAAATGACTTATTATTACGCTATCAATTCGTGTAGTTGATATAGTCTTTTTCTCTTGAAAAATATCTCAATTTTTCGAAGCGTTAAAATATAAATAGGCCACATATTTTAGGATCATGAAAAGTTAAAACGAGGTAGGTAATTAGATTCATGAATAATTTTCAATATCACGAAAGTAATATTCAAATATCCTTCTAGAAAAATACCTAGTATGCTAAGATCGAATGTTAGACTGTCATTATTGCAAAAAATTATACCTGGCAATATCGGTTTCAACTCAAAGTACATGAAAAAAACAATTTCCGTGAGGTTATAAAAGTTTACATTTTTTCAAGCTTTACAATCTTTTCTGAATCCATCAAAAACTAGTCATGGAAAAAAGCTGAAAATTCTACAGCTTCTGAATAACAATATTTTGAATAGAATAATTAACAAAAAATACAAACCTAACGGTCATAATTCCAAAATACAGAGTGATGAAAAATAATGTGGTTTTCCGATATTTTCGTGTGGTTAACATTGGTTTTGGAAACACTAGCACCCTGTATGCTTCAGTTTCCACAATGACATATCTTCAAAAACTGGAATGAATACAATTTATTAACTCATATATACAAGGAGGGAAAGAAAACTCAAGCAAAATTTATTACGGGATACCACAGCATTCGTGAAACGCCTTGTATGATTGAGACATGGGATGATATTACATGAAACGACATCAAAATGAGCTGTGATAATTTTTATCCTACAAGTGTTTCCAAACCATATAGAATCAATATTTCGAAATTTGAAAAATGGCAGGAGTATGAATTGAAATCACTCTGTAACGGTAAAGAGTTATTTTTTTTGTGGGGGATAGTTGCCAAAGGATATTTTTAAAATACTGCAAGCAAAAAATTCAAATAAATTGATTTTCTCTAGAGATACAAGATGGGGAAAAGTCGTCATTTCCCAACTTTAACACCCTGTATTTCGAAAACTAGTCATAGGATCGAGTTGGGCACAGACATATTTCGTAGGGAGATTGGCTCCTCCAAAATACCAAAAATTTGGAACATTTGACAGAACGCCATTTTATATAGCAAAGAGTACGGGGTCCTTTTGACGTAAGGCTCCGTGAACACGTCTGTTTCGACAAAAAATCAACAATGTACGAACATCTTCAAGAATCCAAACACAAGATAAGTAAAGATAATCTCAAAATCCTACAGACATGTAATAAAGGGAAGAAAATGAATATGTTGGAAGCCATGTAAATTAATAAATCAATTAAAAACCCGAAATATAGAACCCCCAACGAGCAACTCGAGTTATGTAGGTCTCCACTTTTGAAATTATAATTTTGACAACACAGGTAATTTCCATAACCTGCAGTATTGAATTTATATCATTTCACCCCTGTTCATTTGATTTCACTTAATTACCTCTCCATCCAGTTTACCTGCAAACTCCCTATATAACTAGGTTTCAGAGTTCAATTCGATTGGTTAGTTTTTATACTTGATGATGGGATAAAACCCGAAACCGGTCGTGAAAATAAAAAACTATTGGAAATAAGACAAAAGTGTGATTCTTTCGTTTCATTAAAGTGACCATGAATTTCCACAAAATAAACAAGTTATCAATAACACAAATTACAACCAGATTGCCTGTAAGTTTTCATTTCACAAGGAAACCAATTAAAAAAAAACATGTTTTTTGTTATTCAAAAGTTTATAACAAATTTATGAATGACAGTTGCGAGTAGAAAACATAACAGAATATAACCACGGACTGTTTTCCATGTGATGGCACAGTCGGTTTTCTAATTTTTTTTTTTTTGATAGCTTGTAGCGCCCGGTTGACGTATTTTAACAAATTACCAATCACTCATTGAGGGCAAAAGCGGTGTCAAATTTGGCAAAAAGCGGAGTTGCTGAGCAAAATTACAGAACATGCCAACTCCAAATCTATTGCGTGCTATCTACAGATAGATGGAGAACACCATTAGGCTATCGTTGAAAAAATTTGTGGCAATGAAAATCTACTATCATGTGCACCAGGAGAAGGTTCAAGATCAACTTCAGTTTTACGGAGAAGACAAATGAAATTGTTTAGAGAATTACTTAAAATATTTGTAGTAGTAGTATCAACTATAACAATGAACAAGATGAATCTTTTTGTATTCTTGAAATTTTCTACCGAATACCATTTGTGCTTTAAAAATTTACCAAATATTTTTCAAAAAATCGTTTCGTTTGAAAAACTACACTCGGTTATTTTTTTCATTGTTTTACAAAATCTATACAACGAAAAAAATAAACTAGTGCAGTTTTTGAAAAACACATCCTTTCATAATTCTAGATAATTATTAGAGGTCTCATGGTATTATCCCCGAAAATTATTTGACCTACCCAGTTAAGGCTATTGGCCCTGTATGATGGCCACTGGTATTCAATTCAAAATAGTTGGCCAATCCGGTCCTGGTTAATCGAGTTCCATCGCAATCAAACGAATCAAAGTGAATTAATACTGATGTGGATCTAACACGAACAATTAAAATTAAATTTATCAAACAATGGCATGTTATCACCATCGTGAATAGCACAAATATTCTCGAATTAATAGACCCTGACAATGTGCGTTGCATAAACACATATTTTGGTCAAATTTCATAAAAAACACTTTGCTCAACTGACCACAGCAATGTTTTCGAAACTTCATTAATTATCGATGTATTAATGGTAACACAAGGAACCAAAACACAACAAATAAAACTAAAATTCGCTTGGTTACAAAAGAGACATTTTCCGTGATCCGTAATCCGTGATCCAAATACGTGACTTGAATCATTACATGAACTTTACGAGGATAAAATTGTTAGATTATTTGTACAGGGTCCTGCAACAGATGCGCGGTGTTCCATATCTCCATTTAGGAAATATATAGGAATTACATATTTTTATTATGTTACCTTATTGCGCGATCTCGATAAAATATAAATATTGCCGGTCACACCGGGTGTTTAACTTTTCCTGGGCGGATCCCAACTTTTGTTTTTTACATGGCAACCTATTCTTTATATGATTTTTTCAGTTTCTTAATGGAAAATAAAAGTTTTATTTTTAAATATTGGTGGTTTTCGATATTTTCAGCGTAACTGGTATTTTTTCAATATTCTTCACTTATTTTATTTAAAATTATAAAGTTGTGCCAGCTCCCATCAAAACTGATTTTTGGTCAAATATTGCTCATACCCAAATAACACAAACATCTAGATGTTGCTTTCTTGATTATTATGGTAACAAAATGAGTTGCATTTAGACAACACTGTTACCACTTAGTGATGCTGAATGTTATGAATTGTTGATTTTTTTCTCGTTAGTGTCGCTTTGAGGCACAAAATGTGAAGAAAATTGCAAAGCACAATAACATGAATTTTGGTTTTATTGCGATTTTGTCGGTTATTGAAGAAATAGGTTTGTAACAAAATTGACCATCACGACACAAAATTGCCAGAGTTGTTTGTCTCATTTGTCATTCTTTAAATATTCTTTAGGTACTTCTGATAGTGCGTAGTGTTCTGTTTGACTATTTTTATTTCAATTGTTAAATCAAATGTGTTCATTAACATTGCCCAATTATTATTTCGACCAGGAACTCCCAAGTAGCACACCTATATTGGTAAAATATTGATACAATATTGTGAACATATTGGCGAAATATTTGAAATGCAATATTGGCGAGAAAAAAAATGTGAACATTCGGCGATATTGGTCCAATATTACTTGAATAATATTGGCGAAATATCCTTGAACTGATATTGGCATCAAAATGTTCGGCGATATTGGTACAATATCGCTGATACAATATTCTGATAATATTGGCACAATATTCAAAAGTTATATTGTCGAGAAGTAAAATGTGAACATTTTGCGATATTGGTCGAATATTGTTTGAATATTTTAGAAATAGTTTTGGTGAAATATTCTTGAAGCTATAATTGCCCCAAAATATATATCGATATTGTTACAATATCATTTGGATATATTGGTGGATGTCAATATACCTTGGTAAATTATTAAATGTCTTTTAGTTGATGAAGGTGACACCAGAGTCTGCCTTTTCATCGCCATAACCACTGAGTGAGCTGTCTTGAAACAAGTTGTGAGAAGTATTTAATATACTTTCGTAGGTTTTAGAAGACGTTCCATATGTAGAGCCACCTAGCGGATTTTTATCTAGGTTTGATCGTGATAAAATTTCAATATGTTTTATTCAAAATTCGGCCAATATTCAAATTTCATCTCAATCTAGATGTAGGAAACAATATGAAGACAATATTGTTTAAACAATATCGATAAATATTATTGAACCAATATTGACCCAATATTGATTAATAAGATTTGTTGAATATTGGCGAAATGATATTCAACCAATGTGTAATCACACTGGGAGATACAATATAGTTTTTATTCCTAGAATTGATATTAGGGGAATATTGGGATTGCGATATTTATTCTAGATGTTAAAAACGATGTGAAGACAATATTGTTTTATCGATATTGGTAAATATCAGTCAACCAATATTGACTCAATATGAGTTATTACATTTTGTCAAATAAAGTGGAAATTATATTCAACCAATATTCTATCAAACTTGGATATACAATATAGTTTTTTACCCTATAATGGATATGACTGGAATATTTGGATTGCAATATTTATTCTAGATGTGGAAAACAATATATAACCAATTTTGTATTATCGATATTGGTAGAAATTATTCAAACAATATTGACCCAATATTTCGTGTGATAATCTACATTCAAAACTAGTTCAACCAATATCATACCAATGTTTTTGATATAATATTGTTTTTTGAATATTCATCCATGTTAGACCAATATTGATTTAACATTTACAATATATCTATATTGGCCCAATGTGGAACAAAGATTCAGCCGATATGATGTGCTACCTGGGCTGTATCCCTCCAAGGACCGGAACGGTGAGTAGAAACTTAGAATAGTATATTCTGTAACAAGGTTAGAATGAAAATTCGATGCGAGTGGAAAGTTCCGAGCGCGAACCGAAGGCGAGCGTGAGGAACTACGAGCATCACGAATTTTCATTCTAACCGAGTAGCAGACTATACTTTCTCCACGATCAAAGATAGGAAACGTGACAGCAATAATTTTAACACTTACTCAAATTTTGCCACTACGATGACAATCAACTGCGTCAAGACTAATGTTATTATTGCTAACCAGTGTGAGAATATTATTCTATCACAAGAGAGATAATGTAAATACATTTAAATTGCATGGGGGCAGAGGTGTTGCAGAATATTTCTTTAATCTCAAGAGAAAGAATTCAAGCATTCTGTAATCAAATTTGATTTCGGAATTGGCAAATTCTGTGATGATCGTGGAGAAAGCTAAATTCAGTGATTTACAGAATTTGGCAATTGCAGGATAGGTACTGGTTTCGCCGCGAAGAAAATGCTGTCCAGAGGATTGGAGTTGAGTTATAGATGTTTCTACATTTTTATGTATTGTTTTTTTTTTTCACGATTTAGACAGTGTGATAATTTTATTTTTTGAAAAGTATATACTACAGAATCAACTCACGCACAAGTGAAGCGCAATATTAAATAAGTACCAGTCCATTCAATTTCACATTGTTACATCGAAAGGATCTCGATGCGCATTCGATTCCGAAGTATAAATGGAACGTCACATTGGGCTAATTTCAAGTCATATTTTGCATCACAATTTGATGTCTCGTACTGACCAACGGGGCACCCAATAGACGTTCATGCGATAATAATGGAAGTCACTTCGCGATTCACTGGTGTGATCTGAAACATGAATCTCACTACCATCTCGAGGTCATTCTCTATTGACTGGGCTGGTGGTGGTCTCTTAAATGATAATTCTAAAATCGACACAAGGTGCGAAAAACAACTTGCCATACATTGTTAAGGAATGCTGAGTGTCACATATTAAGTATTACAGTTCGAAATTCGAAAAATCTAGCTAAGAATGTCGAGAAACGTATGAGATGCGCGAATTTAGAATGAGAAAGTAGTCGGACGATAAAGAGGGTAGTATAATATGTACAGTTATGTGCATAAAAAAGTCGTACACGGTACGACACTAATTGAGGCATTGCACTCATTGCACTAAGAATTGTTAAAAGCGCGTTACTGACAAAAATAGTTTGAATTTCGACGCTACTTGTCAAAGTCGATAAGAAGTTCAATAATTAAGAATAACAAGCCTGGCTCGCAATAACCTATAACTCCTGTACGACTTATTTATGCACACAACTGTACTTTCAGTAATAAAACTTCACAGTGTACATCGCGATGCGACAGATACAATAGAACTGACCAGTACAGTAAGTCATACTTGGTTTGGACTGTACTGAGCTCTTCTGCTACCGCGCATCGATAGGCGATAGTCAGAAACGATTTTTTTTCTGATTGATGAGTGTATAAAAATAAATATATTTGAAAAAATATTCTTCAAGTATTGAATGGAAGAAAAGAATATTTCCCCGAATTTTTAAGAATTTTTGGTCATTTCCAACATCAAACCGAAAGAATATTTTGGGGTTGTTTAATTACAATACTGAAGTTTATCATTCACTTAGTTAAATTACTTTCTCATTTTTCTTCTCGAAGTTTCCTATTTTTTGTATATAATTTCACAAGAATGTGTTGTTTTCGCAATATTCCATTCAAAATAAGAAACGTCCAGTTTTAGCAAAGTCAGCTAATAAAGGTTTGATTTAGCTGTCGGCTAGTAAAAATTAATTATTACTTACAATTCTGTATTCAGAAATGGAAATGAATTTCTTTTTAATGGTGCGCCCATCAGGTTGCTCCTCCCAAATGGCAGGTGAGGAAAAAAGAGAGTATCAGATAGCCAGTGTGAAATCTGGCACAGGGTCGGATCGGAAATGGAAAAAGTTGAAACTCATTCTGATCGCACGAAATTTTGTAATATTGTAGTTTTCACAATTTATTTAGCTTTTTTTCAACTTGTTCTGTCTCTGTTGTTTCATGTGTGATTATATGAACGTTTATGTCATATCTTGCAAGTATAATATAATTCAGTCTACTTGAAATTTTTATATCAAAAATAATGTTGGACTTGTTTAGTGATTTCTGATTCTATTGGGTACATGATTTTTTTTTGAAAAATTTAAATTCTTCCCGTTTTTAGCCATAAACTCAATGAACGAATTTTTTTACTGCGAAATGCATATGTGACAACTGTGATCAAGAGAACATTAAGAGAGTAAAATGTATTCTCAACGTTAACTATAGAAAGAAGGCGTTCAGATGAAAGATCTTTCCGAAAGGTCCTGAATAGATTTGTTGATACTAGATGTTTCAATTATTATAAACATAAACGCATCAAACCAGTCAAGGATGAAGAAATTGAATTGAGAGTTCTTGTTGCTATTGAAGAAGATCGTCATAGGAGTCAACGACAAATTGTTGAAATATTGGATATAAGTGAGAGTTCGGTGCAACGATTTTGAAGAATCATCGCTTTCATCCGTACCATATTCAATTTCATCAAGATATACTTCATGCAGATTTTCTGACAAGAGTGAGATTTTGCAATTGGGCTATGGAAAAAATTCGTGAAACAACTATTTTTTCAATAACATTTTATGGTCGGATAAATCGATATGCTATAGAAATGGATTTGTGAATCAACGTAATTACCATTATTACCCACAGAAATTCCATACTTATTTAGAATAGTGAATAATCATTATAGGTGGTTACCAAATGTCTGGGGAGGCAATGTTGGAGAATATATTATTGGTCCACACTTTTTAAAGGTACTAGACTTCAAGCCCATATAACAATTTGGGGGGGTCATTTGACCCAGCATGAAACATACTCAGAACGATGCTGCTACATGAAAAAATAACTTTAGTCACTATGCCGTCAATTCTTAGTAGTGCAAATGACTGTAATGATAATAATAATTTTTAATCTGAAGATGAGCTTTTCCGACAAAATAATCATGTACGGCGTTCCTCGCGTTGGTAGATTATGAAATAATAATCTCCTAGAACCTACTACCGTGCAAAAATAAAAGTTTTCAAGTTCCAAAAATTAAAAAAAAAATCCTGGATTCCGGTCTCATTATTTTTGGACGGCAGAAGGTTCTAGGAGATTATTATTTCATAATCTACCAACGTGAGAAATTCTCATAATTTCTTACGAAATTATTTACCAGGTTTGTTAGAAGATATTTCTCTCGACCTTTGCAATAGAATGCGGTTACAACATGATGGCGCTCCTGGTCACTATTCGATAAAAGTATTTCCCTACAATTGTATAGGACAGAATGGGCTTGTCAGATGGCCCGCTAGATCAACTGATTTGACAAAAAAAATTTTTTGACGTTCAGCTACCAACTAGTTCCGAAAATTAATGTCTTGGAATAACTTATGCTTTTCGCAGCATTACACCAGCTGTCTTGAGCAGAGTGAAATGCACTGTCGAACATAGACTTTAGCTCTGCATTCAAGAAAAAAGACGAGATGTTGAACATTTTTGTAAAAGTTGTATTATCATAGTTTGCCAGTTCACAATTCAAATGACTACCTGTAGCTTAAGCGCAGAGTTTAAGTTATTGCACGACGTATGTGTAAAATTCACATACAATGGAAAAAATTGGTTTTCCATTTAAAAAAAGGTGATACATAGGTACATACCGCAAAAATGGAAATTGTTTGGCTCCGTTCAATAAAATGTACATAACTGAGACAAGATATCTTTTGCATATCCTTATCAGTCCTCTCAAATGGATTACGTGGTTAAAAAAGTCGTTTATTGAGATTATGGCGCAGAAATAGGAAGAATTGCCATCTTTCGTGATAAAAGCTTTTTTAAATATGAACTATTAAATTTAATCATTTATTATTTAATACTTATTGAAATTTGTAGAGACTTTGTTAAAGTTTCTGATGGATCGATGATATACAGGGAGTTCCGCTTGAAAAAATAAAGAATTTGCAAATTTGTATTTACAATTTGTTGGTTGCATGCTGCTTTTCGCACCCTGTATAACACTGGTCGATTTCACATATATCGTTTGAGGGAGTCACTAACGTACAATATTTAGCCAAAATTTTTCGTGAGACTGGGCACAATCTTATAATTCAAAATATCATGAATGCCGAATATTCGGGAAAAAAATATCTTGAACTAAAAACCTCGAAAACCGTCAATATTTTCGAAAAAATTATATGAATAAAATACCTTTTATTTTTCATTTAGGTATCGAAAAAGTAATAAAAATATACAGGTTACCATTAAAAAAAAAACAATGTTGAAACCCGCCTGGAAAAAATTGAACACTCTACGTTATCAGCAATTTTTTTATTCTGTAGAGCTCGAGCAATGAGGTAACATTATAAAAAACAAAATTCCATGTGTTTCCTAAATGTAGGTATGGACCACCACTGTTGCAGGACCCTGTATATATTTTTTCGATTTCCAAATTGTTCTAAAACGACAAATGATTAGACATCAGAATAATTTGCTGAAATTTCTATACGTTACACTTGAGGTATATAAGAGTTATTATTGCGTTTCAGGCGACCACGATAGAAATTGTATTAGTTGATATAGAGGATGTAACAGCAACTTCTTATTTCTTCTCACGTGAGCACCTACATTGTTCCAAAATAAAAAGTCTCACTCTAATAGTGAATTATAGTGAATATTAGGAATTATTGAAAATTCAAACACAATGTTTCGACGCTTTATTATACGAAACTTGAAAAACTAGAAAGTTGATTACATTTCCGGTTAAACCAGATATGAGAAAAATGTTACATTAAAATTGAAGTACACAATACCTTTTATTATTATTATTGCTCGGCGGGGCTGTCTATCAGCCAGAGTGTATGTAGTTCTGTGTAGAACCTTTCCGCTCCCGCTGTTCAAAGCTTTATCGCCTCTATCGCTGCTTCATTCTCATGCCTTGGAACATACATAATATGTGTAGGTGGTCATTTCAGCCAAATGAAGGATATTATTCACTGTTCTGTAACAATTAGCACTTAAAATTTTGTTTGAGGAACGTTGCACAAATAATGGATGTCAGATATAATTCAATGTCCGTAAAGAAAAGTAGTTATTTTCTGAGAGATACTTTCAACATATTTCCCACTTCGTCGGAATGTGTGAAGAGAAGAGTATTTCGACTTCTGTCGAAACTACTCGTTACATCAAGGGAATACTGTTTATTCATCCTCTAGATGGAACATTTCAGTTGAAAAATTTGCGTCCCTGTTTTATTCAATATTCTGTATTATGGTATTTTCAAATTATCGCACATAAGATTGCTATAATTTTTTCTACGAAACGGCTTTTTTATCAATATAGAAGTATAAATGAAATCTAGCCTTACGCTGTTGAAATAACTCGAGAAATTAAAAAAATCCAATGTATTGAAAACAAATCCAATATATTGAAAATAAATCCAATACAAAAAAACCATCCAATGGACTGAAAAGAAATCCATTTTATTGAAAAGATATCCAATATATTGAAATAAAAATCAAATGTATTGAAAAAAATCCAATATATTGAAGAGAAATCCAATATTCTAGATTTATTTTCAATACATTGAAAAAAATCCAATGCAGTGGATTTTTTCAGGAAAATTATTTCATTTTAACTGTGTATCCCTAGACGCCTTCGTAATATTAGGTGACTTTATAAATATTTTATTTCCTTTGTTGATTACTGAATTGGATATTTTTCGTTTTGCAAACTATATTGTGTAGTAAGATGTTGACGGACACACGGGAAAACATGGAGGCTAAATCCCAAAATGATGTATTGGATATACAACATTGTGGTGAAACTCATGATCACATATGCATCTTTGGTATGGTGGACAAAGACAACACAAAAAGTAGCCGCCTCTGAGTGGAGCAAGGAACAAAGACTTGCATGCCTTAGCATAACGGGAGCTATGAAAACAACACCAACATTAGCCATGGAAGCACTGTTGGACCTCCCACCGATTGATATAACAATCATGGGAGAGTCGAGAATGGGACTTCTAAGGCAACAAAAATCGAGCAATAGAGTGAATCACAACAAGAAAAAGGATATAGTGGGAGGAAACATTCTTAAAATGGAACCAACGTACCACATGACTCCTAGATACTTCTTCAACATTAACTTTGATGTTATTATACCAGATCCAAGGGAATGGTCAGATGACAACATCAGGGGCAAAACTTGCGAGAGGATGTGGTATACGGACGGATCCAAAACCAGGGAAGGAACTGGTGCTGGAATATACAGTGAGGGGAGAAACTCCCAAATAAGCGTATCACTAGGAACAAACACCTCCGTATTCCAGGCAGAGATGTACGCTATCTTGCAATGTGCAAGAGAAATCAACATGAAGGAAATGCGTAATGCAAGGATCAAAATATGCTCAGACAGCCAGGCGCCACTGAAGGCTCTTATGAACCCGAAAGTGACATCAAGAATGCAGAGAAGAACTCAGTGTCCTCTCAGAACACAACAAAACAACTTTGATGTGGGTTCCAGGACACATCGAAGGCAATGAAAAAGCTGATGAACTAGCCAGAAACGGTTCATCAACTTCATATATTGGCCCAGAACGGGAATACTAAATCCGACATTAGAGGGTGCATTCGGGACTGGATCAAACGAAAATAAAGGGAGATGTGGAACGAAGCCCCTCTCATGCACCACGGGAAAACATACATTAAAAAACAGACAAAACACAAAACTGAAGAACTACTCAAGCTGAGCATGAATCAAGTTAGAACGATAACGGGCCTTCTCACTGGTCACAGCCCAATGAGAAAACACCTGCACAAAATGGGGCTGTAGAACGGAGAACTTTCCTGCAGACAATGTGGTAAATGGACAGAAACAGCCAAAACACGTACTGTCAGAATGCGAGGCATTAGTCCGCAAGAAACAGGCAATATTCGGAAAACCCAGGCTAACTCCCGAAGAATACAACAGTCAACCGGTGAATAACCTGTACACACTGATACAGGGGACTAGAGTTACGGAGTGGGTGCTGTGAAACCAATTGAAAAGCACAAAAAGCCCAAGAGGCTGAGGTGCAGCTGGTGACGGTGACAGGACCAGCATCCAAAGGGAAAAAAAAAGTTGAATAAATCTATACCTATACATATACAGTGGTGAAACATATATAAATGTATCATTTTGAAGGGCGATTTCGACACATTCGTCGTATAAACCAAAAGTAACTGAACTAAAAAAAAATATCGACGTGTCAAAATTTTTGTCAATCGCAAGAAAATTTTGGTTCTGTTTCAATGGACCCGAGAAAGTATTTAGTTCCAACCCACTGGTGTTCATTTTCACATATTCTGAAACAACTGAGTTAATCGACCGAACCTAATCCCGTTTTCACTCTGTATACCCGTTACAAGCAAATCCAACTTGTGTTAGGTGATTTTCATTATCCATCCCATAGAAATCCATTTGCCAGCAGTCGAACTGAATATAAAGGTAAATAACAAAAAGGCACAATAAATCTCTCTGCGGAAAATCAGGCAGCGTGTCTATTCGGTTGAATCGAACATCTGTTCATTCCAGACAAAATATATGGAGGAATGATCTTAGTTGGTTTATTGACAGTATTCCTTGATTTTCCCCATGAAATATTGATATTGTACGGATGGGATTGCCTATATGTTATCTTTAGGTACTTTTTCAGGTGTCCAAGAAAATTCAAAAGATTAACGAATGGGAGTTTTGTTGGAAATGTTTGTCATTCCAGTTGTTAGGTATCCATTTCTGAGTTACGCAATGCAGTATTCTTCTTCTTCTGTTTCTCTTGCGTTTATTTTAACACTTGCTGACCGGGCATTTTCATTTCATTAAACTTCAAATCATAATATTTTTCATATGCTAATCGAATTTCATATAGAGCGAAGTTTCAAATACAATCAGACATTCATCCTTATCCAACGAGATTAGGTAACTCACTAAGAACGTCAAGATACAGGCTAGCAGTTTCTCAAAGGAATTCCTTAAACTTGGATTTTTATAACAAACTGCCGACTGAAACAAAACAAGTCAATAACTTTCAATTTAAACGGAAAATCAAAGCAGTCCTCTTTTATTCAGCAGAAGAGTTTCTTAACTAATGTTTCACGGCTGATGACTTGTGAAAGACACTGTTTCTTTCCGTAGACATTTATTTTTATTGTACTTATTTTATTCTTTTGTAATTTTAAATTCAATCGTGTTGATTTGTTTGTAACATGTTATTTGTTTTTCGTTTTATATAACTATTTTCACATGACTTGCTATAAAATTATGTTCCTGTCGTTTATTGTGCGAGGCAACTCAATTTTCCAAACGTTATTGTGTACTCTGAAAGCACTTCAGCTGTCTCTGATTTTTCAACAATTAATATGTCATCTAGGTGGAAAATAAGAATTTGATTTTACCATTGAGGTAAATAACATGGCTTTATTTGATTCAGATAATAAACAACGATGGGGTGCTTCTCTCATTTAGATTAAGTTGGCCACCCTGAATTTCCTGAAAGTATCCTGAAATATATCCCAATGACATCTATATCTAATCGCTCATTTTGATTCATATAACTAAACGTCATTTCATGCAAATTGAATAATCTAAATTCATAAAATCATGACATTCATATTTATGAGGCTTTGAGGGTGACTGACAGTTTTCAATTTCATTGTTTCAGCTTTACCTTATAATGGTGCTACACCTACACAGACCTTATGAATTTTTTTTTAGGTTTCCTTATGATCTTGAAACTGTACAACAGGATCTTTCCTGATGTTGAAAATTTGATCTGCAATATTCAACACGGATTCTTCAGTGAACGATCTCGATTACCAACTCAACGTGCTTCATACAATCAGTCATCGAATTCAGGTAATCAAAAACTCCGAGTAGAAACTGTCTACACTGACTTTTGATAAGTTGGATTCACATCAATAAACTTCACTCATGTGGTTTTGACACTCAACTCTTGAACCTATTTCGCTCTCACCTAACTAAACGTACCCTGTTTGTAGATTTTAGAGGTCACAAATATTTCGAATTCATTGCTAATAGCCTAGCACTTTTCTTATTTTTACTTTTCATCAATGATATAGGAAATAATGTTTCAAATCCCTTCTTACTCTTTGCAAATGATTTCAAAATATTTCGTCCCATTGTATCTGAGAAGGACTGCCTAATCCTACGAAAAAAAATCTTGAATTCTTGTGAAAATTATCCCCCTCTCAACACAAATAAATGATAGATATTCTTATTGATGATTATAACCAAAAAAATATTGTTACACAATACGACTACCATATAAATAACACTCCTCCTCAATGAATCAATTAAACAAGGGATCTTGGTATGATGTTTTACTCAAAATGGAGCTTCTCTATCCAATACAGTACAATGACAAGTGCAGCCAAACGAATGCTTGGTCTCATATATCTTCATTGTAAAAACTTTCGTAACCAGGACAGCTGTATAACAGTTTATAATGTCTACGTGAGATCTCGGTTGGAGTATGGTTCCCTATTGATATGGTCGCCTATTTACAAAATACACACAAACAGCATGGAGTCTATCCAAAGAGGTTCATCGCGTGAACCAGTGGTGATCAAACTGCAGAATGTGGAATGATTTGGACGGGGAACAGATGGCTTCATTGCTGTCTGCCTTGACCTACCCTTGCACTGATGAGAGGCTAAACCTCGAAACTAGTCTGCAGGTGGTGACCCTATACAAATCAAAACATAATTCTGCTAGTTGGTTACCGGGAGCACTTGCAATTGTGTTCTCTACTCTGTGGAACGTTGCACAAGTAACTGTCAGATATAATTCAATACCTGTCGTGGTCTTAGTTAGGAAAGTAATTGTTTTTTGACAAGTATTTGCCATAATAAACATACGTCGTAGGTGTATATGGGAATAAAGTGTGAAACATCGGTCGGCAACGACTTTTTGTTACTAAACAATCTTCCAAAAGAACTCTAAACTAGTCTGCAGGTGGTCACCCTGTCCAAATCAAAACATAATTCTGCTAGTTGGTTACAGGGAGCAGAACTTCATGATCATGATAACAACATACCATCGGAATGGAAACTTTATGCAACCATTGCTTTTGATTCCAACGTATGATATCGAAGACATTTTTACCCTTGCTTGGGAGTGACCTCCGATTTCCATATTTGATTTTGAAATTCGAAAAGGACAATCAAACTTTACTGCCAAATAATTTTAATTCTATTTATTCATACAAACATTTAAAAATTATTGATGTGATCATTGATGTGCGATGTTAAATCGTGTCGTATACTATAGCTTTTATGACGTACCTAAACATAATGGTTGTGTGCATTTTTATTGTATCGCTACTAATTTTGTAATTTTGTAAGTTTAACTTTTTGAAAAATTGTATAGTTACATTGATATAAATGAATATTGCTATTACTACCTACTACCAGCAAAAAATATAAAAGTAATATATTCCGTGTATCATCCAAGGTGCTATTGAATTTACACCGTAGTTATCGAAACATTAAAAAAAACTGGAGCTCTTTCCGACAAGGTTGCCACTCATAACCTTCAAAATCATCATTGTTTGTTTTGATCACTCTGGCGAAATTTAGTGTGCTGTCTCAACAACTTGATCAAATGTATTAATTGGTTCACAAGATTTAAGAGGATCTTATTTTGACTTAACCATAGAAATCAACTCCTAATAAAAGTGATAATAATAATGACAGTGAAGTCGGAGCGTCCGACTAAGACCCAAAGGTCCGGAGTTCGAACCCTAGTTGGAGCAGGGATTTTTTAAATTCAATCTTACCGATTGCATTAATAAAATCTCTTGGCCCGATTCTCTGCACGATTCTCTGTTGCGTTCCAATTAATTGTGCTGCTCCTAAGGTGGCGTATGAAGTCAGTAACAAGGCCTACCCAGAGCACGTGGCTAATGACCATAGCAGTCGATGCCATAACACCAAGGGAAAAAAATTAAAGTGAATCGAAACACACTGCGAAATTTTAAAGAAATCATTGAAAAGGGACGTATTGAAAAGGGGTTTTATGCCAAACTTCTTACGATTGCATAATATACAAGCTATTCCCGATTGTCGCAGTTTCATTGTTTCAATTATGATAATTCAGTTCAATTCGTATATTTTGTTGATAAAAATAAAAAAGTTTGACACACACTGACTGTATATAGGTAATGGTGAATTTCCGCTAATCGGGCGCTACGAGTTGTAAAAATTTTTTTGGACTCAGTAAGTAAGTAATTTCGAACATAAGGGCCTATTTTTCAATTATAACTGGCATTTCCTAGCACACGTTTCTTCCATGAAAAACAAACTCAAAGTTAAAAGAAAAAACAGCTTTATTGGACACGCGAAGCTTATTTTGCGACGATGCCATTGTGTTTCCAGAAATATTTCATTCACTTATCACATGGGTAATGAAAAATGAGTTGATATAACTACTACATATTCACATCAACACTACACATTTGAAAAATGGTACTCACAATATTTCTAAATAAACGCAGACTGGCAGAATTTGAAGGACGTGACAGATCACGCAAACATATGCATAGACATGCGCATACGCATGTGCCTCAACATGCAATTCATGAAATCGCAGAAAAAAAATCATTGGTTGTCTCCACAAAACTGAAGACCACTATTTACATAAAATAACCTACTTCATGATTATAACTTAACTCGACAGACCCAGCCTTATGGCAACCTAACCGAGCTTACCCGACCACACCATACGGTTAGGATGTGTCTTTTTGTATGTTTGCGCACATAAATAAAATGACCCGTCACATTTTCTAAGTTATTATTTCTGCGCAAAAATTGGTCCGACACGCAATGTTTATTTCAAAAAAAAAACTTGTGTCTTCATTAATATCACGAATTTTTTTTTCAATCCGTTTATCTTATAACAAAATGTCTTCTTTCGTACAAACAAAAAGTAGCCTCTAAAACTGTCCCATGTTTCGTATTTACCATAAAAACTGGGTAACCCTAACTCAGGCAGTTTGGCAACTGCATTTAATTTCGTTGGAACTGGTTTTGAAATATTTTGAACTTGATTCTCTTTGTTTTCAATAATTTTATCTTGATCTGCAATGAGTCTTTTTGCTTTTGAAATAATTGAATAGAATTCTGATTCTGTTCCTAAACGATTTTCCTTTTCATCGGGAACCAAATATTCTAACCTTGTTTGTATTTTATCAAAGTCCGAAAAATCCTCCTCAACGCTTTTCAATCTGACCTCGACTTAAAAAATGTCCCTAATACCGTCTAAAAAACTGAAAAATCTTGATAATCTGTCACAAATGACATTTCGTGAATGAATATTTTCCGAGATTTCACCTTCGTAGGAGCCACACTTCTTTGGAGCTACTTTTGGTGGTATTTTTGGATAACGATGAGACAAATCGTCTTTCTTTTTAATAAAAATAACGAGAACGAGTCTTGAATGAATAAAATCAACAAAGTTTCGATCAAATAGCAAACTAGGAAATGTAAAGATATTTTTTCGATTGCGGGGCGAGTTTTACGTTTCTGGTTATACGATAGTAAAAAGAACAAGGTGAGTAAAAGTATTTCTTTTCGATTACGTGTCGAGTTTTATATATACGAGTATGTAAAGAGAGCTTGTGACGTGAAACGTGAATAGATATTTACGAGTTTCTACCGATAATAATATAGTATTTGCTATACTAAAAAACTACAAACGTGTTTGAATCACAAAGGTAAGGATAGGTATGGATAGGAAGAAAGGAAGCAACATAAAACGAGCTCACAATTCCGTGGGTTGTCTCCTTTCAGTAACTGACTGCTGATGGCTGCTCCATGCTGACTGTAATCCAGCTCGATGTGACCATATTGTTACGTGTAACGATTCGTGTATTTGAAGGACCACCCCTTGAGGGGATACTCGATAGTTTGCTCAATCAATCAATTAAACAAGTTAATTCATTAAAATGACCACAATGGTATAAAAACACGCTATTTTAAAGGTTTTTATTTTACCAAGAATACATGTCATATAAATTTCAAAAATAAATTATTTCATTATCTACGTCCTGACAACAACTCTTCCATTTTCTTGCCTCAGCTCCACAGCTCTTCTTTTCCTTTTCATAACGTGACAAATCTAACTCAAAGTCTTAACAGCCTGAATCAATGTGTTTCATTGAATTGACAATGAATCCTAAGAACTCAACAAATTACAGTGTGACGTTGTCAGTTTACCAAAAATTCCTGCATACTGATAGCATCTGATAGTTTCAATGCATGAAAATACAATTGACAATTCGCGTGTCCCTATCACTACTTCATATATTTTCATCTAACTTATATAGCAACTCTCATTCCTTATTGCTTAGCAAGCGTGCTCAGCCGATATTTCGCAAATCCCCAACCCAGCGTGCTACTACTTATAGTAGATTTTGCTCAACACGTATTTCTGGGTGAAGATCCTTAGTCCATTATCGAACGAAGTAAGCGCGTTCCTTTCACTACTTTCTCGATTATTCTCAACTTTATGCATAAACCCTCATCCCTCATTTCTTTGTGAAGATATATAGCAAAAAACACGCGAGCGAAGCGCGGATTTGTGAGAACGCTTATCACTTATTTTCTGAGGAAGAATATAGCAGAGAATACGAGAGCAAAGCGACCGCGCTCGCCTAACATTTCGCAAGTCCGCGCGCGAGAATTTGCGGAATGACGGACTAGAGCGCTTGCTTCGCTCGCGTATTTCCTATGTATTTTCTTCACCAGCAAATAAGAAATGAGCATTTCTACTTGAATCTTAGTGAAATCCACAAAGTAGAAATGGGAATGCTCGCGCTTGCTTCGTTCGCGTATTTCTTACTATGTATCTTCACCAAGAAAAATGGGATGAGCGTTTTTACACAAATTTGAGAATAATCCAAAGAGTACTGATTGGAATGCGCGCGCTTGCATGTTTCTTGCTATATAACTTCGCCAATAAATGAGCGATGAGCGTTTCTACATATAGTTCAGAAATATCTACAAAGTAGTAGCAGTAGGAATGCGCGCTCTTGGTTGAAAATTTGCAAATTTATGGGAGAAAGGATTTGCGAAATATCGGCTGAGCACGCTTGTTTCTCTCTCGTATTTTGTGTCATTCATCTTTGCCAAGCAATAAGAGATGAGAGTTTCTATATAAGGTTGATAAGAATATGGACTAAGTAGTAATAGGGATACGCAAATTGTCAAGTTTGCGTTTTCATAACCAATAAATTACCAGTCCTAAGGCGCCAATCCTTCTGAAAATTTCAAAAATTTCATTCATCATTATGCAGGAATTTTTGGGAAACTGACAACGTCGCATTGTACTCTTTTTGAGTTCTTAAGATTCATTGTCGATTTAATGACAGGCATTGATACTTTTTGTATATGAAAGAAGCCATTCTAAGATAACTGGATTGAAAAAAAAAGAATTATATTAATATTTTGAATGCACAAGATATTTTTTTTGAAATAGACAGAGCGTGGCGAATTACAAAAATTTGTTTGTTATGTGCGCAAACATACATAAAGACACAACCTAACCGTATGGAATAGTCGAGTAAGCTTGTTTAGGTTAGTATAAGGTCGGATCGGTCGGGTTAAGTTATAGTAATTGGATAGGTGTTTATATGTTAAAAGTGGTCTTTATTTTCGTGGAGCCGACCTCTGAATTTCTTTCTGCTTTGCATAAATCACACGTCCTTTAAATTCTGCCAGTCTTTGTTCATTTAAAAACATTACCATTGTTTCAAATGTGCAGTTTAAAGGTAAATATGTGAATTAAATATTTTAGGAATCACATTGGCTCCGTCGCAAAATTAACTTCGCCTTTACGAGAAAACTGCCTTTTCTTTTGATTTTGAAAAGCTGACGGTGACTGATTTCCAAGTTAAAAAACTGACATGAATGATATTCACTAAACAAAACATCATGAGTTTGTTGTTTTTGAGATTGTTGAGAGAAGGGACAAAAGGGATAAAAAGGGAAGGGATAAAAAGTACCATTTCCAATAAAAAGTGTAAAACTGGTGAATTGAGGTGTAAATTTTCTGTTGGTGAAAATAAGGGGGCGTTTTGACTATTTTGAGTGTGTTTTTCAAGAAAGGAACGTGTAGTAGAAAGTGCCTGTTATCATTTAAAAGTAGGCCCATTTCTCCGAAATTACTTGAGACCGAATAAATTTCATTTGAACATTTTTTTCAGGAGACTAAACTACGTAAGTCCCAAAAACATTTTTTTGATAGCTTGTAGCACCCGATTAACGAAATTTTACCAAAAATGTATTCTTATTTTCTTCTTTCGAACCGGTAGGTAAGACTGAAACACCTGGTCCTCCATCGCTACTATTAGCTTTGTTTAGGATACAAATCTTGAACTATCCAAGAACTATTCTGAATTTGCGCAGAAATAATGCGCAGTAGGAATTGAACTTAGAACCGTTCTACTAGAATTCCGATTTTCGGTGAACCAAAACAATAAAAAACAAAAAATGAGATTTTGACATCGTCATCAGTCATTCTGTTAACATTTGTATTTTTGAATTTTCAAATTTGGCTTCAAAATTTTTTAAAACTAAAAATATCATCAAAATTAGGCATCCTTGAGCGATAGTATAACTGGATAATCATTGACAATGAGCAAAGATAATGGTTCACACGAAATGAAGGAAAGTTCTATAATCACGAAATTGATAAATGATCTATTCTGTTAACATTTGTCTTTTCGAATTATTTTCCAACTTGGCTTCAAAATTTTTGGAAACTAAAATTATCAAAATTAGGCATCAATGAACGATAATATAACTGGATAATCATTTATAATGAACAACAATAATGGTTCCTATGAAATAAAAGAAAGTCCTATACAGTGAGGACGTAAAAAGTCCCCTCCCTTAACTTTTGAATAGAACAAGCTATCGAGATCGGGTAAAATTCAGGTAAAAAGGTACCACTTTTACAACTTTGTGGCAAAAAAATGATTTTGGTCACGTGGCCTAGTGTCAAGAGGGCACCATCAACTTTTTTTTTCAAAGGTAAAAGTAGGTCACGTGGCTCCTGGTTTTGAAGGTCTTCCCATTCTCTATCAAACACTTCTTTGTGAAAATCGGCCAAGCCGTTTCAAACTGACAAGCGTTTGAAATTTGCTTCAAATATTTTACAAATAAATTAAAAACCTAAATAACTTTTGATTTCAACGAAATATCAAGTAACAATTGCAACTATTTTAACAAGTGCTCAAAATGTTCACCGTTCACTTCTTGACAGAAAAACAGTCGGTTGTGGAATTCATTCCGAACGTTATTAAATGTTTCCGGGGTAATACCGTAACACTCATCTGTTATTCGGTTCATAAGTTCCTGGAGTGACTGTGGCTGCGCCCCCACAGAAAAAAGTCCATGGGGGTCATATCAGGTGACCTAGCTGGCCACGTCGGCCTATCCACCGTCCCGGAAAATTCTCGTTAAGCCATTCTCGGACAGGTCTGTAGTAGTGAGGGGGTGCACCATCTTGTTGAAAGGTAACATCCATGGTAAACTCATTTGGGTTTGCCCCAACTACTTCTTGAATACTGTGATGGATCTGATTTTGAAGCATATTTAAATACCCAGTTAAATTTTTTGACATAAATATTGGACCTATGATCTGGTCACCCAAAATACCAGCCCATACGTTGACCTTCTCTGGAGTTTGAGTATGACCCTCTCGAAAAACGAGCGGATTTACGTGTGACCAATAACATTTTGTCTATTTACTGTTCCATTTAGAAAAAACGTACTTTGATCACTAAAACAAATAGAGTTAATGTAACCGGGATTTTGGGTTATGCGATCAGACATGATCTCACAAAACTACATTCTTCTATCTGGGTCATATTCTGTTAATTGATGCAGAATTTTTAATTTATATGGGTGAAATTTGTGATTTTTAAGATATTTTTTCATAGAGGTCGTAGATACGTCACAAGCCGTGGCTACCGTTTTCGTTGTTTGTTGCGGATTAATAACAACAGCTGCCAGAACGTTGATTTGCTGATCTTCTGAAATGGATTTTCTTCCAGATCCTTTTTCCCTCGTTACGCAACCAGTTCTCTGAAATTTACTGACCAATTCCCTTAAGTAGGTACGAGATATTGGATTATTTGGGAAGCGATCATTGAAAATTCTTTCTGCTTTATGGTAATTACGCCCAGCTTCAGCGTAAATTAAAATTGCTTCGGTTTTTTCTTCTAAAGGATGAGGACAAAGCATTTGAAAATTATAAAGAAATGCTGAAATGCTGGCAGCCATTCGATCCACTGCCAGGAACAACGTAAAGCATTCCTACCGTATGTTCCTAGGGTCACATATTGGATTGGCCGTATACTACGAAAGTATGATATCAAAACCATATATAAACCTTCAAAGAAACTGAAGGATCACTTGAGATCGGCGAAGGATAAACGTGATGAACTAAGATCGTCTGGGGTGTACCGCATTCCATGCACCTGTGGCAACGTTTATATCGGAACCACGAAGCGTTCCACAAATACCAGAATAAAGGAACACAAGGCCAATTGCCGGTTAGGACACTCAGAAAAATCCGCTGTCGCAGAACATGCGCTTAACAATAACAATCACAGAGTGAAGTTCGAAGAAACCCAAGTAATTGCCACAACACATGCATATTATCCAAGACTCTTCCGAGAAGCAATCGAAATCAAAAAACATCCCAACAATTTCAACAGAATTGAAGAAGGGTTACAATTGAATAAAGCATGGCTACCTGTTCTCAAGAAAACGGTTATAACACCATACCGGGAAATTAATGAATCCGAGGGGGTACCCGACGCAGGGACGATGGCACCGGACGCAGGTACGAGTACGTCGGCCCATAAATACTGGCTCTGACAACGCATACCAAACAAGTAGTGTTCAGTGATCGAAACTGTAAACATTTCTCTTGAAAATGCCAACCACTCGTGTTGGTGAAACGTCGAGATTTTCTCTAAATAAACGTCGGCCTGAAAACCCGAAAAACCATCATTCATTCAACGATGGCCGCGAAAGCCTTTCACAATTTGTTAATGGAAAGTGCTGGAGAGCAGTTATAAGAAAGTTGTTTACAACAATAACATAGCTGGAAAACGGGCAAACAATTTTTGGTACACGGGTGGCTCTAAGGCAAACAAAGGTGTTGGGGATGAAATATACGGGAAGAGAAGGCAAGACATTAGTCCAAACCTCGGTACTCAAGCCTCAATATTCCAAACCGAATCAAAGGTCATTTTGATTTGTACGAGAGAGATTCTAAGGAGGAGCCCTAGAAATCAACCCAAGTCATTCTCTCCGACAGTCAGGTGGCAATAAAGGCCATGCAATCTGCAGGTTTTCTTCCAAACTAGTTTGGGAGCACAGAACAAGGTAAACTTCTCTGTGTACCAGGTTACAGGGGCATCCGAGGGAATGAGAGAGCAGATGCCCTATAGTAAGAGCGGGGGTGGCATCGACTCTTATCGGAACGAAACTAGCCTGCTGAAGTCCGCAGGCCACTACAAATCCTCCAATCATAAATCCTCCTGAGAGAACGCGTATGGCAATACTAATGGAAAGATGATGATGACGGGGCTAAAACCAACCTGCTCTCAAGTCATCTCCTCGAACTGAGCCGGAACTCTCTCAGAGAGGTGGTAGGGTTCCTAACAGGGCACTGCCACCTGAAAAAACGCCTGCACATGCTGGGGATACACCAAGACTCCACACTATGAAGGTTCTGTGATGAGAGGAAGAAGAAACAGCCTCCCACTTAATGTTCGAATGCGAAGTCCTGTCTGTCATGAGGTTGGATATCTTCGGAAACTGCAGTGCAGAAGATATCATCCCACAGGGAAACCTCGTAAGCAATCTCCAGGAGTTCATCCGGAGTACTCACGAGATAGACCTGACAGCGGGTAGCAGAAAGGTTTTACCTGTACTTCTGGCGATAGCCAGCTCCGCCGAGTAAAAATAATAGTAATACTCTGGACGTGGGACATATTTCACCAGAACATTAATTACAGAAATCCCTGTGAATGAGACAAATGTTATTCGAGCAAATCAATGAACTGGAAAACAGACTGAATTATATCACAAAACAGCTATATGGTTATTGAATAATGTGAAAATTTACTAGTTCGACAAGGTTTTTGTTTTCTTGGTAATCCATATTAGCTTAAGACAATAATGAAACGACAACAGAGAAGACCAGTTATCTTTCTGGGTGTGGCTCGAAATTATGTTGAACGATTCACAAACATGTTAATGATTTAATCGAAGGTACTCGGTAGCTTTGTTAGGAATGTTACCCACCCAATCCGTACATAAATGGGATATTTTCTGGGGGCTATGTTCATTCAAGCTCCACACGGAGACAGTTTTTTTTTAATTCAGAATTTAAAAATTCCAGGAATGAATTTCAATGGATTTGATTAAAGCAGTGAGCTGACCATGATAGGAAACCTTGAGAGAAATTATGACAATAAATAATTTTCAAAAAGAATTATTGTCAGACTTACTGATAAGTTATTGAAAGAATGACAAGACTTTTTGCACATGACGACATTGGAGATCGTTGTAAATTAAATAGCGTTGAAACCATGTTTTGTGAAGTGATAAACCTACCTGAAACTGATATATGTGAAAAGTATTTCAAATCTTTGTTCAACAATCACTGATGCTCAATATTTTTTATACTGCATGAGTATTCAATAGCGGTGAATACATCTAATAGGGGATAATGTCATAGTTTTAAACTCTGCAAGAACATCAAATATATGTGTTATTTACTGCCTTGTGCGGAAATTGGTCTTTTCTATCTTGCAAATGTTGTTATCCGAAAGATGCTTGTAGAAAACATACATTTCGAATCTTGTTTCACAATAATCGATACTTCTATCTGTTTTATTTTTCGTATAAATTTCAACAATTTCGAAATCACTCAAACATTGCTTTGTTGATTGATATGCTGGTAATACAACAGATTCATTGTACCTTCAATTTTAAAAGTGAAAACTGCAGTTTCATCAACTTCAGAAACCCAGCTATAGCGATCTAACTTTCTGTTTTCCGATTTTTAAGCAGCTTGTGACACGAGTTCGATTCACCGATACGAGAAGAGATTATTTTTCATGTGTTTCAGGCTAGTGGGCTGTGGTGGTCGTTATGATAGTGCGTTCGCTTCTCAACCATAGGGGCGTAGGTTCAAATCCCAGTACGGTCACCGGTCCCGTGCATGCCATCACACGTTAAAAAGTAAGGGCCTCGTCTTCTCTAGCCCGCACAAGTCTTTCGGAGACTTATAAGAAATTAGACGAAAGGAATACATTTTTAACACATTTTTTTATAGGCACCCACATGACGGTTCAAAGAAAGTGCTTTATCAAACAAAAAAAAATTGTTTCGAACCCATCTCGGACAGTAATTGAGTATATTACAAAAAAAAATTGTTATTTGTATATTTTGACATATTCATTACATTTTTATTTATTTAATGTTTCTGACAGAAAGCATATTTGTATTTCTTGAATCATCAATATAGTTACCAACTTTCTACATAATATAATGAAGCTTCCCCTTCTGAATTCAATATAGTTCAATAAAACTAAACATTTTCTGAAAGAATATTCTGCAATATTCTTAACTAGATCTGATAAAGGCAATGTTACAGTAGCTATCAACAAAGAGCAATTTATTCAATTAACCGAGAATTGTATTGACGATGAAATTTATCACGAACAAATTTCCAAAAATCCCACTTCAGGTACTCAACAGAGAAGAAACAAAAAGTTAGTTAGTCAGTTGAAACAAAAAGTATCGAAGATGATGTTGCAAAATCTTTAACAATTTATAACTCCGTGGTCCAAAATTTTATGGATTACCAAAAATTCATAAACCCATTTTATCACCAAGACCTATCATCGCATCTATTGATGCACCCAAATGCAAATTAACATCTTCCAATACAGATATACTCACCAAAGCATATAACGTTGATAATGAGTATTATATTGAAGATTGTATCAAGTTTTCAGAACTTGTCAATGATTCTCAATTACCCCCAAATTATATTGTTATAAACCGAGATATAGTTTCACTTTTCACTAATATCTCCAAAGAATCAGTAAAGCGTCAATAAAAATCATTGTTCTTTGAATAAAGATACATTCATAAAAATATCAAATTTCATTATCGACAAAACTTTTTTCTCACTGTACAATCAATTTTATTTGACAAAATTTTGGTACGCCCATCGGATCTAAAATTTCAGACATTCTTGCTCAATATGTTATGGATGATTCATTGTAATATTGCATACCTGAATTATCGTTGATGATATTATTTGTGCCATACATGAAAGGAAAGAAAATTTTGATACTTTTATTAATTGTAATAGTCATGTGGAATTCACAACTGAAATAGAAAATTGACAGAGGTGTTCCATTTTCAGGTTCTAAACTCATACAAATTTCAGAAAACAAAATTATATCAGACTAGTAGGTATGTCAAACCTACAAGTTGTAAGATATACATGAATTATTTATCCTATCACCCTGAAAAAAAATAGAACTTAGAATAGAAAATAGAATGAACAAAATATATCACCATACTTTGGAGAAGAACATTTTTTTTTAAATTAATGAATTTACTGTCAGACAATTCCTATCCTAAACGACTACTCAACAAATTAATGTTATCCTTAAATGATTTTCCAATTTAAATTAACATTAATACCGATTTCGCAAATAACAATGATCCTGTATGAAATGTCATTAATAAATTTCATCCATTTCCATATTCAAAAGAACTCACTCCCAAAATAAATAATGTTTCAGAAGAAGAAACTAATATAATTTTATCTAATAATCCAATTGAAACTGTTAATAAATTATTCACAAAATCAAAAGATAGAACTCCTATACTGGATCAAGCAGGAGTTGCCTATAAAATTAGTTGTCGTGTATGCGATGAAAAATATATTGGTGAAACCTCATGATGTTTACAATCAAGTAATGGTTCCCACAAAGGTGATATTTGTCTACTACGTAATGGACCGTCAGATTTTGCTGATTCATTTTCTCTTTTATGGGATTTTAAGCACGTGTGCTAGGCATATGGAAAATAAATTTTCCTTTTGCCGAAAAAATTTGTTTTTTATTCTATTTTCTCGTTTATGGCATTTTAACACATGAATAGGTATAACAATCTAATAGTGAAAAACCAAAGCCATAAGGTTTGCACGTGCTTAAAGGGTTGAAAGAGGGGTGCGATCATGTAAAAAAATAGTTGGTTGCTGATGCATTTTCTCGCTTATGGCAATCAACAGAATTAAATTTAATATTGTTAGGAACCCAAAAAAAAATTCCCATAAGCCGGTTTGCTGTTGAGGTCAATTTTCCGGAATCCAACGAAGTGTCAGAGACCGACAGATATACAGGGCGTAAATTTTTTAGGAGGTGAATCCTTGTGTTGTGTCCGCAGAAGCAATAGTTTCTTAATGAAAAAATTAAATACAGCATTGTGCATGAACAGATCTTCTGTAAATAGAATTGAAAAAATCCTGAAGGGGGCTGTCACATTTTGTTTGAACAACTTGTGACTTCTGTCGTAGTTTTTTTAAATTATTCCGCTTGTTCCATTCAGTGGTTTTTATTTCTTTGTCATGCCGTACACACATTATACTCCCCGAGAATATGCGCATATGCACTACATTCATGTTGAATGTGGAGGTAGTGCTACTGCTGCAGAAGCGCTTTATGCAGAACGAAATCTGATTGCACAATGCCGCTCAGAGAATCGCTGATTTGGGGGCTATAACCTATCGCATTTGAAAAGATTCTTCTTGAAAAAATGTCATTTCTGCGTGAGTGGATGGAAAATAACATTTTTATAATATCATTCAGTGCGATGTTGAATAATCGTTGTTGTGGTTTATAGTCTATGTTGATTCAAAAAACCTTGAATTAGTATTTACTTCTTTACATCTCATTGAATGCTTCTAAGCAGGTGATTCGTTAGTACTCATAATGATTTAATCATTTCATCTTGATAGGATGAAAGTAAAAGATATTACTGATAGAGTCTAATGGAGTTGATTTTAACTCAGAATAACATCACACTCTAATACAATCTAAATTATACTCCTTCCAACAATAATTATCGTATGTTTTATACCATGGTAGAGTCTGGACCATATAAGCATTCTTTTGTAATGAATATCCACTTTCACATGGTTATATATTTTTTTTCAGAAAATAATTTCAAACATTTGTTAAAAAAATTGGTGAAAGTCAAATCTGGCATTTAACTCTCATTTCTTGCAAAATTCTATCGTTTTCTGAAAAACTGTTTCGTATGTCTGGAAGCATCACTCATCAGTAATATTCAGCAGCAAAGATATTTGAATTGGTCCCAATTTGTAGACATGGCACTCAAAAATCCAAGATGAGGTAGTGATTTTCCAGAAATTTAGAAAATGCTTATTATCTCGAAAACGGTGAAATTTTTACTAAGGTGAAATTCCGATATTCTGAACAGTAATGACCTGGCATACCACTAGTTTCAATATTGTACAAGGTTTACCGGACACACTGTATATGAATGAAAGATATTCACTTCCGTTTTTTTCTGACATTTTTCCGAAGATTATCAATAAATTACGAAAATTTCACCACTTTTCCCATCTCCAAGAAATGATCTCCGAAATACCATTTCAAAATACCTTCACTGCTGGTCAATCCTATCTTGACCACAGTGTTTATTAAACGAGTGAACGCCAAACAGTTTCGACTTCGAACCATAAGTTAGGATTCTTGTTTTGTTTTTTACTAGTAGATTTGGATTATTCAAGAGTGTGTTTTCACTTGATTTCAGTCAGAATTTCAAATTTTTTATTTTCATATTGGCAGCTAAATAAAAAAATATCTAGTCATAGAAAGTGGATAAAAATGCTCAGTCGTATTGGTGTTTGCATATCAAGTCAGTGGTGAAAGAAAACTCCTACCTCGACGGAGTTGAAATCCAAAAATTTTTCAAAAAAGGTGGTTTTCGTGAATTTTCATGAGGTTGGCAGGTTTTTTATGACTGAATCACCTTGTATTTCTTGGACTTTATGATTATATATTCTGGAAAAATTAAACAAACATCTTAACTCAGCTCAAAAATACTTAGTGTCCACTTAAACTCCATTGTGAATAGTTTCTATAATTATGGTTTCTAGTGAAAAAGATCATTTTGCAACCGGTGCACTTTTTGCTTATCTCAATTTTTGATTGATTATAGTCTGCAATGCATTTGCCAAATCCCATAGAAGAAGAAATGAGCAATTTTATCTTTATTAATTTTTCGCAGCAGCATTTTCAAATAATTGTTTTTATTTATGCAGTGTGACCCATTTGAAATGGAAGTACTCATTTCAAACTTTATTAATTCAACCGATTGTACTGTTTTTTCAGTAGGTATATATTCAAAAAGTCCATCAGGACACCAAATTTAATGATTAATTCTTCATTTTCAGAGAGAACTATTCTCATTTTCCAAGGTAGAAAATCTAAAGTAATTTTTTCATTACAAAATTTGAAAGATATGTCGATGAAAATATAATTTTTTTCATTGATTTTTTAAAATTATTATTTATTAATAGATTTCGATGATATTCTGATCAGCGATATTTTGAGACTCCCTGAATCCAGTTGTGTATTACGAATTTTGGATAAGAGTAGAAATTGAAATGGTGGGTTTTTTGAACGGCATATTTTTTTAAATTAATTCTCCCATAACTTTTTCATTGATGGACGAACTTCAACAAAATCTCAAAATGAACCATTTGAAAATGTCATGAATCCAGTGGTTTAGTCAGATTTTTTCTCAAAAAATCGCTAAGAAAGATTTAAGTTTTTTACCTCGAAGAAAAATAATACTTGGCCCTGAAAATGAAGATTTATTCATAAAATTTGGTGTTCTAGTGGACTTTTTGATTATCTACCTGTTGTAAAAACAAATCATATCAATCGGTTGAAAAAAGTATGTTTTATAAGGGTGCTTCCATTTCAAATGGGCCACACTGTATAAAACATCGATATCATGTTTCCGACTTATAGCTTTTTTTCTGGTTTTGAAATACTATTTTCTTCTAACATGCCAATTCCCATCAAACAGAAAATGAAAAAAATTTCACAAATTTTCCTACAACTTTACAACTTATGGCTTTTCTTGAGGTACATGCAAAGCTTATGGGAATTTTATTATGCTGTTTATCCATCATCAAAATCATATGTTTCAAATGCCATAAACGAGAAAGTTTGCCGGAAAACGAAATAAATTTTCACAAAATTTTCCGTCCGGAAAATATACCTCTACAGCTGACCGGCTTATGGGATTTTTTTTTTCGGGTTCCTAACGATATTAAATTTCATTATGTCGATTGCCATAAGCGAGGAAATGCATGAGCAACCAATTATTTTTTTACAAGTTCGCGCCCCTATTTCAACCCTTTAAGCACGTGCAAACCTTATGGCTTTAGTTTTTCACTATTAGATTGGTATATCTATTCATGTGTTAAAATGCCATGAAAGAGAAAGTAATTAAAAAAACATTTTTTTTCTGTACAAGGAAAATGCTTTTTCTATATGCCTAGCACACGTCCGATTGCAAAAGGACATGGCACTGGATACATGTATTTCTGGGGGTCAACACATTTTTTTTGTTTTTGCATATATTATTCTAGGGGTCAACTGTCTTTATTAGACTTTTTCTCGGGCCCTACAGGGTGAGCTAAAAAATTGAGTTGAATGTCTCATATCAATTGTGGAAAATACTGTCTGTAAGTTGATTTTTCTTGATTTTTGGGTATAATATGCTGTGAAAAATATCAACTAACCTTGAATGGCGTGCATACTCACAGGATGAGGCAGAACACGCGATTTTTCTATAACCTGTTTATTAACTTCTCGCCCAAGTGTGGACTTTTCATTGAATTTCTCAAAGTCAAAAGTTCTCCCAAAGTTGCTCGTGTTAGCATTTTTGTTTTTTACATGTTTGCGCCCATATACAGCGTGTTTCAATTCTCATAGAAACGCCCCCGTATCTTCCCTAATTTTCGACGTAGAACCATTCTCAAGATCGATAGATACACTAGAAATGAACTCACTGCACTAAAATGATAGTTCTACGTGATATACACTGCACGCCAGCAGCGATGGAACCACCCATTTTTTCATCGCCTCTGGCGTGACCACTTTTTTGAAGTGAGTTCATCTCTAGTGTATCTATCGATCCTAAATATTTCATGGTTCAACGTCAAAAATTACGGACGATACGAGGGTGTTTCCATGAAAAGTGAAACAACTATACGAGGTTGGTTTGACAAGTCCGTGCAGAGTCCGATAGATGGTAACACCAGCGCGCATCGAGGTCATGTTACTATCATGGTTACCATCATCTCTTGAATGAACGCACCCCAAGTTTTAGCCATGTTGGTTTATTTCTTTGTGCGTGGCATTTATGTTAATCAAGGAAGTCGAGTGATTTTTAAGAAATGGACGAAAAAGAACATTACTTTATGAAAGGCAAAACGCCTCAGGAGACTAAATAGAAGCTTGAATAACATTATGGTGACTGTTCACCTTCGATTAGAACCGTTTATAAGTGGTTTCAAAACTTTCGGACTGGCCATATGGACACAAGTGACGCGGAACGTTCTTTTAGGCCTGTGGAGGTTACGACTCCAGGAATCATTGATAAAATCCATGATATGGTGATGGATGACAGAAGAGTTAAGGTGCGTGAGATTGCTAGTGCTGTGGGCATCTCCGACTGAACGGGTACACAATATTTTGGAAGAACATTTGGACATGAGAAAGCTATCCGCAAGATAGGTGCCGCGATTGCTCACGCTTGACCATAAACGGAATCGTGTGAAGTATTGCCAGGATGGTTTGCAGCTGTTCCAGAAGAATCCGGAGGACTTTAAGCGTCGGCGTCGTTTCGTCACTGTGGATGAAACATGGTTATATTATTATACTCCTGAGACCAAACAACAATCTAAACAATGGGTTACCAAGGGGGATTCTGCACCAAAAAAGGCGAAGATCGTTCGTTCGGCCGGAAAGGTAATGGCGACTGTCTTTTGGGATTCGCAAGGGATAATCCTCATCGACTATCTGGAAAAGGGTAAAACTATTACAGGTAAATATTGTTCATCGTTATTGGACCATTTGACCGAGATGCAAGAAAAACGCCCACGATTGGCCCACAAGAAGGTCCTTTTACATCACGAAAACGCACAGCACACACCTCAGCAGTTGTCGTCGCAAAATTAATGGAAATAGGACTGGCGGGACAAGGATTTCAAACGAGGAGGTGATTGCAGACACTAATGGATATTTTGCAGAAATGGACAAATCCTATTATTCGGAAGGGATAAACAAGCTGAAACATCTTTGGACGAAGTGTATAAATCTAAAAGGAAACTATGTTGAAAAATAAAAAAGATTTACCCCAAATAAGTTAGTAGTTTTAATTTTTGCACGGACTTGTCAAACTACCCTCGTGTATGGGTGCAAAAATGTGAACAAAAATGCTAACACGAGCAACCTCAGGGGGACTTTTGGCTTCGAGAAATTCAATGAAATGGTAATAAACAGGTTTTAGAAAAATCGCGTGTTATGCCTCATCCTGTAAGTATGCACGCCATTCAAAGTCAATTGATATTTTTCACAGCATATTATACCCAAACACCAAAAAAAAATTAATTTACAGACAGTGTTTTCCACAACTGTGATAAGACATTCATTCCAATTTTTTAGCTCACCCTGTACAAACAGAAAAAAGTCTGATGAAGAATAATGCTTTTTTGACCTCTAAAATTATATATCCAAAAATTTTAAAAAAATCTGTCGGGCCCCAGGAATACATGTATCCAGTGCCATGTCCTTAGAATTTTTTGAGCTCAACACTGACATAATTTTCAGTGGTTAAAATTCCAGAAATGAGTCCGCAAAATCTGTCGTTACCTGAAGGTCTGTAATGCCTGATCTTTATCCGTAGTTATATTCTGTCATGTTTTCGACTCGCAACTGTCATTTATCAATTTGTTATAAACATTTAAATAACAAAAAACGTGTTTCTTTAAATTGTATTGCTTATAAAATGAAAACTAATAGGGCAATTTGGTTGCTCAAAAAAAATTGTAGATAATTGAAATACGAACAAAATGGTATTTTTTTCGACCCTGTCAGATCATTAGTAACGGAGGAAAACCGAAAAAACCGGAAAATGTGTACTTTGTGTGTGCACAAAACAGGCTCTTACGGATCATTAGTTTTGGCACAATTGCAATTTGAATTTAATTATTGCACTTGCAGCGTGCCTGGATGCTCTAGTGATAGTCCGATTTCAATTTCTAAAACAGATTTTGAAAGTGGAAGTACAGTATCACAAAACGAATATTCTCATTTTGTGATCAAATGCTGCGAAATGGGTGAAAAATGCTTGCAAACATGAGTGAAAACGGCCGAGCTGGTGAAAGCGGTCGAGTGGTGGGAGTGAGTGGAAGATGAGGGGAAGCGTATCATCACGTAACCCGTTCATTAGAAGCATTGTTTATATAGAAGATAGTTAGTCAACCTTATGAACTTATAATTGGATCAAAATGGATGCGACATGTAGATGGCGATAGTGAGCTCGCATCCAAGTCATGTCGTAACTTCAGTGATCTGGCCTCCAAGTGATGTTGTAACTTAATTGAAACAATGGGACAGCATTAAAATCAGGGTTTTTTGAAGAATCCTGCATCACAATGACGTCAAATATTCATGTTTGTAACTAATCACGCTAGATGACACTCGCGATTGCGTCCAACGCCAATTGCACAGGCATTGACTAACTATCTTACTTCTATATAAACAATGTTAGAAGCATACCTCTCATCTACCGGACTCTCCTACTACTCGGCAGCTAACGCGGGCTCGCCCGTTTTCAGTGATGTTTGCATGCATTTTTCACCCATTTCGCACCATTGTAGCGCAAAATGAGAATAAACATTTTGTAGTACTATACTTCTACTTTCATAATCTGTTTGAGAAATTGAAATTGGGCTATCAGTAGAGCATCCAGGCACGCTGCAAAAAATAATAAAATTGCAATTGTGCCAAAACTAACAATCCGACAGCGCGTGTTTTGTACACACATAAAGTACACATGATTCAATACTTTTATGAGAGAGGCCAATCCTACTTCTTGATAAATGGCGGAGTTATGCATTTTTCGAAAAATCGCAAAATTTTCCGGTTTTTCCAGTTTTTCTCCGTTACCAATGGTCCGACAGGGTTGTGAAATATTCAATTTTATTCGTATTTCAATTATCTACAATCCTTTTATTTGGATCAACCAGATTGCTCTACCAGTTTTTATTTTATAAGCAAAACAATTTAAAAAACACGTTTTTTGTTATTTAAATGTTTATAACAAATTAATAAATGACAATTGCGAGTCGAAAACATAACACAATATAAGTACGGACTGCCTTCCATGTGATGGCATAGTCAGTTTCCTATTAGTATTTTTGTTAAAAACTCAATGATTTTATGCTCTATTGCTTAGTGTATTCAGCAATATTTCATTCATAACAAAAGAAGGTAATTTTTTTTAGAAATGGTTTACATCAAAAACGAGAAAAATGCAATGAATAAAAAGCCGATATTTAAAATTTAAACAAATATTTTGGATATTGATACAAAATTGAGAAATACATCTGCAATTCATCAATAACTTAAATCAACCTTTCACAAAAAAAAATCTATTTTATCACACGATTTGTCACATACACACACGATTTGTCACGAGCATTCGACACGCAAATTTTTTATTTTAGTACCTAAGCTTGTAAGCTAATTGTTAATGTTATTACCGTCAACCGATTGCACCCCTACGCGCAACCCTTGGAAGTTTTCGAGAGACTTGTGTGAGGTAGGGAAGACGCAGCCATCACCTTTTAACGTGTGATGCCATGCACGAGACTGATGACCATGCGTGGCTGAACCCTAGACCCTTCGCTCCAAAGGCGAACGTTCTACCAGCACGGCTACCACTGCCCAATAGTAAACATAATTGAGGAATCTTCTGATGAATTCCTAATTGACTCTGGTATTCCCCAGTAGAGTGTCCTTGGCCTTTAATATTCCAACTATTCATTATTGGCATTCCTGTTATATAAGCGATGGAGATGTACAGATCAACAAGCGTAAGGATGCCTCTGAGATGCGCAAACGATAGAAAGCGCGAGTAGATGTGCGACAAAGATCGACTACTGTTTAATAAGGCAGAGCGATTGAGCTCCTGCCCCACTCCAGGGTTTTGTCTACTGCGCAACCAATTCTCGGAGGCATCCTTACGCTTGTCGATCAGTATTTATGTTCGCAGACGATACATCCATAATAATATCTAGCCCAAACGTAAAAGAGCTACTCATATAAAAACGAATAATCTTCTCCTTCAATTTGACAATTGGTATAACAAAAACCGTTTAATCATGGACTATTCCAAAACTATTGCATTTTAATTAATTTAATTAATTGCATTTAATTAAATATTAATGAGAACACAATACTATTGCAAGAAATCTGCAAACTTGGTACCTACAATTATTGATAGCAGTCTTAAATGGGAGGAATGTATTAATATGTGGATTTCATTGAAAACAGGATGTTCATAAAGTCAGTTGTGGAATCATCTGCGACTGAAAGTTGGAATTTAGTCGCTATTTTCCATCGTACAAGATAACCCCTCTTGGAAGGGATTCATGTTTTAAAGAGAAACATTCTGAATTGAAAATTGAATCAATACATGACTTCTCTGGAAATGGAAAAACCCTACGATAAAATTGAAGTTACTTTTTTGTAATATCTAACAAAAAACAACTACTTGCCCGGCTAAAGCCATGCTGGACATTGAACTACATCTGATAGATATTGAGAAAGACCCTATATAACTTGAGAGAAAAAACATGAATGTGAAAATTTGCATTTTCATTCAGATAGTTGATTATTCATTAAATATCCAGTGTCCATTGGAGATTCTTAACTATGAATGAGATAAGGGAGAATTTTATTCAGAAGTATCACTCACAGAAAATCGCTCATTCCATGATGCGTGAATTGCATCTCTTTCGCTAGGCCTCCAATACATTTTGGTCGACAAAAATCTATTTCACCCTTTTAAAATCATCAGTGAGGTCGAAAGAATTGGAAAACATACTCTTCAGAAGCAATTTCACACTGTAATGAGGAATTGTTGGACTATTTCTTGTGCGGTGAAACTTTGAAAATATTTTTCTGACATAAAACCTGTCATGGGTTTTGCATGTTGATTCCATTGAAAATATGAACAGAATGTTCATAAAGTCAGTTGTGGAATCAATATCTCAATTGAGAATGTTTCTCTTTAAAACATAAATCCCTTTCAAGAGAGGTTATCTTGTACGATGGAAAATAGCGACTAAATTCCAACTTTCAGTCGCAGATGATTCCACAACTGACTTTATGAACATCCTGTTCATATTGTCAACGAAATCAACAGGCCATACCCATGACAGGTTTTATGGCAGAAAAATATATTCAAAGTTTCACCGAACAAGAAATAGTCCAACAATTCCTCATTACAGTGTGAAATTGCTTCTGAAGAGTATGTTTTCCAATTCTTCCGACCTCCCTGATGATCTTAGAAGAGTGAAATAGATTTTGGTCGACCAAAATGTATTGAAGGCCTGGCGAAAGAGATGCAATTCACTCATCAATGGAATGAGCGATTTTCTGTAAGTGATACTTCTGAATAAAATTCCCTCTTATCTCATTCATAGATATGAATCTCTAATGGAAACTGGACATTTAATGAATAATCAACTATCTGAATGAAAATGTAAATTTTCACTTTCAGATTTTTTCTCTCAAGTTATATAGGGTCTTTCTCAATATCTATCAGATGTAGTTCAATGTCCAGCGTGGCTTTAGCCGGGGAAGTAGTTGTTTTCTGTTAGATATTACAAAAAAGTAACTCCAATTTTACTGTAGAGTTTTTCCATTTCCAGTGGAGTCATGTATTGATTCAATTTTCGATTGAGAATGTTTCTTTTTAAATTATTAATATGATTTGCACCAAATTAAATAAGCATTACTCAGCATTAAAAAAAACTAACGAGTTGTCTCGGCGAGGAGAAAATGATTTCTGTGTACTATGCATTGGTTTACTCACCAATGAGTAATGATATTGTAGCATTTGGCTTGGCCACCAATAAATGTGCCCGAGTCTTTCTCACACAAAAAAGAATAGTAATTCGATTAACCTTCCACATGGATTATCGAGATTTCTGCAAAAATATCTTCGAAGAGAAAATACTTATAACTGTCACTTGTACATATTTATATGAACTACAGATTTTCACCTACTCTCTCGAGAATAGTCTCACTCAAAATTCTAATTTTCATAGCAATAAAACTCGCACAAAAAACGAATTTAGATTGTAGAACTAACTTTATACACCAACTATAGAAAATCCCCAGAATATGCAGGAGTAAATTTCTTCAATTTACTACTCTCCTCATGACATGAAAAACCAAACAAATCTTAACTCAAGTCTTTTCTATTCTTGAATGCATTTTACGATCCAAAAAAATGCACATTCTGATGTCAGCGTCCTATTGACTGGTTTCAGTTCCAGTGGAGAGTTTAATATTTATTTTTTTTTACAGGCATTAAGATTTTAGATTTATTGTAAGCGTGTATCTCGACTTGTCAATCCTTTGTTAATTGGTGTCTGATCAATAAACGACTATCTATCTATCTAAACTCAATTCAGTCTATAAATATTTATTTTGGCGCCAACACACTATCATAACCAAGAAAAAAATATAATGTTACAGATACTTCACCACACCTAACAGTAGGCGACCGCAAGGTTGAAAATTTGAATGGAATTTGATACAAACGAAGGTATTTAAAAGAGTCTGGCTTTTCATTCATCATCGAAGATTACTTCATCACTGATTCATTATTCATTTAAGAATGTAAGAGTTTACGGATTATAGGCATCACAGGGGCTGTCTGGATTGTGTATAGATTCGTTCAAAATGACAGTGCACAAAACTCCATGAAAATGGCTTTCAGCAAAATTTGACAATTTTTTGATATTTTGTTCGGTCCATAACCCTATACAATTTGGACAAGTTATCGTTAGGATCGTATGATTAGGAGAACTGCTAGAGGCCGGCAAAGATCATAAATTCAAAAATGACTGCGATGACTGCGAATGGAAGTATCCATCATGAATATACCATGTAAAAATTGGCATAAGGTTTGCGGATGTCGCAGTGAGGTTAAGTGCCGGAAAATTTTGTGGAAATTTCAGAGGGTTTTTTGATGACATTATCACTTATGCCTTTGAAACTATATAAGTTTTATGATAAATTATATTAAATTTGCGAGTCTTGTTCAATGTTTGCTATAACTATTTTTGACATGTTCGGCATTATCCATAGTTATGCCTTCTCTTTTAGGCGCCTAAAACTACTTTTTCTACGCACCTGCCAAATGGCATGAAAAAACAAAGTGATGAAAATTTTCAAATAATTATCTGCAACTTTATAGGTTATTCCTTTCATTTTGGACACTTTCAACCACCATGCCAATTTCACATAATGAATAGTTCATCATAAACTTCATATAGTTTCAAAGGCATAAGAGATGATGTCATCAAAAAACCCTTTGAGAATTCCACTAAATTTTCCGGCGCCTAACCTCACTTCGTCATCCGCAAATCTTATGCCAATTTTTTTATGGAACATTCATGATGGAAACTTCCATTCTTTCAACTGGCAGCAACAAGACAATCGTATAAAATTTCAATTTGTTTTTCACAAGTTCACGAGCAAACGTGCAAACCTTATTCCTATAATTTTTCGCTGCTAGGGCTATTTTACTATGCTGTTGATGTACATTGCACTAGCGCTAAAATCGTCCCAAAACACATGTTTTTTGTGCAAATGAATATCGAATTTTTTATATGAAAGCCACGCGGCGACCGCTCAAACTTTTCATGATTTTTGTGAGCATTTTCATATTTTTTAGTCGTCTAGAGGCATAAACGAGAAAATCATCACCTGAAATCTATCACCATCTCCCAGTCTAATTGCTTGATATTTTTTGCAGACAACAACAGCATGAAGAATTATAATTCTTTTTTCTCTAGAACATGGATGTTTCGAAATGCACTTGTTGCTATTATCTAGCCAACCGTATTGGACGACATCATGGGTATCAAACCACGTCTCGTCAAGATATATTCTCATTTCGATATTCTTTTATTTTTCTTAAGTAATCCCGTCGATGGACAACGATTCGTGTTGACTCCATTATAACCATACGTTTATTCAACTTTTTGTATTTAAAACCGCAATCGAGTAAAATGTTTCGCAAAGTATCTAACGATTTATAAAAATAATCTGGTAATGTATCATAAATCATTTCTAATATCGGCACCTTATTTTCTTGATAAAACTTATACACACATCTGCTTTTGTGTTCTTTGAAAGCTTACTCAAGTTTCTTGAGTTTCGGTCCGTCTTTCTTTCGTTTAACAGAATGGTCGACAACGTCTCCGACTTGTATTACTCTAAACACAGTAGCTCTGCTAATCTTGGTTAATTCGCATTTTCTTTTGACAATTTGATTTTCTGAAGCACCTCTACTATTATTCTAATATTTCAAACAAGAATACATATTCAAAATAACCCTTTGAGTTTGAATGTGTAGGGCTTTATTAAATAATTCCATATTAAATTGCGTCACTAGATCAAGTCATATTTGGAGATGTTCTGGATTAACTTCCACTTGGAGCGGTCCTGAAATAACTTCCACTTGGAGCGGTTCTGAATTAGCATCAAGATCTTCTGTTTCAAAGTCAACATCGAAAGGTCTCCAGAATGCCATACCGCACAGATAATCAATCAATCAATGTAAATATGCGTCTGAGCCTAGCTGCACCGCACTGTCTAGTAAATAAATCTTCAAGCAAATGAAAACTGATTGAAATTCGACAGCAACAGATCAAAAAGAAGTTGGGTCTCTGACCAATTAGAATTCGACAGCGGCAAACCAAAGGCTTTCGGTGGTCATTTTGCCAGCCCCTTTTATGTGACAGAATATATTATATCCACGTGGACTGCCAATCGAGTTGAGACGAGGAGCGTTAGAGAATAACGTGTTTTTAAGCCTATGCAAATCATTAGCGGAAAATTGGATATTGATATAACCTCGTATTTGATCGCTTGGTCGTGTGCTTTCTCAATTTAGTTCGCAAAGACTATACTTCTATTATTGTGCTATATTAGATAAGGAAGTAGATGTTTTCTTACTGATATTTGTTTCATTTCCTACATTGTAGAATGAGTCGAAAAGAGGGCTATTCCAACATATTCGATTATTATGAAAATTGACCATAATAAAATGTGATTCCATAATTATGTTCAATAATATGAGTTTATTACTAGCTACATTCTCTTTTGACATTATTTTTGCAACGTGAGAATTAAAGTAGCACTACAGCTGAGTCTTTTTCCCATATTAATTTCAGACTGACATTGTGGGAATTCCCAGAAAGCGAAAAAGTGTACCCTTGATAATTCTTCATCCAGGCAATTTCGGCTAGACACAGTATAGGCGTGACAAAGAAGTGGCAGTTTTACTTTTTGTGCTTGGTTCTTTCATTAATCCAAAGTTCTTTAAGGGTACTATAAGGGTCACTGGGTCGGTTTAGATTACTCGAGATTAGATTATTTATACGTTGTTAGGGAACATTTGTGTATCTCTTTCCTCTGAACGATTCTCTCGAGAGTAAATGTTTTTGGTCCTTTCAGTAATCCAAAGTTCCTGAAGTATTTCACAGGAAAGTCACTAGGTCGGCTTATGTTACATGAGATCGGATTATTAGTATTTCGTTCCGAAACACGTGTGCTTCTCACTTCCCTGAAAGACTCTAACGGTCAGGATGGAGAATCTTTCAACGGAATAGCGTGATAATATTTATAGGACAATCAATACAGCATTTTTTTCCAATTCGTTGCAAACAGCGGTTTCTCAGTCTCTCAGTCTCAATTTTCGTTATTGATTGAAGTCATTGAGTCACTTCTTACTCTTTACACCAAGCAATAGAGCATAAAATGAGTGAGTTTTTAACAAAAATACTAGTAGGAAACCCGACTATGCCATCACATGAGAGACAGTCCGTAGTTATATTCTGTTTTCGACTGAAATGTCATTTATCAATTTATTATAAACATTTATATAACAAAAAACGTGTTTTTTATTGTTTTGCTTATAAAATGAAAAATAATAGAGCAATCTGGTTGCTCAAACGAAAAGAATTGCAGATAATTGAAGTATTAACAAAACGGATTGTTTCACGACCCGATCGTATCATTATTAACGGAGTAAAACCGAAAAAACCGGAAAATTTAACGATTTTTTAAATAGTCACAACCCTGCCATTTTTCAAGAAATAGGGTTGGCCCTTCTCATGAAAGTATTGAATCATGTGTACTTCATGTGATGTACACAAAACAGGCTCTGGCGGATCGTTAGTTTTGGCACAATTGCAATTTAAATTTTTTTTGCACTATATTTCAACGTGCCTGGATGCTCTGGTGATAGTCCGATTTCAATCTCTAAAGCAGATTTTGAAAGTAGAAGCACAGTACCACAAAACGTTTATTCTCATTTTAGGTCCCAGGGCACCGGGAATGAAAAAGCAGACAAACTAGCAAGAGAAGGTTCGTAAAATCCCCCAGACACCAGGGGTACCGAAGTGTACAGTGAGAGCGTCTGTAAGAGATTGGATTGAGGATAGTCACACATAGTGTGAGGCACTAGACCGCAGAATTATACAGATCACACCCAGTGAAGGAGTTGTACAAACTCGTACAAGGCACGAAATTACTGGATTGGGTACTGTGACAGTGCCCATCATAGGCATGATACAATGGGCCAACCGGGGGCAACAACCTGACGGGCCTAGAGGTGGAGGTTTTAGTGAGTATCCCTATGAATCAGTGAAGTCTCACTGTAGGTCTGGAGTCTTGAGCCTGAGACTCCCTACCTCTCTATACAAGATTTCCTCCACCTTATCACAAAAAAAACACAAAATGTGTATTCTCATTTTGCGCTAAAATGCTGCGAAATGGGAGATAACTTCTTGTAAACATGACTGAAAACGGCCGAGCTGGTGGAAGCGGTCTAGTAGTAGGAAAGAGCTAACGCGGGCTTGGTCGTTTTCAGTCATGAAGATACACAGTTTGTAGTACTATACTCCTACTATCATAATCTGTTTGAGAAATTGAAACCGGGTAATCATTAGCGCATCCACTCACGTTGAAAACTAGAGCAAAAAAATCAAATTGCAATTGTGCCAAAACTAACGGTCCGACAGCACCTGATTTGTGCACACATAAAGAACACATGATTCAGTACTTTCGTGAGAAAGGCCAATCCTACTTCTTGAAGAATGGCGGAGTTAGGAATTTCTAAAAAAATCGCAAAATTTTCAGGTTTTTCCAGTTTTTCTCCGTTTCTAATAATCCCACCGGGTTGTTAAACATCCCATTTTGTTCGCATTTCAATTATCTACAATTATTTCCATTGGAGTAATCAGATTGCTTTATTAGTTATCATTTTATTAGCAAAACAATAAAAAACACGTTTTTTGTTATTTAAATTTTTATAACAAATTAATAAATGACAGTTGCTAGCCAAAAACGTAAAATAATATAACTACTGTCTTTCATGTGATGGCATAGTCGGTTTCCTACTAGTATTTTTGTAAAAAACTCACTCATTTAAAGGTTCCGTCAAACCAAAGCGGGAACGCGGGAGCGGGAGCGGGAACGGAACATGGGAACCGTGCAAATTCCTAAAAAAACAGTAAACGTAGCAAACCGTATTTATTTATCTGCTTGTCTGCATTTAGGAATACGAATAATCACATCGGTATGTATTTTTACATATCCCACTATCGAATTTAGTCTCGCATTCATCCCGTTCCCGCTCCTGCTCCCGCTCCCGCGTTCCCGCGTTGGTTTGGGGAAACCTTTTGCTCTATTTCTTGGTGTATTATTCAATATCGTACCCAGTGATGTGTTCAGTAACCATCTAATGAGTAGTGTGCTTTAAAAAATTCGATGAATGCAATTTTGATTACATCCTAATTTCCTGGAAAATTGACAAAATACGATAAGCCATATATCACAATTGATGTGCGAATTGTGGATAGTTTTCTTAATAAAATGGATATCAGCATAATTTATGATTGATGAGAGTCATTTTTAGAATTTCATATATTTTTTTACAATTTCAACTGATAACGAAAACGAAAATTTATTTAAGGCAAATCTAACTTTTTACAAAATATTTCTGTTGTTTCTTGAGCTGGAGAATCCAGAAAGATATATGCCAGTTTTATTCGATCAATGCTCACTGAAATGAGTGAGTTATTTTTCTCAAACTGTATTGTTTTATTAAAACGGCGCTCCGCCGTATAGGAGGTGATAATTCAGAACTTTCGACTTCTACCCTGACGAAAACATAGTTGCAATTTTCTAGATCAAACGGAAAAATAGCTATTTATGATACAAGTTCGTAAAGTAAGACTTTTTTGTATGAGCGTGAAATTTGTTGAATGACGAGTTCAGCCGAGTTCAACAAACACGCGAAACACGCCCTTTACGAAAGTGTTTCATGCAAAGTTTTTTCTTCGACAGTTATTATTTTGGCAAATTGTAGCAATTATATTATTAATTTGAATGTTTAATGATATGAATTGTCGTATTATCAAATGAAGACATCCGAGTTATATTTGACGCAAAATACTGTATTTTTCAAAAATGCATAAATGTATGAACAGTGGTAAAAATTACTTTAAGACTGTTGATGATTTTACGCACAGGTGATTTTTTTACGCACTTGTGCGAAAAAGTATTACTTTACGCACTGTCAGCAGTGCGTAAAAGCTTAGTTTACGCACTGTCGTAGAAAGTAGCTATTTGTGTATTAAGAGCGCAAAGTGATATATTGTCGCTTGACAAAGAGAGTTACCGACGCGAAGCGGAGCGCGGTAATCTTTGGAGAGCGACAATGACACTTTGTGCTCGAAATACACACAAGATTTTTTCTACAAACGCAGTTTTCAGAAAAAGAAACACCAGATGCTTTATTCAACAAAAGTACATCACATTATAACAAACTTTCATTTTAACTCGAATATCGAACACAGTTTATAAATTCCTGATTAATATTAATTCAATTTATCATTGACTATACTAAAATTGAATGTACAATTGTGACACTTTAATTATTATTCCTGAACCTGATGGACGATTAGCATATTCATCTAACATTAATTCCCCCGAATATTGGAAATCTACAGAACCAGATGTAGATGGTCTTGAGAATATTCTCTTGGTAGTTTCAATCTTATTTTTGATTGAATCATCTATGTAGCCTTCTGCTACATTGTTACTTTTCCATCCACCATGTTTTTTCAGTTGTATCAGGTCACCTCCACCATTCACCAATAAAGTAGCAGAGGTTCGTCGGAGACAGTGTCCAGTATATAAATTATGCTCGGGCAATTTCAAATACTTAGCAATGGCACTGGGAATCTTGCCGATTGTATTCATACCCACAACTTGTTTCATACACCTACCTTTTTCATAACGTACAGTATTGTTATTCAGACAATGTTTTCTGAGTGCAATATATTTTTTACAAATTGAAAGATAATCAACTGAATTCTCTTCATTATGACCAAGAATCGTAAAAACACGGCTTATTCTCGTTTTTGAATCCGGAATTCGGACTATTGAAATAGAATCCTTATCTTCTATGTCACCAATCTCCATTTTGACCTACTTATCGCGCCTGCAGGCACCAGCAATACCCATAATTAGAATAACCTATAAAAATTGCAATAAATAGCTATTCCAAATGTATATGCTAACCAAATTGCACTAAATTAAAAAAATACCAATCGATTCTCAAACTACTAAAAGCATGAAATATTTAAATTTACCTTTTTTAGTAGATATTCTCCATCGGGCGCTTCATGTAAAAATTTGTGAATATCTTCAGTGGTGAATGTTTTGGATTTTTTCGCTTTATATCCAATAGACTGTTTCTTAAGAAATGCGATCAGTTTAGGATACTTATTGATTTCGATGTTATTTTTAACATTCAAGCATGTCTGAATCATCGAATATATAGACCAAAGAGTTGATGACTTACAAGTCAATGATTTTTCTCCAAAATAAACCAGTAATATGTTATCTGAATACTTATTCACCTTTTTCGACTGGCACCACGTCATGAATTTACCTTATTGTAAGTCATATTTCTTCCTTGATTTCTCTGGTAGAAAATTCAAAGTAACAATTTTTGCACTTTCTGCTACATCGGGAGGAGTGTTTGATAATTCGCTGTCACTATCATCAATCATCATGCAGAAATACGTTGGAGAAGCGAGCGTTTTCGAAATATTTCCGCTCTAGAGCGCAAATGCTGTCACAAAATGACATTTCACGGAAAACGTCAACTTTGCGTCGAAATCTGAAAGCATCAAAGGCTACTTTGTTAAGCGTTTGTAGAAAAAAGGTTTTTCGTAATGATTTTTATTCACCCCAGTGGATTTCAAAGGAGAAAATGATTAACGAATTTGAGTCAATGTATAAGACATATATACAGTTTCATGTGAAAAATTCACCTGGTAGCCGCAATGGTTGTCCTAATAATAATTCAGCGTTAGACCATCCTTGATCACTATTCAGAGCATTGCGCAAACCTAATAAAATGATTGCAATTTCATCAGCCCAACACTGTGTTGCACCTGGCATCAAAGTTGTGGAAACGTTCTGCCATACCATTACGTTGAGGATGGTAGGTAAATCTTTGTTAATTTAAGAATCAAATTAAATTCCCTTATCCATGGTTATTGCATGTGGTACACCAAACCTACACATTTAATTTTGATACAATGTTTTAGAGACGGAGGTTGCTGATATATTTTTATCTAACGGAGGCGATTCATAACATACAGTGGAGGTCAGATCTTACTGGGTAGGTAAAAAACTTACAGTCTTACAGTTCGACTTTAAGTTTTTTACCTACCCAGTAAGATATATTTTTATTCTGGAATTGCTTCTGGCCATCTAGTGAAACGATCTACAATGGTAAGAAGATATCGGTGTCCATCTGAAATTGGCAAAGGTCCAACCAAATCTAAATGAATGTGTTCAAAGCCACATTAGGGAATTTTAAAATTTTCTAAAGAATATCTGGTATGTTTCTGAATTTTTGAATATTGACAGTTCAGGCATGTTTTCGTCCAATATGTTATATCGGTATTCATGTGCGGCCAAAACTATTCAGTCCTTAGGTTTGTTTCAGTTCCTTTCATTATCGGTTCTGAACCAGTTCTGAGCAGTCGCACATTCAAGTCTAGGATGTCTACTCAAAACTAATCAGACTTCAACTGTGCTACTGATTTGGACCAAAACAAGCCTCTTATATGAGCTTTTTAGAGGATTTGATACCCGGATGTGAAAAATTATGCATTTGTTAAAAAATGTTATGTGACAAATGTAATGGTTCTTTCTGTGGGTAATGATGACTAAGCTAAGATTAAGCTAAGACTTCATCATCCACGTCAAGCACCAAACTTATGGGTTAGAGCAAGGGGGTGAATTCGGCGATTGGCTTTTGGTTTTGCTGATCTAAAGCTGAATGTGGGCACCACCTTATTTTGAATTTTTAATATAGAACAAAACAGGAAACAAACTACTCAACGATAAGGCAAAGGCAATTTCATTCAGCTCTAGAGTACGACAAAAGAAAAAAATCAGAGAATAAAATATTTTCAAATTTATTCAAATAATAAGTATAAATGAACAGTAGAGAACTGTTCTATGCAAAATGGTATTTACAAGGTGATCCAGCTGAAGGCTGGGAAAAAAACTTTATACAATATAAACATAAGCTGAAGTGCATAACTGATATAGATGGAAATATATATTATGCAATGGTTTAAGTAACCCTAACAACAATAATGTGGCTTTGCAAAGGGTAGAGGTTACCAGCTGATTTTTGGAGTGCCGAGTTCGTCGATCAACCGGGGTTGAAGTTCCAGGTCCCACCTCTGACAAGTTCTACCTTCTGAATAGTATGTCGAAGCTCTCTACGGCAGGTTCTTCGTTTGGAGATACGGAGATCGTTCAGTAGGATCTCTAGAAGGGCCCTCCAGGCGGTATTGAGCTGATTCCTGAAGGTGATTAAGCTTGTGATCTTAGTAGGTGTGCTGAACAACTACCAACTTCAATTTTGATCTTCCCGGGTAGGCAAGACTCCATTACATGCAAAACAATCGAATGTATAAGCCACGGGTATTGAATACATTAAATGGTTAAAAAAGGTACCTTTTGTAAACCTCAAAGGTTACTTAAACTCAACAATAACTTAAATATCAATGACCACACAAACGGGGGTCCAGTATTGCTACTGTATTACCGATCATTACTAAAAGAAAACCCCCTGTGATATGATAAATTAATTTAGCAACAGATAAAGATCGCTTAAACTTTTAATTTTAATAATTATTACGAAAAGAAAAACCCCTGGGCTATGATAAATTAATTTAGCAACAGATTAAGATCGTTTAAACTTTTAATTTTAATAATTCTTACTAAAAGAAAAACCCCTGTGCTATGATAAATTAATTTAGCAAAAGATAAAGATCGTTTAAACTTTCAATTTTAATATTTCGTTACCACATACTGAGAGGTGAAAATTATCAGTAAAAATAAAAAAAGGAATAATTTTAATTTTCAATCACAAAATCTGGTGATACCGGTAAGTGATTAGGACAGTAGAGACATATTAGTAGAAAGAAATAATATAGGAGACAAAGCAGAACGAAGAAAAAAGAAAGAAATGGTATGCAGAACCGAGAAGGAAAAAAAAAATGGTAAGCTGTCTCGACGACCCCAAAACGAAAAAAATTACTATCTGAGAAATCTGGAAAAGAGTGAGTTCCATACAATCTGTTGGGCTGTAAGTAAAAAAAATTGATAAAACTGAAATTTAGCATAAATTACGTTTCACGAAAATATAATTTCGTTACACTGGAAATCAGACAGGCAAGTATACTCGTGTGATGGTAACTAGTGAATCAAATTACGAGCAAACTTCCAAAAGTTACTGATCACCGGCAAGATTAAAAAAAACACACTGATCCATCTGGAATCCAGCATTCTTGGAGATATTTTCAACGTCTACTTCTTTCAAATAGCGTAAATTATTTAGGCACTAATTATACAATTAACTTAAAGAATAGCCACCACAGATAATATCGGAACGGACTCACCACATTTCCAACGTCTCAGCAATCAAAAAATTCAAAACTTCCTCGTCCTGAGCTATCGAGACACCGTACCACGAGAAAAAGAAAGACCAAAATCCACGTCGCCCTCTCGAACGCCAATTCGTGTTTTTTGTCAAAATTCCTATTCTGTCGCGCAAGGTTAGTTTGTTCAGGCGACTGATCAACACTACGTACATATACGAGGGTATCTCCAAAAGTAGTGTAGGTGGCTTTTGCGCTAATCCCTTAAATTTATAACGAAGTACAAAGTACTCGTTACACAAAGCTCTTTCGAAATGTTAGGTCATTGTTTTGAAGTTGTCTCACACCAAATCATCTTGTTCAGAAGTGGAATTTCTTTCTTACTTGAAGTGAATTTCGATTTTGAATAGTGTTTACTTGAATGTTGCCGTTTTGTTGTGCTTTTATGAGTTGGTCCATATTTAATCTGGTACCAAATTTGTCAATAGTTGAACAAGAAATTTGATTGTCAATTCGAAATAGAGTATCGGTTACAACGTTCAATTTGCCTTCGATTCGTATATTAAGCTATTTTGTTGTTATTTCCATCATCAAATTGCACCCTCAGAAGTCTTCGGGAAACTTGTGTGAGCTAGGGAAGACAAAGCCGTTACGTTTTAACATGCGATGCCGTGCATGAGACTGTTGATGATGCGGGGATTTGAACCCTCGACTCTTCGCTTGAGAGGCGAACGTTCTACAAGCACGGCCACCACGTCCATGAGACGAATTTATCTAGGACTTCTCTCTGTTTCAGAATGATGTAACTGATGTGCTCAAGGGCATGTGATCTGTCGGAACTGTAAAATTTTCCCAACCAAAGTATATCTGAAATGTTTGATGGATAAATAAAATTTCTAAAAGTTCGCGATCGAATGTGTAGTATCGCTGTTGTATATTATTCAGGTTTTTTGACAAACATGTTAAATGTTCTAGAATGTCATTATTCGATTGTTCTAGAGTAGCACCTACTGCTATATTTGAGGCATTTACTGTTAGGAATAGTATAGCATTTTCTACGGGACATGCTGGGAAGGCGCATCAGCTGAAACTTCTTTGAATGATTCAGAACTATATTCACTCTTTTGTGATTAGGTTGTTTAATCTTTATTCTTTTGACTCTAAAGTGATTTGATATAATTATGAATTGGTATAAGAATTTGAGCAGCTTCAATAAAAAAGCGATGATAATAATAATTGATCAAACCAACAAAACTTTGTAATTATATCAAATTTTAAGGTCTAGAAATTATCGAAGAACTTTCATCCTTTCTTCGGTAAAATATCTTCAGAAGGAATTGTATTACTCAAAAATTGTATCTTGGATACACCGAATTCACATTTTATTGGTTTCAAATTAATTCTGAAAGAATCTAGTCTTTCTAACAAATGTTCATAGAGCTCGACTCCATTTTTGCTTGCTATTGAAACACCATCGAAATAAATAAAAAGAAAAACCAGACCAAGGAGAATATCATTTAAGAAACGTTGAAAATTTTAACATGAATTTCTCAATCTAAATGGCGTCCTGATTAATTCAAATAAGCCGAATGGTGTTCTTAAAGCAGTTTTATAAATGTCCTCTTCTGCAATTCGTATTTGGTGACGAACTCTAACGAGATATATGTTAGAAAATATGGTACATTTGTTAACATGCAAGATGAAATTTTGAATGTGTGGTAAGGGATACCTGTATGGAATGGTAAAAGCATCAAGCTGACGATAGTCACCACATGCTCTCCAATTATTTGGACATTTCTTTGGAATCATATGGAGAGGAGAGGCTACTGTTGATGAAGAAGGCCGACAAATGCCCAAATGAATCATAAGATCAAATTAGGCCTTAGCAATTTCATATTTTGTAAGGTCTAGACGTCTGGGTTTGACGACTGGTGAACTCCCAGAAGTAATGTTGTGATGGCGAACTGTATGTTTCACATATTTAGAAAAATCAGGTTCTGATGTTAATGAAGGATAGTTTTTGAGTAATTCCAGATATTCAATATAAACTATAAATATTTTAGGTGTTGGAATAAGTTTTCATACATACACCTTCAATAGTAATGTTTATTTCTGTCAACTAGTTTTTTATTAACATTCAGAGGAATTTCTATCATAACCAAATTTTTCGACTCCTACTACGTTGTTTGTTTCTGGAAGATCCACGAACATCCCGTACTTGAGATATGAAATGTGGCTTTTGTTGCATGGAACAAATATGGTTTTGTATTGCACTGAGTTGATATTCAACCGTTTGATGTTTTTGTAATGACTTCTCGAATGTTTGAGTATATTTCAAACATACCTCATTGAAAGATTTCAAACTATTTTGTTGAATGTTCGAAAAATCAATAGATTCTTGTGTTGAGAAAGCGGAACGTACCACCAGTTTTGGAAAGAAATTCAATGAAGCAGTTTCACTTCATCTGTAAGTTTCCCATATTTTGTCTGCAATTTCTTATATACATTAGCATTACCAAAAGTTGTGAATTCTACACAGATGGTCTTTGGTAAGTATCTCTTCCATAGTTTTCCATAGAGTCATTGTTAACTAACCACGGAAGAATCGCCTACGATAGCTATCAAATCCTGATGAAATTCAGATGGTTTGTGATCACCAATTTCAATATTGGAAAGTAATGCATCCAACCTTGTCTCCTCACTAGCGTTTAGTCTCTGATCTAGTTTTGTTTTCAAATTATCAAACAGATTTGTGGTAAGTGGGTTCTCTATGATATTATGAACATTACAAATGATATTTACATGGTGGTTCTTCGGGTAGTAAGGCCGACGTATGTTAAGAGAAGATCTCGACGTTTCGCCAATACGAGTGGTAAGCATTTTCGAGAGAAAGTTTCTGGTTTTTCATGTCGCTGTCAAATGCTTGACATTTCTTATACGTTGTCTCAATAAATACCTGTGATTTGACGTTCTTACATCTGATTGGTTCATAGCGTTAGCTGACATCATAGAATCGTTCGTACCGTTATTTTGTTGATAGAGAGCTAATTGAGAATTTTTTAGAGCTGGAAGCCAAACCTTGTTCAATTGTAGTCCTTCGGTTCTGTTGAAGTTGTTCTGGTGTTTCTGAATTTCAATTGCTTCCCGGAAGAGTCTTGGGTAATAGGCATATGTTGAAGAGATGACTTGGGTTTCTTCAAATTTCACTCTATGGTTATCGTTGTTGACAGTATGTTCTGCGACAGCGGATTTCTGTGTGTGCCCTAACCGACAGAAAGCCTTGTGTTCTTTGATTCTTGTTTTAACGGAGCGTTTCGTGGTTCCGATATAAACGCTGCCACAGGAACATGGAATGCCATAAACCCCAGAAGAGCATACATAGTACGTCTCGTTTGTCCTTCGCTGATCTAAAGTGGTCTTTCAGTTTTTTTGAAGGTTTATAAACGGTTTTAATCTCATATTTTCGTAGAATACGGCGAATACGATCTGTAACTCTGGGAACATATGGTAAGAATGCTTTCCTTTTTTCGGTGTTGGTTTGACTACTACTTGGTTCACTGGATGGACAGTCATTTGATCTACTATTGATTCTTCCGTCCCTGATTCCACTTCTATTTTTCATACACCTCTCAATATCTCTTTCTTTGTACCCATTAGAAAGAAGAGCGTTTTTTAGATGTTTCAGTTCAGCTTTCAGGTATTCAGGTTCGCAAATTCTTCTAGCTCGATCACCTTATGTCTTGATTACACCTTGTTTTTGACACGGATGATGGTTTGAGGTATTGTGGAGATATCGATCAGTGTGTGTTGGTTTTCTATATACCGTATGCCCCAGACGTCTTCCTTTTCGAAAAATGAGAACGTCTAAGAATGCCAATTTCTTCTCATTTTCAATTTCCATGGTGAATTGAATATTCGGGTCATTGATATGGTTAAGGAATTCATTGAGTTTTTCTGGTACATGGCTCCATATTATAAACGTATCGTCTACATATCTTAACCATACCTTGGGTTTTAAATTTGCAGTATCAATTGGCTTTTCTTCTAGTTTTTCCATGAAGAAACTAGCAATAACTGGGCTAAGTGGGCTTCCCATTGAAACACCATCTAATTGCTCATATATTTTGTTATTGAAAATGAAATATGATGATGTTAAGCATATTTTGAAGAGATTTGATATATTACTTGGGAAAAGAAGTTCAATTTCCCTCATGGCTTTATCTAACAGGACCTTTGTGAACAGGGATACTACATCAAAGCTGAGTAGAACGTCATTTGGATCAATGGTAATCTCTTTGATCTTTTCGATGAAATGTGTGGAATCTCTCACATAGGAAGATGTATTACCAATGTGTGTCTGTAGTAGCGTGGACAAATATTTCGCAAGTTCATAGGTTGGTGATCCAATGGTGTTGACTATTGGTCGGAGCAGCACGTTGGTTTTGTGAATTTTTTGGAGACCATACAGCCTAGGAATGAGAGCCTCACTTCTACACAGTCGTTTTTTGGTGTTGTCATCCAATGAAGAAGATTTGATAGAGCGATTTACAATTTGGACGGTTGCTTGTGTTGGGTCCCGTTTCAGTTTTTTGTATATCAACGGTTCCAGTAAAACATCTATCTTATTTAAATGGTCCTCTTTGTATAAGACAACGGTTGCATTACCTTTGTCAGCCGGTAGAATCAGAATTTCCTCATCTGTGTTCAATTCCCTGATGGCCTGCACTTTGGTTTTCAACAAATTACTCTTAGGTGGTTTAGCCTTACGTAGTATTTGTGTACATTCTGTGCGAATTTCTTCTGCCTGTTCTTCGGGAAAGGTTCTAATAGCAGTTCCAATGTTGGCTATTATGTCTTCATTGGGTATTCGTGTTTGTGATAATAATACCCGAAGAACCACCATGTAAGTGACGATGGCCGCGAAAGCCTCTCACAATTTATTAGAAATGATTTCTATAGGAAGACTTGCGACTATATAATCATATTTAGTACGATCTAATTTTTCCCAAAACAAATTGTGCTTCTACTTGGTGGAACCACAATTCCGGGTTAGTTGCCCGAAAAGAGGGTAATTTGACAGTATAAGCTGCAACTTGAACGGTGTGATATTTTGCATTTTAAAAATGGTTCAATCGGACACGATTGATAATTCTAGCTAAATTATTTGGGGTTATTGTGATTAACTAACAAAAAATTACTCTAATTGGAAGAATATAAGCATGTGGATGGATGATGGAACAGGAGGAAGGTTGCTGCTTGTGAACTCCAAATCAATAAGAAATATGTGAAAACAGGATTGAGGACATATCATGCATATTCGTCGACAGCAGAAAATTAAATTCCGGAAAATGGCTTGAAAACTTCTTTGTAAACTTCAAAATCGATTATTTTTTCGAAGAATTGCTGGAAAACTTCTTTGCAACCTTTAAGGTCGATAAGAGTTCTGGAAAATGGCAGGAAAACTTTTAACTAGTAGCATGCATGTTTAAAAACGGTAGGTGATTTGTAAAGATACATGTTCTTTGGTGATTTCTAGTGTGACTAATCTAGGCACTGCATTTTTGTCTGGTATATACATAGGAAGCTTAAACCCGAAAAAAAAACATTGAATTATCTGTAGATATCACGTTTATTTTAACACTGCAGTATATAGGTCAGCGTTTACCCGATTACACTAAATACCAGGATATCCCTGAGTTGCAATAATTATCTCAACAACTCCAATCGAACCGAACCAAGTTTTCCATAATCTTCGACAATTCCATCCGAGATTAATCAACACCATCGAAGTTCCAAACGTTCAAGTTAAACCGACACGTGTCACCATTTGCTATCATCGCTCCCACCTGAGTCTCCAAATCCCTCCGATTTCAACATTAATGGCGAACAACAATGTCGGAAACACTCTGGGGCGATAATTCCGCATTAGGGTCATTAGATGTTATCAAAAATGCACAAGGTGCTCACCCACTTCGCAGAATAGAAGAACGTAACAAGTTGTTATCTATATGGAGCTATAAATGCTAATTTGAATTTTATCTCAATTGGCAGCGCATCCGCGCGCTCGCAGATGAGATACAAATCTCTTCGGATAATGAACTACTGCCTGCCGGGAATAGACTGATGGGGTTGACCTAGTTAAATGAGATTCTGAATTCACTGATATTGTGGAGAGGTCCTCAGTTCAATAAAAGACTCTTGTGGGATTTGTGGAGTAGATGAAAGGAAATATTGTCAAAAATTCAATATAATTCGTTCATTTTCACCATCGGCTAACAATGAATTAAGACTACGCTTGAAAGATTGTTCAATATATAGAAATTTAGAATTTACATAGGTAATGAGATCGGTGACCGGGGCACCATGAGTTACTATCCAATCGATATAAGATACGGATATATAGTTTTTTTATCTCAAGCACTAATATTCTCGGAAGTTCCGTTTCCCAGTCCAAAAAATTGCATATGGCTACTTGTTTTACTAGTCGCAGAGCGAATAACCGGGTCCGCTCTTCAATTACTATAAACAAATGTTCATTATAGGGTGTATCGTGTTCGGTGACTAGAGTTGCTCGCCCTTCATATTTTCCATACAGATCACACCACTTATCCTGGGCGGTGTCCCATGTTACTTCTCCTTCAAAGGAGTCTATACAATAACCCTTACTATATTCACAACTTTACTTGCTATCCATATGATTCCATCATTTATTTCACATCACAAAGAACCCTTCCTAATACTCCACCTAGACTTTAAACATTCTGAGTTAATTATTTCTGAGTGGATGATTGATTATTTGATAAAATCAATAGACCATTCCGGAACACGTGACTTTGACAGGTCGGTCATATTTGCTGGAGGGCACATATATCGATTAGTGGGCGTTTAATCTTGTGTGTTTAGATCAAAAGTTTATTGTAACAGATATGTCTCTAAGAACTGATTATTTATGCCTTAGTGGGGATATCAGTGCCAGGTAAGGGAAAAATTCGTATTATAGACAATATCAATCCGTACCAAAATTAACTGTTATACAATAACTAATAGAGCAAGATCCCAGGGTCGTCAGACGTTACTAATTTTTAAACGAACGAAATGTGTACGATTGCGTAGTGTTACTATGTACTATGTTCGCCTGCCTACCTGCTAGCTTGACCAGATGACCATTCAGATATTAGGGAATCCAGGTACGGTAAAACATTATCCAGACATCACCAGATATTCCATGAATAATCCTAGAACGTTCCTTTTGGAATATTGGTATATCCGAGGAATATTCCAGGATATACTAGACCATTGGAAGAATATTCCCTGAATATGCGAATGGGAATTCCTCAGATAATCATAAAATCTACCCGAAAGAATATTCTATAGATATCTAGAATATTCCGCAGATATTCCACACAAAATATTCCTACAACATTCCAAATAAATATTCTCAGAATATTTGAAATATTCCAATATCATCCCCGGAATATTAGTTGAAAATAATCAAGGAATATTCCTAAAGAAATATTCTAGGAATATATGTTATAATCATGGAATATAACAGTAATATTCCTAGAGTTCCTTTTTCGAATATTCCAGGCAGAATGCTTATTGGAAAATATTTATTCACTGAAATACTGGATGAATAAAAATATCTTCGGTCTTGATTTCTACTGCGTTTTGATTTATTTGTTACGGACCGGTTTCGGCTTTTTCACCTTTCACTTGGTGTAAAAGCGGCAACCGTTAGTAACAAATAAACCAAAACTCAGTGGGGCGATTTCATGAACAGGAATTATTCTTCTTTTATCTGTCACCGCGTTTGAGTGTCCAGTTTCCATAAAAATTTCAGAACTATTCATCAGTTCGTTGTTCCAATAAAAATATAAAAGAAGAACAAGTACGTCAGTATCATCAGTTTTTATGACAACAGAACTATTTCTTTTTATGGAACTGATCATTTGGAAGATTATGCGAGTATCAGCTTCTTCATGGTTGCACTGTGAATTATAATCTTCCTCAACCGATACATTGTTGACCTAAAAGTGTATGATTGAATTATACAGAATATTAAACATTTACCTCGTAGGCATCAACAACCTTAAAACATAATTCGGCATCTTGTGATCCTCCAGCAATGAAAATATGCTTTCCTTCTAGTATCCTCATAAAGGAATTCGTCAGATACTGGCTTACAAATTTCAGAAGTGCAATTTTATTGGGTATCGATTTCAAAAAATTCCTGTAGTTTGGCACTGGTCGACTTCCCGTTATACTGAATACCCCTGAATTATGATGTCCACGTCTTTGTCTCTCCATGTCTCTTATGGAATCATCGATATCGTATCGATCGAATATTAAATACACTGAGTCGCACTAGGGATATTTTTTGAAAACAGCAATCATTCTCTGGAGTATCTTCTCAGCCAAATCGTCGAATGTTTTGAAAGACTTTTCATTCACTTCGTTTAGAATTACCATTCCATCTATAAAGTAGTAACTAATCGTTGTAGGATTATTTACCGATATTTCACTGCAATTTAGTTCTAATTTTTTGGCGAGTTCTGATTTAGTTGTTTTTCTCATAGTCCTATCGTCATGAAAGAGAGATAGTGGGACTGGTGTGAGCTCGTAGGATAAAATGTTGGTGAAATCTAAATCTCGGAACTGTGCAGCACTTATTATTCTCCTGAACATAAACTCTGGATTGATTTTACTATTCGTTCTTGATTTTTTATAGCCAATCCGATCATCAGTGAAGTTTAAAATTTTAAATCGACTAACGGTTTTACAAAAACTAATAGCGCGCACTTCGGTTAATCTGTCTTTGATAAAATTCAGGTTTTCAGTTTTGGCTCTCTCCTTGAAAGTATCAAGCGACATTTGTATATTCTTTGGCATTATTTCACCAGTTGCTATGTGTAAAAGATCTTTTATGAGGTTGGATGTATCAAATGGATTCTTCCACGTATTTTCTATCGATGATACCATTTTTTTACCATCAGTTTCATCTCGTAATCTCTCGGCTTGGCCATATCTGAATGATGTTGCCTTAGATACCACTTGCTCCAATTTGTTAACATATTCACCAACAAGGTGCCTTGTTCTCCAGAACTCTTACAATCCCTATTAACAGTTTGCTCTAGTGCCAACACAATTGAATTTTTTGTTATTTGATCTCTTGACTACAACATTTCCCTGATCAAGATAATCATACATCTGTGGATGTTTCTTTTCTAAATCTTTCATTTCGATAAGGTAAACAGGTGTGTATTTAACATAATTATGACGACCTCCTGCCCTCAAGAATGGTAACGTCTTTTCAACAGCTGATAAATGGAGTTTGAAATCTGCATTCATTTCTGCTCTTTGAAGGGCCATAAGAATGTCAACTTCTTCTAGAAATGTGCACCAATACTTGAAAGTTGGCGACATGCTACATCCATATTTCTTAAACTCAGTGACTATACTTTCAAATTCTTCAAGTCTGTCCATCACTCCTGAAATTGATTTCACGTGATATTCTGAGTCAGATGTCGGTTCCATACGACATTTTTCCATTTTTTCAAGGAGATCTAAGAATGATTGATCAAATAAGGATGTATCGCGATTTTCACTCACCCAAGTCATCAATGATTTGTAAAATAATCTGGAGAGGGAATATTGCTTTCCTTGCAAAAGTTGTCTGCATGCATTTTCAGCCTAAACTTCCGACTCAACTAAAATATTGTCCAATCCACCATCTCCAAATATATTACCAATACTAGCAATGAAGGCCATCATCAAATGCATCCCACCAGGTTGCATTGTGACTTGATTGTGAAGCTCAGGGGGTTGGTTCCACAGTATTTCTTGTGCTTTACTATAGATCGCAAGATCTGCAGCAACGATAATGTGGTTCTGTTTCAAGGATTCTGATAATTTCACCAAATGTATGAGCCCTGTGTAAATGGTATCGTACGAAGAGGGAGGTGCGTTTATGAATGGTAGATAATATATGTTTGAAATTCCAAGTTGTTTTGTGATATTAAATTATTGAATTCATTCCAGCCAATGAATGTTTCAGATTTTTTCAGGTACCTGAGAAGCTGCCACATATTGTCTAATGTCAATTTTTTTTCTGATTCACTTTTAAAATATGAATTCACGACACTTTCACTAGAACGGGTGGGTTCAGGTCGTTTGATTGGTTTCATATAACTGATTATTTCATTTCCCAATATTTCTGCTCGTCAAAATGTTCGATCTTTGTTCCTAACGAGCGAAATGTTCTCGAAATTGTCATGTTTTTTTTGAAAAATAACCATTGCCAGTGAGTGAGTTGTTCCTTTTCCGTCGATGGTTTCTTCATTCTGGTCGAAATTGTCAATGCTAGCATGTATGAAATTATTAACATTTTCTTCAATAGGAGCTATACCAGCAGGGACAAAATTTTCATTAGAATTTTCATGAGCAAGAGTTGTCAATAATGCACGTATCTCATCATAAGAACATCCATAGCCAAATTGATAAAGTGTATTTATCAGTTTTTTACTTCTTACTGCTTGATACACATATAATGACATACTCAAACCGAAACTTGTAGGAATATGTATCTTATCAAAATTATTAATAATGGCAGAACATGTAGCTAGAACTGGCGTGGTACAATAAGATTCAATTTTCCGTTCCGCATTATCGAAACTATTTTTATCTAGGATCCACGAAACAAATCTCAATGAATCTTCGGGAAAATCTTTTCCGAATTCCTCCTCGCTCAATGCATCATGTGTTATATATTTTTTGCGCGATTCTTCATAATATTGAGAATGTAATAAAATCTTTCTTCTTAGTATACCAGCAGCTTTATGTAAAATACAAGTTTCATTTTCGTTGAAGGTCATTTCATTGAGGTCGTTCATTTCAGAATCACTACTTGTCGCATGTACTTCAGATTGCAAATTGTGTCTTTCGTTATTTATATCTCCCACTGATATAATTGGCGACTTGCCAGGTTTAGAATCAAATAAAATTCTTTCACCGAAGTGTCTCTCTATTAATCTTCTCAGATTTCCACTAGTGATTACCTTTTCACCAGTTATATTGGAATGGATTCTTTAAAATTTCTTGCATAGTGTATTCATATACATAGGCTTCCTGTCAATGATGACAGACTGGTTTATCTCAGCATAAAAATTATTGAGTGCTCTTTGTTCCTCAGTTTGTTGCTCTACATCTTTGGGTGTCGAGTATTCCACATTTTTTCGACCAATATAAGTCGAATAACACAATCGATGATATTTCGCATCATTAGCAAGTAAATCAGTGAAATACTCTAAACGTCCTTGCATCTTCCAATCTTCTCTACATCTAGCAGCATTCAAAATTTTCGTCCTGGTGTTTTCACCTGTCCCCGTACTGATTTTTGTAAGACCCTGTTTCTTTTTAGTACCGCCTTTCCCGCAAATCAAACAGTCGGTTTTTATATTGAACGAGTCATCATTCTACTGGTAGATGGCTGATTAGATTCTTCATTTGAACTTATCCTGATATGAGCCATGTTTTGTTTGCTGCAAAACGTTTTTCTGCAATTATAATGATATCGAAATCGATTTGGATGAGACAACAAAGAAGTTTCCAGCGCTATGATGTTTAAAGAATTTTCATTGTTCCGATTTTTTGCACATCTTAAAATTGTATCCATACCAGAACGTGTTGGCTTTTTTACAACAGCCTCCTCTTTTGACGACTCGAAGTCTGCCCCACATATGATACAATAATCCATTTTTAAGTTATGTATATCTACAAACATATATCTAATATTGCTATGAACCGACTATACCGAAAAAATAACTATCAAACTAATTACTATAAATCTTCAGAATGATCTACTTACCAACCAGTCATTCAAAGAATGCCACAACACTTATTATGTTTATTGCATCTGACAGTAAAGATACCTCATACACGTAAACTCTCAAATGTAATGACTAAAATACTTAGTTGGCGGTATTTTCGCGCGGTATTATCGCGGAAGCTCGTCCCGAGAACCGGGCAGCGGCGGTACAAGGGTGCAGTAAAACGCTTATATCGGGAGATCCGTTCAAAATAGATCTTCACATAATCGAGACAAAATGATCTTTATGAAATTCCGCAGTTTTTTATATAAAAAAATAATATCAATTATTGATCGAATAAGGAACTTATTGGGTGTTAAACCGAACGGAAATGTGTTACAAAGCGCAATCCTCCTACTATTTTGACTTCCGAAAGTAATAAAAACATATCTTTCTAAACTGAAAGGAAGCCAAATAATTTCTCTAGAAAATGGAAAAAACTTCATTTCCCTATCGTATATAATAGTCGAAATATATCAATTTTATTAGAGAAAACTGAAAATCCCAGTTTTTTTCACATTAATCTCATTATTTTTTCTCTCGACCAATGGAGAGTGTCGTAATTCTCCATTACACATGTAAAAATAATGAATTCAACATTATTTCAAGGTCTTATCAAGTTGTACTCCATGATTGGGTTACTCGATAAATAGAAGGCTTTTCGCGAGGAATCTGCTAGGCTAATAAACACCGCGTTCATTTTTGAAGCATCAGCGCTCATGATATCGTATGGTCAAATTCACGCAAATTGATTGCATTAAAAAAATTATTCCTTTTATTTTCTCTCGTAAATATGAAAATATCAGATCGGGAATGATCCACGAATATTCCATACGTAACATTTCATGAATGTTCTATATAGAGAATATACACTAAATCATATTCCAGGAATATACAACGTAGAATATTCGTACTGGAATATTCCTGTTATATTCTTTCGAAAAGGTTTTTGGAATATTCCAGTTGGCATATTGATAGTCCAGGATTATTCCATGATTATTCGGAAGATAAACATCTATTCTAGGATATCTGAAAAATGTTCTGGGAATATACCATGCTGTCTGGGTAGTTACTTTAGTTGAATCGCCATTATACAGACATATTTCTGTAACGCCTGATGGGTTTGTGGACAGTGCCACAGGCATTCACCCCGGAGCTCCGAGTTCAAATCTCGTCTCCGACAACTTTTTTTTTAAACCTAGCCAGACGCGTCATTACGTACCTTGATTACCTAATATCTGAATAATGGTCATCTGGCCAAGCTAGCAGGTAGGAATGCGAACATAGTACATTCTAACACTGCTCAATCGTACACATTTCGTTCGTTTAAAAATAAGTGACGTCTGACGGCCCTGGTATCTTGAACTGTAACTTTCGATCAAATTTCGAGAGCAGAAAGCTGGTTTCCCACTTGTGGTGTAGCCCATATTTTAGGTAGGAATCCATTCAGGATGCATGTTTTCCTTTAAGGAACTGGGAATTTCTAAAGTTATTTCTGAAACTGACTTATGTACAAAAATTAGCTGATATTCACTAACTAACCTCCCATAAAATGTCGAGAACACACACAAGTTTCAAGTTGTGATTCACTGAGGATGCCCGTTTCAAAGTAATAATCCAAACATCGCGGCTTTGTGATAATAAATCATTTAAATATGAAGGAAGTAGTCCATCATCAAAGTGGAGTTTCAGTATAGAAAAACTAAGTAACACTCGAAATCATCTTCACAATATATATTTGATTCTTAGGGTAGAAGGAGGGCTGTTGACAACGCAGCTTTGGCAATAACTTGTCAAAAGTGGAGTGGTATCAACATAACATTATCAAAAACATGATTTCAAGTATAGAAATGCTCATTTTCAGTTGAAATTATACAGGTCAAACTGAAATGAGTAAAGGCAGAAATTACAATTTTGAAAAAAGATTTTATGAAAATTAGTGAACTCATAACCAAAATGAATACTCTCATGGCATGGTGACGTAATAAATTTGTAATTAAATTATTTACGATACATATAAATGTATCTTATATATTTCAGTTTGACCTGTATAATTTTTACTGAAGATGAGCATTTCTATGCTTGAGAATATGTTTTTGATAAGGTTATGATAATACAACTTTTGACAAGTTATTGCTAAAGCTGCGGTGACAACAGCCCCCTTCTACCCTAGTAGTCAAATATATATTGTGGAGACGACTTCAAGTTTTATTCAGATCTTTCAAATAGTCACCATGCTTCGTTAAAAAAAGATAACGCATCTCTTTCTCCCCGCATTCCAACACTTACCAACACTACAAAACGATGGCATATTAATACATTTAAGAACTAATTACTAATTAAAGTCTAACTATTGACCGTTGTTTACCAGTAAACAATGAAAACTGAATAGAATTCGTGCCCTCCAGCCAATGTCGGTGACGTCATTCTGGAATGGTCTTTAAAGATCAATATTTGGTTATGGTCTACGGCTATCAGTCTGAAAGTGACCTCTAGAATTCTCCTTCTTATATCACGGATGGATGTTGTTTAGATCTAAGGGCACACTATTCGCTATCACCACAGAGTAGGCATACTAAAGATTTGATTTGGAAGGATTATCTCCGATCTGGAAAAGAATTCAATAATTTTCTCAGAAAATTGAGAGAAAAATTGTACAATACCTGTCCCAGAGCATTTTCTTTCATTCGATTGGAAATTCTACTCCCGTTTTTTCTTCTAGGTTTCTCGAAACTGCCAAACTCACATAGAGTTTTATCTAATTTTCTGAACATGCTTCTGCACGTCTGATATCTTTCCGTATTTAATTCGAAGTACTTAATTTTTGCTAAATCACAATTTCTATTTAATTTGTTATAAACCATGATCATATCACGTTTTTTAAAACTTGTTGTGAACAGTATTTTCAGTCAGAAACAGAATCGACAATTGATAAATTTATGACAGTTTTCAAATAAACAATAGTCATGGCCTACTGGAAGAAATCATCAGGTCGGTGCAAGTAATCGAAATATCGATATGGATTTCTAAGACAACCAAGAATTGTTTCTTTCAATTTCATCTCAAACTAATGATCATTAAGTTTTGATCAACTGGAAGCATCATTGGGCAAGATAAAAAAGAGATTTGTTCATTTTTACGATTTTCTGTAATAAAACGAAATTGTTGAACGTAGAATGATAGGTACACATATTCAGATGTATATGTTCCAAACACTTGAGGGTAAATTTTTATTTGAAAAAATAATGCACTGTTATGTCCCTCGTATATTTACTTTGATGTTCAAATAATATATTACTTTCAAAGTTACCTACATGTTGACGATAGCAGTTTTTTATGTACACAAAAAGTAGTTTGTCAATAAAAAGTCATACGAATTGGAAAAACTTATTTCATACATAATTACAGTACTTGTTAGCAAATTACAGCTGATATGCACTCAATTCAATAAATCGATATCATTCGAAAAGAGATGTTTCGAAACACATGAATTTTCAAATCATCCAATTTTCACTGATGATGACCAGATGTCATCGAAACGACTGAAAATTTCAAGTGATATTCATGATCATGATGAAATATGACCATTGAAGCCTAAAAAAAAGTGATAAAAATCCAGGTTCGTATTTAAAATTTCATAGTTAGGTGTGGCCAAGGAAAACAACACCATGTAGAACAATTTCGTTTACACATTTTCACATCCCATTGGAAGTTGCAGCGACAAATTGCAAACAATTTCTGGAAACCTATTGTATTGAAGCAGATATAAGTGAAAAGCAAAAATAATTTTTTTTTTCGTTTTTTCCTGTATATCTCTGAAAGTGAGAGGGCTAGCTCAGATTTTTCAATATCATAGTAATGAGCTCCATAATACGCAACTTTGCCTCCATTTAACCCTCTCTGTAGCTCTTGCCGTTTCCGAGATCCCCATGCATCTACTCGAATTTTACTCACCCAGTAGGTATAGAGGGTAGGTATCGTAAAGAGTAGTTTGTGACATTAAACTGATTTTCTACATTTTCGATAGTCAATGACTTCTTGCACTAGGCCGACGATATAGCAGAATTTACCAGATGTGACTCCAAAAGTTTCAAACGAGCGCACTCGGGTTTCCAGTTTGTCATATAGAAAGTGAAGTTTCGATTTCCCATAAAAAATGTTCATTATTAGTTTCTCGGACGTAAACTTCCACTAACAAGTCATCTCCTCTAAACCTTTTTTTAACTCTCGATTGCTTAAGGGTAATTATCACCCGAAGGAGGATAACTATTAATAACCTTACGTGCTCTAGATTCATGAGCGGTTGTTCCGTCCATGATTAAATCCAAAGATTTATTAAACTTAGATTGGAATCGAATCTTAGATTACCGTCAAATGTGTTATCCAGCAGAAATCCGACCATGGATAGTGAAAACCAAGATTCTGTAGTTCATCTGAACTATTTCATGAAATAGATTTTACTAATTCATGTCGAATATAACGAAACATTTTCCTTCCCAAGTTTCCTACTTTCCTGTAATTTTTTGGAAAGCTTGGTTGAAAGAAGAATCATTGAAGACACCTCGAACAATAAAATAGAATGAGATTCGTTAGGAAACCATCCCATATATTCTTTAAGGGTAGAAATGATTTGTTCAGGAAAGATATATGTAAATATCCTTCTTTAAAGTCCCGGTTCCCATGAAAAGGAAAATCTTGTAATGGGATGTGCCATTGTTATCTTTGGTGTATGTTATGCCATCCAAAAATTTATTTTCAGTGTTGGAATTACCACAAAATACCTGATAATATCTAAATACATTAGCGATTTCATGAGAAACCCTGTTCACAATAATCCTCACTATATCTTTCGGTAATCTGAACCTGAACACAAATTCTTCACGTGACCATTTCTCGAAATCATTTTCACGTGATCTATAAGTAAGGCGTGTGACAACTAAATGCGTGTGCACGGAGGTACGGAAATTGGAGGTATCCACCTCATCCGGCTGGCTACTCTCCGCACACAGCATTCGTCGCAATCCAGCAACTCCGGAACTCTTCTTACTGGATCAGTCAGGAACAGTACGAATTCTTTTTTAATGTCGTTGGTGTTAACCAACGACGTTTCATCTATCTAAGCCAGCCCGTAGATTTCTAGAGGAAGCTATGACCTGGCCAGAAATACTAATAACACCAGAGCCATCCGGGCTACCACTCGGTAGGACAACTACGCAAATGACTGTGGCTCCCGGACGACTGCCTAAAACAGCCGAAAAGGAGCTCTTGAATAGATTGTATGCACATTCACTTCGGCCAATGCCGAAGCAAAGGCACTGGTGGGCGGAGCCTATCGGAACTCCGCTCCGAGATATACTCTCCAAGTAAAAATTTTAATTTAGTATTTCTGGCCGAGGTTGACACTCCCCCCATCAAAGGAATCGCTTGGCGTAGGGATGAAACGTCGTTGGTTTGTCCTGAAAAGGACCTTTCTTTTCTTTTTAGGCTCCTAGCCTTCTTATTTCCTATATTAACAATATGTACATGCTGTGAGAGAGCCTAAAAAGAAGAGAAATGATTAGTATGATGAAACGTCGTTTGGTACTGCTCCTGGCTGTCCAAACTCGTAGATGATATGAAGTTTTCAACTTATCGTAGGGATTCCAGGATACTCCTTTACGAGACTTTTATGTAACGGAATGTTACATATTTCCACATACGCTCATCATCCAGCTTCTGTAAAGGTACCACATACTTACTTCGCCCTTGCCCACTGGCTAAGGACAACCAGCCATTGGTGAGGCAACATCCGTTGTGTCGAATTACCCCAGCACTAGGCATGGGAACAACTGACTGGCTGCGGGAATCCGATGAACATCGAACCCACGAAGAATTCGGGCATCTTCACTTCCACTGGAATAACTCGCTTCAGAATCATCTCGAAAGTGCATCCAAGAAAACTTTCCGATAAGTTCTTCCAAGTCCGGGTTACTGGAATTTTTGGGGCCCTGCCTCCCACTGGAGTGCAACGCAAATGCATCCACAAATGCTAGGCCCCACGTTGGGCGCCATGACAACTAAATGCGTGTGCACGGAGGTACGGAAATCGGAGGTGACCACCTCATCCGGCTGGTTACGCTCCGCGCACAGCATCGTCGCAATCCAGCAACTCCGGAACTCTTTTTACTGTATCAGTCAGGAACAGTACGAATTCTTTTTTAATGTCGTTGGTGTTAACCAACGACGTTTCATCTAAGCCAGCCCGTAGATTTCTAGAAGAAGCTATGACCTGGCCAGAAATACTAATAACACCAGAGCCATCCGGGCTACCACTCGGTAGGACAACTACGCAAATGACTGTGGCTCCCGGACGACTGCCTAAAACAGCCGAAAAGGAGCTCTTAAATAGATTGTGTGCACATTTACTTCGGCCAATGCCGAAGCAAAGTCACTGGTGGGCGGAGCATATCGGAACTCCGCTCCGAGATATACTCTCCAAGTAAAATTTTTAATTTAGTATTTCTGGCCGAGGTTGACACGTGCCCTAATAGGAGCTAGGATATTCACCAATTTAATAATAGGGAGTTGGCGGAATAGAGTTTTACATAAATTATACGTCATAGAAATGGTTATGTTCCTTAGTATACTTGATCAAGGAGCTTTTACGTTTACGTTGACAGTAGATAACCTGAAAATTTTATTTATAACAAAATGAAAAAATGGCTTGCTCAACCTGTGATAATTCAAGTACCTACACTTTACTAATCATTTCCAACGAGGAAGAAGAAGTAATTGAAAATGATTTTCTCTGCAAATCAAAGAATCAAGAATTAACTGAAAAAGAATGCATGTACCTACATCTCATCATGTTCCTTTTAATTCAGGTAATATACCTCTTTATGTTCCGTTTTGGTAGAGACAAACTTTTCAGAGCTCTGCACCTTCCATCTCTTATGTAATCTATTTAATAAGAGCGTGTTTTTGATTGGTTCCGCTATTTTCAGAAATAGTGTAAGGAAAGAAGTTTTTCCTTACGCTCATACTCATTACGTCATACCTATAAGACTGATGTCATAAGCATAACATTATAGTCCAAGATCCCAGGGCCACCAGACGTCACTTATTTTCTGACGAACATGATTGAGAAGTCTTAGTAAGTACTATGATCGCATGTCCACCTGCTAGATTGGCCAGACGGAAATTATCAGGTGATCAAAGTACGTAGAAACGTTACCAACATCACTTAAATTCTCCTTGCTGATTTTTACGTATGTGTTAGACAATATCGTTAAAAATAAGTCTTGAATACTCCCAGACACTTTCCGTCGGCGGTATTGCTTTGGAGACGCTTTGAAGCTCTCAAAATAATTATTCAATCTCACGTAAATTCTGAAGCTCTATTTTTATATATGTTAGCCAGACAACTATTTTAAAACGTTTTATGAGAAGGCAGCCCGATCCAAGGGGCCAATCATCACCTAACCCAATTTCAATGCCCCTGTGGGTAGAAGCAGAAGGACATTATCCACGCGCATGAGAGTGAGTGAGACGTGTATTAGTATTATATTGACTCCTAATTCTCTCACATTTGACTCATATCAATTAATTATTGATAGTTAAAAACAAAAATCAACTGAAACTAAAAAAAAATCAGGAAAATAATTACGGATCATCTTAAAAAAACAAGCTATTTCAATAAACTCAAGTAAACTTCAAGTTTTTTCAATGAAAGGTCGAAAGCTCGACAAAGCATCAACAAATTAATTAAATAACAGCAATTTTTTCCATTAATTATTTCTTGAGAAAGTGATTTCTTATTCCACCAAACTATTTCATATAGTGATGTTGTTAAATCAGTCAGTCAGTTATGGCAAATGTCTTGGTCTCTGACCTTTGTTAAGCCTACTGATTTTGATAGTTTAGCAAAACCTGGAATCAAACCAGGATTCAAGTTCTACCTATGCTGTAAACAACTTGATAAACCAAGATTCACATGGAACTGCAGATTATCTCTGACTGAAGAACCGGCCCTAAAAGGGCCGGTTGTTCAATCCGAGGTAATTCTCAGATTAACTACTCTTGGTTCCGTTGCTAGGGAACTAGCGATTCGATTGGCTACGATCTATCAACTGAACGTAGATCATCTCCGAATGAACAACCGGCCCTTGTGGCCGGTCGCTTGTATAAGATATTGAAATTTATCTTTACTTGATAATTGTTCATCTTCATGTATTAGTTCAAACAGTGCTCAAAAATTGAACCTATCTTTTATATCTCCTTCAAACTTGTGAAGTTCGATTGTCGGAAGTTTGATTTTTCGTGAATTTGAACCAAACTTTTCGCTGGATCTATCAGTAACCTCCTCAGATGGAATAGAAATTACTTAGTAGATTTTTTACTCTGAGTTTAGAAATGTTAAAACATATAACATATTGGTCAGCTTTCTACATTTATTCATCGTGCAAGGCAAGGCACAACTGAAAATTAAGGAAAAAAGTGTTTACCCAACTTGGAAAATAAACAGAAAATGAAAAAATATCAAACAAACAACAAAGGTGTAATATCTGGGTTTAAGTAAAAAAAATAATAAAAAAATTAAGTGTTCATTCAACTTGGCAAAAATACCTTGAATATTTTTGAGAAAAATTAATAAAGCGCTACTCAGAAAAAAATCATAATCAAAAATCATAAGTTTTTTTCTTAAAATGAGTCAAAAAATCACCCCTTCAAATATTAGCATGTCTGCTACACCCTGTATATTTCAACAACTTCAGAATTCTTGAAAACAAAATACTTTCTGTCCCTTATAGGGTGATTCTCAACAGTAATATTTATCATCTGAAACAATTTTCGCAAACCAAGTATAAAATTTTCTGTTGAAAAATGCTTGAGTAATAAAACCACACATCAGCCGTATTGTAATATGTCAGCTAAATGCTCACAGAAGATTTCCTAATCTATCACTGAGAGCATAAAAACAATATCAATCCCATTCAATGCAATTTTATCAAATTATTTGTTATTATTGTGTTGAATACTATATGATCTTCAATTCAACCTGGATAACTATGTATATTCTAATCCATTCCTTCACTTTTTTTTTCTGTAGATGTACATACTTATGGAACTCTACGAGGATGTACTGCGTTACCATAGCAACGAACAATAACTTATTAGAAGTGTCAGTGTAAAGTTTGACGTGAATAAAGTAAACCAGAGTTACGCAATAAATTAAAAGAAAAAATATGTTCACCGAAATTGTGAAAATCGAGTATCGAGCCATCATCAAGTACCTGTATTCAAAAGGGTTAAGAGGTAAGCAGATTTAAGAAGATATGCTTAATACCCTTGGTGATCAATGTACTTCGTATGCGACCGTGAAAAATTGGACTGCAAGCTTCAAAAGAGGTGAATTTTCCATTGAAGATGATGACCGATCGGAAAGGCCAGTTTCTGGGTCAGTCCCCGAAAATATCGATGCAGTTCATGACATGATTTTAACAAACCGTGGAATTGGGCTAAAACGGATATCTGAAGCACTGAATATTTAATACGAACGCGTTCATCATATAGTTCACGTCAATTTGGACATGAGAAAAATTGCTGCAAAATGGATCCTCCAAATGTTTGAATGTTGACCAAAATCGTGCAAGGGTAGTAACATCGCGTTCGATCTGTGCTCGATTTGAAAACGATTTAGACTTCTTAAACCGAATTTTTGCTGTGGATGAGACTTGGGTACATTTCTACGATCCAGAAACAAAGCAACAGTCGATGGAATGGCGACACTCCGGTTCTCCAAGACCTAAGAAGTTTCGTGTCCAAAAATCTGCTGGAAAAGTTCTTGCTTCAGATTTTTGGGATTGTCATGGAGTAATCATGATTGATTTTTTTAATAAGGGTAGAACAATAACTGGAGATTACTATTCGACATTACTGACAACTCTACGGAATAAAATTGAAGAGAAAAGACGCGGAAATCTATCCAAAGATGTTTTGTTTTTGCAGGACAACGCCCCTGACACAAATCTCATGTTGCAATGCAAAAAATTCGTGATTTAGGGTTTAAATTACTAAAACACCCCCCTTATTCACCAGATTTGGCTCCGTCCGACAATCATCTCTTTCCTCAACTGAAAAAAAGTTTAAAAGGTCGTAAATTTTCCTCCAACGAGGAGGTAATAAAAGGAGGTCTGATTTGCAGAGCAAGAAGAAACTTTTTTTTGAAAGGTCTAGAGACGTTGCAGGTAATAAAATATTTTGACATTGAAATTTTGTTTGGTTCTATAGTGGGCAAAGAATTTTTCAATATATCCTCGTATTTGTTTTATCCCATAATGCAAATCAACGACCTTATTCCTATGTGTATGTTGTCTTTTCAGTAAGGATTGGCAAACAAGTTGTCTGACATCAGAAAGTTGTGACTCCAGAAGAAGTTCGGTGGAGTAGGTAACTGAAGTCTTTCTCAAAAATCTAGAGGAGTTTATGGACACATTACATGCCGTATATGTTCAACAGTCTCATGTAATTTTTTTTTATTTTTTCGAGTTGATTTATCTTATATCATCATGACAGTTTGAAATTGTATACCAAGATCTAGATGTCTGAAAACACTGCAAAACTGTGTGATCCAACGAAAGAAATTCGACAGCTTGAATGCGAGAGAAATAATGAATGCTTTTTTAATATTCCATGATACTTGCGAGTATCCTTTGGTCCTTTGGTACCTGTCAATGACCCAATTTCTATGAGGACGCCAATTCGATTAGCAGTTAAAGAAATACTCCACGAATCCCAAAACCATTTCAATATTACATGGATAAGAAGAATAGTAATCTTGAAAATAATTGACAGCAGGTAGATTCATCTTCTCTAGAACTCGCAACATCTGCAATATTTTCCTCTAATTCAGTACCCAGCAGTCTCAACGCGAGTTTGCTGTGACGCCACTACAGTAGTAGAGAAAACCAACCATTTCATCAGACACAACTAGCACACAAGATAGCAGTAATGAACGCAGTATAAACTTCAACACCATAAACCCTATTATAGAAAGTAGTGCCGTTAATATCCTCGATCTCAATGGTCTGAAAAATATTGGCAATATTTGCTTTATGAACAGTGTGTGGTTGATGGAGTATGTGAAACATGAAAGATATTAACATCAATATATCTTGTATGAAAGGAGCTTCAATCCAATCCTGTGTGGAGGTGATCAAGAGGTCAGATCGAGTTGTTGATACAGCGTCATTAAAAAGTCAAATTTAAAGATTTGCACTTCGCTTCATCGGATTTCCCCAGCAAGGTGCTGCCAAATTTTTTAGGGTCTTGTTGGAGGGACTACATTTCCCTACTGATTCCGCAAAGAACAGGTCAACTTAGACTGTTACGTTATTTGGATTATTTTACTGGAAGAAATGGAATGGTGGCGGGAAACCTACTTGATCAAAATGCCAAGAGAGTCGGAAGTGCACGAAATCTAAATCGTTTCATACATTTCCAGAAATTCTGGTGATTCATTTCAACCGTTTCTCCCCAACAGAAAATTTCAGAGATAAAATTAATAATATCATCGAATTTTCTGTAGAAGGATTGAATATGAGCAAGTATGCAACAGAAAATGCAATCTCTTGTCGCTACAACGTATGTGCTTCATCCAATCACAGAGGGCTTGTCTAATATAGCGGACACTACACAGCTTCCTGTTGACACCCTTACGCAAATACGTGACACATGTACAATGACTGTTTTGTGTTACCGATTTCAGCAACATCTCTAGTAGGCAGAGAGGCATATGCACTCCTTTATGAGTCTTGCTCATAGGTACTTATCTGAATCGTATCTTTTATCATTATTGTTAAATGTTGTATCTCTTCAATTTAACATATTGTGTAATGATTACGGTGATTAATCGATCATTTAGCGAGTAGATACACTAGATACCATTTTATTTATGTGAGTAGAAAAAATGATTTATAGTACTCATTTCTGGGTGACCTCTAATTTTGCTGAATGATTGTATGTGGTTCCACCTCAGGCAAGGACACCAGAAGTTTGATGTAATTCAACGAATGCCCAATATATCATTCTCAATTGACCGATTCAGTTTAGGTTTCAGATATTCAAATGTCTAAACGAGCGACTCTATTTTTTGTCTTATTACAGAAGTTAATATGCATATTCTACTTTTGGTGCAGGTCAACCTCCGTTTAGAATCAACTAGATATACGAACCTATTATGGAGTAGAATCCGTATCAATATAAGAGAAATACATTTTGATAAATTCTCGAAGACGTCGACATTTATTTTTGAAAATCTGTTTTTGAATAAATTGATGGATGTGTCTGTTATTATGTGGTAGAAAATCATTACGAATAAAGTTTTTCAAATTTTCAATACAACCATCTGTTCCTTTTTTCATTTCTGTGTTTTTTAACAAATAGATACATTTAATTACATCGCTATTTTGTTACACGTTTGTTGTTTGTAGTTTACAGCTACTTGCTGGGATGTATGGATTTTCTGAAGATGATTTAAGTAAGTATAATGTATATACAGTGTGTCCCCAAATCTCAGAACTCGTGAAAAAAGTTAAAAATTGCTCAGACCCGTCAATTTAGATTTCAAGAGGAAATACTTTCACCGAATACATCATCATGGTGTAGTCAACCCCCTTATCCCCAGCCCCCCTACTTCAGAATTTTCAATTGGACTACTATACTTGTGATACATCATTTTAAAAGGAATTCAATCCCAAATACTTCGGTTTACTGGAATTGAGGATCGATCAAGTGTTGTTGAAGTTTTGATGAAAACTAAGTTTTATTAGGATATTTTCATGTTTCATCACCTAAAATCTTATCATCGAAAGAAAGGTTCAAAATGTGAACCGTTTAGTTCCATACAGAAGTATAAGTGATTTTAGAAATGTCTTCGCACATTGCTCAACATTTCTGGAGTCACTGCACGACACTCCATAACAACTCTCCTGCGTAGATCATCAAGCGAAGTTGGCTGTGCAATAATAACTTTGGATTTCAAATAATCCTATAAAAAGAAGTCTAATGGTGATAAATCATGAGATCTAGCCAACTATTCTATTAGTCCTCGCCTACCAATCCATTTCCCTGTGAAATTGTTATCTAAAAATTGACGTACAGGTGCAACAAAATGAAGAGGAGTTCCATCTTGTTGAAAGGTGAGCTGACCTTCAAGTAGCCTATCATCGTCTTCAAGTAACTGGGTGATTCTGGGTTTCACAGTTGTATCAAGAATTTCAAGATACGTTTGTCCGTTGAGGTTACCATAAAAAAATATGGACCTACAATATGGTCTCCCAGAATACTATTACAAACATTAAATTTCTGGGGAGTTTGTGAATGAGTTTCCCTGTACCAATGGGGATTTGCGCCACTCCAGTATCTGCAGTTGTGCCTGTTCACATGTCCATTTGAATGAAAAGAAGATTCTCATAGGCTTCTCTCGTTCATGTTTTTTATTCAGCACTGATCCCGACTCCATCAACTTATTTATCAATTGAAGCACGTACTGATGTATTTTTTCTGGACGAATTTCGATGAAAGTTCGAGCCGTAGCTCTAGCACATCGTCCATGTTCAAAATACCCAGCTACAATGGATATATAGTACAGTATAAACCATTTTCGAAAGGTTTCAAATTGTTGAATGAAATGACTCGAATACATCAAATACCAAAGCGCATACAAAGATATGCATTTACAAAAACATATAGCGACAATTTTTTTTTTCTCATAAAAACGTCTGTCCTACCATCTAAACGGTTATTTCTGACAGCATATTATTTTTCGATAAAGTGGCGTACCCACAGTGAACCTTTCCTACGATGATAACATTTTAGGTGATAAAAAATAAAAATATCTTGATAAAACTTAGTTTTCATGAAAACCGCAACAACACTTGATTGATCCTCAATAGGGAATATGCAAGTGATTTAAATTTACTTGATTTTTTTACCTTCGATACTTTATTGTCTTGACATTACACCTACACCATTAGTTTATCATTTAGTTTGCATTTAAATCCACAAAACTTTAATCAAAAAGTGCATAATAAGCTCGCGGAATTCAAATTTGCGAAACGCATCACCATTGGTTGAAACGAAGAATGACGTCACATGGCACGTTATGACATTTATCTTTTTCATAGAAAATTTGTTTTTATTTGTAGTGTTTTCCATTACATAGTGCGATTTTGGTCTAGTGAAAATTGTAAATTATCAAGAGCAATTACTGAAAGTGGTTTTGTCAAAGCACAATACGACAATACCTGAACTGATAAGTAGTAATAGTTTGATAGTTTTCCTTTTGTGATTTAGGTGAGGCAGGAATAAACAGAGTTATCTCCCGCTTGATATACAAAACATTTATGCATACAAAACTTACTTCTGATCAATCCACTTCATGTTAACTATCGAAATACAATGTACTCACATTCAAAGGATCTTCACAACAATGTAAATGTGATATTGGAGATACCTCGCCTCTTCTCATAACCTCACACCATTGTTTACGTATTTTCGCATCTCTTGGAACAGAAAAAAATACTTTATTTGGTGTTTTGGCATTCCCGTACTAGACAATACCTATAAAATGTTTTTTTAGCATTTTCCATTATCGTAATAGCGATTAAAACTACAAATCCCTAACCTAATTAATAACTATCAATAGTGTCAATGGCCATAACCATAGAAAGGCTTGTTCACTGAAGACTGATCTGGTTGATCGAGATCACTTTCACATATTATGTTCATCTCTCTCTAACACTTGTACTGCATTTGTCTTACTCTTTTATAAAATATCAACTTCAAGCAAGTAGAGCAATTAGAGTACGTCTCAACGAACGACACTGAAGAAGAACAACACTGATCGCGCCATGTGACGTCATCCACAGAGCGCGAAAATGGAGGCGTTCAAATAGGTCAAATTCAATCGGTATTTTATATTTTATTTTAAAAATTAATTCCAAGACTTTCAACTGTATTTATATTTTTTACTATGTTGTAACGGAGTAAAAAATTTATTAAACAAATAAAAAAAAATTATGCATATTCCCTATTTTAGTACATTGATGTATTTGAGATTGAATACCCTTCAAAATGATGTACTACAAGTATAGTAATCCCATTGAAAATTCTGAAGTAGGGGAAGTAGTATTTGGTGAAAGTGTTCACCCTTGACATAAAAATCGATGGGTCTGAGCGATTTTCAATTTTTTTCACGAGTTCGGTGATTAGAGGGTGACAAGTTTGAGCTATGACACACTGAATGATATATTCATTTGAAGGTTCTAGCAATGATTTGCTAGCGCCGGATGACAGAAATTATGAAAAAGGACCCCGCAAACTCCTTAAGGAATTTGGGTCCCGCTGGATTTTTTTAAATCTTTGGTATGATGTTGTCTATGTAATTCTCAACCAATGTTACCATTTCGATAACCAAAAAAAAAATTAACAGTTTTGCTGCTAGGGGGCGTTGAAATCACCCCTTACGCAGATTAGACAATTTATTTTTGATCCCGGTAACAATATTTTCACTTGTTTCATTGTTGCTAATGTTACGCAATATTGTGCTATTTTATAAAAAAAATCTTTTTCCCTTTTCCCCCAACTTCTATTATGGAACGCAAAAAAAATATTTCTGGAGTGCTTTCAAATGTATCGTTGAATGTTTAAATATTCCTAAATAAGGGAAATGGCAATTTTTTATGATTATCCCCCCACCCCCCAAATGACACAAAACGAAAAAATTTCGGTGGATTTTTGATATGATGCAGTTCAAGTTATTTTGAATAGAAATAAATCAGGTGACAAACCCCAAAAACGAATAGTTTTGATGCTAGGGAGCGTCGAAATCATACCTTGCTCAGAATAGACTATTCATTGTTATAGGCGGAAACAATATCTCTACGTATTTTTGTTTCATTTCATGCCAAACAATTGTGTAAAAAAAAAATTTCGGTGGATTTTTGATATGATGCAGTTCAAGTTATTTTGAATAGAAATAAATCAGGTGACAAACCCCAAAAACGAATAGTTTTGATGCTAGGGAGCGTCGAAATCATACCTTGCTCAGAATAGACTATTCATTGTTATAGGCGGAAACAATATCTCTACGTATTTTTGTTTCATTTCATGCCAAACAATTGTGTAAATTTTTATGAATCGAAAATCTAAAACCTCTTTCTTACCCCCAACTCCTATTTCAGAACACGAAAAAAATTAATTCAGGCATTAATGGAAGTCTAATTATAATTTTTTTTTTCAAGATATTCGCCCAGTTAATTGATATTCAAAAAACATGAACTACGCCCTACTAAGAAGTCAGCAAACTCCATCAATATTTTTCTGAAGGGAGGGAAAGGTGATATTAAACAACTGTACGATTTCCTCAATTTGAGCTGATTTAAACATTAATTAGATGAAGCATTCACAAGCAGTGGGGAATTAATTTTTTTCGTGTTTCAAAATAGGGGAAGGGGGTAAGGGGAAGGTTTTAGATTATCGATTTATAAAAAAATTACACAATTGATTAGCATTTTCTAAACTAAAATACGTAGAGCTATTATTTCCGCTTATAATAATGAATAGTCTATTCTGAGCAAGGAATGATTTCAACGCGCCCTAGCATCAAAACTATTCATTTTTGGGATTTGTCACCCAATTATATTCTATTCAAAATGACTTGAACTGCATTATATCAAAAATTCAGAATAATCCACCAAGATCTTTTCGTTTTGTGTCATTAGGGGGGTGGGGGATAATCATAACAAATTGCTATTTCTCTTATTTAGGCATATTTAAACATTCTATCATTTCAAAGAGGATAGAGAAAAATGAGTATTTCGCTGCAAAAAAGTGTCTTTCAGAACATAAAAATGTACGAGGATGTATAGATATCTAGTTAGCCTAGACCAGTTCCCTGCATAAACAAAATATTGCGTTACCATAGCAACGAATAATAACTTATTAGAAGTGTCAGTGTAAAGTTTGACGTCAAAAAAGTAAACCAGAGTTACGCAATATATTAAAAAAAAAATATGTCCACCGAAGATGTGAAAATCGAAAAATTGGGGTATCGAGCCATCATCAAGTACCTATTTAGTTAGTATTTAAAAGGGTTAAGAGGTACGCAGATTTACGAAGATATGCTTAATACCCTTGGTGATCAATGTCCTTCGTATGCGACCGTGAAAAATCGGACTGCAAGTTTCAAAAGAGGTAAATTTTCCATTGAAGATGATAACCGATCGGGAAGGCCAGTTTCTGTGTCAGTCCCCGAAAATATCGATGCAGTTCATGACATGATTTTAACTGACCGTCGAATTGGGCTAAAACGGATATCTGAAGCACTGAATATTTCATACGAACGCGTTCATCATATAGTTCACGTCAATTTGGACATGAGAGAAATTGCTGCAAAATGGATCCCCAAATGTTTGAATGTCGACCAAAAGCGTGCAAGGGTGGTAGCATCGCGTTCGATCTGTGCTCGATTTGAAAACGATGTAGACTTCTTAAACAGAATTGTTACTATGGATGAGACTTGGGCACATTTCTACGATCCAGAAACAAAGCAACAATCGATGGAATAGCGACACTCCGGTTCTCCAAGACCTAAGAGGTTTCGTGTCCAAAAATCTGCTGGAAAAGTTCTTGCTTCAGTTTTTTGGGATTGCCATGGAGTAATTATGATTGATTTTTTGGATAAGGGTAGAACAATAACTGAAGATTACTATTCGACATTACTGACCACTCTACGGAAAAAAATCAAAGAGAAAAGACGCGAAAAGCTATCCAAAGGTGTTTTGTTTTTGCAGGAAAACGCCAAATCTCATGTAGCCATGCAAAAAATTCGTGATTTAGGGTTTGAATTACTAGAACACCCCCCTTATTCACCAGATTTGGCTCCGTCCGACTACCATCTCTTTCCTCAACTGAAAGAAAGTTAAAAAGGTCGTAAATTTTCTTCCAACGAGGAGGTAGTAAAAGCTGTGGAGGTCTAGTTTGCAGAGCAAGAAGAAACGTTTTTTTTAAAGGTCTAGAGACGTTGCAGGTTCGCTGTAATAAATGTATCTAATTAAGAGGAGAATATGTTGAGTAATAAAATATTTTGACATTAAAATTTTGTTTGGTTCTATAGTAGGATAAGAATTTTTCAATATATCCTCGTATATTTCCACTAGGTTTTGCCACAAACATACAATTTTTACACCAAAAATATTAAAACCAAATTAAAACAGTTTTTCCAATTTTATCAGAAAATTTTGGGTTATGTGGAAAAGATTGAACATGGAAGTTGTAGATCTTTTCATTGACAACAACTTCTACTCCTAACTTTTTTTTGTAGGAGGTTAATTTTCGCTGCAAATAGTGAGAAATCATTTTTACCCCCAAAAGTTCACTTCGTTTCGCCATTCTATCATAATCAAATCCTCATTTATGTCCTCGTTCATTTTCTGTACCTATTGAGGCAACACAAATTTAATATTTTCCAAAGGTTTAGACTGTAAATTTTAATAATTTAAAATAATAAATATGAGTTTAGAACAAAAATTTAAAAAAACTAATTTTGAAAATCTGTTTTTTAATTTTTTCGTGTGTTCTGTAAAAAAATTCCGGAGTTGTGCTACTCTTTCATTACGTAATCTAAAAGTAGACGAAAAAACAGGCTGCAGGCGAGCTTGAAAAGACGAATTTTACCGGTGAAACTTTTCAGTTGAAAATTAGGTCGTTTTTTCGGAGTTTTTCGAAAAAAAAAGGAAAAATCTGTATTCCGCTATAAAGAATTCACAGCTTTCGTAAAAAAAAAATTTCGACTTCCTCGGCAAAAGTGTCTACAGGCACAAAAAACTTGGCAGACTAGTTTTCGAGATACAGGGTGTCAAAAATGAAAAGTGAAGCTTTCTGCTCAGAGAATTGACAAAACGCCCATTTATTCATGGAATAACATGCCTGAACGATCGTACAATATCATCTGGATCACATATCCATTAAATTTTTACGTTTCGTGCTCTACAACAGGGTGAACAAAGAAAAATCCAATTCGATTAATTTTAAACCAACCAGTGCAAGTTCGTTCATGATTATTAAAGATCCAATTGAGCCTGTATGAACTTCCTCAATCTCGATCGAAGTTCACTGAATCGGATAGGGGAGAGCATGTCATATATATATCAAACATTCTTTAATGTTAAGAACGTCGCATAGTCATTTCATATATATAGGGTGAGTAAAAAGATACAGTCCAAGTTTCTTGCAATAAGACGGTTTTTTTCAATGAATACCCTGTATTTCGAAAAAGAATCAGTAAATTTTTTTCAATTTTCGATATTATGTTTGATTTGAGAAGTTCGAAATATTGTCATCCATCTCAGCATAGGTCTTTTGAATGTATAGATTTTATTGATACCCGATATACTCCATTGGAGTCCGAAATGGGCTATTTTCCAACAATTCTTGTTGAAAAATATTCGGGCTAGATTAGTGCGGTACCTATTCTAAAAATGCAATACCTCATATATTCTAGAGGAAATTGAAATGTACCAGAAACAAGATCCCTCTCAAGTTTGGGACTAATTCTACAGTATTTGAAAGCTATTTCATTTCAGATGGCGAAATATTTTGTGATTTCTGTGTAATGTGCGGTTTCTACAAAATTGGGATAATTGGTACACAATGAACAAATGAATGTTGAAAGTATTATACCTTAGTGTTAATTTCTGTTGCCTCAGTTCCAACTACACTCTTATATCGCGGTTTTCAAGTATTTGAATCTGTTATAGAATAAGTGCAATTCAATAAAAGCTTATATTTAAAAAGTTTCTTCTATTATATTTATTTATCTTTTTTTGTGTGAAAAATTATTCAAATACATTTCGAAATTGGTTCAAAGAAGAAATGACCACAAAAAGTACATATTTCTTTTCGCGTACTTGTAGTAGAATTTTGGGAGGGATAAAACATTCATTTGTTCATTGTGTACCAAATACCACAATTTTGTAGAAACCGCACATTTCACAGAAATCGTAAAATATTTCTCCATCTGAATTGAAATAGCTTTCAAATACTGTAGAATTAGTCCCAACCTTGAGAGGGTTATTGCTTCTGGTACATTTCAATTTTCTCTAGTTTCTTCGGAAACAGGGCTTTCAAATAATAAACATTTCATTCACCATGTATGTAGGGTATTGCATTTTTGGAATAGGTACCGAACTAATCTAGCCCGAATATTTTTCAACAAGAATTGTTGGAAAATAGCCCATTTCGGTCTCCAATCGAGTATATCAGGTATCAATAGAATCCGTACATTCAAAAGTATATAGCCGACAAACGAGTCCGGAGACCTATGCTGAGATTGATGACAATATCTCGGACTCCTCAAATCAAACATAATATCAAAAATTCAAGAAAATTAACAGATTCTTTTTCGAAATACAGGGTATTTATTGAAAAAAAAAACGCACTTTTGCAAGAAACTTGGACTGTATCTTTTTACTCACCCTATATATATATGAAATGACTTTGCGACGTTCATAACATTAAAGAATGTTTGATATATATATATATATATATATATATTTGTAAAATTTGTAAAATTTGTTTTTACGAAACTCCCAGGTTTTCGGAGAAAACCCCTCAAAAGCAGAGCTTGTGCGAGCAAGGGAGATCAATATATATATATATATATATATATATATATATATATATATATATATATATATATATATAAAAGTGAAAATAGAGTATATTTCGTTTTAATTCCGAGAGTTCTAACCTTTGACAGCTGTTTCGTGCTAACGCACTCATCAGAAAGGATTTATGGAGCTCTCGAAATCAAAACGAATCCACTCAAGAACTAATACCGTGAGGCAAGACAGAATATAACAGGAAGTTATTCATGACATCTACAGTCACTAGTTGAAACTTAATTTGACACGAACCAAGGAATCCAAAAGTAGTGGTTTGTCCACAAATTGACAGGCAGCCAACAATTCGTTGTTCTGGCCAACCCAAGGTTCAATCAAGTTTCTAATACGTTATGAGGAACGCAAGCAGAATCTAAGTGAAAATAGAGTATATTTCGTTTTAATTCCGAGAGTTCTAACCTTTGACAGCTGTTTCGTGCTAACGCACTCATCAGAAAGGATTTATGGAGCTCTCGAAATCAAAACGAATCCACTCAAGAATTAATACCGTGAGGCAAGATAGAATATAACAGGAAGTTATTCATGACATCTACAGTCACTAGTTGAAACTTAATTTGACATGAACCAAGGAATCCAAAAGTAGAGGTTTGTCCACAAATTGACAGGCAGCCAACAATTCGTTGTTCTGGCCAACCCAAGGTTCAATCAAGTTTCTAATACGTTATGATGAACGCAAGCAGAATCTAAGTGAAAATAGAGTATATTTCGTTTCAATTCCGAGAGTTCTAACCTTTGACAGCTGTTTCGTGCTAACGCACTCATCAGAAAGGATTTATGGAGCTCTCGAAATCAAAACGAATCCACTCAAGAATTAATACCGTGAGGCAAGACAGAATATAACAGGAAGTTATTCATGACATCTACAGTCACTAGTTGAAACTTAATTTGACACGAACCAAGGAATCCAAAAGTAGAGGTTTGTCCACAAATTGACAGGCAGCCAACAATTCGTTGTTCTGGCCAACCCAAGGTTCAATCAAGTTTCTAATACGTTATGAGGAACGCAAGCAGAATCTAAGTGAAAATAGAGTATATTTCGTTTCAATTCCGAGAGTTCTAACCTTTGACAGCTGTTTCGTGCTAACGCACTCATCAGAAAGGATTTATGGAGCTCTCGAAATCAAAACGAATCCACTCAAGAATTAATACCGTGAGGCAAGACAGAATATAACAGGAAGTTATTCATGACATCTACAGTCACTAGTTGAAACTTAATTTGACACGAACCAAGGAATCCAAAAGTAGAGGTTTGTCCACAAATTGACAGGCAGCCAACAATTCGTTGTTCTGGCCAACCCAAGGTTCAATCAAGTTTCTAATACGTTATGAGGAACGCAAGCAGAATCTAAGTGAAAATAGAGTATATTTCGTTTCAATTCCGAGAGTTCTAACCTTTGACAGCTGTTTCGTGCTAACGCACTCATCAGAAAGGATTTATGGAGCTCTCGAAATCAAAACGAATCCACTCAAGAATTAATACCGTGAGGCAAGACAGAATATAACAGGAAGTTATTCATGACATCTACAGTCACTAGTTGAAACTTAATTTGACACGAACCAAGGAATCCAAAAGTAGAGGTTTGTCCAAAAATTGACAGGCAGCCAACAATTCGTTGTTCTGGCCAACCCAAGGTTCAATCAAGTTTCTAATACGTTATGAGGAACGCAAGCAGAATCTAAGTGAAAATAGAGTATATTTCGTTTTAATTCCGAGAGTTCTAACCTTTGACAGCTGTTTCGTGCTAACGCACTCATCAGAAAGGATTTATGGAGCTCTCGAAATCAAAACGAATCCACTCAAGAATTAATACCGTGAGGCAAGACAGAATATAACAGGAAGTTATTCATGACATCTACAGTCACTAGTTGAAACTTAATTTGACACGAACCAAGGAATCCAAAAGTAGAGGTTTGTCCACAAATTGACAGGCAGCCAACAATTCGTTGTTCTGGCCAACCCAAGGTTCAATCAAGTTTCTAATACGTTATGAGGAACGCAAGCAGAATCTTGGGTTGGCCAGAACAACGAATTGTTGGCTGCCTGTCAATTTGTGGACAAACCTCTACTTTTGGATTCCTTGGTTCGAGTCAAATTAAGTTTCAACTAGTGACTGTAGATGTCATGAATAACTTCCTGTTATATTCTGTCTTGCCTCACGGTATTAATTCTTGAGTGGATTCGTTTTGATTTCGAGAGCTCCATAAATCCTTTCTGATGAGTGCGTTAGCACGAAACAGCTGTCAAAGGTTAGAACTCTCGGAATTAAAACGAAATATACTCTATTTTCACTTAGATTCTGCTTGCGTTCCTCATAACGTATTAGAAACTTGATTGAACCTTGGGTTGGCCAGAACAACGAATTGTTGGCTGCCTGTCAATTTGTGGACAAACCTCTACTTTTGGATTCCTTGGTTCGTGTCAAATTAAGTTTCAACTAGTGACTGTAGATGTCATGAATAACTTCCTGTTATATTCTGTCTTGCCTCACGGTATTAATTCTTGAGTGGATTCGTTTTGATTTCGAGAGCTCCATAAATCCTTTCTGATGAGTGCGTTAGCACGAAACAGCTGTCAAAGGTTAGAACTCTCGGAATTAAAACGAAATATACTCTATTTTCACTTAGATTCTGCTTGCGTTCCTCATAACGTATTAGAAACTTGATTGAACCTTGGGTTGGCCAGAACAACGAATTGTTGGCTGCCTGTCAATTTGTGGACAAACCTCTACTTTTGGATTCCTTGGTTCGTGTCAAATTAAGTTTCAACTAGTGACTGTAGATGTCATGAATAACTTCCTGTTATATATATATATATATATATATATATATATATATATATATATATATGACATGCTCTCCCATATTCGATTAAAAAAACTAGGGGTTGATGTACCCCTATTTTCAAACCACCTTGTATATAAAATAAATGTCAGTAAACTTCGATCGAGATTGAGGAAGTTCATACCGGCTCAATTGGATCTTCAATTCTCATGAACGAACTTGCTCTGGTTGGTTTAAAATTATTCGAATTTGATTTTTCTTTGTTCACCCTGTTGTAGAGCATGAAACGTAAAAATGTAATGGATATGAGATCCAGATGATATTGTACGATCGTTCAGGCATATTATTCCATGAATAAATGGGCGTCAATTCTCGGAGTTGTTAAAAATTCTGAGCAGAAAGCTTCACTTTTCATTTTTAACACCCTGTATCTCGAAAACTAGTCTACCGATTTTTTTGTGCCTGTGGACACTTTATCCGAGGAAGTCGAAATCTACAACAAATCAAAAATTCAGGGAATTTAACCGAAAGCCATTTTCCATAAGGAAAGTGCGGGGTCCATTTGTCTTTCCGATTTTCCCGGAAAATTTGTAGTAATGTGGAAAAATGTTCAATACAAAAGTTGTAGATCTTTTCATATTTAAAAACTTTGCCGTTCAACTTTTTTCAATAGGTCAACTTTCGGTGTCAATCGCGAAAACCCGTGAAATATCACTTTCAACCCCTGAAAGTTCACCCTTCTCCATTTTTTCGACTCCAATTTATTTTTCACGTCATTCGAACAATATTTTGCTCCTCTTCTAGTAGGTCTCATGCTGTTAATTTTTTTTATCTCAAAAATGCCGCAGCACTGGTCTAAGACGAATGTACGGTATAATAATTTCTATATGTTTCAGGTTCTTTCGTGGACGGATTTTATCTTCATGTGCGGAAATCTCTCGTTCGAGACATTCAATTATGGGAGTTCGAATACTAAATTGTCCTGAAGGGTGTCTTGTTCGTTGAACGATTTTCTGTCTATTTCCATCCACAGCGCAGTTTTCAAGGGAAACTTGTAATGTTTGCGTGATTTGATATATACCATTCGATTCGCAATTGGCTTACAGGATGACTTCGTCGACTGGAATTAAAGGATTTGGTGGGAATTTATTTCAGTTATCCTCGTTTTGCTGAGGGTAACGGATATTCCTTCACAACGGTTTTTGCCTGATTGAATGATGTGTGCTATGCAAGGTTGCGTCTTTCGTACTTAGGATCTTGTGCATAAGTACGGAATCGTAAAAGGGCCAACTGTTTTAAAATAGTATTGATTTTATAATTGCGACTTTAATATCGGAATTCCGACTTTTATCTCGAAATTCTAAATTTTATCTCGGAACTGTCTGCAATAGCAGTAGTACTACACCATTGTAGTATTCAGCAAGGAAGCTTCAACCCCTTTTTTAGATAGAGTTTCTGAAATTTTTCGCCAGAAACAGTACTTCTATAATACACCAAGCAATGAGTGATTTTTTAACAAAAATACTAGAAGCAAACCGACTATGTCATCACATGAAAGAAGTATTTATATTCTGAATTATAAGAACAATATTATTTCAAAACAGTTGGCCCTTCTACGCTTCCGTACATTACGTATATGCATCTTTTCAATTTAAACCTAACAATTTACATTATGTTGGATAGAAAAAAGGGTGTTGAGGTAGGTTCAATAAATCACACATATTTGGGAATATTCGTAGTAGATGGCTACTGAATGTAAAAAATTTGTAAAAAAAATTGTTTTTTCGAATCACTCAGATTTTCGGAGAAAACCCCTCAAAAGCATAGCTGATATTGAAAACATAATATGAATACATTGTCAATATCTCTTACACACTTTCCTCAAATATGTTGTTCCTAACTATAGACATCACCCGAGTTTGAGATAAACATAATGAAGATCGCAAACACGGCGTTCTGATTTATCAATCTTGGATATTTTCCATTGAGTACGCTCAATGGAATTTAGTTGTAATTTGCAAATGTGTATAATTTCAGAAATAAAGTAATGAAAATACACTTTACACTGCTATTCTAGCTATTCTCACCATTATACAGGGTAAGTAGGAGGGAAATGAGAAAGCTTTGGGATTCAAGGTCAAAACCTATGAGAGAGCGTTGGGATTCAAGGTCAAAACCAATGAGAGAGTTTTGGAATTCGAGTGCACGTGTCAAGGATCAGATTACCTGGAATTTTTATATTTCCGGTTACAAGTCTCAACAAGTTTGAAAGATTTAATACAGGTTCAATGACCTCTCTCAAAGTCAATAAGTGCTTGCACGTGTCGGTATCATAGAAATATATCAGAGAAGTTAAGTAAAACTCGAAGTATGGACTACTTCCTTCAAATAGAAATATATATTATACAGGATGGATCACGGTCGATGGTACCTTAGACGTTTACGGAGAACGGGACATAGGATCACTCTGAAAATCTGGTTTCTCAAGTAGTTACTCTTGGTCTATCGATCTAAAATTTTTCAGCAATGCAGCGTTGCGGCTTATACCAGAAAATGGCAGCATCTTTATTTCAAATAGGCCACTATGTATATTTCCGGATTTTTGAACTTGTCATTCTTTTCTGATTATTTCTGCCTTATATTCCTCTATACCTATCTCTAACGGTTTTTGAGATATTGATTATTTTTCATATTTTTTATCCAAAACATAGCTCGAATTGAATGTTTATTTCTGCGGTATTTGGAGTTTTAGGAAGTTGCAATTTTGTGTTTAGATCATCAAGATCATGTACATTGATTCTGTATAGAGAAGTTTGTTCTGCGTTATACAGGGTCGTTCAAAATTCATGATCTTACTGCTAGATACGGAAAGGGTTGAAAGTGCGTTTTTTTTAATGGAACATCCTGTATATTATGAAATATCCTGAAAAATGACTAAATTCCATTCGAATTGATATATCATGTTCCTATACCTAAATAGCCAGAATTCCGAGATAATAGCAATTTTCACTTGTAATCTCCCAAGTGCTTGAAATATTGCCGGAAATTCTTCGAGTACATGAATTTTTTGAAAATAACCCGAGTCCCGAAGCGACGAGGGTGCACAAAGTGCACAGTGCACAAGACCTGCGCCAACGAGTGATCAATTGCATTGAAGAGCTAGATGCCAGTGAAATAAGGAGTACTACAACTGTATCTCCAAATACCCGGATTTTGAAATGTTTGGAAGCCAATGGTCGGCATTTTGAAAATTTATTGTGAACATTTTCTAATTTTTGACAGATAATTAATGAAATCATGTTGTAATCGTACAAACTTCCTTTTGTTCATTGGTTGTGAATCAGGGTACGTTTCATTGAATTTTCTGCACGTTCTTGCTATAATTCCCTCATTTTTTCCATGAAGAATAAACAATTTCATCAGAACTTCGTTTGAATAGTTATTTCCCTCTATTTCAATTATTTTTGAGTCACTTTCGTTAAGAAACACACAACGGTATTATTAATAGTGCACTAATTGTCAAATTTTCATAATGTCATGTACCATCATTTTTGAAAATTTCACACTTCACTTTTGTAGCCAATCAAAAAATTCGTTCTTGTTTAGATACCATGGCAACCCTAAAAATTTCCGTAAATTTTTTATCCTCCTGGGTAGCCTGGGCGAAATTAATAAGTGGAAATTTTTCTGTCAAACATTTGACATGTGACAAGTTGAAATTTTGCTTTAATGTACAAACGGAGGTCTAGTTTTCATATAAAAGGAGATAATTATGTATTTACTAGATATTTGGAATGTGTCTGAAAATTTTTTTTCCACGATTATTGCAGAAATTGTCAATTCTGAAATCATATTTCAGAAGAAGTTCAATACACCATTTGTCACAAGCTTTTATCACAAGTCCCGTAGGTAAGTGGTAGTGTTGCGGCCTATGAGTCGCTAGGTCGATGGTTCAATCCACGATAAGAAATTTTTTTTTTTTTGTCCATATTTATTGATGAAAATTTTGTTAAGTATTTTACATATCAATATTTCAGTGGTTATAAATAGTTCAGGTGAAACCATCGGTAGTTATTTCTTATGAATTGTTGGATGATTTTCATTTCTCGGTGTGAACTTTTCTTACCGAATCCCCCTCGTGCTTGAATTAATTGCCGTAAATTTATGTCGTACATGAATTTTCAAAGAAAATAACCCTCGTCGCTTCGTGACTAGGGTAATTTTCAAAAAATTCATGTACTCGAAAAATTTCCGGCAATAATTCAAGCACTTGGGAGATTACAAGTGAAAATTGCTATTATCTCGGAATTCTGGCTATTTAGGTAGTGGAACATGATATATCAATTCGAAGGGAATTTAGTCATCTTTCAGGATATTTCATAATATAGAGGATGTTCCATTTGAAATAACGCACTTTCAACTGTTTTCGTATCTAGCAGTAAGATCATGAATTTTGAACGACCCTGTAGAACGCAGAACAAATTTCTCTATACAGAATCAATGTACATGATCTTGATGAACTTAACACAAAATTGCAACTTCCTAAGAATCCAAATACCGCAGAAATAAACATTCAATTCGAGCTATGTTTTGGATAAAAAATATGGAAAATTACCAATATCTCAAAAACCGTTACAGATAGGTATAGGAGAGAACCAGGCAAAAATAATCAGAAAGGATTGACAAGTTCAAAAATGCGGTAATATACAGGGTGACCCATTTGAAATAACAAAGATGCTGCTACTTTCTGGTATAAGCGGCAGCACTGCATTGCTGAAAATATTTTGTATCGATAGACCAAGAGCAACTACTTGAGAAACCAAATTTTCAGAATGATCATATGTCCCGTTCTCTGTAAACGTCTAAGGTACCATCGACCGAGACCCACCCTGTATACTTACTCTAGAATGCTAATCCCGCCAATTTTCACGGCAAAAAGCATGCCACGTATGCGACCCGTTTACGATGTGCGCATGCGCGTGATCAGTGTAGTTTGGGTAGATCGTTGCCAAGTTTAAAAATAATTTGGTGTTCAAATTCAGAATTTTTTGTTATGAGGCAATAAAACACATGTCATTTGAAAGAGAGACATTTGACAGAGCATTTAGGACTTTTTAAAACCGAAAAGAACATTTTAAAGATAGATAACTCCGAATTTTAGGCGCGAAAGTAATTTATTTAAAACAATAATGTACCCTATGCTACCGTGCAACAATGCTTTTTCATCAGCAGGAAGACTTGTCACTAAGATCTGACGGTTTTTAGAATTCCAGATTTTCTCTTGACGTTTTGTGTGGTGTTTGTTTTCGTTGGTGATTCTTTCATCTTTCTGGAATTTGCATTGATCTTGTTCCTTTAAAGACAATTTCTAATAAAGCCGTTTCTTCCTAAAAATAAACAATGAACTGTTTAGTGTTGTGTAAAGGAAAAATACCTGAAATAAATCAATTTTGGTAGATGACTAAATTTTTTATGTACCTATATGCTTCGCTCAAAATAGATTAAATATTATTTTAGCTTGACAGAAAAGGCATGATTTTTGGTTATTTATTTTTAAGAAGAGACCCCAGCAGAACATTTGAGTGAGAAAATTGTAATTTGTGGCAGACATTTTTTTCATGAAGATTCATGTGAAAACGCCAATAGAATAATTTAAAACCTAGTGCAGTACCAATACTGTGTCTGCGTAAGCATGCATAGCGAGTGATACAACTTTCTACCGCACCGCTTATATTATGAGTTCTAGATTCCTACAAAAATTACTAAACATACACAGAATCGCCTCAGAAAATTAATGTCAATATGGAAGTCCTTTTCTTTGATGGTAAGGAAAATGCATCTGGCCTCACTTTTACATGCACCCCCATTGTGGAAATTGCACTAAGGTAATACAACCAGAAATAGTGGTAGAAATAGCGTGTTAATCCCTTCAAATGATTTAAATTAAATGCAGTTGATGCGTATTTTGACATGAATAGTTCTAGAAAAAAAACCTCGAGCTTCCAAGCATCCAATTTTATAAATCCAATTTGAGTTGAAATTATTCATGATATTAGCTGAAATAAATTTTCATAGTTTTTAGAACTTTCAATTCATTTTCCAATCCAGTGCTTCCTTGAAATTCGCACCGACGATTTGGGGTGGTTTCGTAGGTTTTTGTTGGTTAACTAGAGCTGAAAAGTGAATGTGATACCAAAAATCAGTCGCTTCAGAGCGGTAAATAATAATAATAGCCGTACTCTACTACTACTTTCTGATGGCCTTTGCTGAATATTCGGGATCGTAAATATGTGAAAATATGTATTCAAATCAGCTAAATACAAATAACAGGTATAAGCACAATGAGGTTTCCAACCTTATTCTCCGAGATTCAGAATTAACGTTTGTTAAGCTTCACAAGTACCATAATATTTTACTAAAACCGGGCCTGTTACAAAAATCACTAATGACGCGCTTGCGCATTGCGGACTAGCCGGAACTTTTGACAACACTTTTGACATGGGGATTAGCATTCTAGAGTAGGTATATGTATATATATAATATATATTTCTATGGTCGGTATCAAATTACTTGGAATTCTCTGACGTCATAGTTCTGGTTACAGACAAGTCTCGACAAGTAGAAGAAACTTGAAACGGGTTCACAACGACCTCTTTCATGGTCAATAAGTGCACGTGTCGGTATCAAATTACCAGGAATTTGTTGATGTCTCAGTTCCGGTTGCAGACAGGTCAACGAAATTCGATACGGGTTCAATGACCTCTTTCAAGTTCGAAATCAGATTAACTGGAATTTGCTGACGCCACGTTACAAACAAGTCTTGACAAATTTGAAAAATTAAATACAGGTTCAAGGACCTCTTTTAAGGGCAATGACTAAACGTGTCGCATATCAAATTACCTGATACCTGACACGTGCACTTATTGACCTTGTAAGAGGTCGCTGATCCCGTATCGACTTTCGTTGACTTATCTGTAACCGAAACTATGACATCAACAAATTCCAAGTAATTTGATACCGACACGTGCACTAGACCTTGAAAGGGGTCGTTGAACCCGTTTCAAGTTGTTCCTACTCGTCGAAATTTGTCTGTAACCAGAACTATGACGTCAGAAAATGCAAAGTAATTTGATACGGACACGTGCACTTATTGACCTTGAAAGAGGTCATTGAACCTGTATTGAATCTTTCAAACTTGTTGAGACTTCTTTGTAACCAGAACTATGAAGTCAGAAAATTCCAAGTTATTTGATACCGACACGTGCACTTATTGACTTCGTAAGATGTCATTGAAACTGTATTTCATCTCTCAAACTTGCTAAGACTTGTGTGTAACCAGGCATGAGCAAATTCCAGGTAATCTGATCCTTGCCACGTGCACTTGAATCTCAAAGCTCTCTCATAGAGTTTGACCTTGAATCCCAAAGCCTTCTCATTTCCCTTCTACTAGGGTGATTCACCACCACAAAGAATTAAATGGGGTTCTGATGGTCTATCATGTGCGAAAGCAGCTGTAAAATTTGGGAGCTATCTGTGATGATTCAACCAATATTTTGTACGTCAACCGCACTGGATACACCACTGCATCATTGAATTTTAGAAATCATCTAAGTGGAAACCCAATCGTGCAATGTTACTGTCTCCTAGTGCAGAATTGATGTTGGTCGTTGTCAACTCGTCCCCGATTTGTCTCGGTTATACACTTATTACAGAACGAATACACACGGCGTATGTGGAAACAACCAAAATCATCTTTCAAATTAACCCGTCTCCTCCAGATAATTCAATTCTGAACTGTAATAGTCCTAATTACAGAAATTCGAGAAGACTTATGTATGTCACCCGTCAAAACATCGTCAGTTTGATTTGCAATAGTGATCGTATTTTGACGTATTTCGTAAATCGGTACTGTTACTGTTCAATATTCCAGCGTTTACCTCTAGCAAATATTAGGATATGATTGTTAAATATGGTGCAGTGAATGAAACTGCCATGGCTTGCGTTCGAGAATACCCAAGAAAATTTTCAAATAGACGCCATCCAAACTTACTAACAATTTTGGGTGCAGTGCAAAGACTTCGTGATACCACGTCATGTTTTTTAACTCACGGCGAACGTGCAGTGAATCGTGCTGTTACTGTTGATGAAGCAGTCCTTCAAGTCCTCGACGAAGATTCATCAACAAGCACCCGTGTGATTAATCGGAGACATGGTTTAACGCAAACTATAGTATGGCGTATCATACGCCAAAATCGTTTGCATCCATACCATTTCCGAAAGGAACAAGTCCTAGAGCCAGAAGACATTCCACATCGTCAGGAGTTTTATGAATGTCTTCTTGAGAGTACCAGACAAGATCTTCAATTGATCGAAATATTTTATGGACAGACGAGGCTGTATTCACCAGGGACGATATCTTCAATTCCCACAATAGTCATGTTTGGGTTTGAGAAAATCCGCTTATGTTTTGCCCATTTCGGTCACAGTATCGATTTTCCATAAACCTTTGGGCAAGCCTCTACAACAATGAGTTTATTGGGTCCTATCGTTCACCAGCGGAACTAACTGGTGATGCTTATTTGGACTTATTGAGTGATTAATTCTTTGATGATACCTATACCTTTGGCAAGGTTAAGACCAATGTGGTTCATGCACGATGGATCCACCATCCCGCGTTTTAGTCATGTGGTGAAATACTTTTTGGACACCGAATGCTCACGCCGTTGGATAGGTCGGTGTGGACACATTTCTTGGCCCCCAAGAAGCCCAGATATTACTTCCATGGATTTTTTTGTGGGGTTGCATGAGAATTCGCTATAGGACCTCGAGCAAGCCATCGATAATGCTCTACTGTTATTCGTGCTCAAAAAAACCTATGTGATGCCACGACAATCTAATTCGTCTATTGGCATTGGGTATTGACGATATTTGCTTTAACATGATAAGATGTAATTCTGTTGTCATGTGTTATGGGATTTGCAAAAATGTTTTATTTATTTCTGCCGTTTTAAAAATGAGAGTAACATCCCAATCTCACTTCCAACGCCACCAGTTCTGCTCCCAGTCCCAAGTCTGATGAAGGAAGGGGGAAAGTGAGACTGCTCGGTTCAACGTTGGCAGTTTCTATCTAGTGGCGGAGCGTTCCTACAACTTGATCAAGAAATTTTTTTGTTCTATTTTTGTAATTCCTTTTGCTTTTCAACTCCTTTTGGTGGGGAGAGCACAATGAAAAATTTTGTGTAAGTGTCCTTGTATAATATCGAGTCGTAATTAAATGGTCGTAAATAGTCGTAATTAAATAGTTATTGTAGTAGGGGATGGTTTTAAATAGTGCAAAGTTATGACATTGTGAGTAAATCGTTTATTATCAATATGGTCACCTGCCAAATTTGACAATTCCTTTGCATGATCGCTAAAATATGAAATAAACCTAATCATTCATAGCACTGAATATTTTCTCGGATCACCCAGAAGAAGACTAATAAACCATTGGTTTTTTTGCGGATTTACAGGGACCATATGGGAAACTCAATGATGGAAAATCCAAGAAAATCCCGATTTCCATTTCCATGGCAACGGCAACTATGACTTTGTATATTATAGTTGTGATATGATGTTTAATAACGAACCTACTAAGAAGGCTTATTAAGGCAAGAACCTGACAGAAAACAACTACTCCCCTGGCTGAGACCACGACGGGTATTAAATTAAATCTAACAGATACTTGTGCAACGTTCCTCAAAATATCAGAGGACGTAATTGCTAGTGCCCTCTGTGACCAAACAGCAGAATTATGTTCTGATTTGGACAGGATGACCAACTGCAGACTAGTTTCGAGGTTGTTGCCTCTCATCAGTGCAAAGGGTAGGTCAACACAGACAGCACTGAAGCCATCTGATGTGTTATATATTTTTGGATTTGTCTTAAAATAACGCAATTATTATTGTTATGAAAGTGATATAGTAACAATTGTGTTTTTTCAATTAGAACAAATGAATCCATTATAGAACTGATCGCACAAGTTTCGACTTCTGAGGGCTGCCGTTCGTAAGGGGACGGCAGCTGGTTAACGAAAAAAACAAGTTTGACAAACAATTTTTGCAACACTCTTCCTTTGGATTAACAAATGAAGATAACAACCTTTTTATATTTTAGAGAGGATACACAGAGATATTTTATGATGGTCATGTCACTCTAGATTGCAAATTAAAATTTGATTTGAAACCAAAATTCATGTCAACATTATTATAATATTATGAATTTGGATGTAAAATAATTTAGAGAAAGGGTGTCTCATTCAAATTTCAAAAGTTAAGGTCATTTTGGGTGAAATCGGAAGTTGCAGAAATGTATCCTTTTGCCAGAAAATTTTCATTTAGTTCTAATATTAACCCTGCCAAGTTTCATTCAACAAGGTGGAGAAAAAATAAAAATGGCAACCCGATAGTGAGCCACGTAATTGCACTGTGGAAATTCATATAAATGTAAGTACAATTTTTCAATAGTAAATTCACACGATATATGCAATTCCACACCTTAAAATTTATGAGTTATTGAACTGGCTGTAGCAATTTAACGCTTGTTATGTAAAATGTTCAATAGAATAATTCAAATTATTTCAAGTAAAAGTGGTACTTAGAATGTGACTCTGTATTGACCGCAGCTAGGAATGTAAATAACGGAGTCTAACGGTAATATGTCATTGGATGAGACCATATGAACATTAATAATCTGAATAACTCCCAAGAGCTTTAGCTCGAGGAAGTTATTCTTTCATTATCAATGTTCAAATGGTCGAATCAAATTGTAACAAAATACAATTTACTCGAGATGAATAATAATAGTCGCTATTTGTCATGGTCGAGTGATATTCAGGAAGATTATTTCATGACCAGCATAAAATTATCCATTTAGTCGTTCTTATACGTTTCAATACTTGATTCAACCCGTATTTTAACAACCATTCTGTAGCAGAAGATATCTCAAAGCGAGTTATTTCAATTTTCACACTTATACAGACAAAAGAGAGCCGCTAGTATCTCTTTCTTTACATGAATAGCCGTGTTTACCTAAATAGCAGCTGCATATCGCACATCATGTGACTTTTATCATGGAATTTTATTGGTGCAGTATATGTGAATGAAATAATCACATGAATAATCATACGTTTTTACTTAAATTAACATCACGTCTATGTAATATCAATATTTCTTTCGAAGAGTTGTTATTAAGAAAATAAAACTTTATATGTCACCCTAGCTGGGAGTCAAGAAGAAACTAATATTTCGATTTGTTCAACAACTGACAAAATTCACGATTAAAAAAAAGATTTCTCACGACGATAAACATTGTTTATTCTTTCAGTCAAGTTTCGTGCAAATCATCTCAATGAAAAATAGAGTTCAAAATCAAGATGGGGATTTGTCCCATCAATGTTCTCGAAAGGAAATGCTGCCTGCGTTCCAGGAAGTGGAACATTGATTGATTGATGGAGTTTGTTTTGGCGGGAGATTCAGCATCTGGCCGGGAAAACTAAACCTCTAGGGTAGGTGGGTTAGGCCTGTTCCACCTCTAATGACTAATCGTGATCTCAGTGCCGTAGAGCAGAGAGAGCTTTCCTGTTGTGGATGTGTAATATCTGGGAAAATGTGACCCCAAGATGACAGAAATAATTATCAAGGGAAACGATTGAACTTGCAAGAAATCTCATTCATTCGATTTAATGAATACGATTCTGAAGGCATGCTCACTGAAGTTTCAAGATCGAGAGAGAAGCAATGCATGTTGATGGAATCAGAATATTCTTTTTTGGCAGAAGAAAAGTTATTCTTATAGACAAAGATATGTAAAAATACAACAAATAATATAACAAATATGTAAAAAACAATATAACGAATATAAAACATGCATTTCATATTATAATACAATTTTGAAATAATGTTAAGATTAAAATCTGACATAAAAAGAACTATGTGGAGTAGTGATTTAATTTCATAGGATGAATACTAAAACACCTCACTAAAATATTCCTTCAATTCATTATAGGCTCTTTCAGCAAATAACTGTTTGAGACTATTTCTGAATTTATTATGGTTAGTCATTTCCTTGATATAAGTGGGTAGGATATTATACATCTTCAATTCATTATACAGGGCGTTTCTTAAGTTCGTGTAGAAAATTTAGGAGCGTATTGTTGACATCAAAATAAGAAGAAAAGTCCCTATAAACATATGTCCGAAAGTTTTAGACGATGTAGTAACTTGATTACTTATATTTCGGACGTCCATCATCTTAATGGTTGAAAGATTTCTATCTCTTTCAAATTTTTTCACAACGTTTCAATTGCTTGAATCCGCAATCGTCTTCTGGTGAATAGTGACAAAATCAGATGCTACGCGACCTTTTATAGGTCTATAATTAAAGTGTCTTGTGGCGCGCGTGGTGGTTTCGCGCTTTTTCTCCCTCCAAAACGGTCCATGAGCGGTTTCCATACGTTTTTAATTTCCACGCTTGGTTGACTGAAGGCACCATTGGCTTCTATGTAGGTGGTTTCCATAAATTTCCGTTTGAACCAATGTTTCTCTCTATGAAGAACACTAGCTTCGTCCCAGAGAATTCGGTGGTGTTTTGTCCAGGCGTGGTCAGCAATTCCCGATTTTGATGTTTCCCCTCGTTGAGTACACTTTTTGTGTTCGGCTATTCTTACTGATAATGGCCTCTTGGTCACTCCGATATAGGAATCTCCACATTCACATGGGACTCTGTAAATACAGTTTTTACTGGATTCTGTTGTGTTCTGGGACGAAGCTACTGTTCTTCATAGAGAGGAATATTGGTTCAAACGGAAATTTATGGAAACCACCTACATAGAAACCAATGGTGCCTTCAGTCAATCAAGCGTAGAAATTAAAAACGTATAGAAACCTCTCATGGACCGTTTTGGAGGGAGAAAAAGCGCGAAACCACGCGCGTCACAAGACCGCGCGTAATTACACTTTAATTATAGACCTATAAAAGGTCGCGTAGCATCTGATTTTGTCACTATTCACCAGAAGACGATTGCGGATTCAAGCAATTGAAACGTTGTGAAAAAATTTGAAAGAGATAGAAATCTTTCAACCATTAAGATGATGTACGTCCGAAATATAAGTAATCATATGTCCGAAAGTTATTTGTTTTTGAGATACAGAGTGTCAAAGTTGAATTCTTGTTTTTATTTTTTGTAAATAATTTCAAAATAATTTTGATATTTGGGTATCTGGGAATATTTATTATTTAGTTTGTAAAGATATATTCTTGGTAGAGGTCACTGTGAGCAACTGTTTTCGAGTTATTGAGATTCGAAATAATCGATGCAAGTGATTTTGAATGACAAGATTTTTTAAATAAAAATAAATTCAGTAAGAAATTCGTTTTTTCACAATTAATACAAAATTTGATTTTGTCATAGAAAAATCATCCCAGATACCAAACTTTACTCGAATATCACAAATAATTTGGCATTTATTCACAAAAAACAAATATAATAATTAAACTTTGACACTCTGTATCTTAGAAACGAATAACTTGCGAACATGTGTTTATGGGAACTTTTTTTCTCATTTCGTCGTCAGCAACATGCTCCTACAGTTTCTACACGTACTTTAGAAACACCCTGTATATAACCGAGTCGTTGATTAAGGTACTTGATGGTAAAGGAAATTTCATATGATTTTGTTGCCGAGTTATATGATCAGAAGAATTATTTTTAAATATGAATCTATTTTTGTGAATTAGACTGATTCGACAATGAAAAGTGAAGTGAGAGTGACAATACATTGACGTGCAAACAAAGGCAGACAAAATTTCCTAAATTTTGCTTTACACAAATATCTAACGGCTCTTTTCTGTAGAATGAAGATTATTTCAAAGAGTGTTTTGCTACAGACTCCCAGAAAGCAATGCAATAGCTAAGATGCGATTTTATACATATATGTATATGCTGACTTGGTAGCAGTATATCCCAAATTGATGGAAATAATTCGCATTGCATAGCATCCCGAAGCATCTTTTGCTAAGATTTGAAATGTGTGTATCTAATTTCAATGTGGCATAAATCTGAAGACCAAGAAATTTAGTGGTTTCTTCACTTTCTATGGTATCATTGCCTAATAATAGTACAGGGAGCTTGCAACGGAGGCTTAGTATATTCGTTTTAGATACATCCAATGATAGTAAATTTCAATCAAACCATTCTTTTATGCAGTCAATATATTTCTAGAAATGGTTTATAATAGGTTAGCCCCATTCTTATCAAGCCATTGAATGGTAGTATCGTCGGCAAATAAAGTGAAAATACCTGATATGTTCAAATTGGTCATGTCATTAAAGTACAATAGGAAAAGCACAGGACCGAGTACTGAACCTTGGGATACATCACAGCAAATAGAATGAAGTTGTGAAATGATTTGTTTTAACATTTTGATGACAATTTTATAGGTATGACTCAAGAGTGATAATACGAATGAAAAAAATGTTGGTAGTATATTTTCTAATGAAGTAGAGGGACCTCAAATTTTTTAACGAGATTTTGATACCTGCTGATCCAGTGCTTTTTGGACTTATTAATTTTCATTTTCTGAAGCGGAAATGCTGAATTGAAATTAATAATTGTTTAGTGATTTTAGAACACCTCGAAGTGATTTTCTACAGAAATTACTTCTTCCCAGTTCGTAAGTAGACAATATTCCTGAAATTTTTCATAATTTCAATTTTTTCATACCGAAAAATCGTCTTACTTTTAACCTTGTATCATCTATTGTTAATTTACTGCTTCATGGTCAGACAAACCAGCCGATAGTACTTTACAATTGATATTGTCAAAATTACTACAAACGTAGTCCATTATAGTGGCAGGCGTGTTTACATGCATTGAAATATTGAAGGATGTCAGAATATTACCTAATTGTTGCGTTTCTAATGAATTTTTATTCTAAAAATTGATATTGAGGTCTCCAGTTGATATTGTGGAAGACTTAACAGGAAGCTGACATAGGACAGATGATATACCTACAACTTAAGTTTTTTACTATGTATCAAGCTTTAAACTGTGGTTGGCCTTGGAAGAGTAATTTTGACTTCTCAATGTTTTATTGTTTTCTGAAATACGTGATTTTGATACAAACTCGTATTCTAAATTGTTATATACTCTAACAAATATATGATTTTTGTTTCAAATACAGATATGAAAATTAGAAATATCTGAATAATGATAAGTTTTCCCAGTAGAGTATGACTTAGGTACTAGCCGGTAAACATTTTTTTTATTGTTACATATACGGAACATAAACTTAACATTATATAAATGATGGTCGTTCTTTCTCTCGAACTCTCGTTTTGTGGTAGAATTTTGAGTTCCATTATAGTTGTTTTGTCACTGACCCTATGAAAAGCAAAATCTTTATTAGTGCTTTAATACTGGAATGATGTCTGAGAAGAGTAAGTTTTTTTGCAGGGGTGCCCCCAAAACTTTAACGCTCTATTCTTAAGATGGATTTGGACCATTTGTGCAGGAAATTGATGCAGAACCATTTTGGTTGAGGGGTGCGGGGTCCCTTCTAGAAGTAAGAGATAGCTTATCTTTTCATCTGACTTGGATATTTTATATTTTCGGACATAGGATCTTTGGAAATTTTTGATTTGAATAAATGTGGAAATAACTTATGAGAATCACTGTATAGTAGCAACCCTTTAATAACACATATATTGAACTATAGGAAATTACACAAAATTAAATGAAAAGGCAAAAACTGAGAACTTGCGAAGTATATAAAATCAACAATTTCACCGTTCGTAGGCAATTGTTATGGAGCAATAATAATAGAAATGAACTGCATTACGCAAAATATTCGAAGACATGTAAATGAAACACCAACTATCACAATAGAATTTCAATTACTGCACCATGCTTCTCGATCAGTTTCAGAAAAATAATCAACTGGTGAAATAGTTTTTTCTACTCTAATTTGTGTCTGATGAAGGTTTTTTTTTTTCGAAAAGTATTCGTCAAAAAACAAGTATAAAACCAAAAACACAGGAATATAGATAAAGAACATAATATGGTGACACAATGCTCATTCTATTGGGTACGTACCTACATCTGATTGAAACTGTTCCATGCTTTAAGTAAACTAATTATCAATCAATTAAGTGTTTATTGCACTCCATGTGAAATTGGCATCACGTCGAGTGCAATTAACAATTTTGGCACGACTTGCATGCCATACTTTTTCTACGTTTGTGCAGAAACCAAAAACTTTTTCATTTAGGTTGTATTAAAGTTTAAGGATGACATTCTTCGTTGAAATCTAGCTGCTGAAAGTAATATAATAATATTCAAAGAAACAAATTTTATTTTTATTAAATTGCATTTTCCAGTAATGTCTTAATCCCAGTATGTAATAAATATGATTGATCATAATATAAAATATGCAACTTATTGAAACGCTATACGATCTTATAGAACATGGGATAAATATGGCGTCGATTTGACTTTTATATTTGTCATGATAACAGAACGCTGTAGCAGAATGACAGATGAGTGCAGAATAGTATATTCTGTAACACGGTTATAATGAAAATTCGATGCGAGTGGAAACCACGAGCATCACGAATTTTCATTCTAACCGAGTAGCAGACTATATTTTCTCCACGATCAAAGATAGGAAACGTGACAGCAATAATTTTGACACTTACTCAAATTTTTCCACTACGATGACAATCAACTGCGTCAAGGCTAATGTTATTATTGCTAATCAGTGTGAGAATATTATTCTATCACAAGAGAGAGAATGTAAATACATTTAAATTGCATGGGGTCAGAGGTGTTGTAGAATATTTCTTCAATCTCAAGAGAGAGAATTCAAGCATTCTGTAATCAAAGTTGATTTCAGAATTGGCAAATTCTCTGATGATCGTGGAGAAAAGACTTTATCACACTCAGTGCAATGAAGAACCAGATTTTCCACCAAATACAGTTCAATAAAGTTTTGTTTTTGCATGATTGTATAGAAAAATGTTATTATGCAACAATTTCCCACAATTGAATAGGTTACAACTACAAAATTTCCCATCATATCTCAAGATATATCAAAATACCTTATCATAGCATCTGTTCTTGGCAGGAACAACAAGGTGATCCTTCTCTGGGTGCCGGGGCACGTTGGAGTGAAGGGCAATGAATAAGCAGACGAAAGGGAAAAGAGGAAAGCTCGAAAAGGAGCATCAACAGCACTGATCGAGCCAGAACCATTCTGCAGACTTGGAAAATCTTACTTCCAAGAAGAAATTGAAAAAGCAATGAGAGCAACATACTGACAAAGACTTCCAGGGCTAAGGCAGTCCAAAGATCTCCTAGGCAATTTCAACCGAGCAAGATCGAAGACACTGATCAACCTCAGCAAAACTAGTCTGAAGACAATCACGGGTTTTCTGACGGGACACTGCAGACTCAAAGAACACCTAAGGAAGCTAGGCATAGAGGAGGACAGCACCTGCAGATTATGTGGTAACATCCAGAAACACCCCACCATATATTGATGGAGTGTTATCCTGTAAATCACAAGAGAAAGAATATACTGGGATCACACCAGCTGACGGAAAATCCCTAAATTTCTCAAAGAATTGAGGCTTAAGAGGCTGCTGTCAACGAGAACACCTTGAGATAGCAGAAGAAGATGACACAATAGATCTAATCAGGTCGCAGTGCATAAGTTACCATCCACACTTACTTTTACCATTACCATTGTTTTTCATATACTTTCCGTAGGGTAGTTTGTATACATAAAGTAAATTATACAGTGCAATGATATAGGAAACTCTGTCAACATTTTTTGTAACGGAAGTTGATGAAGGTTCCTCGGACAGGAAACCTCGTGTACGTCATCTTGTTAAGCTTGAAAAGTTGAAAAAAAAAATGTATTTTTACTTTCTTGATGTCTTTTAAAATAACGTCAGAATTAAATAAAAACCAATATCGAAAATGTTACTTTATTTAAAATATCTCGAAATCCAAAAGAAGTAAGTTCACTTTTGCAAACTCCATATGAAAGGACTTTGGATTGTACAATTTTTCCACAATTTAACCAACATTGTAACTCCAACTGATTCCGACATCCTAATGCTACCCCTGCCACCCCTGTCCTCTTCGTGGTGGTGTGAATTATCTTGAATTCAGTAATAGTTTTGTTGATTGAGTTACTTGTTTTCGGCTTTCAAGTTTATCTTTCTTGCTTCGTTATTTAACTTCGAATTTTAAGCTCTGATGTAAAACTATTGATGATAATAGCCATTTGAAAAACACAAAATGTATGAGCCTATGGACATCTCTGAAAATAATAGTTCAATTATACCTATTCAGAGCGACCCAATTGAATGCGGTACACCACTCCAAAATCCGATTCGAAAGTAAAATTCAAAAGTGGTGTATCGCATTCAATTGGGTCTCTCTGTATATAGGTATAGTTGAACTATTATTTTCAGAGATAAATACTACTGTCTATGGGCTCATACATTTTGTTTTTGTCAAATTGCTATTAATTGTGTTGAGCCATTCAATACATTCATCCACTATTTTATAGTTTTTTTTTGAAGTTTGAGATCATAGTATACTGGGCGACCGCGGATGATGGCACGCCCATTGAACATTTTTGTTCTTGTAGAAAATGGAATGAAATTTGAAGAATCTGCATCCCACATAAAACTGCTTATTTTATAATTACCTTAAGTTCATGCAACTTTTTGTTTCACCGAAAGTGACATGCACTTTCAATTTTTAAATGGGACACTCAGTATATTTTCACTGTTTTTGACTCCATATGACATTCTGAATGCAGCTATGTGTAACGTGTCACTGTCTGTTACGAATTCTCTTTGAAATTAATTTCTCATCCATTGTTCTATGGATACGCTCAAATCACTAATATCGGACCTAAAACTTTGGAAAAAATTAAAATTCACTGTCTTCGATCAAAATGTATTTGCCATGCGGAATTTTAGTTTTCCAAGATTTTTGAGCCTATACAAAACATTTTGTGACAGCCAATTTTTGTGAGTTTTGCTAAATTTAGTACACCATGCATGAGCAGACGGTATATGGGAAATGATAATAATAACATTAATCACAATATAGCTACTTTCAGTTGATTCTGGTAAGTTTTTGTGCTAATGAAACTCCCCGTTTCCTTTTTCTTCCTCTGAACACGTTCACTGCTGATTAAAGTCGTATACAGAACTCCAGGGGCTGACAAGGTTTTTTGGGAAATAAAAATGCTCTTGCCCGGGCGACTTTTATTCATGGTGAACTCGAACCGAGACAATTTTTCGTATAATACAGGCTGACGACCGTAAAACCACTTCTCTCACGAGCTAACAGGTCCTGAAGCAATATATCCACATGTATCGATAACGTCGAAAGACGCCATCTGCCTCCAGCGTGAGAAGCGATGACGTCTTTAGACGTCATCCGCACTCAAAGTGTGAACCTATGTCCAAGTAAATAAACGAGCATCCTGAATAAATTTCGTACTCATGAAGTTTACCCCCAGAAACCTCCAAATTAAGGCCCTAACCCAAGTCACTTTCGTTATCACTGACATTCTATCAGATAAATTGTTTTCTATTATTGATAATAGATTCTGAGTGTTTGAATGCATTCACACACTTGATAACGACAGTACATGTTAACTGTCGAAACGTCGTGACAAAAACACATACAAAAAAATGATTTTCTTTGTTTCTAGACAATGGAAGTCCAGAAGAATTCTACTAACACTAATACGTTGTCAACTACTATAAAACAGATTCTGATTACCTAAGGCACTTCTTTTAGTCATGTTAATCAATGGTACTGTGAAAATAACAAAAAGTACATTGAGATTAGAGATTAGGTCTACCACATATGCAATGCCACTAGCTCACAGTATACTAAATTTAGCACTCCATAATTCATGTTCAAAAATACAAAACAGTGAGAAAATGTGTAGGTATATATTTTGAATTAAGTACATAAAAGGCTCTAATGTGAACACACAGTATTATTTCCAATGAATAAATTCCACACTGAGAATTTCAAAAATGACACACACCAAACTGCTGACCCAGATGATAGGATTCGTCTATTCTCGTCAGCTGAAATTTTCCGAAATACTTTCTCAACTATTCGATAGATGACAGATAAAATCACAGTTCTCAACTAAAATAACAACTCATGAAACCATGTCAACATTATCCGGAATAATCAGTTACCTGTAAGAAAAAAAAACAAGAAAGTTGTGTACACCACTACCAAAAGGGTTTGAAGTTACAAATTTTAAATTTGAATGGCAACATGACGCATTGTCGTGTTAGGACAAGTGTCATTTTAGTAGGATTGATTTGATCGCACACTAATAGGTCTTGAATATTGCGTTTTTCTCAAAATGAAGCATCTGCTGGTTATAAAATCAGATTGAAATGCACCAACACAACAGATATTACAAAATCTTTGAGGAAGTCGACATCTTATTTTACTTCGTTTCTACAAAATTAAATTAGGTTATTATTTTATACGTAATTGTTTGGAAAGAAATTTGTTTTCGGATAAATAATTTTGTTTCATCAGACTCGATTCTTTCAAAACTTATTCTAATCCCAAAAGATACTCCATTTTCAGAAACATCTGATATCGCAGTAAAATGCTCTTTTTTCCTAATCCAATGAGCCACCATGTTACCATGTTACCATGTTACAATGTGGCAATTATTTTGTTACAAAAAGCTAAGGATAATAATTGCAATCTTAAAATTGTACACTCGAGTTGTAATGAAAAGTTTTAAGACTCTATACAGAGTTATTAATAATTACATAATGTTTATGTAATTCTTTGAACAAAATCAGTCAAAAGCAAAAGGACGTAGACTTGAAGAATGAGTAAATATCATTCGATTTTGATATAGGCTGATCTGATGTAACTACTATACAGGGTCACCAAAAATTTTTTTCTTTGGTTTTATTTATTTTAATGTTTTTCATTGAAAATTTTGTTTACTAGTTTATACCACGTCTGATGTCAAGACATTGTTATTTCGATTATGTACTGATTCTATTTGTTGATGGCTCACATACCCCAAAAAGCATACCACATTAGCGTTATGTGGAAGGTACAGACACTTTCGAGCACCATATTTACGTACAGGTTGTTGTAGTGTAATAAAAAATATATATTTGTCTTGTAATTGTGAACCCCGCTATGTGTGTGAACTGTATACTTATTTCATTTGAATATTTAAATGAAGTAATTTTAATGTAATATAAGTTTGAAGGTGAATGTGTTATGATTATTTGATTTAACTCTTTTTTGATAACGTTTATTATAGCTAATAATAAAGCCCGTCGTTAAATTTAATGAAATACCCTGTAAATTATAACGATTCAATCCAATACCCTGTACAAAAAATGAAAATGAGCAGCGTACGATGTTACTCGGTACGGTGCTACTACATACGATTAAATCAAAGATACCCTTGGAAATAATTTTTTGACAATTAATATTGTTTCTGACACTCTCATTTTGTATCTGATAATTCCAGCAGACTTATAAAAACAGACTACCGACTTAATATAAGTATAATAAGATGGTCATAACACATAGAAATCACCTAACTTGTTTTGTTTGTTATGGACGATTTCAATCACTTTTGATGACTAGAATAGATGGGGATGAGAATGCTGAGAAATGTGAAATAGCTATCCGAAAAAAAACAAGAACGTTTTAGACTTCCTTTTGATGTAAATACTGGTAACCAATTTATAGGATCTGTGCAAGTTGCCACAAATAGACAAGAGCCACCAAATATTGATCATAATGTATTTATTTGTATAAATGTTTGTATAAATACAACTAAAAAAGAAAATTTTGAGTGAACCTGTGTGAAAGTAACCCGATATCAAAATCAGAAGATATTTACTTATTCTCCAACTCTACATGCTTTTGCGTTTGACTGATTCTGTTCTAAGAATTACAAAAACATTATGTAATTATTAATAACCCTGTATACGGAGTCTTAGAAGTTTTCATTACAACTCGTATTATCCTTAACTTCTTATAATAAAATAATCGACATATTGATTTTCTGAAGGTAAGTAACAACCCTGCCTCTGCAGGTTTGACACCCTGTATCTCAAAAACTGTCTATCAGATCTCGTTGTGCCCATGGACACATTTGATCAGGACATTATAAACTACATTATACTAAATTTTCAGTTAATTCGACTGGGACCCATTTTCCATAAGAACCGTGCGGTGTCCTTTGGTTACAAAAAGTGAAACGTGACACATGATTGTATTGGTATGTTATGAAGACAAAAGAGGTGAAAATATACCGGGTAACCCATTCAAAATTCGAAAGTTTACGTCACTTCTGCTGATACCGGAAGTTGCATGAAGATGAGTTACTTGTCAAAAAGTGCAGTTCATGTCTCATACAGATCCACAAAATTTCATTCCATTATCTTAAAAAAATATATAAAATTATAGAGTAGTGCCACTTTCCGCGGACACTAGGTATATCATAACCAAACATTCATATTCTGCCTGACTATGTATATTGTCATACAATTTTTTAATAAACATTTCTTTATGTTGTTTGTTTTTTGTAATGGTTTTTTCCCTCTGCGTTTGGTTTTATGAGCATGTCCTTCATTTCCACTCGGCCCATCGGGAGATATTCAGATAGGCTGTTTTCATTAGTTCGTGTCCAATGTTTTAGGATAACAAATTGAGGCGTTTCGTCCTCGCTTGAATCTGTGCTAGGGGGGTGATAAAGCTCAATTTGTTTTAGTAGTTTAATTTTCTCCCGATTTAGCTTGTATCTCGGGATTTTTGTCTTGTTCGCAATGTCGAATATGAGTCACAATGTTGTGTTGGATTTAAATTCCTTATGATGAAAATGTTGACTATTATGTGTAAGTTTTGTCGACTTTGTATGTTGCGTTTCTAAGATATTCATTTTTAAAGTTTACGGTACGATATATGTTCAGTGGATTCGGGGCCACCCCTGTTAAATTTTGTTTGGATATTCATACATATGGCAATGAAATCTGGAAATATCAGACAAAATGGGACATAATTCCATACAAAAATACACAATATACCTATTTATTATATTATATTATTTATATTGAAATATTTCCCAAAGAAAAAAATATAATAAGAATAGTGCATTATTCTTAGAAATAAGCGATATTCTGGTATATGGTTTTATTGCCACTCTAGATAATATAAATTCAATGATTTGCTAGGTGATTTGAATATGAAATCAACTATCGCAAAAATCTGTCTGGTTTTTGGTTTCCCCTTTGTCAGCATTAACTCCTTTGATGTGGTCGAAAAGAGCTGCGTTTTTTGTGATCGGAGAGTGAGCGGACTTAATTATTGGTATATATATGTACCTACAATGGCATTACCACCGCCGCGTCAACATTCCAATAGGCCATCAAAGTCTACCGCAAATTGCTTTTTATTTTTTATAATACTACTTCATCGGATCGGCGAATGAAGACAAAACAAATACACTTTTTTGCTGACGGAGAAATCTGAATTTGATATGTGAAGTTTCATAGAAGATCTAGAATAAACACTGCTAAATAAACAAGTTTACAGAATTCTGTGAACAGGTGAACAGGTGAATTTTGATTAAACGTACAGGCTTTCTTGTTATCAATATGTGTTATGTTTTCCTTCATTTGGAGCAATTAGAAAATTAGAAGTTTTAGCAAAGAGGTCGAAGGGGCCCCTTCTGGAGATGGGGCCCCCACGCACATAGGGCTTTGCGGGCCACTTGTCGCCGCCCCTGTATATGTTGTTGAATTCGTTAATTATAATATGTTCTTGAGTTTAAGTGTATTGTTGCAATTTTGTGGTTGAGTGTAGTTTGCGTTGTTTGTAGTATCGAACCAGTGATTTGGAAAAGTGTTGTAATAGAATTAAATTTATCGAAAGATTCCCTAAATTTTTTTTCTATCGAGAGTGATGTAGGTACCCATACAGTAAACTTTGAAAATGCATATCTTACAGACGCAACATGCGAAGTTGTCAAAATTTTCATAATTGATAGTCAATATTCTCAAAATAGTATGGCCAGATTAGCGAAACAGTTTTTGAGATATTCAATAAAATGTATCGCAGTCAATTGCAACTGCAGTCAATTGTTTTCAATATACGGGTATAGGAAGTCATCAAGAAACTCGTTTTCATCAACCAGGATAGACTGAAAATATATTGTCTTGCCAAAATATAACTAGTTGGTTCTTGAATAGTGCTAGAATAAAAATCCCGAAAAATTACTTTTTCACTATTCCCCGTCTGCACCCTAATGTAATTACATCAATAAGATTATAATTGGACATGTTAACAAGTTCCGATGAATACATTTCATCCTAAATTTGTCTTAGTTCGACTAACAAAACAGTTATTTTCTTTGTCAATCCTACCCAATTACGACGTATTTAAGAACTTTGACCGATTATACAGGCTGATTCACGGTGGATGGCACATTAGACGTTTCTGGTGAACCAGACAACGGATCACTTTGAAAATTTAATGGAGGGCATATTCGGACATTCTCTAGCCAACTAAAATATTTTCGACAATGCGGTGTTGCCGCTTCTATTAGAAAGCAGTAGCAACTTTGATTTTTCAAATAGAACACTTTGTATATAATATTATTTTTGGAATCTCCAACAATTGCCCGACAACTTTTCTTGATATTTCCCTATACCTATCTGTTACCGTTTTCGAAATAAAAATTAATTTCAATTTTTTTCTTCGAAAATCATGACTTCTAAAAATGCTCTTAACTCCCAGTATTTCTTTATACGACACTCTAGAAATAAGAGGGTCAAATCAATGTTACAAAATCAACTTTCTTAATCAAAGTATTTAACACTTTTTTCTCAATATTATTCATAAAAAACAACTCCAGCAAGGTTTTTCCGTATGATGAGTTTTTAATTTTTTTTAAATTAACATTTGTCGTTTTCTGTATTATTTTATGCTTTGAAATAACTATATAGGTACATTTGATGAAGTGAAACTTATTCTTATTATTATAAAAATGAAGTGTTGAAAATGTTGTTTGTGAAAGTTGATTTTGTAGCATTAATTTGACCATCCTATTCATAGAGGGTCGGAAGGGGGTCAAATGGATTCTACAAAATCAATTTTCACATTAAAATTATTCCACACTTCATTTTTCAGTAGTCTTCGAAAAAAATAATAATAAAATAAACAGCAAAATAATGATAATATTATCCAAAAACATTTATTTCGTTATTTCCACGGGATGGAATAAATTTTCAATGAAATGAAGTCTCAACATTATTTAACTGAGGTCAAAGTTGATTCTTTTCCATTAGTTCGATGAAGGGTACATTTGTTTCGCTAACTTCATATGAAATTTTTTTCTCCGCAACTAATTAGCGACAAAAATGCGGCAAAATATGGAATTCGAAGTTGTCTTGCTAACTTTATATAGGTTCTTTTCTATTAAAAATAAACTGCGATTTGAAATTTGAATTTGTACTAGTACTTACTTCTTTGTTCGTTTGGAATTTTCATAATCATGATTTCAAGATTTTAGACTCCGTAAACCTGCTCTTATATATTATCATTAGTTCCATTATCCTATATAAAGAAATAAGAAGTACTATGATATCGAAATTTGGTTTGGAGTTAGGTGATACTTGGACACTTCCCACACGTCAGCCTAATCTCCGTTACTTCAATACAGGGTGGTAAAAAAATACAGTTTTTTCGTTTGCATGAAAAAGTGGCTGAAATTTGATTATTTTAAATGGAACACCCTGTATATTATTGAAAATTCGGAAAGCTGCTAAAATTTGCTTTCTTTCTATGTATATATCTATACCTATACCTATACCTAACTAGTCAAGTTTCGGACTTATGAGCATTTATTTGTGAAAATGTCTCTTCAGAATAGTATTTCCATTCGGTATTTGGTAAGCAGGCCATGATTACTATTTGACAGTAGCGTTGTGACATTCTCCTAATAATATCGACATTTTCGTCACTTCAGAAGTTGCAAATACCTTCAAAACGACGGAACAAAACTATTCAAACGAAGTTCTTATGAATTTGTTTATTATTTTTGGACAGTGTGACAAAATTATCAGCAGAACATGTAGAAAGTTCAATGAAATGTATCCGAATCTACCGCCAATGAACCTCAAGAAATTTATACGAATTCAGAACAATTTTAATATGTTTGGATAAACTTTAAAAAAGCACCAAGAAACTTGAAATTGGAAATATTGATATGACTAATTATAAAAAAGTAAAACAATCATGTGGAATATTTTAAAATATGTTCGAATCGCTGGCCGTTCACTTCCAAGCACTTTAAAATGCGGGTGTTGACTGCTTTCGTGGTGGCAGATCTGATTTCATTGGGATCCAAATCTTCAAATGTTTGGGCAATCCTTTCTAACAATTCATCTCTCGAACGCACGGGTATTTTGTAAACTTTTTCTTTAAACATTCCCCACAAATAAAAATCTAATGGATTAAGATCGGGTGATCTCGCTGGCCAATTCCATGGTCCCAAGCGCCTTATCCACCGATCGTCAAAAAGTCTTTCCAGTTCTGCGCTCACTTCTCTTGTGCAATGTGCAGGAGCTCCGTCTAGTTGGTACCAACAGTTTCGATATTCTTCGAGTGGCAGATTATCCACGAAACTCTCTACAGTATTCTCCAAAATATTCAGGTAGCTTCTGGATGTTAATGACTCCTCGTATATCACGTACCTCAATTTGTTGTCCATCAACATGCAGAAGACATTAAAACTAAATTTTTCTTGAAATCCGGCTTCTTTTGTGACGTGAGGATTTTCACTGTACCAATAATGACGATTTTTTCTATTGAAAATCCATTCTCTCGAAAATTTCGAATCATCAGTCCAAATAATTTTATTTAAAAAAAGTGGATCTTCTTGAATGCGTGTCAACAACATTTCACAAAATTCTACTCTCTGTTGAGGGTCTTGAGGCTTCATTGCTTGAATTTTGGTGAATTTATAATCATGCATTTTATGTCTTCGCAAGATTCTTTGAACCGATGAATATTTTATACCCAAATCTTCTTCAGCACTTCTTATCGATGACTCGGGAAATGCGTGAAAGACATTAATCTGGTTGTCTTCAGAAGTTACGGGTCGAGGCAAGTTTCTTGGTGCTTTTAAAGTTGATCCAAATGCATTGAAATTGTTCTGAATTCGTATAAATTTCTTGAGGTTCATTGGCGGTAGATTCGGATACATTTCATTGAACTTTCTACATGTTCTGCTGATAATTTTATCACACTGTCCAAAAATAATAAACAAATTCATAAGAACTTCGTTTGAATAGTTTTGTTCCATCGTTTTGAAGGTATTTGCAACTTCTGAAGTGACAAAAAGGTCGATATTATTAGGAGAATGTCACAACGCTACTGTCAAATAGTAATCATGGCCTGCTTACCAAATACCGAATGGAAATACCATTCTGAAGGGACATTTTCACAAATAAATGCTCATAAGTCCGAAACTTGACTAGTTAGGTATAGGTATGATATACACAGAAAAAAAGCAAATTTCAGCAGCTTTCCGAATTTTCAATAATATACAGGGTGTTCCATTTAAAATAATCAAATTTCAGCAACTTTTTCAAGCAAACGAAAAAACTGTATTTTTTTACCACCCTGTATTGAAGTAACGGAGATTAGGCTGACGTGTGGGAAGTGTCCAAGTATCACCTAACTCCAAACCAAATTTCGATATCATAGTACTTCTTAACTAAAAGATATCGGCATTTTTAGAAGTCATGATTTTCGAAGAAAAAAATTGAAATTAATTTTTATTTCGAAAACGGTAACAGATAGGTATAGGGAAATATCAAGAAAAGTTGTCGGGCAATTGTTGGAGATTCCAAAAATAATATTATATACAGAGTGTTCTATTTGAAAAATCAAAGTTGCTACTGCTTTCTAATAGAAGCGGCAACACCGCATTGTCAAAAATATTTTAGTTGGCTAGAGAATGTCCAAATATGCTCTCCCTTGAATTTTCAAAGTGATCCGTTGTCTGGTTCACCAGAAACGTCTAATGTGCCATCCACCGTGAATCAGCCTGTATATCAGATACGAGACTACAAAATCATTTAAATTCACACATTTTTCTAACGAGCCATCCCACAATAACATATTGGAATTTCAGCTAATTTGACCGAGAGCCAATTTTTTTAAGTTTTCTTGCGGGGTCCTTTGGAACATTAAATATGCTCAGTAGAAAGCACTTTTTGACATATTTGCAGAAAAAAACAACTTCTGGTTATTTCGGAAATGACATCAACTTTCGATTTTCAAATGGGACACCATTTTTATCATTAATTTTTTGAAATATTCATTGTCTGAATCCAATGATACCTTATAGTTGTTATTTCATTTGTCAGAACACACATTTCATTTTTGATCTAGACAGCCGTGAACTCCCTAAATTCATTTCAAATAATCAAAATAATGATACACTATCGTAATTTGGATAAAAATGATATTGTAGTTCAAAACACGAGCTAATGAAGTGAACCACAACGTTTTTACACTCGAAACTCCATTTTCTCAAATGGAACCATAATGGTACTCCAAAGTACCATCAATGGGGTATCCATCCATATTAACTTTTTTTGTGTTTAACTACGAACACAATGATGGAGTTAGAAAAGTTATAGTACATTTTCGGATCCATAACAATAATTTATCAAGGTGGCTTTGGAACACAAATAACATTTTGACGTTCGGATAAAATCTGTAATTGTCAGTTAGTCAATGAATACATTTTTGACAGGGTTAATGACAGAAATAGGTAAGTTTAGAATGCCACAGAATGTAACAGAAACTAAACAGTAGATATGCTGTAACTGTATAGGGAATGTCGACAAAATGCAGTTATTGCTCTACAGCTGTACTCGTAGACCGTCAGATAATGACAGATTTTGCTTACTGATTTTCTTTTTTCTGGGATTTTAACAACTGAAAATTATGTCAGTGTTGCGTTAAAATAATAAAAAATTGACGTTCAGACCTGTGCTAGGCATATGGATAATTCATTTTCCGTTTGAAGAAAAAAATTTGACATTTCAACACAATAACATATACAGTACGATGCAAATGTATGAAATAAATTCGTTATTTCTGAATATAAACATATTTTGGAAAATTCCTCGAACACGTCGATTTTTTTTCCGATTGGCCAATTTTTAAAACCCACCCTAAATATATAGGGTTATCTGTATTCGAGTAAAAATGACTATGGTGATATTTTTAAATGGGACACCCAGTGTATTTTTCCATATTTGATAAGGGATTATCATTACAAATCCAGAGACACCAGGTTTGGTGGAATTATGTCAAACGGCTGCGGAGATATGGGCAAAAAACTTCCTCGTATGTCCAAAGAGTATGACTGAGACTCCAAACGATTCGGAATGTCAATCTCATGCTCATATCTCCGCAGCCGGTTGACATAATCTCGAAAAACCTAGTTATCACTGGATTTGTAATGACAATCCCTAACCAATTATGGAAAAATACACTGGGTGTCCCATTTAAAATTATCACTAAAGTCATTTTCACCCGAATTCGGATAACCCTATATATTTTGGGTGGGGTTATAAAATTGGCCAATCGGAAAAGAAAATCGACGTGTTCGAGGAATTTTCCAAATTATGTTTATGTTCAGAAATAAAGAATTTACTCCATACATTTGCTTCGTACTGTATAACAATATAATAGTGAAAAATCAAAGCAATAAGATTTGGGCGTACATAAAGGGTTGAAATAAGGGCGCGATCTTGTAAAAAAATACTCGTTTGCTGATGCATTTTCTCGCTTATGGCAATCGACAGAATGAAATTTGATATCGGTAGGAATCCGAAAGCAATTCCGATAAGCCAGTAAGTTGTTCAAATGCCGTAAACGAGAAAGTCTGCATGGAACGAAGAAAAAATTCACAAAATTATCCTGACCGAAAATGTAAGTCAAAAGCTGACCGGCTTATGGGAATTTTTTTTCGGGTTCCTAACGATATCAAATTTCATTCTGTCGATTGCCATAAGCGTTTATGGCAATCCATAAACGAGGAAATGCATCAGCAACCGAGTATATTTTTACAAGATCGCGCCCTTATTTCAAACCTTTCAGTACGTCCAAATCTTATGCCTTTGGTTTTTCACTATCAGATTATGCAATGAACGAGAAATTAAAGAAAACAATTTTTTTCTCCAAACGGAGAGTTAATCTTCGATATGCATAGCTATATTTTCAATTTTTGTCCCAACACTGACATAATTTTCAATGATTAAAATCCCATGTTTTCAGGTTTTTATGTTTTGGTTCTCACGGAGAGAAAAATCCTGTAATATTCAAAGAACATCGTGTGAGCCGAGATGAAGTAGGTAGGAATTAGTGTTCGTCTTGAATTTTTGCAGACTGCATGCCTCACGGAACACCTCTCGAGGCAGTGAGTTCCAAAGCTTTGCCGTAGGTTAGAAGCTCCGAGCAATAAAAGAAATAGAGAGAGTGATTTTCTATATTCTATATTCTATATCATTATGCATAGACCTTCGTTATGCATATTCGTTGACTTAGCAAAAGCCTTTGATACGGTGTGCCATGAAAAATTATTAATAGGACTAGAAAAAATTGGCTTTCGTGGAATTGCGTATGATCTAATGGAGAGCTATCTTCGAAATAGGCTTTATAAAGTAAAAGTGGGAGAGCAAATGAGCTCTACTAAAACTATGGCATATGGAGTTCCCCAAGGCACTGTGTTGGGACCGCTACTTTTTAACTTATATATCAATGATCTCTTCAAACTCAATGTGTCTGGTGATATAGTCAGCTTCGCCGACGATACGGTGGTTATGTATCAAGCTGAGACATGGCTTGAACTGAGAGAAAATGCTCAAAAGGACTTTCCGACCATTCTTAAATGGTTCAGTAATAAAACTCTCACAGTTAATGCGGAAAAGACATTTTTTGTACCGTTTACTCATCTGTCCATTAATTTGCCCACTTACAACACATTACAAATGTCTGTTTTGGATACGATAACGGAAATAAAATCTGTGAACAAAATCAAATACCTAGGCATTATTATAGACGATAACCTGAAATGGAACCATCATATCGAATATATAGTCAAAAAAGTAAGAAGTTTAATATTTATGTTCAAGTTTTTAAAGAGAGTTTTCAACCAGACTCATCTCGAAATCCTTTATAATGCATTAGTGAAACCTCATATCAATTATGGCATTTTAGCATGGGGAGGTGTGACGAACAATCACCTGAAAAAACTGGAAATAACACAAAAATGAATTCTGAAAATTATTTTCAACAAAAGTTACACATACTCAACTGAGGCACTATATAAGGAAACTAGAGTGTTCGATGCAAGACAATTATTTTATCAACGCATAATACTAAACCATTACAGGTTTAGAAATACATTCAGGCAAATAGAACACGGTTATAATGCAAGACACAGAGCCAAAACAACGGCTTTACCGAAAGTTGAAAAAACCCTAACCCAAATATGCTATAATTACCTTGGTCCCATTCTATATGCTAAAATTCCTACTGAACTGGCGCGTATTAATGCGTACGATCTATTAAAAAAAAAATTTGCTGTTTGGCTTCAGTCTGTCCCTAGAAAAGAAATTCACAGTTTAATCGATAGGAAAAATACCTATAACTTGTGAATATACTAATGGAAAAAATATTAAAATATTAATACTAACACTTGATTTTTATGATGTGATATATGCTGCCCCTGTTCACTTATATCTATATGTATTGTTCATTTTTTTTTCAATTTGTTGTATTATAAGATATGTGTGAATGTTGTATATATTTATATTTATATTTATATAGGTGTGTGTACTCATGTTTGTTTATTATGTATATGTGTAAGTGCAACTAAAATTTTATACCCACGCACAGGGATTCATCCCTTTGTGGGTTACCTGTATTTACCTGATACTGATATTGTTTTGTATTTTATATTATTTTATTGGTAAATATATTATTATTATTATTATTATTATTATTATTATTATTATTATTATTATTATTATTATTATTATTATTATTATTATTATTATTATTATTATTATTATTATTATTATTATTATTATTATTATTATTATTATTATTATTATTATTATTATTATTATTATTATTATTATTATTTAGGAGTGTACCAGTCAGGCCCTGTCTCCGGTGCTCCGACCCATCCGGAGGGCGCGCTGGTGTCGTTAACCCCAATAACCACTCCCTACGTCCGTAGGGTGAGTAATTATTGGGTCCGAGAATCGTGTGCCCTGAGTAGACGGAGCGAACCAAGTATAACGGCCTTCTGCATTCTTGCCGCTAAGATTTCTGCCATATTACGGCAAGCGGGTATTATTTTCAAGTTAGAGAGCAGTGTGTCCATCATTCCACCAAGGACTCCTATAATCAGAACCACCATTTTGACAGAATGGTCCGGATATAACCTGCGGAGTTCAAAGAGAAGATCTCGATATTTAGTCCGTTTTTCCTCCTCTTTTCGAACGATATTCATTTCGCCTGGAGCGGAAAACTCCATGACGAAAATCGTTCTACTTTGGTGGTCGAGGAGGACAACATCAGGCTTATTGGCTTGTATTTGCCTGAGGGTGGGGAATGAGTAGTTCCAATAGATCCGGCACCTCTCATTCTCCACCACGGACTCAATATCCCCCGGAACATAAGGCAACACCGGTGTCTCGTCTATACCGTACGAGTGTCGTAGATGGTAGTATAACACTCGTAGCGCCGCGTTATGCCTGTGGATATAGGCTGAGACCGCATAAGATGGGCATGCTGATAGCAAATGCATTACGGTCTCAGGTGCCCCACGACATGCCCTGCATCGGGTGTCAGGGACGTCTATACCCATCACGCGACTACGGTAGACGAGGGTGTTGAAGACACCATCCTGGCAGGCCATTATGAATCCCTCGGTCTCCGACTTTAGCTCACTCGACCTGAGGAAGGCAAAGGTCAAGCTTTTGGATAAGCCAAGGTCTTCGATGTTGTGAAAGAAGACGCCATGCATTGGCTTATCCATATGTAGCTGTAGCAGGACCTCTGTCTCCGCAGCTTTGATGTGAGCTTTTTGCTGAACGGGTCCCAACTCGGTGACAGAGTTTGGGTTAGCCCGTTCAGTGTCGAATACGAGACCGAGTTCATCGGCCGCACGGGTTGCTGCCTTAAAAAGAAATGCTCCAATCCCTGCTTTTTCATGGTCGCGGACCATGCAGAGAAGGGGATCTGAACTCCTGATGACTTTACAGGCCCCATCCAGAACCATTCTGTTATGCATACACTCCAAACTCAAAAGTCCACGGCCTCCCCGTTGTCTGGGAAAGTATAACCGTGGAACGGACGATTTAGGATGCAAGCACCTATTGAGATGCATCACTTTGCGAGTTTTAACGTCGAGTTGTCGCAGCTCTTCCTTAGTCCACTTCATTACTCCGAAAGAGTAGAGAAGGATCGGAACGGCAAGCATATTGGTTGCAGCAACTTTGTTCTTCCCCGACAGTTCTGATGACCAGATCTGTCGGAGTTTGTGCTGATACTTGCCGCGGAGAGAGTTCTTAACTGTGAATACCTCTTGGGAGTGGCGTTGCTCCACCCCTAGGTAAGTATACGTCTCTCCGGCATCCAGATGATGTAGGATGCTTCCGTCTACGAGCTGGACATCCTCTCCGTATTCCTCGCATCGTCCTCTTTTAAGATGAACCGTGGCACATTTGTCGATCCCAAATTCCATTCCGACAGCATGCGTGTACTCTTCCACCACCCTAAGGGACTGATGTAGGTCCCTTTCTCCAGAGGCATATAATTTTAGGTCATCCATGTAGAACAAATGGGTGACTTTATGCTTCCGGTTGCTGGGGGTGCCGCAGTTGTACCCACGGGTATTCCTAAGTACAACGGACAATGGCAATAGTGAGATGCAGAAGAGAAGAGGGCTGAGGGAGTCTCCCTGAAACACGCCTCTTCTAATGATGACCTGCTCTGTTTGGACTGTGTCTCTACCAGATCTTATGGTGAAGCGAGTCCTCCAGAGTGGCATCAGTTGTCCAATACATCCCACTATTTGATCGGGTACCTCAAGACATCTGAGCAAATGCATGATTAACTCATGCGATGTTGTATCAAATGCCTTGCGGTAATCGATCCAGGCCATCGAAAGGTTACGCTTATACTGCACGGAGTCCTGCGTGATACATCTATCGATGAGCAGGTTCTCCTTGCAGCCGGCGACCCCTTTCTTTGACCCTCTTTGCTCATATATCCGTTCGTACACCGGATCAACTGCGGAGAGAATGCGCGTGTATAAGATGCGTGTAAACAACTTATAACACGCATTCAAGCATGTTATCGGCCTGTAATTCTTTGGATCAGACAAATCTCCGTTTTTGGGGATGAGCACGGTTCGCCCCTCGACAAACCACTCCGGAATCTTATTATTATTATTATTATTATTATTATTATTATTATTATTATTATTATTATTATTATCATTATTATTATTATTTTTTTTATTATTATTATATCTTTCTTGAAAGCAACATACCCGATGTTGTTTACAAACATCAATGCCCGAGTGTTAAGAAAGGGCATTGTCGGATATTTCCGTTTGTACTCATTGATGACGTTGGAATTCCGTATTATATTCACTCTTAACTTGGCGATTGTGTTTGTTTACGTCCGTTTACGACTTATTTATCGTCCTGTCAAATCAAACCATGGGCGTCGCAGCAAGGTAATCATGGCATAAACCATATTTGATTGTCATTCCGTATCGACCTCTTTAGTGGTATTAAATCAGTTGACTTTTAATGAATTTGCTAATTTTTATCCTGATTTAGAGGCAAAAATACACTATTTACTGAAATATATGTAAAAAAACTTTGTTACTATGTAATTCAACTTGTATGTGAAGATTTTCAGGGATTTTCAGGCGCGGTAAAATTCTGATTCTGTTACACACAGAATCACCTGCGTCACACATCTAAATAAATTATTATTTCCTAATTTGTATAAACTCTTTTTTTCATCAATTCAATTAATTCACTGTAGTCATACTGGAAACTTGTAAATCCTTCATATGTCAATTTTGAATCGAAACGAACCACAATTACCAATTTCGTCCGCCATATTGGTTTTTTGCATTGACAAAAATATCATAATTTTCCACCCTGAAAATCCCCACATATTAATTTTGTTCCGAATCGGACCAGAATTACAAATTTCGTCCGCCATCTTGGAGCCACCATCTTGTTTTTTTGCATTGACGAAAAAATCATAATTTCCGATCTTGAAAACCACCACATATCAATTTTTAATCGAATCGGACCTAAATTGTAAATCATGTCCGCCATTTTGGAGCCGCCATTTTGTTTTTTCTTTTAGAAAAATTCCATAATGCACTGTCACCAAATTTATGTCAAAATAGCTTGCAAATTCAGTATTATAATTTGGAATACGGAACAGTTATTTTTCCCGCAAGAGGGCGCCAAAATAAAAAGTAAGGTGGCAAAAATTGACATAGCTAAATTCCTTATGAAATTACCTTTTCAATGATGTGTCACACTACTTTCCCTATTCAAATTGTTTGGGTGATAGTGTCCAAGGGGTGGGGGGAGAGGTATGACGTTGAGGTTATGATAGGAAGATGTCCCCTTTGGATTAAAAATCGACCTGTTTTTGCATTTTATTCACAACACATACGTTTTGAAGATATTCGATCTGTTTCGTTTTCGGTGCCCACCCTGTATATGGTGTATATATAGTATGGTTTACTGATGTGATTCAACAATTTGAATATTTTGATTTTTGTACTTCAGCACTTTCATTTATTTTTCCAGTATTTATGACCTTATTCTATGCTTTGTGAGCAAGAGTCTGATTCTTTGCACAATAAAGTACTTTTGATTGACATCTTGACAACACACATGCTTTCCAACCAGGCATGTGGTCGTCTATGGATAAAAATAAAACATGAAAAAAATCAGCACGCCGCCACTGTTTCTAAGCTGACATCCGAATATCATAACAATAACAAATCTCCCCCTCCGAACTCGTAGATTACCCCTGACCCACAAACTTTCACAAAGGATAGTGATAAGCAGATTTCATAACAATGTTTGCTGTGTATTTAGAAATGGCACCTCTATATCTTTTATTACTCGGAGGTTAGAAGAACGATTCCTGGGAAAGATATGGTCAGCATGTATACAAAGTGACGACAAAGGGATGTGGAGACTGACCTTGGCGGATCAGCCTCGATGGGACCGCTAACGGTGGAATGATTGATGATATTCCAGAATATTTTCATCTATGAAAATATCTGTAAAACAGACACAGACTGCCAACCTTGTGGTGTTCTAGAGAAGTGAATGAGCTTGTAGGCTCAGCATCACCGACGAGACGAATAGCTCTTTTTTGGACATGATCAAAAAGTTTCAGAGTGTGTGTATATAGGGGCTGCACTCCATTTGCGAACAGTTTTCCTAGATAAATCAATATTAATTGACGGGAAGTGAAATAGCTCTTGGCACGAAACTGAAAACCAATTTTATGATAGGCACTTTTGGCACTGTATCTCACATTGCCTTTCTATGACAGGGTTCTGCTGATGGTGATACCGAGCATCGGAATGAAGGACTCCTGACATAATCTCGTTGGCCACTGAGAGATCGGCCTTTCCATAGAAAAGACATGCTCGAATTCTACTTTTCTTTCGATGTAATTGTCGTAATAAATTGTCAACGATAAATTATTTTGTAATATTTTTCAGCAATGTACGTTTTGGTTGCTTAGAATGCTTTGAATTCACTGTCACTATTTTCCATCATGCAAGAATGGGTTCGTTTTCAACAAAAGCAGTGGGACCGAACGTTTTTTAATATTACTTTTCTACAGCGGAAATGATACTGTAACAAAATGACATTTCTCGGAAAACGCCAACTTTGCGTTGGGATCTGAAAGGGTCAAAGGCTACTTTAATAAGCGGTTGCGAAAAAACCTTATTATGCACCTATATCATGTGATCAATCAGTTCGTGACTGGTAGTGTTGTTTGTGAATCTACCGTGACATCTGTCACTGTCTGATTTTTTTCAGGCTTCCAACAACGTCGTATTAGATTGGTAAGGGTCGGACATTCATAGCCATATTTTTATAAATTAATGGATTAATGCATTTCAAAATGTTTTAAAATTTTACTGCTTTCTGGAAAGAAACCTCAAATAATGGGTATTATGAAAAATCTATTTCTTGATTGTATGTTACGAGGATGTATTGATATCTAGTTAGCCTAGACCAGTTTCCTGCATAAACAAAATATTGCGTTACCATTGCAACGAACAATAACTTATTAGTGTCAGTGTAAAGTTTGACGTCAAAAAAGTAAACCAGAGTTACGCAATAAATTAAAAGAAAAAATAAGTCCACCGAAATTGTGAAAATCGAAAAATTGGAGTATCGAACCATCATCAAGTACCTGTATTTAAAAGGGTTAAGAGAAGCAATGTCCTTCATATGCGACCGTGAAAAATTGTACTGCAAGCTTAAAGAGAGGTAAATTTTCCTTTGAAGATGATGACCGATCGGGAAGGCCAGTTTCTGTGTCAGTCCCCGAAAATATCGATGCAGTTCATGACATGATTTTAACAGACCGTCGAATTGGGCTAAAGCGGATATCTGAAGCACTGAATATTTCATACGAACACGTTCATCATATAGTTCACGTCAATTTGGACAGAGAAAAATTGCTGCAAAATGGATCCCCAAATGTTTGAATGTTGACCAAAAGCGTGCAAGGGTAGTAGCATCACGTTCGATCTGTGCTCGATTTGAAAACGATGTAGACTTCTTAAACCGAATTGTTACTATGGATGAGACTTGGGTACATTTCTACGATCCAGAAACAAAGCAACAATCGATGAAATGGCGACACTCCGGTTCTCCAAGACCTAAGAAGTTTCGTGTCAAAAAACCTGCTGGAAAAGTTCTTGCTTCAGTTTTTTGGGATTGCCATGGAGTAATCATGATTGATTTTTTGAATAAGGGTAGAACAATAACTGGAGATTACTATTCGACATTACTGACCACTCTACGGGAAAAAATTAAAGAGAAAAGACGCGGAAAGCTATCCAAAGGTGTTTTGTTTTTGCAGGACAACGCCCCTGCACACAAATCTCATGTTGCCATGCAAAAAATTCGTAATAGGGTTTGAATTACTAGAACACCTCCCTTACTCACCAGATTTGGCTCCGTCACACTATCATCTCTTTCCTCAACTGAATAAAAGTTTGAAAGGTCGTAAATTTTCTTCCAACACGGAGGTAATAAAAGCTGTGGAGGTCTGGTTTGCAGAGCAAGAAGAAACATTTTTTTGAAAGGTCTAGAGACGTTGCAGGTTCGCTGTAATAAATGTATACAATTAAGAGGAGAATATGTGCGTACGTATGTCACTAAAATTCTCATGCAATTATTATTATGAATTTATCGAAGAAAAAAAGTTCTCTTATGTATTTACCCCAGAAAAACATATCGAATGACTGCTTCAATCTTGGAAGAGATTCATGTTGTAAAGGGAAACATTCTCATTTTCATTCAGATAATTGAAATGAAAAGAATTTGTTTTTTGTAACATCTAACAGAAAACATCTACTTCCTCGGCAAAAGCCACGCTGGATATTGAACTACATCTGATAAATATTGTGAAAAAAAACCTGATTTAAAAAAAAATCTGTAAGTGTGAATTTGAATTTTCATTCAGGTACTTGATTGTTTCTTAATTGTCCAGTTTTCATTGGAGATTCATATCTATAAATGAGATAAGGGAGAATATTTTCAGAAATATCACTCTCAGAAAATCGCTCAATTCATTGATGCGTGAACTGCATTTCTTTCGCTAGGCCTCCAATACATTTTGGTTGACAAAATTCTATATTTCCCTTCTAAGATCATCAGGGAAGTCGGAAGAATTAGAAATCATACTCTTCCGATGCAATTTCACACTGTCATGATGGAATTGTTGGACAATTTCACCGCACAAGAAATTGTCCAACAATTCCACCATTACCTAGAAAATATTTTTTGACATAAAACCAATCATGGGAATATCACGTTGATTTTATTGAAAATATGAACAGGATGTTCATGAAGTCAGTTGTGGAATCATCTGCGACTGAAAGACAAACTTCAGTAGCTAGTTTCCATCGTACAAGGTTACCTTTCTCGGAAGGGATTCATGTTGTAAAGGGAAACATTCTCAATAGAAAATTGAACCAAAACATGACTCCTCTGGAAATGGAAAAACCAACGATAGATTGAAGTTACTTTTTTGTCATATCTAACAGAAAACAACTACTTCCTTGGCTAAAGCCACGATGGACCTTGAACTACATCGATAGACATTTTGAAAAGACCGTATATAACTTGAGAGAATGAATTTTAAAGTGAAAATGTGCATTTTCAGTCAGATAGTTGAAATGAAAAGAAGCTATTTTTTGTGATATCTAACAAAACACAACTATTCCCCTGGTAAAAGCCACGATGGACATTGAACTACATCTGATAGATATTGCAAAAAAAACCTACTTTGAAGGAAAAAACCTGAAAGTGAAAATTTGCATTTTCATTCAGATAGTTGATTAATTCTTAAATGTCCAGTTTCCATTGGAGTTTCGTATCTATAAATGAAATAAATAAAAATGTTATTCAGAAGTATCACTCACAGAAAATAGCTCATTTCATTGATGCTTGAATTTCTTCTGCTTTTTCGATACTTCAACTTCTGGATTATATGAATGAAATCCTCAAAGCCTTCCATGACTATCATCGGTTGTTACTTATTTATAAGGAACATTTACGACACATCGCATCACATTTACATTTTTTCGAACCAATAAAACATTTTTTTCTGTAAGTTCCGCCAAATATTTCAACACCCATAAATTATTATTTTCCTTCCCACCTCGGCGTTTTCATTGTCCTTCTTCTGGGCGTTGCAAAGATCCACATAATGTGAAAGGGACCTTGCTCTTCACGAAATGGAAGGTGATCTGGGGGAACATGAGGATATTGGGGGCTTTATATATACAGAGCTGGGCTGATATTTCTATCATTGTACGTTAACAGTCCTAGTATTAGGAGGTTGCCAATTGACATCGACATCATGATGAATTTGGTAAGTAATGTGGAAAAGTGAATGACAGTTTAGTAAAGACTACTATTTTTGTGTGTCTGTACAGTGAATTGAAGTCCAGTGAGTCGACATTTTCGGGTGTATTTCTCAAAAAAGTAAAGAAATTGTTTTGGTAACAATCTATCATAATGCATGAATTGTATCAGTTTGTTTACAAATACATTCTTCGCATCAACTTGATGCACAATACATTCACCTGAAAAGCTGAAGGGGCTAGGGTGTTTATTTCATCCTGTCTAAATTATTTGATATCTCAAAGGCTAAATATATCTTTTCACGGCATTTTCCAAATATATTAGGTAATCTTGTCTTCAAAGAAATGCCAGTTTTTCTCATTCATTCTTTTACACAAAGGTATTTAGCATCCATAAATTCAGATAAATCTATTTCTATACCTAACTTCTCTTATTACAATTTTCCAAACAATATTTTTGTTTTATAATAATAATAATAATGATAATTATGAATTTATTCACCAAAATTATACAAATATGAATAAATTGTAGAGTACACAGGTTTTTGTCATATGGTAAATGAGCACAATGGAACAAAAAAGGTCTCATCAAGGAGATTGTCTGTGGGCAGTTTCTACGCTTTGGACAAAATGAGTTGAATCAATGGTTCGCATATTTTATAGAATAGATTGTCTTGGAAATGTACATCAAGTATTCAGTAATTGATAAGGACGTATACATGAGCATGTGGGTAAATGCTGATAAAAATTCTCAAACAATTCTTGAAAATGGGATATAACAAACAATAAAACAAGTTGAAACTTCATCAGAAAAGAATAGCTGGAAAATCATTATGAATTGATAGGTTATCTAATTTTATGAGCACATAACGAATTTATTATAGTTGACCATTAAAACAAATTGGATTGATCAGTACTACATGGGTGGAACATAAAGTAAAAAATGAAAGTTGAAGATATGAAATTTACATGAAGCGCATGAAATTCTAACATAAGTTAGGTTAAAAAACATCAAAATGTGTAGGAAATACTATGTTAGTGAAACATCATTTTTGTTAAGAGTCAGCGAGGTTGTGCGAAGTGATCCTATTCATGGACAAAATCCAAATCTTCACTTTCTTTTTGAACAAATTCCAGGAGTTGATTGATTTTATCTGGCCTGGTACCATATTCCTCAACCTCGGAGCAATTGTTTTGATAGCACGTGGTAATAACTCGTTTGCTGAAATTCTTATACTTATGAGGTATGGATGTTCAAGTACAGACGAGAGTTTTTGTGTACGTAAATGAATTGATTTACAAAAGGGCTGTATTTGGTTCTGCATTTCATTGAACTACTACTATTTTCTCGCTTGACCTGTCACACTTAGTGACAGATCCAGTTCCATTGGTTTTCGGTTTTATGATACAATTTGAAATTCTTGATGGAGCACCCTATTATAGCAATAATAAATTTTCTTGGACATTTTGATTTGAAATTAAAGAAAAATCTAACGTTTTTTATTGTAGTCCCACGTGAGTTTTTGTTATGCGAAATTAAAATTTCCACAATTCTTGAATAGGTATTTGTAAACAAGATTTTTTTATTTTTATTGAGAAGAAATGTAACTTCATGGAAACACAAGCTGATCCAAATCAAATATAATCTATTGATAACTGGATTATTCAAGATTCAAAATCGTTTGAATAGGAATAATGTATTTAATACTCTTGTTACGACACAGATACTGATAAGTAAAAACATTTGAACATAAAATTCTCAAATCTTTCATGGAAATAGTCTTTTGTGGTTCGCAAAGTAGGACTTTTTGTGTGAGCGTGAAGTTTGTTGAATGAGGTGCAGCCGAGTTTAGCAAATACACGAGTACAGAAAAGCTCTTAACAAAAATGTACCATACAATTTTTTTTATCTACGAAAATTGTTATATTGACAAATTGCAGTAATTGTACAATAGTTTATCTCATGAAGTTCCCAATTTTGCATCGTATTATCAATAAAATCTTAGACAAAATCCTTTTTTTTATTGAAGAATGAGTAATAGTAAATTACGTATTAAGTGTTGTATTAAGCATATTAAGCACGAATGGAAAATTTGCGTACGAGCCGCATAGCGGCGAGGGCGGTAATTAGATCAGTGCGTAATTGATTTAAAACACGCAATACTTCTCCTACGACTCTTATGTACCGGGTGGCACATTTGTTTATGACTTAAGCATTACAAAAACGAAGGTGACTAACGTAGTTTATGGTTTAATTTTCAACAACAACAAACTCAATCTTAGGAAATATGAATTTGAAATTTAAAGTATGGAAATGATGAATTTAAGAAATCAAATTTGTCTGTGACTAAATAATTAGAAATTATTAATTATTAATATCAGTGATATTGAAGTGAATAGCTTTTAGTCATCATAACGCACAGAAGTGCGTAAGAATGGATTTACTGTAGGTGAAACAATTTTTACCCCTATTGGAGTAGAAAAATGTATGAACAGTGCGTAAAATACTACTTTACGCACAGTTGAAGTTATAAAGCACAGATAATTTTATGCTAACTTGTGCTGAAAACTATCACTATATGATAATAATAATAATAATAATAATTATAATCTTTATTAATCCTTTCTGACAATGGATGTAAAGGACAGGTCAATAAATAGGTACGACAGTAACAACAAATAATAAAATAAAATAAAAAACACAATTTACTAAAATGTGGTATGCTAGCTTTAACCTAGTTCCCTATCTGTCATAAAATCTCCTATGCTGTAGTAGCATTTGGACGTTAGTTAAGACTTAACTTTATTCTTGAATTAATTCACGTCAAGCTGCTGAATGCTTTCAGGCAAATGATTGTAAAACATCATTCCTTGATAAGTAGGGCACCCTTCAAATTTAGCAGTCCTGTGTGATGGAATGCTTAAAAGGTTTCTGTTTCTAGTGGGATAGTCATGGTTGTGAGAGTTTGTTTTGAGTTTTCTAATGTTGTCTTTAACATACAGCAAGCACTTCAATACAAATAGACATGAATGAACATGAATGAACATGAATGAACAGTGCGTAGAACCTTAGTTTGCACGTTCTGTTGTTGAAAAAAAATATATTTTTTTTAACTAAATTTCCGCTATATCATAAAACTTTAGATCATCATTACGAATAAACGGTATAACATTTTGATCGGAATAAATTGGTGATAAATGGTAAGAAACTACACTAAAAATGACTTTTCAAAGTTAGGTTACACTTTTATTTAAATGGGGTAGTTGTGGCCCATATTATTGCTATTTTTCTTATTTACACCCCTTTCAACTGCATGGCATCATACGTTGAAAGGTGAGGGACTCGTTTTCCCAAGAGGGTTGCTTGTAGTAAGGGTCAACGAAAAGATCAAAGAACAAACATTAGTACGATACCATTGTATTCATATTGACGGGTGTTGTTTTGAAAAAGTTGCATTGTCATTGAATATTCGAGAACATGAGGCTTTTCCGCGGTTCTTTCATCTCAATATGAATCAAAAGTGTACAATTTTGTTTCAAGAAGGCTATCAAAGATGGCAATGGTGCACACGTGATTCAATCATTTAATTAAGAATAAATATCCAGTACGATTAGTTCATTTTCACATGAATGGAATGGAAACAATCGACATGAATGGGGGTTCATTAAAACTTTGTTTGGATATTAAGTGATAAGTAGTGTGTAACTTAATTTCAACGTTCGTGTACCTCGAACATCGTATAAGCAAGTTTCAATAGAATCCATCAACTAATTTTGAACTGGAAAAAATTCTGGAAACCCTCATCAAGTCACCTAATGGTTTTGACCTGCGTCATTTCTAAACTCCGCCTACACTATCGCAAATTGCGTAGGGGGAATTAAAAAAATACTATATAGCAACTATTTCAAAATTGACACAATCATCCATTGATAATTGACCATCTCATTTTATGTTAACGATTTGCGAAATGATAGCAAACATAGTGACAGACAAATATGGTACAATTGTATATTACGCAAAAAGCACGCGTGTGAAAGTTTGCAGCACCAGCCAAAGCATCATAAAATTTACATTTTGCCTACTATAGTTTTCCTACGACAACCTACTACTCAAGTTCATGTTTTATTAAACACTGATACAAAGATATATGCAAGTATTTTCTTCATTGCTTTGAGTACACCAAAATATGGAATTATTGAATAAAGTTAAATATGCAATTATTGAATAGCTTTTTTGGAGAACGGATGAAATGCTGAATAGATATACAGTTTTTGTATTGGCAAAGATCGTAAATAGCTGAATTCTGCACATAGCAACACATTCAACATATATTGGTTCACAATTCATCAGTTCCCACAAGAAGAAAATTCCTCTAAGAACATCGTGAGATTCATGGAAAAGTAGAAGTAATAGATATTTTCTTGAATTTATTAACAAACTGTATTCCTCCAAAGCCTTCCAAAGCAGTGAGCTAGTTCCAAAGCTTTGAAATTCGTTGGATGAACGAGCTCTGGAAAAGAGATATTTGGCATATCTCCAATGTGACAACAGAGGGATATGAAGACTGAGTTCGACGGTTCAGTCTCGATGGGACCGCTAACGGTGAAACGATTGATGATATTTCATGAGAGTATCGTCCATTAAAATATCCATAGAACAGAGACAGATCGCTAACCTTTCTGTGGAGTTCCAGATGAATGAAGTGACGTTGTAAGCACAGCTAAACAGACTAGATGAATGGCCATTTTTTGGACAGAATATAAATGTTTTAGTGTATGTTTCCATTCTGTGCAGAATCTAGCTATTTATGATTGAAAACGTTCGTTCAATGGACATAAATGTTTCGATGTTGTTGTATATTTTGACTCTGAAAATGTTATGTATACATCGCTGAGCATTGAACAATAAATCAGTATAGAATGAGAAATTTTACCGAAAAGTAACAAAAAGTATTGTGGATCCAATCAATCGATCCCATGCTTTATTGTAAAAAAAAACAAATTTTATCGACAAAGTCATGTGCTATTACAAATTAAAAAGAAACAAAACATACCAACACAATGAAATGAAGAAGCTGAATAAATTTTTTATTAATAAAATGAATATGATGTCAAAACAATGAAATGTACGATCTGAATAAAATTTATGAAAATAAAATAAATAAGATGTAAGCATGTTAGAATCATTCATAAAATGAATGGGCAGGCAATTTTTAATATCGACAAATGGTTTCACAACTGAAAAATTCTTCCATATTGTAGGAAGGATGAATGTATAGCAATTTTTTAGAATTATTTTAAATGATCCAAATGCTTCAATTTCCCTTAAATGTAATTTAATTCAATAATAAATTTCTACCCCATTATAGATTCCTTGCAAGATTGTCTTTTGATAATCTCAATTTTTGCAGTGAACGAGTGTTATGATCAGATGGCACTGCTGAACATTTTTCATAATTTTTTTGTAGATCAAGCAGGGGGGTTTCTGAAATCAAGATCGAAGTAACTGTGTGGACTGTGTGATTTTTGAAATGCTTCCTGTAGGTCTTACGTGCTTTCACTTTATAGAGAGCCGTAATGGCTCTTTTTTGTGTAACTTGTGTCATCTACACTAAGTAATTATACACCCCCAGAATGCTATACCTACCATAGAGCAGATGGGATTTAATAATAGCTATTTTAGCAGTAGTAAAGTCCAACTGTCGTGATATTATCCTAATAGCATAGCATCAGAAGGACAATTACTTGCACAACTTTGTAACGCGCTCATTAAACTTTAATTTATCGTTGATGCGAAGTACGAGAAAGGGCGAGGCAGCAGCCTTATGGAAAAATTGTCACCGGTTGATTTTTCTGAATTTTTGGTATGTTATTGTAAAATATGACCGCCTGAACAAGCGTGTCTAACTCAATCCTAAGACTAGTTTTCGAGTTACAGGGTGTCGAAGTCGAAAAATGGCCATTTCTTCATAGTACCTTACATTGCTCTTAGGAAAATATTATGAATGAAATAGTTTTGCAAGACAAATGATGCTTACACATCAGGCAATAATTTTAGAATGGTTTTCAATAAAAAATATTATTAGATACCTACGTGGTAAGTCAAGCATGATTCAAAATGAAATTCTTATTCGACCCTATAAAATAAACATGTGATCAAACCAAATAACACACTGAAATGCCCATCGTTTGAATACGTCAATATCAACAAATTAAAATTCTATACTGGGTGAGTAATTTTATATTTTGAGCTTTAGGAATACTATACTACGAACCATTCAGCATAGTGCTTGTCCGAAATTGATATGCATTGTGACACAAACGCTAGGTGATGACAAAACTTGCGAAAATGCGTTTAGTTCATAATTCACCCTGTAATTAAAAATTTCATAAGTGAAATTTTCCAATTTTTTGTCAAACGGTATTGGCTTTGATATGACCAGTTTTTGAGATAGATTAAATATGTCGATTTTGACATATTCATACGATGGGCATTCCAATAATTTGTTACTTGTTCTGATCACATCTTCATTTTATAGGGTCCTATAGGAATTTTATTCTGAATCATGCTTGACTCACCCCATATCTAACGATATCTTTCATTAAAAACCAGTATAAAATTATTGCCTCATGGGTAAGCAATATTTGTCGCGCAAAACTCTTTCATTCAAGATGTTTTCCTACGAGCAATGTCACTTTGAGGAAATGGCCATTTTCCAACTTCGACACCCTGTATCTCGAAAACTAGTTATATAATTGAGTTGGGCCCATGTACAGTCTTGTTCATAGTCTACAACATACCAAAAACAGGTGATAATTTTTCCATAAGGCTGCTGCCTGGTCCTTTGATTCCTTTTAGTATCACAAAACATGCATTTTGTATTCTGTATAAACTCAAACCGATCAAAATCTAGAATGGCTGGAACATTTCATTTTTCAGATAATCTTGTGAAATAAAAATAGTCGCTCAGGGTCGCACGCTGAAAGGCGAAGCTCTCATTATCCATAGTAATAACCATTTATTTCTAAGGGTTGCTCGTAAGGGTGCAGCCGGGTGACGGCATAATACAGCCAAACAAACAAACACCCATTTTCTATTCTTCTTGGACGATAAGGAAGCACAGCTCACTGGTTGAAAGTGCATTTCATTCCGCTGGCAATGGCATGAATAAAACATCAAATACGTTTCAGTTATTTCCTTTTCAACTTCGTAGGATAATAAAACTGATAATTTTTAAATGAATTGGAATTAAATTCTTATAGGCCTGCTTCATTTACATTGGTATCAAGTTCAATAGAGCAATAGAATAAATAACTCAATAAATAATATTTGTTTCGAAAGAATTTTTGCACGGATATTAAGAATGTATGAGTTTGCCAACCTTGACTGGTTCTTCAAGAAATTACGTGAGGATATTGAGACGCAATTACAACTGTATGTAGCATATCAGACAACCATATGAATAATTTTATTGCGACTGGTTTCACTGCGTATTTCCGAAACAGTAATGTTCTTATCCGATTCCATGTGACTCCACACATAACTGATGGAACATTCTAGGTGAAAGATAATGGGATATAGGTAGGTATTCCTGAAAGTAGGTACTCCTAAAGGCAAACTTTTTTTATTCAAATTAGAAGTTTATAAAATGCAGTTACTCATACCGCTCGCCTCTATAACTTTTTTTGTTTTTGAAGATGATTAAAAAAAATTTATATACTACATAAAACTGACAAACGACTCAGCTTCATGCTACTTTGGGTTTTTTTAGCCCCTCCCCCATCTGCTTACTTTTGAACGTTTTTACCTACAAACATTAACCAAAAACCATTTTTTGAATTGAAGTGGATTGATCGATAGTGGGGAAAGGAGACACATTAATTTAAAAATTTCAATTGACATAGGGGGGTCAAGTGTCACTTCGGTGGAAAGAGAATTCAATTCTCTTTTCAACCATCTGGATTTTTTTAGATTCCGTTGAAACAAATTACCAAATGCACTCGAAATATCAAGCATTGATGTGGATCTGAATTGTTCCCTTATCTCGATAAATTTGGACTGCTTGATTTTAAGAAATGGGACAAAAGAGTTATATGGTTGAATTCTTTTTTCAACGATGTACCTACCTATAATTTAACACCCCATCTCATTTGAATTTTTTAAATTGCAGTAAAATCGTAATATCGTTGATTACAAATAGTATTATCAGTGATACAATTCAAAATGGTTTTTGTTTCATGTTTGTATGTCAAACCGTTCGAAAGTTAACAGGGGGGGGGGGGGCATAAAAAATTCGCACTCTATTTTCACTTCTTATGACATACATGTATTACTTGCCACTTTTTGTTATACATTTTTTGAGATTTTTTTGATTTAGAGGGCTATGTATACGTTCGCTTCACTATTAGGTCATAAAATCTTGGAGAAATCACAACTTTACTATTTTCGGTCGACATGTGACTGCCATCAAGAATTTTATTTTTAATTTTTTTTGCAATTTTTTTTTAAACAACAACATGGTGGCTCGTCGGGTCAATTATTTTGATACTGCGTTACAAAGAAACTTTCTTGAAAAATCTTGAGAAGATAGCGTTAGCATCTTTTGAGATTAGAATAATAAATAAATGCATCTAGTAGTATGTGGCCAGCATAAAAAACAAAATCAATAATTCAAAAACTAATAACTTGATATATGTACTTGCCTACGTCCACAATAGTTTTCTATTTACTTTTGCAGATGCCAGGTGAAATAAGATGTCAACAAATACAGGTTTTTCAATACCTACTTTAATGATTTTGTTGAATCAGTTGTGTGTTGGTGACAGGTTATTCGATACACTTCAATTTTATTTTGATCCCAAAAGATGCTTCATTACAAGGAAGATCTAGTTTAGTAACAGAAGTTTGTTTGAATCCAGTAGTGAACGGAATCATTTCAATCGTAATAAAATGCCCTTTTTCCATATTGTCTTCTGAATATAAAAGTAAACAAAAAATTACATTAAAGTTTTATTTTTGCAAAAATTTTTGTAATGAAATTTGTGATTTGAACGTAACTATAGCCACGATAAATTTTAGAATTACCAACAAAGTTTGGTTACGAAAAGTGACAAGTGACACATGGTTGCATTCAGAAAGTCATAAGGAGACAAAAGAACTGAAAATATACCAGGAGTACCATTCAGAAATCGAAAATTATCGTAATATCTTATGAAACCGGTAGTTTGCATGAAATTGAGTCATCTGGCAAATAATGCAGAAGCATCTCATATAAAGATCCTCCAAATTTCATTCCGTTATTTTCAAAAACAAAGAAGTTTGAGAGAATGCTGAAATTTTTATCAACGAATAGTTGATAGAGTAATCCATCAATAATGGATGACTGTACCTGAATTGACCTAAACTTGACTAGTGAATATTATTGTGTGGAAAAAATGATAATGTTTTTGAGAGTATAGAATTAAGATACAACTTAAATCGTATTAATACGGGGCCAGGTAGCCGAGTGGTAGAAGCAACATTCTTTCAACCACTTTGGCTGCCAATCGAAGGTTAAGTTAATCTTTGGATCGCACAAGTTTCCACTTCTGAGCGCTGCCGTTCGTAAGGGGATGACAGCTGGTTAACAGAAAAATTATTTTAAACAACAACAATTTACTTTTGCAGAAGCGAAGTGAAACAAGGTGTCAACAAGTAATTTGTCTTCAATACCTCAAAGATTTTTTTATATTAGTTTTGTAGGTGACAAATTATTCGATACACTAACACAATGTAACTTCTGATGAAACCGAAAGCTGTATGAAATTGAGTCATCTGAAAAAAATGCAGATTCATTCATTCAAAAGTTTAAGGGAATGATAAATTTTTATCAACAATGATAATAGCTGACAAAGTAACCCATCAATAATGACGACAGTACCTGAATTGACCCCAACTTAACTACTGAATATAATAATTGTATTGAAAAAATAACGTGATCATGTTTTGGAGGACATAGAGATTAAAGATACTCTTAATAAAGTAGTTCGTTTTGAGAAAGTTGCAATAGTTCAACCATACCCAGTTGGGCTTTTAACTTATCAATTATGGCTAGACGTGATCATTTGACATATAAGAGATGTGAGGGAGAACTGAGTCCTCAACTGCTCTCAAATGTTCTTTTGCGTGACCAAAACTTCTTACGCATGTGGACAATAAAAATAAGTTTCCGGGTGTATTGTAAAAATCAAAGAATAAAATATTGAAATTTGTACAATTTTTGTAGATCTTACAATTGTGAAATTTTCCAAGTTTTGTTATATTTCTTTGAAGGATGATTCCTAAGAAAGTGATACAGGAATACAAGTCTTCAAGTTATTAACATATTGGTGAGAAAATTAAATTGCCTCAATGTAGCTGTTCAAATGAACACATTTCAAAAGAATAATGAGGGTATAGCATCTCTGACTTGAACGCAGTGAATATTGTTTTACGATTTAATATGAGGGTGTGGAACATATTCATTTCATGTGATATTTCAATAACTTATGACGTAACATGATATGCGAGATATGTAAACTGTTTTCTTCTATGGGAATCATCACTCGGAAATGAACATCAGCAACAAATGAACATCAGCAACAAATGAACATCAGCAACAAATGAACTTTTATTACACATTGCAAAACATTGAAAAATTAGTTTTCAATAGTTCACATTGTAGTCATTACAGATTTTTTTTCAACGAGTCAAAAAAGCCAGGAAGACTATTTTTGTAGGTTTTTTGGTGAATTCACGTGAACTAATTTTTTACTGGCTTGTCGATTTTCTCAAATTATTTTCAAAACGTGTACTATCAAAACGTGATTAGATCGGAATGTTTTTCAAAATACCTGCATGCTCTAATCAGCTTCAATCAACAAACTAATGCATTTCACTAAATAAAAATTATATCCAGTTCATCTACATCTTCTAATTGACTGAATGCATGTGCCAGCTAACATTCATTACCAGAAATTGAAATTCAAATGAAAAAAATACAATGCTGAGATTTACAAATTATACCCCAAAGTCACATATCAATTTTTTTTATTCATTTATTTATTTTTGTTAAAAAATTGTTAAGATTGTTGAAATTCTTATTTTCATCAACCTATTGCAGAAGTCTTCGAGAGATGTTGATTTCATTGAAAATATGAACAGGATGTTCATAGAGTCAGTTGTGGAATCATCTGCGACTGAAAGTTGGAATTTAGTCGCTGTTTTCCATCGCTTGGAAGGGATTCATGTTTTAAAGAGAAACATTCTTCGAGAGACTTGTGCGAGCTACCACTGCTAATACAATATCGTTTTATCATATAGTTACAAAGATGTAGTAGGTGAAGATACGAAGATACATAAAAATTTAAATAAGAGACATTAAAAGACAAAAATTAGTGAATAGAAAAATGATACTTGTTGATTAAAATATAGCAGTAGCAGAGTGAAATACCTATAAAAAATTACTATACCTACACCGATCAGAAAACAACAAATTAAAATTAAAAACTACATGGATGAATTACTGAAATTAATCATGTGAAATATATTACGGATAGTACTTTCAAAAATATTGATTTTAAGAGACAATTCAATAAAATAAGGTATGTTATTATAAATTACAATTTCAGCATCAAATTTTTTTTTTCGTACACATCAGATTGGTTCGACGAACGTTTTTGTGGTTTTTTGACGGGATGAGTGTGTGCAATGATGCAGAAATGCAAAGTAGATACATATTCTGGCAATATTTTACTTAAAAGTTTTTGAATAAAAATCTATGTACAAAATTCAATTAAATTTTTTACTGACATCTATTTTAATTTTATTTGCATTCTGTTTGAATTTTCGAATCTATTGGTATTCAGTGAGAATCTCATACACCTATTTTGCAGAATCTGTATTTATGACTATCTGGTTCATTACACAAGATGAAGAATTTTCGAAATGAGGCTTTATTATACCATTATATATCAATTGTCAAGCGTATTGAGTTACTTTTTTGCTAACCCTATATACAAATTCTTTTTTCTTCGGAAAAAAATCAATGTGCTCACTAAAAGTGTATTAAACCTAAATATTTAATACGGCTAACTCGTTCAAGATTTCTTCCGTCAAATTGGATGTTGCAATCAATCACTTTTTGCATCTTTCGTTTATTTTTAATTATCATCTATTTAAATTCATTTACGTTGACAACGATCTTATAATTATTGAATCAAACGCAAATTTTCAAAAGAAGTTGGTTTAATTTTCCTATTAAGTTATTAATGTTCTCATCCATAACGTAGAATATAGTATCATATTCGAATAGACGTGCTTTGCATTCACCCAAATGCAAATTCAATAATTTGTCATAAATGAAACATATGGAATGCATGACACCCAATTCACTTCTTTGTGGTAATTCAGTTAAAACAGTTATTTTTTGTGACATTCCATAATTGATTTTGGTTTTTTAATACTTATATTCTAAATATGACTCAAACTATTTATTTTCAGATGTATTTCCTCCAAAGTAATATTTGAGGTTTCCAATAAAATTGTTCTATAAATAATTTCAAATGCACGACGACAATCTATTAAAACCGCTTCAATACATTTACCTTCGTCCAAAGAATATTTTAAATCATTCACTACTTTTCGCAATGCGGTATTAATATATGCTGAGAATTGTTTATAGATTGACAGCTCTAATATTTTTCCCAAACAAGATAAGATGTCAATCAATAGGCCCATACTCCTATTCCTAGTGCTATATTGATACTGGAATAACAACAGAAGTTTTTGAATTTTTGGAAAATTCCACGAACTTTGGAGAGATATCAATACAATGAAAGGGAGGGTAACCAATAGCATCAAAAGTATTTTTTAATAGTTTAAAATTAATGTCGTCTCCTGATAATTCGTTTTATATGATTGACACATTATTTTTTAAATTTCAGATTCTTATATCCTGTGCTCTGGCCATAGCTGAAGCTGGTTATGCCTCCCCCTACTACTTCTCGCAATATAACCCAGTAATCCTACCCAACGGAGCTCCACTAGATACTCCAGAAGTTCAGTTGGCGAAAGCTGCTCATTTCGAAGCCCATGCCAAAGCAAGATATGGCGTCGGCGCCCCATTGGTACCTTTATCGCACTATGGCCAACCGCTTGCTCACAATGCCTTACCTTTGGACACCCCCGAAGTGGCAGCAGCAAGAGCTCAACATTTCCACGACTATGCAGTAGCTGCTCAGCGCAATGGTGTCCATGTTGGACATCTACAACTAGCCCAAGGTGGTCATCCAGTTGATACTCCTGAAGTCCAACATGCTAAAGCTGCTCACTTCGCGGCTCATGCTGAAGCTGCAGCACGGTCTGCTCATGGAACTCACTACAGAAGGCGTCGTGAAGTTTACCCTCTGCATTATCCAGTGATCGACCACAACGGTGTACCAGTAGAGACTCCCGAAGTTCAAGCAGCGAAAGCCCATCATTTCGCTGAGTTTGCCAAAGTAGCTAGCCGATCAGGTCAGTATGTGGCCGAACCTGTGAATTACTATGGCAATCCCCAATCTGTGCAATATGGCGCTCCAGCATACTATCGTGGACCTGGAGGACCACCAGCCCAAATTGGCCCTGACGGACAACCCATTGAGACCCACGAAGTTCAAGCTGCAAAAGCTGCTCATTTCGCAGCTCACTCCGCGATAAGAGGAAACAACTATGGTCATTTCCACTACTAGAATCAATTCTTTGTGATAGCTATACAATGGAGTTTGTGGTTTCTGACAAAAACATCACTGTGTGATTCAATTGAGACTACAAAGCCACTTTAAAGCTTGGATGTACATGATACCTTTTAGTTCAATGTATATATATTTCAATATTGTTCACCAATAATCACGAAAACAGACATTAAACTATAAATACAAGATTTTTGTGTCATGTTTATTGGAGGACATTAGGGGGGTTTAATGAACCAAAGTGATTTTGACTTTCAAATAATAATAATATATCAATAATCAGCATCGGTAATCATCCTACGACACATAGGTGCCAGAGATGCGTATACAGGGTGTCCGGTAAACCTTGTATAATATTGAAACTGGTGATAGACCAGGTCATGACTGTTCAGAATTGTGATTTATTACAGAAGAAATATTTATTCAAAGTAAAAACTATTGAGGAGAATTACTTTTTTATGACTTTTTATGAATAATTTACCTGTCAAGAGGTTTTCTTATCTCAGAAATCAGTTGGGAATCAGTTGTTTGAATGAAAATTCAAGATAATAATAATTCAGGGGCAGTGTTGGAATGAATTATTATTTTATATTTACAGTGATGATCTATTTACCGTTGAAAATATCACTATAGAAATGTTATGTTATTGAAAAATATAGTGATACTGTCCTCGTAAACTGTGGAAATAGTGCATCAACGGAATGTCAGCGTGTTGAAAAAGAAGTGAAAGAAATAAAGAAGCAGATAGAAGAAGTAAAAATGCAGATGGAAGAGCTCAAAAATACCTCAGATCATGAAAATGATCCACAAATCGATGATCCACAAATCGATGACACGCAAATAGAAAATCCTCAAATTGAGAGTCATGATTATGATTTAAGACCAAGAAACAATTTGAGGAAGCCCGAACGTTTCGAAACAGCGAAACAGGAAGATTTGAGAGTGGAAGATGCTTTGAAAATGTTAAAATAGAAAATGTCAATGATTGACGAATATGAATCACTGATGAAAAATGAAACATGGACTTTGGTGAAATTACCTGAAAACAAGAGACCTTTATCATGTAGATGGTTCTTCCGGACAAAGAGAGATAAGGATGGTAATATAACCAAATATAAGGCAAGGTTAGTCATCAGAGGGTTCATGCAAGAGCAGGGAGTAGATTACGAAGAAACATTCAGTCCTGTAGTAAAGCTTGACTCCATAAGGTTCATACTAGCTTTAGCAGCAAAATTGAAATTTTTCATATTTCAATTTGACGTAAAAACAGCTTTTCTACATAGTGATCTGAATAGTTATGGTTTTTCTGCTTGCGAAAGTGATCCGTGTATTTTCCAACGGGGAACAATCCCCTGTATATCGATGACGGATTGGTGACAGGCGCTGATCTGACAAAATTCAAAACTTTGATGGAAGAACTGTATCAAAAGTTTGAGATTATCTATACGGAAGAGCTGAATCTAGGGAATCAATATTGTCCAAGGCGCAAATTATGTTTTCATAAACCAAGAACACTATATCAAGAAAATATTGACGAAATTTAGTATGGTAGAATCGAATTCAGTTGCAACTTCAGGAGATACAAATTTCGATTCTGAAAATTCACCTTATGCGAAAGATAAGCCGTATCAAGAAACAATAGGTTCTTTATTATATTTGTCTAATGTATCCATACCTGATATCACTTTCATGGTGAATTACTTGAGAAGATACACGAAGAATCCGAAAATATGCCACTGGAATGCAATAAAGAGGATTTTCAGATATTTAAGAGGTACCATTCAGTTTGGAATAACTTATCAAGAAGAAGGAGAACTTATTGGATTCTGTGATGCTGACTTTGCAGGGGACAAGACTGAAAGAAAATCAACCAGCGGATGTGTTATAAGTTATTCAAAACGAGCAATTATGTGGTGATCCAGAAAACAAGCCACAGTGGCGCTTTCTACTGCCGAGGCAGAATACGTGTCAGCCAGTGAGGCCACGAAAGAAATCTTGTGGATTCGACAGTTAGCATTGGAATTGGGTATTTTTCAAAAAATAGTGCCCTTCTACGTAGATAACAAATCTGCGATACACATGATAAAGAATAATGATGGAAAAGCGTTGAAGCGAACTAAACATATTGATATAAGATATTATTTCATTAGAGAAAAATTGAACGAGGAAATTGATATTTACCACATCGATAGCGAAAACCAAATCGCAGACATTTTTACGAAGATTTTACCTGTCAAGAGGTTTCCTTATCTTAGAAATCAGTTGGGAATCTGTTGTTTGAATGAAGATTCAAGATAATAATAATTCAGGGGGAGTGTTGGAATGAATTATTATTTTATATTTACAGTGCTGATCTATTTACCGTTGAATATATCACTATAGACATGTTATGTTATTGAAAAAATAAAGTATTCATAAAAAGTCATAAAAAAGTCATTCTCCTCAATAGTTTTTACTTTGAATATATATTTCTTCTGTAATAAATCACAACAAGAATATTGGATTTTCACCCCAGTAAAAATATCACCGTTTTTGAGATAATGAGCATTTTTTAAATTTCTGGAAAATCACTACCTCAGGTTAGATTTCTGAGTGCCATGTCTACAAATTGAGACCAATTCATATATCTTTGCTGCTGAAGATTACTGATGAGTGATGCTTTCAGATGTACAAAACAGTTTTTCAGAAATCGATACAATTTTTCAAGAAATTAGGGTAAAATGCCAGATTTGAGTTTCACCAATTTTTTTAACAACAGTTTGACATTATTGTTTGAAAAAAACATAACAAAGTGGAAGTGGATATTCATTACAAAAGAATGCCAATTTTGTCCAGACTCTACCATGGTAAAAAACAAACGATAATTATTTTTGGAAGAGAATTTCGATTATATTAGAGTGTAATGTTATTCTGAGCTAAAATCAACTCCATTAGACTTCGTCAATAATGTATTTTATTTTTATCCTATCAAGATGAAATGATTTAATAAACATGAGTTATAGCAAATCAACTGCTTAGAAGCATTCAATGAGATGTAAAGAAGTAAATACTAATTCAACGTTCTTTTGAATCAACATTCAACATACACTATAAACCACAATAACGATTGTTCAACATCGCACTGAATAATATTACATCTTTTCAAGAAGAACCTTTTCAAATGCACTATTAGGTTATAGGCCCCAAATCAGCGATTCTCTGAGCGGCATTGTGCAATCGGATATCGTTCTGCATAAAGCTCTGCTGCAATAGTAGCACTACCTCCACATTCACCATAAATGTAGTGCAAAGAAATAAATACCACTGAATGAAACAAGCGGAATCATTTTAAAAAACTACGACAGAAGTCACAAGTTGTTCAAACAAAATGTGACAGCCCACCTACTAGATTTTTTCAATTCTATTTACAGAAGATCCGTTTATTTCTTCATTAGAAAACTATTGCTTCTACGGGCACAACACAGGAGTTAGAAACGTTTTTAATTTTCGACAAGGATTCACCTCCAAAAAAATTTTGCACTTATTTGGTTACACCCTGTGTACCTGTCGGTCTCTGATACTTCTTTGGAATCTGGAAATTGGACAATTGCGACATGTATCACAAGAATTCGTATTAATCGGTGCCATGTCGGATAATCGACATTTCATTTCGATAATTTTATTAGGCATATGAAAATTTAATTTTATTGACACACAATGTAATGCTACCAAGCAGTCTATTCTTTATTATTAATAATCATTTCCAAATTTCATCTCGATGAAATCGATATGAAATAATTTTTCGGAGTATGTATAAAAGTTGATGGAAGCCTAGAATAAAACCACGCCTAATTCAATGGAAATCACTTCCTCCAAAAATAATCATTCTTAGTATGTTTAATACCATGGTAGAGTCTGAACAAAATGAGCATTATTTTGAAATGAATGTCCACTTCCAATTGGTTATGTTTCTTTCAGAGAATAATGTCAAACTTTTTTTAAAAAATTGAAGAAACTCACATCTGCCATTTTACCCTCATTTCTTGAAATTATTTTCACTTTCTGAAAAACTGTTCTGTACGTCTAAAAGCATCACTCATCAGTAATCGTCAGCAGCAAAGATGTTTGAATTTGTCTCAATTTGTATACATGGCACTCAAAAATCCAAGGTGAGGAAGCGATTTTCCAGAAATTCTTAAAATGCCCATCATCTCGAAAACGGTGATATTTTTACTGAGGTGAAATTCCGATATTCTGAACAGTCATGACCTGGTCTATCACCAGTTACAATATTGTACAAGGTAAACCTTGTACACTCTGTATATAGAGCTACCTACTTGGTAGTGGAGAAGTTATAACTTCAAAATCAATTTTCGCGGCAAGTATCAGCCATTCAGATCTTACTCTACTTCTTCGGTGTTATGAAGTGGACTCAGGAAGAGCTGCGACAACTCAACGTGGAGACGCGCAGTATGATGCACCTTTACAATAGTTTGCATCCCAAATCATCTGGTAGTCTGAGTTTGGATTTCCTTATTTGCACGGTCTGTTACCATGAAAACGCATGGATTGGAGCATTTTTTTTTTCAAGGCAGAAGCCCGTGTGGCTGATGAACTTGGTCCCAGTTTAGACAGCAGACGGCATAATCCAAACTCTGTCACAGCTTCGGAACCCGTTCGGTAAAAATCCTATAAAAGCCGCGGAAATTGCAGCTCTGCTGCAGCTGCACAGAGATAAGCCCATGCAAAGGGTCTTCTTCAGGAACGTCGAAGACCTCGGTTTACCCAAAAACTTGACCTGAGCCTTTCTTAGGTCTAGTGGGCTGATGTCAAAGACCGAGAGATTTATAATGTCCTGCCAGGATTTTGTCTTCATCACCTTGGTCTACCGTTGCCACATGATGGGTATAGAGGTCCCTGTTACTGGATTGTAGGCGCCTGAGACCAATATACATTTGCTCTCAGCATGTCCGGCATACGCGATTTCAGCCTATGTCCACAGACATAACGCGGCTCTACGAGTGTTATATCACCATCTAAGACATACTCTTACGGTATAGATGAGACACCGGTGTTGCATTTAGCTCCGGGGGATATTTAGTCCGTTGTGGAGAATGGGAGGTGGCGAATCTATTGAAACCACTCATCACCCACCGTCAGACAAATAAAAGCCAATAAGCGTAATGTTGTCCTCCTCGACCACCAAAGTAGGACGAGTTTTCCGCTCAAGGCGAAACGAATATCATTCGGAAAGAGGAGGAAAAACGGACTTAATACCGAGATCTACTCTTGAAACTCTGCAGGTTCTACCCAAATCATTCTGTTGATATGGTGGTTCTGATCTTTGGAGTCCTCTTGGTGGAATGTTGGACATTGATTGATTGATTGATTTCGAATTTTGAATTCACACAGGCTTGCCATAATATGGTAAAAATATTCGCAGCTCGAATGCAAAAGGCTGTAATCCTTGATTGTCTACGAGCACGTGACTCTTGGACCCAATAGTCACCCTACGGAAGTGGATATTGGGGTGAACGATACCAGCGCGCTCCCCACGTGTGTCAGAGCTCCGCTGACAGGGCCTGACAGGGCATAACGAAAAAAAATAAGCCTGGTGTAGTTCTCCTCGGCCGTAAAAGTGAAACGAAATATCGAGATTCACTTTTCGAACTCCGCAGGCTCTAACCAGAGCATTCTGTAAAAATGGTTGTTTTAATATAGTCTCTTGGTGGTGTGATGAATTCGCTACTCTCAAACTTGAACATCATACCGGTCTATCCTGAGAAATTAGAAACCTAACAAACATTGACATTTTCATAAAAGGTGCTGGAATTATCCCCCTCCTTCTGCGATAAAACCCCCACTCTTTTTCTCATAGACTACCGTACGCGTTCTTAAATTCCGGGACTGTTTCTTACGGTTTGGGAGAAATCTTTAATTCGTAATATAAGTGAGAACTTCGATGGAAAGCACTGGTTCTGCACCATAAACTAGGCCTCTTTCTAGTGGATGCGCCATAAACTAGGCCTCTTTCTTACATGCCCCCATAAAAATAAGACCAGCAGGATAATCTGGGGACAATATGGATGCCAAGCAATTGGAGCCGCTCTGCCAATTCATCGATAGGGAAACACTTTATCTAAATAATCGCGGACGGTGAATCGGAAATTAGGAGGATCCCCAACGTGCATATACCACAATTGTTAATGAACTTGTAAAGGTACGTTCTCCACTAACGCAGGCAAATCGTTCTGTAGGAATTTCAAATTGTGTCACCATTTGAACTTCGCGATGAAATGAAAGGGGAATCTCATTCTATACCTGCCCATATGTTACGCCAAACTCTGCCTGTTGTCGAGATTCTTTGAACATGTGTGGATTTTCTAGTGCCCAAATATCAACATTAAGGTAATTCACCACTCCGTCTCCTGTGAATTGAACTTTGTAAGTAATAAGGATACGAGATAAAAATTCAGGATCTCTAGTACACTTGCGCAGTATATATCTGTGAGAACTGCCAGGCCGTGGAAAATTTTGGGGAAGCAAACCTTGGACGCGCTGGGTATGTTTTCGTGTAAAACCCTCCAGAGAGATTATTGGGAAACATCAAAATCCTGTGCTATTTGTCGAGTACTCATTCCAGGATTTTATTCGATAACATTCAAAATATTTTCATCAATTACTAGGTTGCGTGCTTGTTGCATGCTTGTCGCGGTGTGCCAGTATCGCTCCTTGGAGTCTGAAATTTGAAGGTCCTGATAGGACTGATGAAAGTTCTATGGTTGGGAAACCAGCGATTAGAAAATCTTAGCGCGTACAACCTCCAAGCTTCAAGTCCGTTACCATTAGTAAGACCATACACAAAATGGATTTCAGCTAGATGTTCAAATGTTCAAATGATATGGTTCATTTTCTATTTCAATGTTTTTAACAGATTAAAAGATATACTAACAAACACACGATGAGACATAAACCAACTTTCAAATAATGTAATTTTTTTCAAAACAAACATAAACGTCGAAATGGAAATAGCAGACAAAGCCAACTTATTCTTTTTTGCATTGCTTCGTTGAGAAATTTGAAATAAATTTAGCTAATTACAAAAAACATTTAAACTCTTTACTTGATAACGGTTGCAGATGCGTGAAAATTAAATAGGACAAAAAAAATTATAAACAAAAACAAAGAATTATTTTCATGGTTTACAATCCACCAGTGTCGCACAACAAAAAAGTTTATGGGGCGAAAAAGTGCTTGATCCCTGAAAAATACCTGACGAGCAAGGTCTGATCATAGTATTCTATATAACATGGTCATGCATTGAATCCTTCCGTTTGATGGGATATTGTATTTTCTATGCTGATTTCAATTTGAACTATTATAGCTACTCCTATCATTAAAATCAGTCATTATTATTATTATCATTATCCTACGTTTCAAATTTGATCTAAATTTCTCAAAATTCAAAAGAGCTATGAAGAAAAATAAGACAGTAAAAAAATTATTATGCTGGGATTTAAACTCGTGGAACCCGTGATCATCATGTCAGTACCACCCAGTATGTTGTCGTGCATGGCATCACACGTTAAAAGGTAAGGGCTGCGTCTTCCCTAGCTCACACAAGTCTCTAGACAACTTCTGAGGGGTGCGCGTAGGGGTGCAATCGGTTGACGGAAATATTAATTTAATTTTTTTTTTACTCACTTGATACCACTGAGCTATTTGATATCAATTCACAAAACAATTTTTTCTGTCTTAAAGCTATTCCACTTGCCACATATATTTTGTGAAACAAAATATGTCTGCTATATTGACAACTTTGAAGTCGTTTTTGTGCAGAACAGAAAATACTTTAGCGTCATCTTAGTGCGGTTGGAAAAAAATCTGTTTGATTAGATAAAATTGAATTATTATGAGCGATCAAGATGTGTACGAAGTCATCTACGATACAGGAACAATGAAAAAGTCTTCATAAAGGAAAAAACTAGAAATCCTACATTAATATCAAAGGATACAGAGGATACATCTGACGTTTTTGACTATTTTGAAGTCAATATAAATAATTCCATCAGAGTTTTATCTAGAAAAATAGCTGTTTCGATGTTGCTCAACGAATTCTGGAAAAAGATTTGTCCTTATAAGTTACGACCAGTGCAAACAATAGAACTTTATGATCCTGAGATACGGTTGAGGCTTCGTCGGTGGTTTATGAATAAATGAAGACATGTTCCAAAACTTAGAAATATTATAAGGAGGGATGATGCTTATTTTTCAAATCGTGGGATGTGTAATAGAAAGAAAAATTTTGCGCCACTGTTTTGTTAACAAAGGGATTGCTACAAATGGTCCTCTCGAGTGGCATCCTCGTTCACCAGACATGACACCCCTAGACTTTTATTTTATTTTTGGGGATATTTGAAAAGTAAGGTGTACAAATAAATCATAGTAATGAAGATGAATTGAAAAATTGAATTGGAACTATACCTAATTAATAGAATTGATGGCAGAACTGTATTGCATGCAACACGTATAGGTATGTGAAGTTACTTACTCATCAGGTTTACAAAAAAGCCATATAAAAATCTCATATCCTTGGACCATGTTTACGAGTAAGTAACCTCACTTTTCCAAATTTTTTTTCAGTGTTCTCTACTTCAATTAAAAAAATTAACTTTTTATTATTACTTACTCCCAGGTATGAACTGAATACAAATTTTCTTCCTTCAAATACATTGAAGCGTGCACACAGCTTGACAATTACATATGATTTATACCACCGACCACGTCTCGATCTGTGTACTGTACAACATGAATTTGAGACGGTTCACACATTAGGTCTGATAGAACTCACTATTATCAACTATCATTTTTAGGCCAATCAATAGAGCATTTTGCCCTAACAAAAATACTAGTAGAAAACCGACTGTGGCATCACATGAAAGACAGTCCGTAGTTATATTCTGTTATGTTTTCGACTCGCAGCTGTCATTTTATTAATTTGCTATAAACATTTAAATAACCGAAAACTTCGAATTATTTTGGTAATAAAATGAAGACTGATAAAGCAATCTGGTTGCTCCAGTGTAGATAATTAAAATACGAACATAATAGAATATTTTACGACCCCATCGGATCATTAGTAATGGAGGAAAACCGGAAAAACCGGAAAATTTAACGATTTTCTTTTAAATTCATAACACCGCCATTTTTTAAGAAATGGGGTTGGCCCTTCTTATGAAAGTATTGAATCATGTGCACTTTATGTGTGCTCAAAATAGGCTCTGACAGATCATTAGTTTTGGCACAATTGTAATTTGATTTTTTTTGCACCATCTTGCAGGGTGTCTGGATGCTCTAGTGATAATCCGATTTCAATTTCTGGTACAGATTTTGAAAGAAGTACAGTACCGCAAAATGAATAGTCTCATTTTGCGCTAAAATGCCAAAAAGTTGGTGAAAAATGTTTGCAAAGATGACTGAAAACGGCTAAGCTGGTGGGAGCGGTCGAGTGGAAGGAGAGAGCGGGAGATGAGGGGAAGCGTAATATCACGTAACCCGTTCATTAAAAGAATTCCTCTCATCTCCCGGACTGTCCTGCCGCTCGGCAGCTAACGCGGGCCCTGCCGTTTTCAGTCATGTTTGCATTCATTTTTCACCCATTTCACACCATTGTAGTACAGAATGAGAATAAACATTTCGTAGTACTATACTTCTACTTTCATAATCTAAAAGAGAAATTGAAATCGGGCTATTACTAGAGCATCCAGGTACGCTCCAGGTACGCTGCAAAAAAAAATGTCAATTGCAAATGTAACAAAACTAACGATTCGACAGCGCCTGTTTTGTGCACACATAAAGTACACATGATTCAATACTCTCGTGAGGAAGGCCAATCGTGCTTCTTGAAAAATGAGGTGTTATGAATTTTTCAAAGAATCGCAAAATTTTCCGATTTTTTCAGTTTTTCTCCATTACTAATGATCCGACCGGGTCGTAAAACATCCCATTTTGTTCGTATTTCAATTACCTAAATTTCTTTCATTTGGAGCAACCAGATTGCTCTATTAGTTCTCATTTTTAAATGTTTATAACAAATTAGTAAATGACAGTTGCGAGTCGAAAATATAACAAAAAATAACTACGGACTGTATTTCTTGTGATGGCGTAGTCGGTTTCCTCCTAGTATTTTTGTTTAAAACTCATTTATTTTATGCTATTGCTTGATGTATATATTTTATACTGAGTAGGTTCTAGAAATTGATGAATTTGAAAATGCGATTCCTACATCGTTGGAATTTTTGTTGAATTATTGAAAGTTGCCAACATGAATGATCTAATTAATCGAGAATTGAATAATGTTAGAAATCGATAACCAGAATTTTACTAAATATCATTTCAAGCATGACCGCGTACAATGAGAATATTTAACATATATTCCCAAATTATAATAATATACAATGTTCACGCACGAATTGCTGCGTACTGTTGGTGCCTACTTTTATTTTATTTCAAATGAATCCAACTATTATGTAAAATCAGAAATTTATCGATTTGAATTCAAAGTATAGGAATGAACTGAATACTATTCATTATCACCGTTGCACTACGTATAAATACGTGTTTTGAATTTGTCGGGAAAGTGGATGCACAATTTGTAGAGGAAGGGATATATAAAAATAAGATCCAGAAAACACATTTGGTGAATGCACCCTGAGAGACGAAGTTGTAACTCATCCATATTTCTGCTACACTTTTCTTCAAGAGAGCCCCATTGTCAACCCTTCCTGTAACCTGAGGACAAAGCTGCTGCTCGACCTGGACAGAGTAACTAACTGCATACTTGTTTTGGAGTGTATACCGCCTATCATTGCTACGATAAATTGTGAATAAATAACTGAACTTTCAAAAAAACAACTAAAAAAATGTTGTTTGTGGAAAATGAAGAAATAAATTAGGCAAAATACAATTCATTTCATAACTACCACGACCAGTCCAAAGATTACAGTCCAATAAGCTTATCATACTTTCTCCTGAAAGGACTAAAAAAACTGATAGACCGAAACATGCGGGAGGCAGCTCTAATACAGTGCGTATTTTAGGTGATGAAAAATTGAAAAATCTTCATAAAACTTAGTTTTCATTAAAACTTCAACAACACTTGATCGATCCTCAATTTCAGTAAACCGATGTATTTGGGATTAAATTCCTTTCAAAATGATGTATCACAAGTATAGTAGTCCCATTGAAAATTCTGAAGTATGGGTTGCTGGGGCTGAGGGGGTTGACAACACAATGATGATGTATTTGGTGAAAGTGTTCCCCCTTGCATAAGAATCTACGGGTCTAGGCGACTTTCAATCTTTTTCACGAGTTCGGAGATTAGGGGGTGACAAGTTTTAGCTGGGACATGTAAACCAGCATGCCTATCTAATAGGAAAACCATGCGAGACAATTTTGCACAAATTGGTGTCAAGGTTGAAATACACTCTGACAAAAAAATAAATAGCACTATGCACTTTTTTAGATTTTGAAGGTGCCTTTGACAATACATCCTCCGAAAGTATGGTCTCAGCAGTCAGGAGGATATGCGTTGACGAAAACACCTGCAGGTGGATGCTGTCAATGTTCCAAAATCGACAGACCCAGACCAAAATCTTTCAAGACTATGCAAAGCTGGAGAACCCCACAGGGATGAATAAAATGTCCCTATGTGGAACATGGTAGTAGATTAGTAGATGAACTTCCGGAATCTTCAAATAATTAGGAATACTACTCCCAAGGTTGTGCGGACGACAAAGAGTAGTACTCGTACATGAAGAGTATGCCCGAATAATTTCTGAGCTGATGCACAATGCACTGAGGACTGTACATGGTACAAAAGATAAGAACTGAGGGCAAACCCCAGCAAAACCACACTCATTTCCTTCACACGCAAAAGAATTCTAGGGGACTTGAAATCACCCAAGTTCTTTTACGTAACACTCAAGTTGCTGATCATGTCGAATATTTAGGGATGTTCTTAGATGTGAAACCAACCTGGAACATGCATCTACAACATGTAGTCAACAAAAGCAAAACATCATTAGTGATGTGCAGGAGAGCTTTCGGAAAACATGGGGACTGAAACCAAAAGTCATGCACTGGCTTCACACCGCGATCATAAGACCTGGAATCACATATGACTCACTTTTGTGGTGGCCTAAGATAAACCACAAACAGTCGAAAACCAACCTTGGTAAAATACAGAGGCTTACCTGTCTATGTATGACGATCGCTTTGAATAGCACTTCAACACGTCACAGTCATGGGGGTGGCGAGGATGAGTGAATACAGACCTAAACAAACAGGTTATTGGATAACCCAGTCACACCAAAATCATCAATGAACGCAACATTACCGAACTGGAAATGATATCAGACTATCACAATACTCCTACGAAAAACCAAAACATAGCACAAGTGGAATGAATGGGACTCGGGAGTAGAATCACTATCATCTGAAAACATTTTCTGGTACACAGATGATTCAAAAACAGATGTGGGAACAGGGGCAGGAATATATGGGGTGAGGCCAAAAAGGAACGTAATAATCCCACTTGGCAACAACACCTCAAGCTGAGACACATGCATACAGATGAATCTAGACCGTCGGTATGAAAGCGCAATAAAAGCTCTGAATTCAATACAGATAAAGTCAAAGCAACTTTGAGAATGCCTTGGGGGTAGGGAATGCAATCCCGCAAGATAATTTCAATCCAGGAATTTGCTGGACTGAACCATCTTAATCCCGCCGGATCCAGCAGGGTGATAAAGACCTGATAGACCCCGTTTCATTATAAACAAGCTTTTTGGTACACTTTTAAATGATTCATCAATACTTTCAGAATTTAGATATAAAAATTTAAAAAAAACTAAAAATTACTTCGGAAATGGCAACGTAAAAAAGTAAAAGTATCAATTGTGTCGTCTGCCAAACGGCTGTTGATATTCGACACAAGGTAGCCAGTGGCTGATGAAGCACGCTCAGCTTCCACGCTAGTTGGTACAATTGTCATTGGTACAATTATAGGTGAATTGAAGGTATGTGCCTTTTAATCCACCTGACTCAAAATAGTTCATTTCCTTCTTTATCAAAGTCTCAAGGTTGTTCACATTGCCAGACCTAGGTTGTTGGGCTGTTGATCCACCAAAACTTTTCATTCTGGTCAAATTCGTCTTAAAGTGACATGGGTGCTGCTGCTGCCGAGTGTGCCTCTGCCTCCAGATTGGCGAGAGCCGCAAGCGGGATGTCGTCACAAGGATCATCGGAATCGGTTATTGTGTTGTTTTTGCTTTGTAGCCTTTCGACTATAGTTTGAATACCTTGGGTTTCATATTGGTGGCTTTTGGTCTATTGGAGACAATGATGCAATAGTAGTAAATGTAAAATCTTGAATGATGGAAGTTTTATAAGATAATAAGTTGACGACCAATTAGTCTGACGCGAGTACTTATGGTTGCATATTTATATGAGTTTCTCAGCAATAATATCAGTTGGTCTAATGAACCACTGACTTCTCTTGTAGACTATCTATTTCTTTCTCAAATGGTTTTTATTGAAACTAAGTGTTACTATATTTTTGTTTTTAGATACTGCCATTTCATAATGTACCCGAAAATCAGCATCTGCGATTGGAGAGGTGGTGATTCTGTATGATACAAGAACAGACATTTGAAAGACATTCTTTTTGGAAATTTCTGTACCTGTTTGAGTAATTTGATGTTTAATGGATGAGCGACATTCATAATTACATTGTTTGAGATTCACAATACTTCATATATTGTACATTAGTACCGAAAATAGGATATTTCTTAAGAGTGTGACGAGATAATAGACCACGAGCCATAGGCGAGAGGTTTATCATCTTGTCACACGCGTATGGTATATTCAGTTTCTCCACTAATTTTACACTATACTTTTCTGACGACGGGCTTAAAAACAAAATACTGCGAGCTTTTGGTTAATAGAATTTTGCGTGACTCTCATTATAGCTATTAACGTATAATTTTTACAGAAATTCCTAGTTTTTGTTTTAGCGATGTAGTTGAAACACTCTATGAGCACATTAGCTGGCCTGTTTCACACATTCGATAAGATAGTTGGGAGTCCGTCGAGTCCGATTTGAATCTCCCAAAGATATTCCCACTGAACACTCCACCTCGTGTGTGGTAGGCTCGTCCAGCCAGCCACCAAGGCTTTCTCGACGACTTCGAAGGCATGGAGGCTCATTGTATTTTCAGACCATCTTAAAAATTCTGCAGTCGGTAGGTAAACCCAAGACCGGAAGCCAGAGGTGGCCAAGAAAAGTGGCCAAGTTACTTCTCTATAATAATAATTATTGAACTAAAACAGTTTAGACCTTTCAAATGTCTAATTTATATAATGTCCAGTGATATGCTACTATTATTTACTCAATATGGACTTGTAGGATAATACATTGGCGACTAGTTGTTTGAAAAGTAATCGGAACCATTGACATATTACGGCAGACTCCGTTAGTTACATTTCGCTGTGTGGTCACATTCTAAGCACAATTGTTGCTTATTTCGTGGAAAATGATTGCAAAAGTCGGCAATGCTGAATTTCTGCTGAATTATCTGATTATATACAATGTATATAAGCAGATATTTGCCGCGAAACAAGCGGCAGTAAAAATTGTGCTTAGAATGTGACTTTGTAAATAACGGAGTAACGGTAGTATGTCATTGGTCTGAACCAGTCAAAACAACCCCGAGTTTGATGTTCTTTTTTTAATGTGTTTAATGAAAAATCCTTCATTCTTTATAGTTGGAAAATTGACGCTCATTGTATTATGTAATTTTTTATATTTTTGTTATTATTTTCGAAATAACGTTGTTTTATATATTAAAAAACATATCCAATGGTTTAGAATATGCATATATTTAATTAAATGGTGTTCAAATGTTCACATCCGAACCATTGGCAAGTCGGTCCAGAGTTTGAACAGAACGTATACAACCGACCATGAACCTTTTAATTTCATGTAAAATCAATATTCCAACTTTGCCTAGAGAATTCTAGGAGAAATAGCCAATTTAGCTTGACTAGTAGGCACTAACACCCATTTTCAAATGAAATAATGTGAAGATGAATTATTTTACAGCGCTGCTTGACGACCACTCATCAAAATGTTAAAGGTTTATTATACTACAAGCATAAATTGATGGCCTAGTTGATCGCCATGTACCTTCGTCTTCTCATTAGAGGGAGAGCAACAGATAACATACTCCAACTAGAACAGGATTTAGGTTCAAAGATTTAATATGCAATACCCAAACTTTATGGATGAACAGGTAATAAATTGTTCACAGCTGTTAGGAGGAATATCGGACCGTTGATGAAATATAAGCAGCAGCAAGACTGGAAAATATGGCTATGAACATTATGTACAAATTACTAAGATTATAATGAAAAGGATTAAGACTTTATTCAGCAGAACATAGAAGGAAAAATTTTAAAAAAATTATAGCAAACATTGAAAAAGACTGTGCAGATTTCCGAAATAATTTTCGGGGATTTCAATCTTAGTGCCTTTCTACATGCAACTTGGAAATATTATCCCATGCCCCTGTAACAAATGGTTGAACGATCAAAACTATGAAAATTAACAATATTCAGGAAAATATCATAAAAAAACTATATGAATCTCCAAATTCTTGTTTGAAATATTTTTCACTGAATTGAATGCTTACCCCTTTTTCATCATTTTCTTGAGGTAAAACATTTTCTAAACAGCTATATGAAAATACAGTATCATGTTATTACAAATTGAACCAAAAAATGTATATAGGAATAAAATCAATTTCCGATATTCGTGTCGTCGTCGAGAGTGTCAATATCGTCCATATTATCCTCGCCGCTGTCTTCAGCGTCGACGTCAGAATCGCCATTGCCTTCGTCATCTGAGACGTCGATATTGTTGTCATCTGTTCTCTTATCATGGTCGTCTTCAACGTCGTCACCATCATCGCTGTCACCACCGTTATCGTCAAAGTCATCGTCGTTACTACCACGTTCCTCGATATCTTCTTTCTGTTCCTCTTGATCTGCTTCTGGAAAAAATGTATTAAAAGATAAAGAAATGTAATGAAATTGATATTTGAATTATATTCATACCTGTAATGTCATTCATCTTCATCAGAACGTCATCAACGCAGACCATAATAACTAAATAGCTGATGAGATGATTGAGCTTTCTGTATCGACCTACCCTTGCACTGATTAGAGGAAAAACATTGAAACTAGTCTGAATCAGGGCCATCAGGTGGAAATACATATTCTATACTTGATGGCGAGAGTGAAGTTAGCTACGCAACTCACATCAACGCTAGGGATCAACTGGTGTCAGACATCTTGTAGTTCGAAACTTGGGTGTCTAATATATGTGCACATAGATATTTAACGTTATCTGACTAGGATAATCCCCATAAGACAATGGTCACACTAACAGCTATTTGCACCGGTTCAACTTAAGGTTACCTTACGACTTAAGTGGACCTTATATTACGATTTTAGTTTGCACCGCTATTTGAGAACAACATGAGCCTCAGTCGAGATAAACCTCAGTCGAGATAAGCCTCAGATTCTCCAGGCTAAGATTCCACTCAACTACTTAACCTCACTTTTCCTTCACGAAATATTTTCCTATTTTCTTTATGTTCAAAGTATTTCGAGCACTTTTTTTGTATTTTGCAAATGTGATCGTATTTTTCCCTCAATTTAGGGTGATCAAACCTACAGCTCTCTATATATACTAAACCTGATTGAGGCTAATATATCCCTATGATGTGAAAGTAGGAAAATAATTTTTAGATTCTAATACAAAATGTCTATTGATATTTCGTTAATATATATTACTCACAAACTTAAAAATAATCTGTTGCTTTGTACTAGAGGAATGGAATGGCGAGTCTTTTCAATTTGTCTTATTCATCCAAAATTGTCAACCACATCTTTATGTCGTAAACATTTTGGATTGATACTTTTCTGTTTACCTAGGGTAGAGCTGGATTTATAGATTGAGTCGCAGCCGCAGTCGTTGCAGTTGACGTTGCCGTACGAAGATAAATGTGCAGCTTCTCATGTATATGTTTATAGATCCGCTGCCGTTGCAGTTGCTGTTGTCGCTGCCGCCGGTACCCAACTTTTATCTCGGACGGCAGCGGCAGCGGACAATGACATAAAACTCAAAATGTCCTTGTCAAAAATTAACGAAAGATCATATAATTTAGGTTATGTATATGTTTATATACTTTGAAAGCAAAAATATTTTTATTTTTTTCGGAAATGTTAGAATATGAGGAAAATTAGATGTTGATGTAGGCGTATTTCTAAACGTACTAGAAGGATTTCTACATCTATATATAATCTGAAGAGCAAGAATTATAAAAATATGTTCATGAAGGAAAACAGTTGGCGCTCAATGAACACAAAATAAAACTATAAATTGGTCATCATTTTGCCAGCGGCTACGGCTACGGCTACGGCAGCGAAAGCGGCTGCGACACAATCTAGAAATGCAGCTTAAGTCAGGTCAGTAGGGCAGCTAATGAACTACTCATTTTATCTAATGTGCATGCAGCTCTCTTGGCGATATTGTGGCTAGTTTTTCCTGTAGAGACAAATTTTCCAAATTACTTGCCATACTCCCGCCAGCCTTTCAAATTAGACAGAACTGACAGCGCAATGTGCATATTTTTTTTAAACTTTGCGTTATTTAACGTCTTGTCGTTGGTTACGTGATCATTTTTGCCCTGTTGCCAAACATTTCCAATACTCAGGTAAGGTTCGGGTCAGGAGTCAACGATGCAAACCATCTTTACCTTGAGGTGTACCTTAAGCTGATCCTCCACTTAGCTGAGTTTGTTATTAAGGACAACCGGTGCAAATAGCTGTAATAGAAAGAAACGAAATAATATTTGTGAGGAAATGTGACGCAGTTGGACATGTCATGGCCGCCGTTCTCTATAGACAGTGACGGACTAACGCACTCCACACTCTTTGTATATGAAAGTTACACACGACGTTTTATTCCTTGGTTCGAGTTCGAGTCTGTACTCATGTCCAAGTACGTCACTATGACGCGTTGATGATACAAGATTCTGATTGGCTAGAGCTTATTAAACCCTCCTGTTAGTTTACTCTCTTTGATACGTGCACACGTCAAAGGGTATGAAACTTGGCTCTGGTCAGTAATGCCCCCTACTTGTTAGATGGCGTGAATTTAGCTACAACTGGCACCAAGGTTCAGAGTGCTCGGCTCCAGTGTAATCATTTCTGCAACAGTGGTACAAAGATGTGATGTGAGGACCCCCGCACCAAATTTTTCTGATTTCAGTGGACATCAGTTATCTATTTGCTTGAGGGGCTTAATAAGACATTCTTGAGTCACATAATAAATTGCATGTAACATAAAGGTAGGTAATGAGTGAATTTTTTTATGAAAATTCAACTGACTCCCTCATTATTGGCAATATTTTTTTAATTTTTTTAACATGTTTGACATCACCGATTATTATCATTTGTAATAGAAGCTCAAAATAATTTTTTCTTAATCCCATACTGTTATTTTGATTTAACGGTATTTAGATGACAATTGAAAAGTTAATGTCAACAGCCTCCTTCCATTAAGATTTTCAACGACCGGCGGCTGTTAACTTGAAATCTTGGCGTGTTAGGCGAATAAACCTAGTTGTTGCCTAAACAAGGCAACAACTAACGTCGCCACGGAGGCAGCTATAGCTACCAGCGTGACATTCCTTGTAAGCACAAGGTCTTCTAACAGAAGCCACAAATGTGTTGTTGGCTTCCTGTTGTTGACTTCCTTTGTTTCTATTTTCACATCCAAGTGTTGTACATCTTTGCACTTGACTTTACCGTACTGATGAGAGCTTAAGCTCGAAACATGTGTCTACGGTTGCACAACAATTTTAGGATTATACCCAAAAACATTTCTCCTTATATTTTCATATATAGCTCCTCGATAAATCCATCTTGATTTATACACATATAACATGCATACGAAGCAATTTTCTATTGTGATAATTTTAATATTTATTTTGCTTGATAATCTTCATATTGTTTATATTTGTTCATGTTTGTTGTTGACCAACACGGTGAAAATGTTGCTCCAATTTTATTTAATTCACTTGTGCAACAATTTATTATATTTCTCAGTTTCTTTTTATTTATTATTTCTTTTGAACCTATTTCTTATCCCATTGTTATCTATAAATAAAAAGAAAAAAAGAAAAGAAAACAACTGACCGGAAGCGGAGCCGGAGTTTCACGGACGTGAAAATAGTGATAGAAAGCTATGGTTATTTCTATCTAGAATCCCAGATTCGATCAAGGCAGACAATATACAGAAGTACATTGTAGACCGTACCAAATCCAGTATGTACACGTTTCTTCTTTGAAAACACTCTCAAATGCCTCCTTATTTTCACCAGCACAATATACACACCCTAATTCACCAGTTTCACACTTTTTTTTCATCGAAAACAGTTTTTCATCAACAAATTTTAGCTTTTGCTAGCAAATACAAAATCAACAAATTCATGCTGTTTTGATTAGTGAATATCTGTCATTTCAGTTGTCAGGTGGTAACAATGGAATTCACAGAAGGGCGTAGCTAATTTTGCGACATTGCCAATGTGATTCCAGAAATATTCAATTCACGTATCACATGGAATATTTTAGTGAATGAGTATGAAAAATGAGTTGATATAACCACAACATTTTCCCAACAACACTCTGACTGCACATTTGAAACAATAGTACTGATTCTGTTTCTAAATGACTAACAAAATTCAAAAGAACGAGACAGATCACGGAAATGTGCGCAAACAAATATGAATATACTTGCGCACAAAAAAATAAAGAACACTTTTCACATAAAATAACCTACTTTAATGACTATAAATCAACCCGACAGACCCGATCTTATGCAAACCTAACCGAGCTTACTCGACTATACGATACCGATAGGTTGCGTCTTTTCTATCTGTTTGCGCATGCGCATATACCAAAAATTAATGTTTGTGATCCGTCACGTTTATTTAGGTAATTATTTGTTCGCAAAAAATGCCTGCTATTTAAAAATATCTCTTGTGCATTCAAAATATTAATACCAAGATATTTTTTTCAATCCAGTTATCCGACAACGAAGTGGGTTCTTTCATAACAAAGTAGCCAGTATCAATGTCTTTTACTGACTCAACAACAACAATGAGTCTTAATAACTTTATAAGAGTACAATGCGGCGTTGTCGGATTCACTAATATTCCTCCATACTGAATACTTATGAATATGAAATGTTTGTAGTGAATAGTTTTCGGAAGTATTGGCACCTTAGAGACTGGCAAATTTGTCATCAATAATAATAATAATAGTTCCCAATAAACACTCGAAGAGTGATCCATTCTTAGTGAAAATATTCAGCAAGAAATACGCAAGCGAAGCGAGCACGCGCATTCCTATTACTACTTTTGTAACTTACGTAACTTATCTCTTACTTCTTGGTGAAGATATCTGCGAGAAAGACGAGAGCGAAGCGAACGCGCGTATTCTTATCACTACTTTATCGATTTCTGACAACTTTGAGTAGAAATTTTCATTCCTTATTCGTTAGCGAACAAGACCAGAAAAACGTGAGCGAAGCGAGCGCGCGCATTGTCGATTTCTGTCAACTATGAAGAGAATGCGAGCGCTCGCTTCGCTCGCGTATTTCTGGTCTTGTTCACTGACAAATAAGAGATGAAAATTTCCACTCAAAGTTGACAGAAATCGACAAAGTCGTGATGGGACTGTGCGCGCTTGCCCGACATTTCGCAAATCCGCGCGCGCGGATTCGCGAAATGTCTTTTTTTACTGTGTCAATAAGAATTATGTTATAAGACTACAAAATATATTTTTTTGAATCATTGATGATTGATGCCCTGTTATAAATATAATGCTGGCTAATATAGAAAAATAAATTCCAGTGGGATCCAACTACATAATTTTTCAGAATTGCTAAAAACTGATTCCATTTTGCTCTCGTTCGTATCAAATGAAATGTGTGGACGTGCTTCCAATTCGGGGTATGCAAGCATTTCAATGTGAAACTATAACATATGTGGATTGAAATCGATTTCAGACGTTTCATCGTTAAACTCAATATATTTGCTTTGGCAGACAGTGCTCAGATCACGAGTTAGGACTGAGAACATCGATACACGTTTACGTTGACCTTATGCATTCTTTATTCAATAAGAATGCCTGCAAATGAGAACCTTGATTCTACATAGTCCCCCCAAAATATATCCCATGAACAATCAATCAAACATCTCTAAAGAAATCTTCATTATCGAACTAATAAACATTCAAATTAGTTTCAGGGCGGGGCACCACGTATAAAATGTAAAGGTCATAATAATATCCCATAGTGATTGCGAGTTCTTGTATAGAAGCGCAAGAAAATGCACTTGGTGAGTACTTTCAACTAATTCGTTCACTTTCAAAGAAACTTTAACCTTTTATACTAAAAATACAACAGATATTCTATATTAAATCAATGGGAGTGTGCTATGTGGTAATATAATCTGCATTGTGGATATTCTTTGCTGAGGTCATACAGGATGGAGGAAGAAAATTCAGACGTATTTTGCCTGATGTATCACAACAATCTGATGAACAAAATAGTTGCAGTTGTAGTTCTGCCTCCCAGACAGAAAGTAGTAATGAATAATAATCATGCTCCAGAGTCTATTACCCATATAGTTTCTTCCTTTGAAGAATTAAATGATTTCTTCTACGATTCCTAATTTTCAGAATATCGAATTATTGGTCACCTCCTATCAAATTACATATGTTGCGCACACATTTCTATTATCAACTCACAAATCATGTTTTTGTTTAAATACTGAATTGCCAACTGCAGAAAAATGCTATCAAGGAAACTGATATTTTCAATAATTGTAATAAAAATCGAAACAAACCTCCTTCAAATCAACTTTCCTAGAACAATGAAGAAATTATCAACTTTACCTTAAGTTATTTCTCTTCACAAAATCTCTAATAAATAGATTTCAATAATTTACACCTGTTCCTTCCATTATAACAAGTTACATAGAAAGAAATAAAGCAGGTGACCTCGCAATGAGAATATTCAATATTTCGCAATTAGTCAAATTGGATTGTACAATCAATTTACAAAGTGTACAGAATTGATTGAGGTTACTTCTCCTAAGACGTTTAAGGGCGATGTTGAGTGCTCTCACAACAAAAACGAATTCAAAGTGAAGCACATGGAAATTGATTCATCACGGTTGATGATTAAGAGCGAGAAGAATAGGCAAAGTAATTAATCCATGAAGAAACTTACATCGATATAAAACAAAAAATATCACAGCTATCAGATGTGCTATCTGAAGAATATTATTGATGAAACCTCAAAATGTCAACCATGATTGAGAGACATAAACATAAAAAAAATGCCAATTTTTTTATTATTTTCTGATAATCTCTTGTTACCCAGGGTTTCAAAGGCAGTTTCGAAAGCCCCATTATTAAGATTGCGAACAAAACTTCCCAGGCAACAAAAAATGTCTCTGCGACCTTTTTTCATTAAATTGCGATGCCTTTTGTAACTTATCTGAAAGGTTATCGTAGCGCTATATTATCTCCTCCAAATATCCGCTGCCAGGATATTCTTAGCGAGTTCTCAGCGATATCTCCCGTGGAAATTGTCGAACAATACACTCTAGCGAGTTCTCTGCGAAATCTTGTGGCGAGTTCTCTGCAAAATCTTGAGTCGAGTACTTTGTGAGCTCGCATGGAAGCTAGCTGTGTGATCATCGCAGGCCGTGCCTCTGATGAGTTGTGTGGGAAATTCGCATATAAACTGCTTTTGTTGAGATCTAGGTATTCGCTTGCAGTGCTTCTGGCATGGTCTTGCATAAGTTCGCATTGAGAGTTGTACAAGATAATCTAACATATAGAAAAACGAAATGATCTTATCTAAAAATTGTAAAAAAAATCAAAATTAAAATATTTTTTTCCTATTCTCAATTGACAATATTCCCCTTTTCAAAATGGAAAATCTGCTAATAGAAAGATAGTTACTAAAATCAATCTTTCAGTCACATACGATTCCACATCCGACCTCTATTCATCTTATTCGAAAAAGTAAAAAAATCTGATATACATGTAGTATTACTACTATAATAATGCAATGATAGTAAAGAGGTATAATATATTGAATTGACAAAACTTCTTACATCTGACAAACTGAATATGTGACAACAACCTTCTTTTTTATTAATAATACCTGGTGTCCAAAATAACCAAAACACATTCTGGTTTAGGAAATGTAGAAGGTGAGTCACCACAATACTCCCCCTTCTAGTGTAACATTATAAATCAATGTAAACGGAATTTAACTTTTCGACCATAACGGGTTTGGTATTCTTTCCGGCAACCTGTCAATTTATCTTCACGCTTTCCTTCAACTTTTTTTTTTATTTCAATAGGTGTTTCGTTTTCTTTTCCCATATCTTCCAATAAAGCTGGTTTCAATCGTTCAATAGAAATATTTTTCTTTTTTCCCTTCACTAAAAGTGTATAGAAATGTGCATTCCGATTAAGAACTTTATAAGGCCCTTAATATGGCTTCTGAAGTGGTTTTTTAATAGCATCATCCCTCACAAATACGAATTCTGAGTCTGGTAGTTCTTTATGAATAAATGTTTTTCGACAACTATGGTTGGAGTTTGTCCTGACTTCATCTCTCCCATAATTTTTCTCAATATAGATAGGAACTCTGCATGATTAGGGTTATGAGTCGAATTTTCCAAAATTAATTCTCCTGGTACTCTCAAAGTAGTTCCATAAATTAGTTCACTACTTGAAACCTGTAAATCTTCTTTTGTTGCAATACGTATACCGAATAAAATGGTGGGTAGTTTCTCTGTCCACTTCTCATGAGAATAGCATTTCAGGGATGATTTCATTGTCCTGTGAAATCTTTCTATCATTCCATTAGAACTTGGATGATATGGTGTTGTTCGAATGTGTTCAAATCCCATTATTTTCGAGAACTCTTTGAATAACACACATTCAAATTGTCGTCCCTGATCGGTAGTTACTTTCATGGGAACTCCAAATCGTGTAATCCATCCACTATAAAATTCCTTGGCTACAGTTTCAGCAGTCATATCTTTCATTGGAAATGCCTCCACCCATCTCGAATATCTATCTATGCATGTCAGACAATAAAGGTATCCATCCGAAGGAGGCAAAGGCCCAACAATATCAATATTGACATGCTCAAATCTTACGTCTGGAACTTTAAAATCTCCGACAGGAGCAACAACGTGTCTATTGATTTTGGATTTCTGGCAAGGCATGCAGTAACGAGTCCAATTCTTGATATCTCTCTCCATGTTCGACCAAACGTATCTATCCTTGATAAGCTTTATTGTTGCTTTGATGCCCAGATGGGCCAAACCATGTAATTTATGGAATATATCTTTTCTGATTTTTTCTGGGACGAAAGGCCTTATATTTTTTGTAGAAACGTCACAAAAAATTTTAATATTGGTATCTGGAACATTAATTTCTTTCAAAACTAGCGAAGTTTCACCTTTTAGTAGTCTTTGAAGATATTGATCTTTCTTTTGTTCTTCTTCCCAATTTGTATAATCCATAGTATTTTTTAAACTGATTTCCGAAACTCTGGAGAGTGCATCTGCAACTACATTTTCCGTTCCACTAATGTGTTCGATATCTGTTGAAAATTGACTTATATAATCTAGATATCTCGTTTGTCTAGGAGTCATCGTTTCTGGATTTTTATTGAACGCATAAACAATAGGCTTATGATCCGTATAAATTATGAAATTACGACCTTCAAGCATATATCGAAAGTATTTAACTGCCTCATATATGGCTAGAAGTTCTCTGTCATACGTACTATATCTCTTTTGAGCATTGGTCAATTTTTTTGAGAAAAAACCTATTGGTTTCCAAACATCATCCTGTAACTGTTGAATTGCTGCACCCAAAGTTGTATCAGATGCATCAACCATCAAGGAAAACGAGGAATATGAAGACGGATGAACTAGAAGAGCTGCATTTGCCATGGCATTTTTTAGATCAACGAAAGCTTTCTCCTCTAAAGTATTCCACTCCAGTTTGCGATTGCGTTTCGAGTCACCTTTGAGAAATTCGTTCAATGGAGCCTGAATCGCTGCTGCTTTGGGAATAGATGTCCTGTAGAAATTAACCATTCCAAGAAATTGTTGCAACCCATTTAAATCTTCGGGTTTATTGTAATCGAGAATTGCTTGTACTTTTCTGTTAGTGGGTCTGATTCCATGCTTTGTAACAAGATATCCAAGGAATTCTATTGAAGATTTTCCAAATTCACACTTCTCAACATTTATAACCATTTCGTGTTTTTCCAATCTATTAAATAACTGCCTTAGATGCATTTTATGTTGTTCTTCATTTTCAGAGGCTATCAAAAAATCATCCATGTATGGAAAGCAAAAGTCCAAATCACTTGTAATTTGATGGACATACCTCTGACAACTCTGTGCAGCATTCCGAAGGCCAAAAGGCATTTTGATATATTCAAACAATCCAAATGGAGTAATAATCGCTGTTTTCTCTACATCTTCTTCTGCCATCGGGATCTGATGGAACGCTTTCACCAAATCGATTTTTGAGAAAATATTTTTACGATCCATTTGAAATGTAAAATCTCTTATGTTTGGGAGAGGGTATCGGTCGGGAAGAGTTTTGGAATTGAGTAGACGGTAATCACCGCAAGCTCTCCATTCTCCGTTCGACTTCTTGACCATGTGCAATGGAGATGCCCATGGGCTTTTAGACGGCTGTATGATTCCTTGTTCCATCAGTGATTGGAATTCTATTTTGGCTGCAGCAAGTTTCTCTGGATTCAGTCGTCTTACCCTGCAACTGACTGGTTGTCCTTTTGTTATGATTTGATGGGCAACATTAGATTTTGGGACTACATTTCTAATCAGAGAAGTTCTGGTTATATTTGGAAATTCCAATAAAACTGAGTGATAAGATGAAATAACATTTATTGTTTTAATGCTATAACATTTGTTACTCTCAAATACATTACAACTTGTCGAAAACTTCGTTTTTTCATCAATAACTTTTTTGTTGCGAAGATCAACCAATAAATTGAATTCCTTAATGAAATCCGCTCCAATAACAGCTTTGTCTATATCAGCTACTACGAATTTCCAAGTAAAGTTTATATTGAGTCCCAAAGTAAGTTTGAGAGTTTTTTCTTCATAAGTATCTATTTTGGTTCCATTGGCTGCATAAACTGGTTTATTTGATAGTACTGAAGAAGTTCTTGTTCTCGGGATGATGGAGATGTCAGCACCAGTATCTATCAAAAAATCAATATTGGTACCGGGATCATGGATGAAAAGACTACATTTGCTTTGTTGGCCAGAGACGTTCGTCGTCATTAACGAATGGCCATCTCGTTTTTCGAAGACTCGATATCGAAATTACATGGAGGAATACACTTTCGAGCCTTTTTACCTTATTTCTCGTGGTAAAAACAGAAGAGATATCGAGATGATGAATTTCCTCTTGAGTTTGACTTATATTTTGATCTAGACCAACTTCTTTCTCGAGATCTTGCTCTATAATCAACCATTTTATCAATTTTCTCAAGCAACTTGTCTATTTTATTTTCAAGCGACACGTTCGAAACGTTTTCAGGAATTTTTACAGTAGAAATGTAATCTGAGGAAGATGAACATCGAACCATACTATCTGCCATGTTGGTCAGTTCCTCATCAGTCATTTCAGCTTGAAAGGCTCTCATGACTTGCTCCACAGTAGTTGGTAATTTTTTTAGCCATGCCAAAATAATGAAATTTCTCGTCATGTGCCCATATGCTAGCTCAGTCATTTCTCTATAAAGTTGACTTGGTTTTTTATCGCCTAATTGACATTCGATAAACAGTTTGGTCATCTTTTCTTCATCAGAAACTTGATACATCTTGATTAGTTGTGATTTCAGAAGAGAATATGATTGAGACTTGTCTTGAATTCTGAATAGGTTTGAATTTTCTTTTGCTATAGTACAATCCAATATCGAAAGTACTTTTCCAAACTTGATTTTTTCAGATATTATACCGTTGATTTCGAAGATAGATTCTACTGCGCGAAACCATAGTTCTGGCTCATGTCTCCAAAAGGAGGGCAAGGAAATCGATTTGGCCAGTTTGATTTCTTTTTCACTGTCTTCCTTGGGCTTTTCTAGTGTACAGTCAGAATTTTTAGTCTCATGAGATACACTTGAAAAACATCCTCTAGTATCCACATTCGAGCTTTTGAATCCAGAGGTCTCACTGAGGGATTTATTTAGCTCTTCGAACTTTTCGTTGTTGTCGGCAAACATCTGCATCATTTGCATACACATGCACTCCAAATCATTCATTTTCTTAGCCAAATATTCGTTTGATTCAGTTTTGGTTGTCCTATCAATCTCCGTGGACGCTTCTATTTCATCGAGAATCTTAGAAAAATTGGGTTGGATATACTCTGAAACCTTCTCGATACTTCTGCTTCAAGTATAAGTCTCAAATCACCCACGGTTCCATGAGCGCTCAAATTGAAGTGGTGGAGGACCTTTACTAATTGATCTTTGTTGAGATTCTGGAGCAATTTCATCACGTCGGGGTCACCAATTGTAGTATTACTACTATAATAATGCAATGATAGTAAAGAGGTATAATATATTGAATTGACAAAACTTCTTACATCTGACAAACTGAATATGTGACAACAACCTTCTTTTTTATTAATAATACCTGGTGTCCAAAATAACCAAAACACATTCTGGTTTAGGAAATGTAGAAGGTGAGTCACCACATACATCCCGCACATACATCGCTGGGAAGTTGAGGCTTATCTGTGAGAGCTCGTGGGAGGAATTCCCAGAGGATACTCAAACTTAGTCAAATGCATAATAGTGTGGTTGTTCTTCAAGTCATATAAAGAGTTTACTTGAAAAATGTAGTTTCAGTGCGGCTTTTAATAGTCTCACTCCCTGTTAACTTTTGAACGGTTTGAAATATAAACATGGAACAAAAACCTTTCCAAATGGAATCACCAATACTGTACTTTTTGAAATGAAAGGAATTGTGACTGCTTGACAGAGGGTGTGGGGGCACATCAATTTAAAAATTTAAAATGGTATGGGGGGTCAATTGGCACATCGTTGAAAACAGAATTCAATTCCATTTTCAACCTTTATATTTTTCGATTTTCGTTAATATATTTTGTCACAATTTCGATCTCTTTGACTTTCGAAATTTTCATGCTAAGGTCCCACATTTGTCGAGAAAGTGCAATGTATCTTCTTTCAAGAAGAAGTATTGATTAATTTTTTGTAATTATTCATAATTTTCTATAATAAAGTTAACAATATCAATATAAATAGAAGAATATAATTAATATAAATAATAACTGAATTCAACAAAAAAATAATAAACTTCAAAAATTAAGATTTTCTATGACTAGGACTAGTAGAAAAGAACGTATGGCCGTCTGCCCCCAATACGTTTTGATGAAAGTGTTGTCACACAAGAATCATTGTACTCATACCACGTATTTGATGCATAAGGGTGTCTACAGTGAGCCGTGTAGTGACCAAAATCGAAAGTACCTCTGTGATTGGATGATGCATAAAGGTTGTTTCGATGAGGGGCTACACTGTCCGCTGCATAGTTGCTCATTTCCAGTCTTTCTATAGGAAAATCAATCAATTTTTCTCTATGAAAAAATCGTTTTAAATTGATCACTAGGATTTTGGGAAATTTACAAATAGATAGGGACCTCTAGCACTTCGAACGTGTTGGTTGTTCATCTTCGTCCAACGTTTCTCCATTGATAAAAGAAACCAAACAATGAGCCAGACTTATTTGTCCTGTTATTTGCGGCATCGGTAAGGAAAGGTCCCAGAATGGATCAAACGTAACTGAACAATGACCACAATATGTACACCTTAATGTAGATTTTAGTTGGCCAACGAAGAAATCTACAATCCTTGAGTTATCCACCATCAAGGACATTGAACATTATTTGTAGAGGATGGCCCGATCGACTGTTTCTACGGGCTTGTCAAATGACGTCAGCGCGATGCCTCCTAATGGTTCACTATATCTATATATAGATATACAAACCAATACGGAAGGCATCGTGGTGACGTCAAATGAGAGATTACATTGCATCACAGGGTACGGGCCATCCTCTACAAATAGTGTTCAGTGTCCTTGTTCCACCATCAGAAATCTTGGCCATAACTCTTCAGCTTTTTCAGTAGTATAACTTTAAGAACTTGTGATACGAATGTCTTATTCTGGTTACGTCCGGGATACCATTAGGAACTAGCATCAGGAACTTCTTGTTTTAGTTACATTCGGGATAACTTTAAGAATTCTCAATAAGAATTTCTTATTCATAATAGACATTCGGGATAACTTTAAGAATTCTCAATAAGAATTTCTTATTCATAATAGAGGTTTGCGGCATTCAGACAGATTTTCAAAATTCCAGAAAAAAGATTCTCCTCGAGCAGGATTCGAACCCACGACCTCCAGATTGCCGGTTTGGTGCTCTACCAACTGAGCTACCGAGAAGACATGTGTTCCATCTGCAAATCGGGATACCGCTTTTTTCTAGAATTTTTGGTGTTAGTAATACCTACAAACTACGGCGTTTGTAGGTGTTGGGAAAGTTAGTTGTTAGTGGGGAACTCATTCGCTTCCAATGATCATCAAGATCCTATTTACCCTTCACACCTAGCATCGTCGACATATAGCGATATTCAGCAGGGATCGGGTTTGGATCTCAGACCACTGAACCAGGTTAATAGCCGAACATGAAAAATGAATGGGGAAAGAACTTTATGAGAGCTGAGAGAAATAAGGAAACCGTTTTGATGATGTTCGCACATTATTATAGTTAGAGAGCTGTCTAGGATTTACTGACAAGTAAAGAAACCGTCTGGATGTAGTTTTCTAATTTCTCCAGGTCAAGGTCAAAAGGAGGGCGTTTGAAAGTCAGTCAGTTTGGACTGAAACCGTCTACTGATTTTATATTTCGGTGGATATGGTCCTGAACATACTTCTGCCAAGTTTGACCCCCGAACGTGGTCAAGATCCAGAGTTATGCCAAACGACCATGATTTTCGAGTGTCGCCCATTATGACTGTCATATGAGTGAGGTGACAGGACCGGAAACCGCGCAAATCCTTTTGGGCTGTGTTAGGGCTTACTAGAGGTATGAGAAAATGCTTCCAGCAGACGCACAGCTGTTAAAAGCCATCAGACCAAAAGATCGTAAAATTCTATTTATTTTGTTGTAAATAAAAAATAAGCTATGCTGCTTTTGGTTTTATATACCTATATGTGTAAAGAACAAGAAAAAACAAAAACAAACAGCAGAAGTTTTTACTCAAAATAAATATTTTTATGTACAAAAAACGAACATCTTTAGGCGCCCGATTTGAATTTGTCCATGAGAATGCATTACCCAATCTTAGGAGGCATATACAGTCATTTCACACTGAAAATAGCCCCAGGTGGAGTATACAAAAGGGGTCATCGGGCAGTAAAATAAAAGATCAATCAACAAAAACATTGCACGTGACAATTGGAATGAGTTCAGTTGGTGTTTTATCTATATTGCCTTCACCAAAGGTAACGAACGTATGGAGAATGACAAACGTTATAACGTATACAAAATTAATCATTGAAAATGTACGATTTCCTTTAGAAAAAAGCTCAACTGCTATAGAAACGTGATACTATGTACTGAAACTTTTTCGTCATTTTAATTAAAGCAAAGTTATAAAAACGCAATGACGCATGTGAAAGTTTAATTATAAATTATAATTGACAAATGAATAAACCGTTACAAACTGAAAATCTAACAAAGAATGTGTGTCGCAAAAATTGTAGGTAAAGGTATTGTTTTGATACTCGCGGGAGCTATATTCAATTTCGGAATTTAGAACACTTCACGTCGGTCGTAAGGATTTTCGTGAAAAATCTGGTGTCCCAAATCTTTGGTAAACCCTTGTAGTTATGGTCATTATTCAAAGTAGAGATATAAATGTTTGATGTAAAGGATCATATTCAAATTTGTGTCATATACCGATCGTTTCATGGGTAATTGCCAACCAGAAGTAATCAATTTCAAATAAGATCAGCGGAGGTGTTATTTTGTTGTTCAAAATTTTCTAGTTTTGAGAAAATTCTAATTTTCATTATGCATCCCGTGTTAAATTATTGATGAAATATAAAATCAGGAATATATATAGTTCATTAATGGCCGATTTCACCAAGTAATTCCTAAAGTTAGGAAATACCTAAATCGAATTTAGGAATGCCCAAGTGCAATTTGCGTTTCACCAAGCGTTAAGTAATGCTTAAAAGTGGTAGGAAATACCTAACGTAGATATTTCCTATCACTCTTAAGCATTACTTAACGTGTAGTGAAACGCAAATTGCAGTTGGATATTCCTAAATCCGATTTAGGTATTTCTTAACTTTAGGAATCAGTTGGTGAAATCGGCCATTAGTGTTCTGATGTTACATTATATAATGACAAGATGTCATTATTTTATCGTCCTAACCCACTAAACATGCATTGTTAACCATATAATATCTCCGCTCTAGCAGTCAAGTTACCTCAATTTCAAAAATATATGATGAGTACATAAAATAAACTACTCAGACAAAGTTATTGAGGTAACTAGGTTTTCGAACAACTCTAACTGACTTAGTACAGTGATAGTGACTTATATCTTCATCTTCTTTTTGAAAAATCATTTTGAGTATTTTTTGACAAATCTTGTTCTACATATTCTGATAAATCATCTTCATTTTCTATATTATAATTATCCTCTCTTTCTGTGACTATTCAACTAAAAATTGATTCATTTCCAAATCATCATGGTGATCAAAAGGTGGATCTTGGTCATCCCCATAATAATTTAAACGAGTTGAATTTTGTGAAGTTTTTCCACAGTCTTTTTAATAAATCTTCGATTTCTTGTGAATAATTTATAATTTTCATCAAGCTTTATTATAAATGATCTAGGTCTATTTTGATCAATTATAATAATTTTTGCATATTCCCAAATATAATATTTACAATGCAGAAAAACTCAAAGTCATCTCCACAATTTTAATCTCAACCTTAAAAGTTATGCATCAGGTGGAACAACGATGCAGAACAACGACGGAGAAAGCATTCTGATCATAATATGATTTCTGTTCATATTGAATATTCACAAAAATTATGCTATAATTTTATCTGTAACTTCGACACTTCATCAATGATTCTTCAATCGGTACGTGACCTCTAAGACTACGGTTGAAGAGAAGTTGAGCTGGAGATGGAATATTATGACTTAACGGCGTATTCCAGTATTCTTATAAACTTAAATGAAAATATTTTATGTCATAATTAGCTTTTTTCATAATTTTTTATGGTCTGAATATGTATCTCTATAAAACCATTGGATTGAGAATATGCAGGTAAATTTGTTCTACATATTATCTCTCAGTCTTTTAGACATTTTTTAAATCTCATATCGACAAAGTGTGAAGGTTTTCCATGAATAGAGAATATGGATTTAGCGGTGTTTGAAAGTAAATAGCGTATTTCTGGGAATCTAGAATATGTATCTACAATTAGTGAATATTGTATATCGTCACGGCTGAAAAAATCCGCTGCTATAGTATGCCAAGGAAGAGCAGGTATGTCTTCATCTATGAGATTTTCCTCTTTATTACTATTCATGAACCATGTTGGACAATTCCTCACTTTATCTGTTATTTCTTTAAACACAAAAGGCCAGTATAATAAAGTCTTATCAAAGCCCATGTGATTGTGATCACATCTACTCTCATGTTGTTGAGAATAACCATTTGATTAGTTTTTGTTCGACAGATTGATCTCTAACATTCCAATAAGGATTTGGCAAATCACCGAGTTCACTTTTATTTGCAGGCCATCCGTTTTTTACATAATTCAGAACTTCTGTTAGCTCGACATCCATGCAAACTCGTTTCTTTCATTATATCATCAAATGTCTCTGGACTGATACTATTAAATCAATGAAACTCACCTGAACTTTATGATCATTTTCAATAATGTCAAAATTGTCGTCATCATAACTAGCTCTAGAGAGCGCATCAGTAAAGAATTATACACCTGGTTTATATTTGACCCGGATTTCAAAATTTTGTAAAGTTATTTTCAATCGCTACTACCTAAGTGAATTCATCAAGTGATTAATTGAATATAGCCTCCAGTGGTTTATGATCAGTTTCTACTGAAAATTACTTCTCAAATAAATACTGGTGGAATCTTTGACATCCAAATACAATCCTCAACATTCCTTTCTCAATCTGAGCATATTTTTTTTGAGTCTCTGATCAACTATTTGATGTTCATAAGCCACTGGAGCACCATTCTGTAATATGACACCTCCAAGGCCATCTCTCGATCTATCAACTGATAATACAGTGGCTGTCGTCCATCATAATATTGTAGAATTAGCCTGTTGATCAGAATTTTTTAAGATTTTCAAATTCATATTGAAGAATATGCTTATTTTTTCATTAGTTTTCGCAAATTGACCATGAGTTTCGATAAATTTGGAATTAACTTGGCAACATATGTAACCATTCCTAGGAACCTGCTCAGTTCTTTTGTGTTATTATATATAAAGAGCTGCCTGTATGATTTACCGACAGGTAAGGAAACAGTTTGCTGGGCATGAAATATTATTCTTGGTGTTGCCCCAAGTCGCCTGGATGTAGTTTTCACATTTTTCCTGGTCAAGGTCAAGGTTTGGAAACCAGTCAGTTAGTGACCGTTTGGCGTTGTCACATTTCGGTAGATATGGTGCTGTACATACCTTGTGGCAAGTTTGATTTGCGAACGAGGTCAGGATCCAGATTTGTGCCCAAAAAAACATCAATTTTCGGAAATCGCGGTTTTTTCAACATAACTCTGGATCTTGACCTCGTCCACGGGCCAAACTTGACAGAAGGAATGTACAGCACCATATCTACCAAAATGTGAAACCAGCAGACGATCACAAATTGAATGGTTTCAAACCCCCCCCCTCCTTGACCTTGACCTGGAGAAATTTGACAACTACATCCAGGCGACACCAAGAATAATATTGCATTACCTGTCAGTAAATTATATAGGCAACTCTTCAACTATTAGGAGCCACAATTTTCTGAATGGCCTCAATTTTATTATTATCCACTTCAATGCCCTTCTCTGATAAAATGCGTCCTGCATACCCTACTTCTGTTACTCTCAATTTACATTCATTTCTGTTGGATCTAACACCAATATCTCTCGCTCTCTTTAATACTTTTTCTAGAATTTCATCGTCTTCTCTCATATTTTTTTCAAAAATTATAATGTAGGTAATATAATCTATGTAAATCTTCCAACCATCAATACCCTCAAAAATATCGGTGAAAATTCTGTGAAAAGTTTCGTGAGCATTTGCCAAAATCATCTATTGGCATCCAATGTTGAAAATATTTTCCCTCCGAACATTTCTCGAGTAATTTCATCAAAAGTAGGAAGTTCATAATATTCTCTTATCAGAGATTCGTTCGAATTCTTTGGATCAAGACAAATTGTTAAATTATCATCTGGTTTTTTACAAATAATATCGGATGAACAAATTCCGTAGGATCTGTTAGTTTGTTAATTATTTCATCACTTATCATTCGATCAAGTTCTAACTTCAGTTGATCCATTAATTGAAGCGGTACCCTATGACACGGAAATATTTTAGGATCATAACTACGTTTCAGATTGAAATTTTCAGAATTTTTAGAAATTTCTCCAATACTCACCTGTGAATAAATCTTTACATTTCACTAAAAAATCAGTATTACTCTGTTTATCAAAAATATTACGTTTGATTAGATTCAGTTCTATCACATTATGAATTCACAGAATGAGTGAAGCATTATTTTCAGTTTTGGTGATTCAAGACATAATGGTTTCCATGAAAAATTACATCCAGATGACAAGACCCAAGAACATTTAACTTTTGACCACCATAGTTTGTTATGTGAGCATAATTTTTGTTAATGAACCTATTCTCAGTGTTTTATAGATATATTCTGGTAAAACATTTACATGTGCCCATGTATCGAGCTTGAATCTTATGTTCATTTCATAATTTTGAATAAATATTGTTTCATATTTCAATCATTTTCATTTTCTTTCAACATATCTACCTGTACTGTTTCCAATATATAATCACTTTGGTCACAATCTCTGGAAATAGCATCATTTTTATTACTTTCATCAGCATGAGAAACATTACTGATTTACCATCATGTTTACATACATGTGCAAAATGACCAATTACTGAGCATCTGTTACATTTTTACCAAAAGCTGGACATCTGTTATAGAAATACCTTAAACCACATCTTCCACAGTGAGTAGATCTGATGAAGCTGTTTTCCTGAAATATTCCACTAGATTCAGGTATCGATTGTTCTTGAAGACTTGTGCTGCTCCATTTCTAGTACGTTGACTTTGTTCGAAATTCTTCCTATTGCCATTATCCTGATGATATGTGCTGCCATACTCTTTTTGCCTCTTGAATTTTACGGTTTCTTTCTCCAAGTTCATGCACTTCTAATTCATTTGCTTTTGTCCTCATTTCCTCTATTAATTTATCGGTTTGTTCAGCTACACGACATATACTAATTGGCTTCGTTAAATCTGAATTGGGTTTCCTCAATAATCTATCCATAATTTTTGTGTCATTGATACTGCTGACTATTCTATCTATCAGCAATCTGTCTCTGAATGATCCGAATTCACAATTGCTTGCTAGCTGTTTGAGATCACTTCAAAATTCATCAAATGATTCTCCAACATGTTGATTTCTTGTGTTAAATTTATGTTTCAAGACTATATATGGTTTGGGGATGAAATATTCTTCTAAACGCATTATTATCTTCTCTGGATCTTGTTTGTCATCATCTGACAAATCCAGTGTCAGAACATCAAAAACTTCTCCACCCAAACAATGCAGTAAAACTGCAGCTTGAACACATTTCTCTTTTCGGTTGTATCCAGTAGCGATTGCATATGCCTGAAAACTATTTTTGAATCTGTGGATTGTCTATTATTGATGAAATCACATCATAAAATCAGGAATACATATTATAGTTTATTCAGTGTTCTGACATTACATTATAAATGTTGACGTGATTTCATTATTTTATCATCGTCCCAGCTACCAAACATACACAGTGTTAACCATATTACATCCCGCTCAATTCAAAATTGAATGTTCACTTTATTTCGTTTGTCATCACACACACCATCACACGTGTTCGATATACGATGCGTTATACTAGTACGTACTAGAAGAATGTTTAGCCTGTACAACCCCCGCCCCCTACGATCTACAGTCCAGTATTATTATCTAGCCAAGTAAATAGAAAAATCCTCTATATATTGTTATAAGCACCCCCAAAAATATTCCAGTTCCCACTCCTCAAGTGGCAAGCACTGAAGGAACTTTCAATAGGTTTAGAATGGAATAAATTCCAGAAAATTAATTATAACTTTCACATTTCAGTTCATGAATAATTTGTTCGCGATGTTTTAAAAGAAGTTGTTTTCCACGTCAGGCCGTCGACTGAATCTCCCAGGACAAATACGCTGGGGGATGCCGGTTATTCTCAAGAAGTTCGACAACGCTTAATTTTCTGTGGAAATAACTTGAGAGTTTATGAGATTTCAAATTGAATAATTTTACAGTAAACGAAATCAGATGAAACAGAAGACAAATACTGAGTTTGGAATTATTTCCCCTCAGGTTGCCTAAATTGAAATATGGTTTGGCATTCGATTGAATGATTCGATAGCGATGAGAAATATGTTTTGTTTTTCTGCCGGATTTGAAAGGTTGGGATTGATTTTTCAAATTATTTCAAGATTCTGGTTGTTCGTATAGCTTCTGTTTTTTCTCCAGTTCAGATAGGAATAATATTACATTGAGAAGAAGATATACACACTGTATATGGTATATCTTCTTCAAGATGAGGATGGAATAGCGTTAGGTTTCAGAAATGGTTGGAGTTACAATATTGGTCAAATTAGGAGTTTGTAGAGACTGCTATATTTTTCGAATTTCGAGATATTTCGAATAACGTAATATTTTCGATATTTTGTATTTATTTATTACTGACTTTATTTTGAAGACACAAAAAAATTAAGAATACTAGTTCATTGCTACTTGTAAGCTTAACAAGAAGACATTTACAGATTTTTACTGAGACGTTTCGTTTCCGAGGAACCTTCATTAATTTTTTATTATTGTTTCATCACAAAATTCAAGGTCATTTCCTATTCTGAAATACGTTAGTTAAAATGGAAAATTTAATTGGGTACATATACTTTCAATTTGTGAAAAAATTGATCGAAATTATTCTTTTGAGAAAAAGTTTGACATGTGTGTTACATTCTGTGCCATTCCAATACTCAAGAAACCGAGCAAATGAATTTGAAAAAATTCCTGAAAGATTACAATCAGATAAAAATATATTTGGAAGAATGGTTGTAAATTTATTGGAGGATGGCTCATTAAATAACCAGTTTTTAATAGAAACAAACAATGTTATAAGGAACCTCAAAATGATGTGCTTCTAGCTGTGATGAATGACCCTACAACATCGGTCAGAAACATTGAAAAAGTTAATGGAACGCCAAAATGTTAAAGTATTGTTCAATTTGTTCAATACAAATAATGTGTTCCATATTTTGTATTTTATTGGCCTATTTGTGATGTCAGTAGAACATATTCTCAAAAAGGCAACCTCTACATGTACAGCTTTCAAGAAGATTTTTTTGATGGAAACTTTTTCACATGGTCATCGGGCTGCACCCTAACGAGAAACCCTAAGAGATTGGCATGACGAAAGCCTCACCTTTTGACGTATGATACCAAGTTCTAATAATATACTTGAATGCGACAGCTCTGGAGCAGTTTTTGCTGATCCATGGTTCATCAAATGATGTTCTTCTTGACGTGTTTTGTATTTACATATTTCTGCATTCCCATAAGCCTTATATTCTAGAAATTGTCTCAGCGCATTGTGTTGGATCTCCAAAAAATAAACACACTCTTCCCCATGATAATCAAGTTATTGTCTGTTGCCAAATTCAACTTCACACAGCCATATGTTTCTCGGTTGCGAAAATTTTCGGAAAATGAAAATATTTTATACTCTCGAGTACTATTTTTTGGTGAGGCTGGAAGATTTCATTGTAATTGTTTTCAATATACCGCGAAAGGTGACTCGAGCCTATAACTTTTTTGTTTTTGGAGATAATGAAATGAAATTCGAAAGATGTGTACCTATACGACACAAAACTGCATTTTTCAACAGGTGAGTCAACTCCATGTAACTTCCAGTGTCAACGGAAATGAAATAATTTTCGATTTTCAAATGGGACACCCGGTTTATTTTCACTTCCTTAGTCTCCATATGCAATTCTTTATACACCTATGTATCATTTTTCACTTTTTGTAACAGATTTTCTTTAAATCTATTTTTCAATCTAGAGGACTTGGATTTGAACGTATTCATAATCAGTGATATAAGCCGTAATATTTCGGGCAAAATACGACTTCCCTGTTTTTGGTCCAGATGTGTGTTATGTTTGAGATTTAACTTTTGAATTGATATCACAAATTTTTTTTGAATGGCAACATGGTGGCTCGTCGGGTTAGGAAAAAAGATAATTTTCTTACGATTAATTAAATACCGCACACTATCATGTTTAAGTCAAACTTCCGTTCGTAAACTCAAAAAGCTTACGTTAGATCTACCATCATTTGGTGATATTAAATTAAGATTTAAATGCTTCGAGTAACCTGAGACAAACACATCTGACAAAACAAATCATGAAAAAAAATTACTTGTCGACATCTCATTTTACCTCGCTTCTGCAAAGTAAATTAGGTAATTATTGGAGATGTGTTCTGATCCATAGTTCATCAAATGATGTTCTTCTTGAAGTGTTTTGTATATACATATTTCTGCATTCCCATAAGCATTATATTCTAGAAATTGTCTCAGCGCATTGTGTTGGATCTCCAAAAAATAAACACACTCTTCCTCATGAGAATCAAGTTATTGTCTGTTGCCAAATTCAACTTCTCACAGCCGTATGTTTCTTGGTTGCGAAAATTTTCGGAAAATGAATATATTTTATACTCTCTGGTACTATTATTTTTGTGAGGCTGGAAGATTTCATTGTAATTTTTTTCAATTTACCGCGAAAGGACTCTTGGATTGATCATTCCGTTTAGTCAGTTGTGGTGTTTACAGGTTAATTCATGCATTCATATTCAATTTTTTCCTCAAAACATGCTTTATTTTATGAAATATTGAACTTAATCTTTTCATGTTTCTCAACGGAATTTTCTTTGAAACCTCTAATAAAATGATGTTTTTCCTCAAAATTTCAAAACTAAATTTTACATGGCAAATACCTTTTCACTGAAAACAGTAAAATTGTATTTTGCCAAATTTTAAAGATAGAAATTAGGGATTTAAACGTATCCATAGCCCTCAAGAATTGAAATAAAATTTTAAAATATTAAAGAAATTGGATGCAAGAAGTGACAAGTGATACATGGTTGTATTCAGTAACTCATGTGAATAGAAAGTGAAAATATACCGGGTGTCTTGTTTAAAAATCGAAAGGTAATGTCACTTACTGTAAAACCAGAAGTTGCATGAAGCTGAGCCACTTTTCAAAATATGCAGTTTTATAGATCCTCCAAACTTCATTCCATTTTCTTCAAAAACAAAGAAGTTATAGGGGCGAGCCACTTTCCACGGACACCCGGTATATCTTCGTAAGAAATACCGTCAATATTGATTACATAAAAAACTCCGGTCCTAGATGGAATAGTTCAGTTTTTCGCCATGGAAAACTGACGGCATGCTTTCGATAGTAGTATTTAAACTATGAAGTTTGATGGTGGGTAAAATCAATCCCTTAATTTTTCTACCAGTACAATGCCTTCGTGAATTGAAGTGATATCGTATGTCAGAATATATCAGAGAATATTCAAAGAATATAGTCAGATGCTAATAAGTTCACCTGATATTCTTGCTAGTATAGTATCAGATATTTTGGCATTTTTAGTTATAAGTATAATTAATTATCTAGAGAGTATATTCTTATGCTAGCATAATGATTATACTATCCAGTAGACTATGTACCTATTTCTGTTTTAATTCAAATATTTTGTTCACCTGACTTCATTTATATTTTTATTGCAGATAATTCTCAGCTTAATTGCTGCCTCTCAAGTGGCTCAAAGTATCCCAGTGGGAGTTACAGTTGGCCTCAGCCCCGAACTGCATCCGATTCAATCCTTATACCACTCTCAAGATAAATACGGTCAATATGCCTATGGTTATGCAACACCCACTAGTATGAAAAGTGAGACCAAATCTGCAGACGGAGTAACAAGGGTATTATTCATTATTATTTTCATATTTATTTATTGATTACTATATCGTCACATCAGACATTATCATTTATGAACAGTATTGAATTATTAATCAAATATACATTGGTTTTACATTTTAACTTTCTTCAAAATTATGGACTCCATAATGATATTACGGTCCTTCATGCTTTCGTTGTCATGCCTTCACAACATATAAACGAACATAAAATAAATGTGTGTCGAATCACAGATTTCAACACAGATTTGTTGTTATTAACTCAACAAAAAGTGAAGTATAACAATGAATTTTCTCATGAATTAAAAACTCAGTATAGAGTTCCTCAATAATCCAATTTGGGGCCCATTTTGTTTATCAACGATATTATTAATCAAGTAAAAAAATGCCAACTGAAATTATTCGCTTATGGTATATTGATATACTTCACATAGACCGTCAGATAGTGACAGATTTAGGTGCCCCATTTTCACATACAAGCCTTGAATAGAATTGAGAAGTACATCGATGTTGAGTAAAATGGAGGGAAATTTACGAGTGGCTCCTGGGGAAAACATATGGAAAATTCGATTTTCCATATTTTAACGCGAGCCGTGTTCACCTAATCATTAATTAATAGAACCTGGCTTCGGAAGATCAAAGGCTTGAGTGTTGAAGGTGGCTAAAGGGTTAAAATAAGGCTGTAATCTTGTAAAGAAAAATCTAGATTTTAACAGATTTTCCACGCAAGCCCATCGAAACTATGAAAACCTACATCGTCACTAGACCGAAAAACATAATGGCTTGAGTGGCGCGAATGGAAAAGTAGATTTTGTCGTTGGAAAATTTAATGGAAATTCTTTTTGATTTTTCCCTATGTTTTCCCCACGAGCCACTCGTAAATTTCCCTTCATTTAACTGAACATCGACTTACTTTTCAACCCTATTCGAGGCTTGTATGTGAAAATGGGGCACCTAAATCTGTCACTATCTGACGGTCTAACAGGTGAACCAAACAAAATAGACTTCTCCTTGAATTAGGACTTAAATCATATTTTCACATGGTTGTGTGATAATAGACTTAATGTTGAATCTTGAAAAAACTAAATGCATGTTGATAGTGAACAGAAGCAAACTCAAAAGGTTGAGGAATAATGGTTTTGAAATGACCTTGTTGATTGATGACAGTAAAATTGGTACTGTGAAAACAATAAAATACTCGGAAGGAATGATAGATGAAGTCAATGCAAATTCAAACTGAGGTTATAAAAATGAAGGTTGCAAAAAAAGTAAATTTTTTGTACATTCTCAACGGTAAAGTTTTTTTTCCAAGTTGACCATATACAAATCAATTAAATCACCTCATTTTTATTACCGTGGAACACTTTAATTTTTTCTCAAGATTGACCAGTTGAGTACTATTCAAAAAATACAAAATTGGCCCATGGGAGCTATACTAATGCGTAACAAACGTACTTCAATAAAGAAAATGCTAGAGATATTGTCATTGATGACAGTTGTTTTTGTGTTCAAGCTGAACTGACGAATTACATCACATAGCTAATGTACAAATTTGTAATACCAGATCTCGAACCGTGAATAATTTTTATGTAAAAACTGACAACATATTGTATGAAACAATATTCAATAGTTTACCATTTGAGACCAAAAATGTCACCTCTTTGGGCCAATTCAGAAAACAATGTAGAGACTATGTTTTAACCAATTATGATTTAATTACAATCAAATTCTTGTGGTAGTTTTTATTATGCTGTATTAGTGTATTTTTATGACTTCTGTAGTTTGTAGTAGACACTTTTAATGTGTTGTCTTCAGGTGGCTTTATCTTCTCTATATATCAGGTTCACAATGATCAAGCAGTTGTAGAGGTTACAGTTTTTTTTTGGTCAATAAACGATAAATAAAACATTTCTGGAAATGATAAAGAAGTGATTATTTTATAGTAATCAGATGAAGCATCAGGACAATTCTGGATTAGTCCAGTATCATAGTGGTCTCTTACTGAGTGATAGATTTTGTGATCATCAGCATAGATCAAGCAATTAAAACAATTTCGAATATCATCAATGTAAATATGGAACAGCAATGGTACACCTCACATATTGGTCAAATTATTCGACAGAAACTCACTTATGGTCACGGCTTGAGAACGATTACCATATGACATAGCAAGTTGATCCAAAAAGGCCTTACTGAAATTGGTGTATATAGCATCCATCTGATGGCCATTATTTATATTCACAAGTACGTACTCTGTAGAGATCTGAGATTGCTGTCAAAGGATCGTTTCTTTATACAAATTTGTTAAATCAAAGAAAAGAAATTCGAATATTATCGACTAGCTGAGTTTAGCTATAATACAAAGTTTGGAAATAAAACGATTGTTTTACACTAGTTTTTTATTTTTGGATTTGGGTATTGGTATAATATGAGCTGCTTTACATATATTAAGAACACATCCGTCTAAAAATAATGTCGGGAGGTTGTGAAATTCTCTCGTCACATTGGGTCGTATGCATAAACCTTCAGCAAATGCATTTACTTCGATTTCTTGAAACAGACGTATTCATTTTGTTGAGTTATGAGGAAGACAAACTTGTAGTAAAAGCTACCTTTCATGAATACTACCCATTGTTTGAACAAGCAAGTTGGAATATTATCACAGCGGTCTAATTTGGACGATCTCGTAATTTTTCCAGAATTTTGTTCAAACTAGGTATAGGCCAAGGTGCAGATAAAAAAAAGAGGCTCAAAATAAAAGACGCAAACGGCCTCTATTACTTGTAATAAGATAGTTCGTAATAAACCGGGATCCCACGCCTATTTTCGAAAATGATTAATAACACGCTGAATCTTCCTGAATACCTTCATTTTGCCGAGACGCCCAACTTTCACCTCTACGAAAATTCTCGATAGTGGTAGCTAATGAAATGCGCAGGCGTCAATCATGTCGATATGGTGAGTGCAAGAAAGTCATTAATAACAGTTAGTTTTTCAGTTGAACATCGAGATAATTCGATAAAGTACTCGAAAAAACTTTTGTCCTACAAAATGGATGGTAGGACTGAAGAGTCCCCCACTCCCAACATGTACCAATGACGTCGTCATAAGAAATCATTAGTAACCAGCGGATTTTTTTACCGTTGCTTGGTTAATATTTGTATATTTAAATTGTCATTTTGTCCTACAAATTGAATGGTAGGTCGCAGATAACACACGGATATACAATGGACGTCCAAAGGATGTCCACAATGGACATAACGAATATCCATTGGACGTCCGTTCATGTCCAGAAGGATATCCTATGGATGTCCACTGAATATCCATATGCCACAAAATTGGACGTCCATTGGATGTCCAGTGTGTACTAAGGATGGATATACATTGGACCAAAATGGACATTCACTGGACATGATAAATATAGCATGGACTTCTGATGGACCTAAATTGGACTTGATGGACCTAAATTGGACTTCTTATGGACCTCTAATGGGTCTACATTGGACCTCTGATGGACCTGTAATGGTATGAAATGGACATGAACTGGATATGTTATGGATATAAACGGGATATTTTATGGACATTAACTGGATATATTGAATTCGATACAAATATTTCAAGGGCGTATTCCTGGGGAAAAAATTTAGAAACTGAATTCAGTTTCTAAATTCCATCAGGAATTTGTGCAAGATATGTTGCATTGCCTGAAAAACAATCAATAATGAGTTTAGTATTTGATACAAAAATATGTTTTCAGAATTTTATGAGTTGAACATCCATTTTTGTGCAATGGACAAAAACAACAGGACAGTCAATCACCACTTCGAATGGATGGGGTAGCACTGAATTCCTATTTTACTCTTCTGTAATATTTCGTGAAAATTTTATTCCTCCAGTTTTATTTTGCACCTTATCTTTACTCAAACACCCTTCACCTTTGATTCAAACGACAATAAGTTTCAAAGCCTCTCAATCCCCCAGGAATTTGCAATCAGTTACTGTTACTTCAGCGAGACTTACCTGATATGAATACTGTGAGTCAAAATGAGTATTGAATAGTCAACCAAGTGAACGTGAACACTGTAATAAATAAAGCACCTCCGAGGGCTCCGAGCACTATACGACACGAATTTAATCCCAAACAGTTTAAAATTTCCTGTTTGTTTCTTCCTCTTGCAACTAGCGTCAAGCGTCATTCTCATTTGCATGTTCATATTTGTCATTGTCTGCATTACCGATTTTGGTAGTTGCCAACTGAGACAGGGACATTGGTACCAACATATGCGCACTTGGTCCGGGCGAAGGATGTACAATGGACGTCCAAAGGACATCCCTTTTTTGTCAATTGGGACAAGAAATGGATGTCCATTGGATGTCCCCAAACGGATATCCATTGTACTAGAAGAAATTGACATCCAATAGATATCCATTTAACGTCCATGTCCACAAGGACCAATTATGGACATGAAATGGATATCCATAGGATATCCTGTGTTTACTGGGGTGTTCCCAGTCCTGCGCTCTGAAATTGTCAATTCCATGGTAAAAAAAAATTATTAGTAACAGGCTGAATCTTCGTGAGTAGCTTCGTTTTGATGAGACGCCCAACTTTTCGCTTAACGAAAATTCTCGAAAGTGGTAGCTAATAAAATGCGCAGGCGTCAATCATGTCGATTTGGTGAGTGCAAAAATGTCATTAATTACTGTTAGTTTTTCAGTTAAACCTCGAGATAATTCGATAAAGTACTCGTAAAAACTTTTGTCCTACAAAATGGATGGTAGGACTGAAGAGTCCCCCACTCCCAACATGTACCAATGACGTGGTCATAAGAAATCATCAGTACCCAGTAGATTTTTCTACTGTTGCTTGCTTTATATTTGTATAATAAAATGGTCACATTCTCCTAGGTAGGTTTTCACAGTCCTACGTGCCAAAGCGGTAGTATACAGGGCTTCATTATTTTCTTGTACAAACTTCAAATGGTGAATCTTTGACTAATTACAGAATGAAAAGTTCATATGAACATGTGTCCGCAAATCGCAAATCGAAATTTGCTATCAATTTTTATGAAGAAATCAGAGGGCGCTGCATACGCTCTCATTAAATATTTTAATTTTCCATAACTTTTCATACAGTGAACTTTAGGGAACTTTCAAATCGAAATCTCAGTCCCACAATTTTTCTCAGCTAAAAAGGTATGGTTGTTCAACAACGCTAGGGGAACCGTTTCTGAGAGATTTGCAAATTTCTGCATAGATGCAGGTTATGGGGTCACCTAGGCGCCAGATGAAGTTGCTCAGAACTTCACAAAATCTGAGTATGTGATGGAGCTCGCTAGAAGAAACAACTTTTTTTTCAAGGTACATCGAGAAAATGATTAATTGTCAAAATACAGAGTGCTAAATTTTGAGAAAATATTGGTTCTTTCCCATTTTGTATCATGAGAATTATTTCTCGATATATCTTTGTAGCAAAAAATAGGGTTCATTTTAGCGGAATCTATCACAAATTCAGTTTTAAAAGGTTCTGAGCAACTTTGCCAGGCGCCTAATAAGTGATCCCGGTAACCTACATCGATGAAGAAATTTGAATATTTCTCAAAAACGGTTGCTTCTATAGCGTTGTTGAACACGTATACTATTTTGTTCAGAAAAGGTGTAGAAATAATGGACTCTCAAAAGTTTACTTTAAGAAATTTCGGACAAATGAAAATAAATGATGATATCGTACATAGCGCCTTCGTGGTTTGACATAAAAATTAATACCAAAGTTTGATTGCGCTTCTCAAAAAAAAACACAGTTCTCCAAATTTTGGGACTACACATGAGAATTGATTATATTATTGACTACCTTGTAGAAAAACAATTTCGTTTTTTTTGTATTATTGAACATATTTCTCACGAATGTCAGTAATGCCCAGTCGTTCACATGTTCAATATTGGATATGAATGGTAAATTGATATTTTTTTATACAGTCAAATTTTTCAAAAAATGTCCAAATCCATGTGTGTCGCCCTCTAGCGCCAAATCTGGTCATACGATCGAGTAGGGCCAATGGAGACTTTTACTCGGAATAGCTTCAGCTAACACCAAAAATTCAGCCCTCAAAAGACGAAATTTGTGCGAGTCAAGGATTAAAAATTTCTTACTTTTTACTTGCTATTATACTTTCTCGGGCCTTCAGAGAAATATCTGCAGTCGCTGGGCTTCGAACCCACGACCGGCGACCAGAGTGGATGAAAGATCGATACTTTAACTACTGGGCCTCCCCCGTAAAATATAATATCTTCTTTCGAACTGGACTTATGAGGCCTCTGGAGACACCATACATCCTATTTTACCGTAGAGCAGATTTTCACAATTCGTCTTACCCCTTTGAAAGTTCTCAACTATAAATTTCAGCTCTTCAGACGACGATGTGGTGTTGCAGGTTTTTCCGGGTTTCCCTGCATAATGTTTTTACTTTGTTATTGTTGTTTTCAATATGTTTATAAAAATTATGGACGGTAAACAAAATTTTCCACTTTTTTCATAAACTTTTTACGTAAATTATAATATTTTCGAATTGAACAAACAATAATAAATTGAAAGTAACATTACTTTACGAATAAAAGTATATTAAATTAGCTAAACCACAATTTCAAAATAATTCGTTATTTGAATAATTTTTGTAGGACTAGCGATACATACCCGTTTTTTTGCAGGACACTGAATTATTTAGGTGAAGAATACACTAACCTTTCATGTGTTATCATTGTCCTACAGTTACTAATACATTTTTTTTACCATGGAATTGACAATTTCGGAGCATAGGACTGGGAACACCTACCATTCAATTTGTAGGACAATATGAACATTCAATTATACAAATATCAACCAAGCAACGGTTAAAAAATCCGCTAGTAACTGATGATTTTTAATGACCACGTCATTGATACATGTTGGGAGTGGGGGACTCTTCAGTCCTACCATCCATTTTGTAGGACAAAAGTTTTTTCGAGTACTTTATCGAATTATTTCGAGGTTCAACTGAAAAACTAACTGTTATGAATGACTTTTTTGCACCTACCAAATCGACATGATTGACTCCTGCGCATTTTAATATATGAAATCCTGGTTTTCGCCACAGAAAAATCGCTTTGTGGAATTGCTTTGTGGAAACCTATAAAATACGGGAAAACCTCGAAAAAGAAACCATTTTTCAAAAATTCATTATTTTTATGAATCTGAAGCTGTTCAAATAATATTGCGGAAACTGATAGATAATAACATGTGGTTCAACTGCTTACTTTTTGAACAATCTAGTAATGAACAATTCAAGGGCAAATATTTCCTAATTCGCTGATTTAAGGGAAATCATTCTGTGAACTGCATTTGGAAGTAGAGACCAATATCTACAATTTGTATATTTTAGATTCGCACCTGAGAGGTGGGAAATGTTTTGAAAATGTCACTGGAAGTTAATCTAAATGCTCAAAAGTGCACCCAAAGTCGACCGAACTGAACTCGAGGTAACTTCAGCGTGACTTCGGGTGACTTTAAAGAGTTATGATCAACTTTCAGTGACATTTTCAACACATTTCTCACTTCTCAAGTGAAAATTCAAAATTATACGAATTGAGAAATAATTTGAAAATATATAACATATTTTTATATCTTGTCCATCTAGTATCATATCTCCATTGCCGAACGAAAGCCTAGTCCTCATTAATAAAGAGGTTGTTATTGCTGGCTGTAAATCCCCTTTATCTCAATCAATGAACCATGATTATTTAATCCCTAACTTAATGTATGGTGAAGGAAATTATTTGTATTATTATTATCAAATGTATTTTTATCTTTCCCGTTTACACCAGCAGTTACAACAAATATTTATATTAGTACATAGATATTAACAAACTGAAGTTTTCAATGTGTTTTCTCGATGAATATTGGATAACTACCAACGGCTACTACTATCACCATCATCACCAATGTTGAATTTATCGAGAACTACCTATATGTAAATATTTCGTAAACAATCATCATTAACAGACTTCATAACTTTAAGGGTGGCTATTCCTACATAGACTCAAATGGATACCTCCAAACCGTCGAATACATTGCCGACCCTGTCCATGGTTTCAGAGTAGCTGCAACAAACTTGCCCAGGGATCTCCCAGATGTGGTTTTTGCAAGAGCAAGACACATCGAAGAGTATGAAGCTATCAAAGCTGAGCGTGCGCAGATCGCTGCAAACGTGAGGGCAATACCGTACTCTAACCCGATTGCTGTTCCTATCGATCATGTACGTCAGATTCCATTGGATCAACAGGTAAATATGAATTTTGCAACATTTTTCGGAACTCAGAATGGCGATATAATGATTGACATCATGAACGGCGGATATATGATGGAAGAGAAGGGTCAGAAAGCAAGTGGAAATATTTTTGGGATTAAATAAATTCCTGAGAGCGGGGATTAGCGCAGTGGTTGAGCGCTCGCCTGGTAATCGAGAGATTGCAGGTTCGATTCCCAGACGGTGCGATCTTTTTTCATTTTCAGATGTGAAAGTCTGAATGACTGAGGCTCGTGTCGGCTGGGAATAATCCTCCACGATTCACTGTTGCGTTAAAAATTAACAGTGCTGCTCCTAAAGTGGCGTTTGGAGTTAGTAACAAGGCCTATCCAGAACACATGGCTAATGACCATAGCAGTCGATGCTAAAACACCAAGGAAAAAAAAAATTCCTGCTCAAAAATTTATAATACTCGGAATTGAATAAAAAAACACTTTTTTTCAATAAATCAATCAAGTATCGGTCAAATCAATCAAGAGATTTATAGAACGACACGAACCATTTTGTTATGGCTGTGTCATCCATTGATATTTTTTCGACCAAAAGCATACTATTCAACAAGTAATCCAGATTTCTGATCGAAAAAAAAGTGTTTAGCAAATTTGTTCTTCTCTTCTGTCCAGTAGAATACCATATGTTTGTGTCCTTGCTGATTTTGAAACGTGAAAAAAAATTGTCGTATGTATTGTAATGTTTTGATAGCAACCGGTTGTTTATTTCGTCAAATTATTTTCGTTGGTTCTCCCAACGAGTGTTGAAACATGAATCGTTTTAGAGAAAAATCACTCAAAAAGGAATATAAACTTGACTTGACTTGACTTGACAACCTTCTTTGTATTCATTACCACTTTGATATTACCTTTGAATATGAACGTACGTAGGATGAATATTAAATATAACAGGAGATTCAATGAAATCAAACAGGAAAATTTTCGCCAATTCGAAGAATTAAAAAATAATGAAATGGACCTTTCCACGAGATATGAGAAAACACAGTAATGAAAAAGTATATACGCTAATATCACTCGGGATTTTTTTCAATTTTTTTTCTGGCAGCTAGTTTCTCTATAATCTGATGAAAAGTGATTCGTGACGTCACGTTCATCAAAACTAGACTTGGCAACGTTGTAAAAGTTGTGCACTATGGAATCTCAAATTCTCATTCAAATATCATGTGTCGGATGACAGGTGTCATTTGATACCAGATGGGTTCGTTCGTCTGTTTCACGGAGCAGACCAACAAGAATCGTTTGACTTGTTTAACTCGTTTTCCTACATTAAAATGGGACACAAGTAAAGTAGCTCCATCAAATATGCTGCACAGCAACAGGCCCAACGTGATTTCTTATTTAAGGTCAATGCGGTTTTCAAAGTTTTGAAAGATTTTGTTGTTTGTATTCTGTCAAAAAAGTGCTTTGTACCCGGTTGTCTGAACACCAGTGAAAATTCTATAGGTAAACAATTTTTTTATGCACCTTAAGATGAAGCACGTCGTAAAATATATTTCGAAGCAGTGAATAAACCCTGTGTAAAAAGCGGAAATGTATGTTATTGTGAAGAACATTTCCAAGTGAAGGTACATTTAGTCAACATCATTTTAAAATTGTGCTTAAATATATGTTAAAAGCGTAAGTTGAATCTGTTATATCAAATGGAACCGTTTATACAAAAATGGTGAGTTTATGCTAAAAACCTTTGATATTACCGTTATGTTTATGATAATGTTTGTGCTAAAGTTGACTTAATCCACCCTGAGTACTTTACGTTACGTTATCATTGTATTCAAAGCAGAGTTCAAAGAAAGATTTTAGATTTAAGGGTTGATTTATGCACCCGTACCTAAGAACTGAACCTAAACCTAAAATTAAGAACTAAGAGTTCATGAATAGGGAAACAACACGAACGTTTATGGAACTGTAACTAGTACTGAGAACTAAGAGTTCATAACTCCTATTCTTTGACTACATAATTCTTAGGTTTAGTTCTTATAGTCTCAAGTTTAGTTCTTAGGAAGGCGTGCATAAATCAACCATAAGTCATTGCAAAAAAGACCTTGAACTATCAAACAATTTTAGATACTAGTAAAGATTCAGAAAAATATAATTGAAAAACCAAATTCAAATATATGAAAGTCAAAATGAAATTCTAGACATTGCTTTATCTGATTTGATTCCACCCAATGAGTAATGAGAACGTTATTACGATTTGCGGTATTGCCAATGCTCGTTTTTCATCAAAAGGAAGGTCCGTTCAAAAAATTTGAAAGGTATAGACTAAAAATAGGTTATATGTGGATTTTTTTCTCTGGGTTGATCAAGTGACATAGTTTTAATTATTTCTCAATGGCTTATATCAAGATAGAAGCTATATTGTTAAGGAGAACGGTATTGCCTATTTCGAAAAGTGGATTATGGTGGGGGGTCTTTCCGATGAACGTGACGTCAGCGGTACACTTTCAAATTTGATTTTTTTTTTTAAATCAAAAAAATTTTGCGGAACTCTTTGTTGAATTGACGTTTCAGACTAGAAACTATCGATTTAAACGAGTTTTGCAATTTATTTTTCGTAAATGTAAAGGTCCATTGATAAAATGAAATTTCAACAAAAGTAACAATTCAACAGAACTTTGTATTCCGTTAGATATATATCGTTTTTTATAATCTATGTCCTGAATTCAGTATTCGCCTTAAAAACAAAGATATTAGATTAGATTCCTCACTTGCAAGTTTGAAAGATATAGTCCATGAATTTAGTGATGACCAACATAACTCAGTTCACTTATATCACTACAAATTTCATCAATAAGAACTAAGGAACTGAAGACAGATTCAATAAAATTTTCGAGAAAAAAAAATTGAAACAACATCCAGAAACTTGCTTAGTAAATAGTGATGAAGGCAATATAACAGTTATTATGTACAAGAATGAATTCCAGTTAATTATTACTATGTGATCAAAAATACTCCAAAGAATTGAATAGAGATTCTACTTCAACCTTCCAACAAAAAGCTGATAAAATAATAAGTTCTCTAAAAAAAAATAATAGATTAATTCACTGCAAAAAACTTGACAATGAAAAATGCTGTATTGCCAAGATTCTGTACTCTTGATAAGATTCATAAGATTATATTATTAATGAGACCAATAACATCTTCAACAGATTCATCAAACAGTAGAATAAGTCAATATTTCACAAATTTTTTTAATGGTTCTTATGATAATCTCTAATCTCTACTATGTTGAGGATTCATTCAAATTAATATGACTTTACCACGAGGTTATGTTACCATGGGTTTAGATGTGATATCACTTTTCACGAATTTTCCACTTCACTTCGTCAAAATTAGCATAGAAAATAGATGGAATGATCTTTCCAAACACTGTCTTTTTGATAAAAAGACATAAATATAATTGATTCAATGTTTGATTCATCCTTCATGGTATTTGATGGAAAGTATCACAAACATACTTTTGGCATCCATATGGGATCAAATATATGTTTAAATTCATCCAGTTTTGTACTAGATGATCTTGATGACTATGTAAAAAGTTAATTTCGATATCCCATTCATTGAAAGATATGTTGATGATCTTATACTTTATCCCACAACTGAAAATTGAAGAGATTCTTGATATACTCGATACATAGAACCAAAACTTATAATTCACAGTAGAGAAAGAAAACTGTAACTCAGTTTCATTCCCAGACATGAAATATGATTAGAATAGAAGACAACAAAGTAATAACAAGGTGGTAAACAAAACCCACGGTAGCAATGAACTCATAAATCAATTACCACTCATATCCCCCTAACGGTAATAAGTATAATATAATAGATATGATCACCAACATAAAAACAAGCGTCGAGATATCAACTCATCTCTTTCTGAAAATTGAATGTTTGAATGAACTAAAAAACATTCTTATTGAAAATTCGTATCCAAATTCTTTAATTAAAAAAAATATTTTCAGTTGACTTTTTTTCGACATATCTACAATTTTGAATTCCCCAGATGATATCATTGTGAATAGATTCATCTATACAAGTGTACCTCATATTTAACAACTGACTCCAAATTTGATTACAGTTATTGAAAACGAAAACATTAGAACAAACATAATGGCTTTTTCCAACCTGCATATATCTATTGTAACAAAGTGTACATTGGTCAAACAAAACAACTGTTGTATAATGGAATCACAGATAACAAAAGTGATTGTAGAAGAGATATCAGATCGAGTGATGTAGCCTGTCATTTAATTGATGAGGATTATCATATTGATTAATGACCAGATAAAATAATTCCTATTATAGTTGCCCCAGCCAGTAACCGACCTTCCAGAAGTCGTACGAGCTCGCAACGAACACTTGGCCGCCCTACAAGCAGCATACGCCTCAATTCCCATTTTACCACAACCTGTTCAAGATCTACCAGAAGTAGTAAAGGCACGAGAGGAACATCTAGCACTAGTGGCTCTTAGGACAGTTCCTTTGAATGGAGTTTATAGTGAGCCAAATCAGCATATTTCTCAAAACGCAAAGGTGTCGTATACTCCTGCCTTGGTTGGACAAAATACGTTAGCACAAGATGGCTCTGAGGGTGCTTTGAGACCCTACTCGTATGGATACACTGGTAAGTGCGTAAAAATATCGCGAATCAGTCTAAGGTAGAAAGTAACGATAACTTACACAGCTAGTTGTCAGATTTAACCTAAAACTGTACATTAAAAATCTTTCAACATCAACCTTTCAATTATAAATTATTGTAAAGCTTCAAGTTCTGAAGACGCTAACTTTATTGGCGAAACGCGAGTCGAGTGTAATTTTGACGTAGTTTTGGTGGTTGGATAGTTTCTATTTCCTAAATTGGATTCACACAAAAGGTTCCAAATATTTATTTATTCAATCATATCTATCTACAATATATATATATATATATATATATATATATATATATATATATATATATATATATATATATATATATATATATATACTAGGTGACAAATGTTTCTAGGTTGTGTTTTCAAAATAATTATTTTTTATGCAGACTTAGTTATTTATTTAGGTGTAATGAAAAAGACAACTTTCAATGATTTTTTCATTGAAAATAATAATAAGAGGCGTAGTGTGTCAAGCATTCATCTGTAGTTATTGACTTATACTTTGATGGTAATTTAAAAGAAAAAATATTTTCTATTCAAAAGTTTCAAGAAAATTCAAGAGAAAGAATGTCATTTCAAAAGAATTAATAAAAGGAATTCTGATTCACGATGAATAAATATTTTTGCATGTTTCATCAAAAGCGACTGTTTCTTTGCTATTTTATTAGGTTGCTTGACGAAAATTTGATGACGTCATAGTGTCGCCATATAGACTTTAGACAAAATTGTCTCCTGCGCCGCCATTTTAAAAACAGATGCTCACTTGTGATATGTCATTGAAAAGGAAATTTTCACTTGTAATCTCCCAAGTGCTTGAATTATTGCCGGAAATTTTTCGAGTACATGAATTTTTTGAAAATTACCCGAGTCGCGCAGCGACGAGGGTAATTTTCTTAAAAAATTCATGTACGAGATAAATTTCCTGCAATTAATTCAAGCACGCGGGGGATTCGGTAAGAAAATTTTACACCAAAATATATCCAACAATCCATAAGAAATAACTAACTATGGTTCACCTGAACTATTTATATGCATAGTACAAAAAAGATGCATGAAAATATTGATATGTAAAACACACTTAACAAAATTTCAATTTGATTTTTTTAAATTTAATCAAAAAAAAATTAAAAATTCTTTTGCTCCACAGGGAATTAAACTAGTGACCACACGACCACGAGGCGGACACTTTACCGACTCGCCACGGGGCCTTTGATTTATATGTAGACAACTGGTGTATTGAAGTGTTTCTGAAAATTGATTTCAGAATTTGCAAATTCTGCGATTATCTTGAAGAAAATATTCAGACACATTCGAAATATTTAATAAATACATAAATATGAAATATTATCTCATTTCAAATGAAAAATACAATTCCATTTGTACATCAAAGCAAAATATAAACTATCACCTGTCAAATATTTGACAGAAAAATTTCCACTTATTAATTTCGGCCAGGGTACCCAGGAGGATAAAAATTTCCGGAAATTTTTTGAGTTGCCATGGCATCTAAATAAGAACGAATGTTTTGGTTCTCTCTAAAAGTGAGGTGTAAAATTTTCAGCTCAATCAAATATCTACAAGAGTTCCATTTAAAATTCTCAACCTAGACCTATTTATGGTAAAACCGGAATTGGTATTCAATTACTTCTTCGTGAAAAATATGGTTTTTAAAGAACTATATCTTCGAACCGAATGTCTAACTTGAAAAACAACTGAATCTCGCTTTTGCGAATGATTTCCTTGTCACCCGGTATATATCTTTGAAGCTATTTGGGACAGCAGCAAAACCCAAGTGTATTTAACATTATTTTCTCAATATTTCGACAATAAATAGTGTCATCATCAATCACCATTCCCCACCTTATGTGAGCTTAAGATGAAAAACAGAGGCTGTGTCGTGAGGCACAACCAGCTGACCCTCGGCTTTTTCCCAATGTAATTTTTCATCGTTATTTACTTTTTATTGGGAAATAGAGACCTATTATAATTATTATTATCTTTATTATGTATTATGAATGACGATTTGTGATATCAGAGTAGACTCATTGTTAAAAGTCATCTAAAAGACCAGATCAAGTTGAGTTTCTCCTAATCGTCATACAGAAAATTGTATTGATCGAAGTTAGTACTGACAAAACCTCATTTATGGCCATTGCGAAAGAAACTGGTATTTTTCGTAAACAACTACAACAAATGACATCTGCAGTTCAAAATCAATTGAGTAAGGAACCAACGTGGAAAGGACAGGTTGTAACGAAAATCAGAACGCAACTCAGAACAACTTTATTCATAATTTACTGTTTATGAAGAAAAACGAAACCACCACTGATGTGTCGTCCTTAATTTCCAATGCTCCTTATGGTCCTTCTATGAATTTCGTTGTGTACGTTTCTGAGCATTTGCAGGGTGATCATTAGTCAACAATTCCTTATTGAATCCTCCAAATGTGAAAGTCTCTAAATGGCCGTTGTCTATAGACTTTCTCCTTGATGTATCTCTAAAAAATCAATAAGAGTTAGGTCTGGGAGTCAAGCAGGCCACGAATTGTTTGAGAATCGCCCTATCCACTAATTTGCGGGAATTACTTATTCAGCCACGCCCTCACCACTTGTGTTGAGTGGATAGATGCACCATCTGTTGAAAATATATGTAGGCTCTAGAACGTAATGGAATGATGTCAAGATAATTCAATGAAAACGTTTGTAACACCTCTAAAGGCTTTTTTGCATCAAATTTTGTAGAAAAAATACCAGACCCACAATCTTATCTTCTGAAATTTTACATCTGACGTTCATTTCGACTCTGGAATGTGGATTTTCATCTGCCCAGCATCTACAATTTTGTAAGCTTGCCGTTGCCATTCGATGTGAAAGTAGCTCCAAAATAATTTTTCTGGAGGATTGGTTATCTTCTTTAAGTTCGCCTTGAAACCAGTAAGAAACATTCAAACTTGCATCAAAGTCTTTTGAATGAATTTCGGTTTGTATGGTCTAAATTTGTTCGCTTTCGAGATTCTTCTAATTGACTGTTTGGAGAAGCCAATATTTTTTTGCCTTCGAGACAACGGAACTCTCAGATCCTCCATAACAGATAAAACAATATTCAGAGCAACGTCTCCGTCTACAGTAACATTTCCGTGGTGTGTTATTTTATGTTTATCTTCAACTGATCTTTGATTTTTTTACAATTTTTGTTATCATTGCATAATGGAGATTTGTACCTGGATGCCTCTCATTTAATATATTTGAAGTTTCGCGACAATTTCGATTGGTTTTCGCCCTGTATTAGATAATTTCAGTTTTTTCTTGGAGATTAATGCATGAGTTAAGTATCAAGATAATAACGTTTACTAGTTACTTTACCAGTGTTTTCCAAAGCCAACTTTGCTTATAACGCCAATTTCCTGTTCACTCTAGGGCTTCGTTTTGAAAATGAAAGAACATTTATGAGTACTATTTATTCGGACACCTGTTTCCAGGTAGGTTGCAATACAGTTGGATTGCTTTCAATTGATTTTGAATTGCAGATATCATTAGTTGTAGCTTTATATAAAAAATACCTGTTTTTTTCTCAATGGCCACAAGAAATGAGGTTTCGTCAGCACTAAGTTCGATTATTGCAAATTTGTAGATGATATTTTGGTAATATTTAATGATAAATCTACTCTGATATTATGTATACTCAAAACACATAGCGTGGTGAAATGAAAGAAGGCTAAAAATCAGTGAAAACTTGTTTTTGAAAATGGAGGCTGTGATTCCAAATTTTGAAAACTCTCTAAATAAATCACTACCAAATTACTTTTACGTGTATTTTGAAAAATAAATGCACTTTTTTCTTGAGCTACTTTATTTTTTGTACCTCCCTTCTATACGTCAGGAGGTAATTAAAATTTGGATGGTGCAATTTGAGTTTGGGAGGATGTAGGCACTTTTATAAGGTACCTATAAATTTTTTGAAAAAATCTGAAATAAACTTTTTCCTATCTGTTGCCAAAAATCTTCAGGTCATTGTATATTTTGAGTAAACTGAAAAGATTTACTTTGGCGAATCTCTTTCAAATTGGATCAATTTCATCTTCCAGCAATGAATTTTGATTTTGTATTGTAGGTCCTTTGAGTGGTCACTCTGAATCCAGAGCAGCTGATGGAGTTACCAGAGGTGGCTATTCATATATTGATGCTAATGGTATTGTTCAAAATATACAATATGTTGCGGATGCTGAACATGGGTTCAGAGTTTCGGCTTCTAATATACCCATCGATGTGAATCATATACGAAATGATGTTTCTATTGCACCGGAAAATCGTGTGAATGACAAAATTGTTGTTAAAGCTCTTCCTGCACAACTTTATAGTCATGAGATAGTTTACTGATTTTTGTAATTGACAATAGGGTTTGTGAAGCAAATAAATATATTTCAATAATTTAGCGTCTCTTCATTTCTTTTGCAATTATTTGAATTTTTTTGTACTAGTGTTACTGCCATTTAATTAAATATACTAGAGTGGATGACAGAAAAATATTGTTGATTTGTAAGAATTCATAAACGTATTTGAACGAATAGTAACTTCTGATAAAATTTTGATTGATTGAATTCTAATTTTTTTCGAAAATGATCTTCTATCATTATGAATCAGATCTTAATCCGAACTGAATATCATACTAATAAACAAGTGATACTGCTCTCTACAACAAAATGCAAAACATCTCCTGCTATAAAGAGAGACAGTCCCAATTGAAAATTGTATCAGTACATGACTTCTCTGGAAATGGAAAAAACCCTACTATAAAATTGAAGTTACCTTTTTGTAATATTCAACAGAAAACAACTACTTCCCCGGCTAAAGCCACGCTGGACATTGAACTACATCTGAAACATATTGAGAAAGACCCTATATAACTTGAGAGAAAAAATCTGAAAGTGAAATTTTGCATTTTCATTCAGATAGTTGATTATTTATTAAATGTTCAGTTTCCATTGGAGATTCTTATCTATGAATGAGATAAGGGAGAATGTCATTCAGAAGTATCACTCACAGAAAATCGCTCATCCCATTGATGCGTGAATTGCATCTCTTTCGCTACGCCTCCAATACATTTTGGTCGACAAAAATATATTTCACTCTTCTAAGATCATCAGGAAGGTCGGAAGAATTGGAAAACATACACTTCAGAAGCAATTTCACACTGTAATGAGGAATTGTTGGACTATTTCTTGTGCGGTAAAACTTTGAAAATATTTTCTGACATAATACCTGTCATGGGTATGGCATGTTGATTTCATTGAAAATATGAACAGGATGTTCATAAAGTCAGTTGTGGAATCATCTGCCACTGAAAGTTGGAATTTAGTCGGGGAAGTAGTTGTTTTCTGTTAGATATTAAAAAAAGTAACTTAACTTTTATCGTAGGGTCTTTTTATTTCCAGAGGAGTCATGAATTGATTCAAATTTCAATTAAGAATGTTCCTCTTTAAAACATGAACCCCTTCCAAGAGAGGTTATCTTGTACAATGGAAAATAGAGACTAAATTCCAACTTTCAGTCGCAGATGATTCCACAACTGACTTTATGAACATCTTGTTCATATTTTCAATGAAATCAACATCTGCTGCTACATTCACCAAAAATAACTATTCGACAAACTTAGCATGTGCATTTGAATTCGCATGTCGCAAGAGAAGAACAACGCAATAGATCGGGGAAATGGAAAATTGCTTGGTTTTGAATATTTTTCGATCTCTTTACAAATTACAAAGTTTTATCATATCTTGAACATTTGTATTCCAATGATAATGACAGAACTCTCTCATTTCCCCCACACCAGATGGTACTAAATTGACAAAATCGGTTTTTGTCAGGATCTTTGCTATTACTTTGGTTTGTATCTAAGAATTACTTGAAAATCTCGAGGCTCGATTGGGGTGAGTCCTGCATGATTCACTGTTGCGTACCAGTTAACAGTGCAGCTCCTGAAGTGGCATATGGAGTTAGTAGCAAGGCCTACCCAGAACACATGGCTAATGACTGTTAATTAGTTTACCTGGAATATTGTCTGCAATAAATAGAATATCCGGTTTAAAGAACAAATTTGTAAATTTTATTTTGTATGTCTGTCTGACAAATCATTCATAATATTCATAACAAACTTTTTTTTTACATGGATAGATATAACATGATAATAATGTGATAACAATGAATTATGAAACATGGAAACGATTCTAACTCTCCCACCAGTAATTGAATCGCCTTGAAGTCAATTACTTCTTTGTCACATCCAAAACAATCTGGAAACTGAGCACCGAAAAACTGCTCCATTTGCAGTTGTCACGTCCACTATTCTTGTTTTTCCATATCTAGCAGGATACAGCTTCACCACCAAACCCTTCTGCCAAAGATTTCTAGGTCCACTCGGATCAACCATGATAACCACGTCTCCCAAAAGTATAGATTTCTTCTCTTGAAACCATTTAGTTCGCTTGATCAACGTTGGCAAGTACTCCTCTGTCCACCGGTTCCAAAATAAGTTTGACAATTTCTGGGCTGCTCTCCAACTTGACATCAAATTGAGATCTCTTTCATTCACTTCTGCACACGACAAAGCATTAGAAGAGGACCCTATGAGAAAGTGATTGGGTGTTAGAGCTTCATTATCGTCCGGATCAGATGATACATGAACCAATGGCCTAGAGTTTAAAATATTTTCGATTTCTATAAGGAAAGTTCTTAAAATATGTTCCTGAGGATATCTTGTAGTCAGAACTTCTTTGAGAATTTTCTTTATTGATTGAATGAGTCGCTCCCAACATCCGCCTATATGTGCGGCTAGAGGTGGGTTCCAAAACCATTTGATTTGAACAGAATGTCATGACTTCAGTTTTATTCAGTTTTTCTAATTCTTCTCTCAATTCCCGTTCAGCACCTAGAAAATTACTTCCGTTGTCGCTAAACACCTCTTCAGGAAATCATCGTCGACATCCAAATTGACGCAAAACGTTTATAAAAGCATTGGCACTTAAATTTTGGGCAATTTCTAAGTGAACTGCAACTTCTCAAAACATGTTTAACAGCCTGTCTGATTCTCAATATCCAAAACTTCTGTCTTAAGTTGTTGATGACTGTTTCTTGTCCATGATGATGTGTTTCTTCGTGATAGAACTGAATCAGCAACCTGGAAATTTTATGATTAGGGTCTAAAATGATTGGTCGTTTTGCGTGAGTATCAAGTTGTTGGGAATTTTCTAATCGTCCAGAGAGTCGTATGAGAGTGTCACTTTCTGAGTATTCACAAGAAAGTGAATAAAGTTTACTTGAAGAACTAATTGGTTTATTGACCTTCATATTAATTACTTCTTGAAAAAAGCTTGGACTTTCTTGAATAATAATTTCTTAGCTTCTTGAATTTCATCTGCAGTCAATTCTCCCCGAATCTTAATTTTTGTTTTCATAATTTTAATGAAGCGTAGTTGATAGGCTGTCGTACGAACCAATCTCGTCCACTTGGAAAATCTTTCTGGGTTGGGTACTATAACAAGAGGTATAGAAACATTCATACAAACTGTCTCTGTCTGTCTAATTTCAGTTAGAGCAAAATAATGTTCTACAAAATTTTCATTTTCTTTTGGCCAGTGCTCATAACTTGACCATAAGAAGTCGGGACCGTTTATCCATATGCTGTCTAGTGAAAGAGATATATTGCTAAGACGCTTGGTAGCTTCATCTGCCATATTATTTTTGGTATTGACGTACCTCCATTCCGTTACATTGGTAATTTCCCGCCTATTTTCAGGGCGAAAAGCATGCCGCGTATGCGACCCGTTTACGATGTGCGCATTCGCGTCATCAGTGTAGTTTGGGTAGATCGTTGCCAAGTTTGAAAATAATTTGGTGTTCCAAATCAGAGTTTTTTGTTATGAGGCAATAAAACACATCGTTTGAAAGAGAGAAATTTGACACCGCATTTAGGACTTTTTAAAACCGAATAGAACCTTTTAGAGATAAATTACTCCGAATTTTAGGCGTGAAAGAAATTTATTTAAAACAATAATGAACCCTATGCTACTGTAATTATAATGACCGTGCAACATTGTTTTTTCATCAACATGAAGACTTGTCACTAAGATCTGTCACTCTTGTCAGAGACAGAGTCGGTTTTTAAAATTTCAGATTTTCTCTTGTCGTTTTGTGTGGTGTTTGTTGTCATTGGTTATTCTTTCATCTTTCGTGAATTTGCATTAATTTTGTTCTTTAAAGACAATTTCTAATAAAGCCTTTTCTTCCTAAAAATAAACAATGGACTGTTTAGTGTTGTGTGAAGGAAAAATACGCGAAATAAATCATTTTTGGTAGACAATGAAATTTTTTATGTACCCATATGCTTTGCACAAAATAGCTTAAATATTATTTTAGCTTGACAAAAAAGGCACGATTTTTGGTGTTTTTAAGAAGAGCAGAACATTTGAGTGACAAAATTGTAATTTGTGGCAGACATTTTCGTCCTGAAGATTCATGTGAAAACGACAATAGAATAATTTGAAACCCAGTGTAGTACCAATACTGTGTCTGCGTAAGCATGCATGGCGAATGATACAACTTTCTACCAAACCGCTTATATTATGAGTTCTAGATTCCTACAAAAATTACTAAACATACACAGAATCGCCTTAGAAAATTAATGTCAATATGGAAGTGCTTTTCTTTGATGGTAAGGAAAATGCTTCTGGCCTCACTTTTTCATGCACCCCATTGTGGAAATTGCACTAAGGTAATACAACCAGAAATATTCGTAGAAATAGCATGTTAATCTCTTCAAATGATTTAAATTAAATGCAGTTGCGTATTTTGACATGAATCGTTCTAGAAAAAAATCTCGAGCTTCCGCATCCAATTTGAGTTGAAATTATTCATGATATTAGCTGAAATAAATTCTCATAGTTTTTTGTATTTTCAATTTATTTTCCAATCCAGTGCTTCCTTGAAATTTGCACCGACGATTTGGGGTGGTTCCGTAGGTTTTTGTTGGTTAACTACAGCTGAAAAGTAAATGTGATACCAAAAATCAGTCGCTTCAGACGGGGTAAATAATAATAATAACCGTACTCTACTTTCTGATGGCCTTTGCTGAATATTCGGAATCATAAATATGTGAAAATATGTATTCAAATCGGCTAAATACAAATAACAGGTAAAATAAGCACAATGAGGTTCCCAACCTTATTCTCCGAGATTCAGAATTAACGTTTGTTAATCTTCACAAGAACCATAATATTTTACTAAAACCGGGCCTGTTACAAAAATCACTAATGACGCGCTTGCGCATTGCGGACTAGCCTGAACTTTTTACAACACTTTTGACATGGGGATTAGCATTCTAGAGTAAGTATATAATATATATTTCTACTGCAAAAACTCAGATGATGTAGCTGACTGTGACAACAAATGCAATTTTTACTAGTTTCCGATTTAGTAGTCAACGTAACGTCTTTTCTGACATTTCTGTTTTTTATCTTGTCGAAATTATTACTCTTGTCATCAATATTTGAAATTTGAAGAGTACAAATTGCATTTGCTTTATTTGATAACCAATTCGAAAGTTCCGCTAGTTTGTACTGAGGTTTTGGTATGCTAGAAAGGTATTCAACCCACGATACTCGATATGTCATAGGAAGTTTACTCAATATGTCATTCAGTAGAATCGGATTATGTAAGTGATCTTCCTCTCTCATAGACTTTATAGTGGCTACAAAATTATTTACTTCATCGCAAAATTCAACCAAAAGATCCAGTTTCTCTTCCCGTATGATAGGATATTTCTTAAGATTATTCAGTAATAATAAAATGATATGTTCTGAACGACTAAATCTGGATTCAAGTAAGCTAATAACATTTCCAACATTTTGAGGCATGATCAGAAGAGCCTGTGTAATCTTTTTAGCATTACCTCTTAGTTATTTCTGTAGATTTTCTCCATTAGAAAAGCCACAAATAGTATTAGAATTGCGATAGTGATTAATAAAGTTGGGCCACTCAATGGGATTCCCATCAAATATTGGTAAATCCTTTGGAAGAGATTGTCTCGATAAAATTTTAGTAATTTGAGGGAGAGTTACCTGATTATTGGCTGAAGATATAAAAGAATTTCCTGGTTTGTGTTGTCTTACAGATTCCTTTTTCATCGGTATCAAAATCGAACATTCATCGTCTTTATGTGACCTGCATTCCCATGGAGTCTTGCCGTCTATCCAATCAACCATGTTAAGTCCAATTGATCACTTATATTTCGGACGTCCATCATCTTAATGGTTGAAAGATTTCTATCTCTTTCAAATTTTTTCACAACGTTTCAATTGCTTGAATCCGCAATAGTCTTCTGGTGAATAGTGACAAAATCAGATGCTACGCGACCTTTTATAGGTCTATAATTAAAGTGTAATTACGCGCGGTCTTGTAGCGCGCGTGGTTTCGCGCTTTTTCTCCCTCCAAAACGGTCCATGAGCGGTTTCCATACGTTTTCAATTTCCACGCTTGGTTGACTGAAGGCACCATTGGCTTCTATGTAGGTGGTTTCCATAAATTTCCGTTTGAACCAATGTTCCTCTCTATGAAGAACACTAGCTTCGTCCCAGAGAATTCGGTGGTGTTTTGTCCAGGCGTGGTCAGCAATTCCCGATTTTGATGTTTCCCCGTCGTTGAGTCCTCTTTTTGTGTTAGGCTATTCTTACTGATAATGGCCTCTTGGTCTCTCCGATATAGGAATCTTCACATTCACATGGGACTTTGTAAATACAGTTTTTACTGGATTCTGTTGTGTTCTCTGGTTTCGTCTTGGTGAGGAAGCTTCGTAAGGTACTGCCGGATTGAAAGCAACTCTTGATGTTGTATTTATTTCCGATCCTTCTGATCTTCTCGGAGACACCCCTGATATAGGGAAGAATGAGAACGGGCCACAAGACCGCGCGGAATTACACTTTAATTATAGACTTATAAAAGGTCGCGTAGCATCTGATTTTGTCACTATTCACCAGAAGACGATTGCGGATTCAAGCAATTGAACGTTGTGAAAAAATTTGAAAGAGATAGAAATCTTTAAACCATTAAGATGATGGACGTCCGAAATATAAGTAATCAAGTTACTACATCGTCTAAAACATTCAAACAAACTTAGGTCCAATTGATTCATGTATCGATGGTTCACCCTCACTTTGACTTCTTTCTTCAAATTCTACCAGCTCCATTTCAAGTTCTAAATCAAGGATCTCTCGCTGTTTCTTCAACTCTTCTTGCTCCAGCTGCTTTTTCTTAATGGCATTTTCAATTTCAATCATTTTTCTTCTTGAACTAGTGACTGACTCTTCTTCAACTTTGAATGAGCTTTACCAGAAGATGTATTGGCAATAGCTTTTTGAGCAAAACTTTCTGAAAGAGGTTTTGCGTCCATATTTCTATCGAGAAGTCTTTGGCTACGCCTCAAATGCTCTGATTTGGCTTTGATATTTTGTTTGTCCATAGAACTGAGTCTCAAATAACGAGAAGGACCAATGTTAAGTTTACCTGGAATATTGTCTGCAATAAATAGAATATCCGGTTTGAAGAACAAATTTGTACATTTTATTTTGTATGTCTGTCTGACAAATCATTCATAATATTCATAACAAACTTTTTTTTACATGGATAGATATAACATGATAATAATGTGATAACAATGAATTATGAAACATGGAAACGATTTTAACTGCAACAATGACCATAATAGCAGTCGATGCCAAAACTCCAGAGGAATAAAAAAACTTTTATTTAAGTGCAATAAAAAGAAGAAAATAATTTGAAAGTGAATTGAACCCATCATTTTGTCACATTATAAAAATTTAAATGAAATAAAAGCTTGTCGCGAGACGTATCTGTGTATTTCTTATTTTATATAAAATTCAAAATTATCTAAAGATTTAATCTCGTGACAAGCTTAATATCATTTAAAATTTTATAATGTAACAAAATAATGGGTTCAATTCACTCTAAAATTTATTTTCTTCTTTTTAGTGCAGTTAAATAGAAGCTTTTCTATAAAAAGTTTTTTTTAGGTCTATTTATTTATTTCTTTTTAGTTTTCTCTTGATATGTTTCTTAGTCTGTTCATTTCAATTAATGCGTCATTATTACACGGCCTATTAATTTACCGTTGGAAATTTTTCTATCAAGCTTTCGAGAGGAGAAGAGGGGTACATTTTTTGAAACCGTATTATTCAATGGTCAGATAATTTTCACAATTTTTACGGATTTTTTCGATTTCTATTTCGCTAGTTTTCCTAATTTTTTCGAGGTAGGATTTTTTCATCATTATTCTCTATGTTCAAAACAGTTGAAACATTTTCCGAATTCCTTTGCGCTCTTTATCTAGCTTTTGAGGAGGGGCACGAAGGGGTAAATATTTTTTAACCATATTATCCGACGGTCAGATATTTTTCACCATTTTTATGGATGTTTCCTATTTTAATTTTGCGAGTTTTCCAAATTTTTTCGAAAAAAGGTTGGGGGCAAGCCTCCCCTCTCCTATCTAATTTTTTTTTGCTGTAATCCGTCTGAAAACTTTCGAAACCGTACGCGTTCTCTATCTAGCTTTTGGGGGGCAGGGGGAAAATTCTTTTTTTTTTATTTAGCGAGTTTTCCTACTTTTTTCGACATAAGGGGGGAGGAACGAGCACCCCAAGCCAATTTTTTTTCGATGTAATTTTTAAAGTCCAAATCCGTAAAGAAAACTTCTGAAATCTTCGCGAAACGCGTTCTCTATCTAGCTTTTGGGGACAGAGGAGAACAATTTCTTTCTTGGACCATGAAATCCAACAGTCAGATATTTTTCACTAATATCACGGATTTTTCCGATTTCAATTTCGCAAGTTTTCCAACTTTTTTCAAGAAAACAGAGGGGGCGAGCCCATCCTAGCCATATTTTTTTGCTGCAATTTATAACGTTCAAATCCGTCAAGAAAACTTTCGAAACCTTACGCGTTCTCTATCTAGCTTTCGGGGAGCAGAGGAGGACAATTTCTTTCTTGGAACCATAAAATTCGACGGTCAGGTATTTTTCACTAATATTACAGACTTTTCTGATTTCAATTTCGAAACTTTTTTCGAGAAAACAGGGAGGGGGGCGAGCCCATCCGTGCTATATTTTTTTGCTGCAATTATTAACGTTAAAATCCGTCAAGAAAACTTTCGAAACCCTACGCGTTCTCTATCTAGCTTTCGGGGGGCAAGGGGGACAATTCCTTTTTTTAAACCATAATATTCGACGGTCAGATATTTTTTACTTTTTTTACGGATTTTTCCGATTTTAATTTCGCGAGTTTTCCATTCACCATGCGGGCATGGTGAATAATGCACAATTGTAGAGAAACAAATCGAGTACATGCCTTTTCAACAAAATAATTTGTTGAAAGGGACCCGTCGCTATCAGTCTGATCCAATCAATATCGAGCTAATCTTACATATGGATGTATAAACCTGTTCTGCTTTCTTCGTTGTGGATTATTTCATTTATTGTGAAGGAAACGTCGTAAAATTCAATCGCAGTATGAGAGTTTTAGAATTGATTTTCATACTTTTTTTACCATACCATACAGTCTGTTCACATTATGAATCCGATTAATTTTGATGACCAGCTTATGTTTCAGAGGGAAATGTAGTAGGTTGTATTCCATGTAAAATATTTGCATCTCTAGCGAGTTTCATGAATTGTTCAATTTGATTCCATCGAGATTTGCTTGTTTGTGAATAATGTTTTTGTGAACGCATATTGTGAGCGCCAGATGGATTATCCGAATGGAGAAAATGGATGAATTTTTTTGATATTTTCCAAATGCTCTAATGGTTTTAAAATATATTCAAATTGGGGACGTGAAGCTATAAAAATCCTTCAATTTGGAATTGAATGCAAAAATATCGAATCTGAAGCATATTTTCCATCGAATCTCCTCACAGAAGCGTTGTTGATCTTTCGTCTACTGACTACAAACTATGGTTTGGACTGATGTCGAAAGAACTTAGTAATTCTTCGTAACATTGTGAGACCTGAGGTAAATTAGATAAAAATTAGTATCCTAGAATTTCTGTAAGCTGTATACCCCAGGGAACTCCTCCCGAGGCAGTAAGTTCCAGAGATATGCCATTAATTGAAAAAACAAGCCCTGAAAAATACTTTTTTTTTGTATTTTGAAACGTAGAGATCCTTTACTCTTAATAACTTTGAAATAAATGTTTTTTTCTTCAAACCAACGATTTGACATACATTTCGAACACACATAGTTAAAGAGCTGCCTATATGATTTACTGACAAGTCAGAAAACCGTCTGCTGGCCATGAAATAGCATTATTTTGCCCCAAGTCGCCTGGATGTATTTTTGGAATTTCTCCAGGTCAAGGTCAAGGAGGGGGGGGGACGCTTAAACACCAGTCAGTTTGTGACCGTCTGATGATTTCACATTCCGGTAGATATGGTGCTGTACATACCTACGAACGATGTCAATATACAGAGTTATGCTGAAAAAAACGCAATTTTCAAAAATAACTGTTTTTTTGGAATAACTCTGGACCTTGGCTTCGTACGGGGGTCAAACTTGGCAGCACCATATCTACCAAAATGTGAATGTGAAACCAGCAAATGGTCACAAACTGACTGGTTTTCAAAAGTCCCTCCCCCTCCTTGACCATGACCTGGAGACTCTCTAAAAATACACCTAGGCGACTTTGACACCAAGAATGCTATTTCATGCCCAGCAGACGGTTTTATTACCTGTCAGTAAATCACATTGGCAGCTCATCTTAAGAGTTTATCGATGAGCACAAACTTTCATAGTGGATTTTTTTATGAGAAATTCTCAATAATTTTTTTCCATTTTTGGCATACTTTTTGGGACAAACTATATTTGTCAGCATGAATGCCAAATTTCACCAGTACAGAGTTTTTTGTTCCTTTCTCTAACTGATTGACATTGGTTAAAAAAAGATGAACCATTATACATCCCAGGATATAGTTTGGGCTCTGCATATTGTAATAAATATAAAGTCTAAATGGTTTCAATCAATATATTTTACATACAAACTATGAGTACTATTTGATTTATTCAACAATTTATCTGACTGTATATCTCACTATTTCATTTAAAACTAGACTGTCTATGCACGCTCTGTCTTTCACCACATTCAACTGACTATTGTCACTAAAACTCCTTCTGTGGTGTTGGCGTAACGCTTATATACACGAAGGAAATCGTAACGGAAAGTTCTCGAACCGCCTCTATTCGCTTCTAGATGTCGCATTTTTCTATATGCCGGAAGACGAGAATTCCCGAATATTCTTCGGAATGCAAGCTAGTTTATGAGTGAAGGCGACAGGTCCGAACTCGCCCGTACCGACTTTTCATTGTTTTGTGCATATCTCATCAATATTTACATTGTTTTTTTGTACCAGTCACCAATACCAATGGATTTTCTTTTAATTCAGTCTGCTATTAGGATTACTGGTTAATTCTTCAATTATCCTAACTGGTGATTTCAATACAAATTCTGACAATGGAAATCCTTACAATTGTTAATTTCTTAAAAATCTTTCCCCATCTCTCAATATAAAAATGCACATTAAGCCGACAACCCGTTCTGTAAATTTTCATGTTTTACCATAGGATATAATTTATGCAGTAATTTAGATCCGAAATATAAATGATGTCATTAATTTCAGGTTGTGATTTCTTGTCATATTTTATGTGTGTCCTAGCTTGCTTCATTTCCGAGATACAGGGTGTTAAAGTTACATTTAAAAATCGGCATTTTATCAATTACTCAATAGTCTTTTGACGATTTTTATGAAACCTGGTGTGGAAATCAGCAGTAGCAACGGGCTTCTCTTCATGAAATTATATTTCAAATTATAATCGGCAGATGGTTATCTGATCGATATTTATAGTAAAAATCATTGTACGCCACTGTTTTTCCATAAGTTTCATATTTTTTCAGAATAAATAAGTAAAAATCCAACTGTCTTATAATGCTGTGAATTTGAAATAGCTGAACTTTGTAAAATCAAAGTCATTGGCGTTGAAATGGTGGTTACGCACTATCAAAATTCAGAAAGTTATGTGAATGATCTTTTTTTCAGTAACTCCATTTTTCCTTGATACTCTATTTCATCTTATGCACAGATTTATTGTTGAGTTTTGATAGAAATAGTTGACAATAATAGGCCCAGGAACACAACAAACAACGATTAAACCAATAAAAGAGTTCAGGTAGAAATAAATGAATTAAGGAAATCTATTGATTGATAAAGTGTTGCTATTTCAACGGCTTTATAAGTGAGTTGTATTTTAAATATTAAATTTGATAAAAATATGAAACTTAGAGAATAACAGTGGCGTACAATGATTTTAACCATATTTATCAATCAGGTGACCCTTCGCTGCTTATAATTTGAGATCTAACCCCACGAAAACAATCCTCTTGTAACTGCCAATATACACATTAGGTTTCATGAAAATCAGCGAGAAGACTTTTGAGTATGATAAATAACCGATTTTTCATTAAAACTATGACACTCCGTCACTTGAAAACAAAGCAAGTTAGTACATACGTTTATAGTATCTCACATTTTGTTAACACACTGTAGTTCAATTCATCATCATGAATGTACCTTAAATCGTCATAAAAAAATGATAAATCAATGTACTGACGTTTTTCAGTTTATATTCACGTCTTTTTAATTCTTACAGAGATTTCCCAATAGAATATATAAATCCTCTATACGTTTATATGAACTTTTTTTTTTCATAAAATATGACAGGGAATCACCATCTGATATTAATAACATCATTTAGTAAACACCTTGTATATTTCGACATCTTGTCGGGACTGTCTGACCACGAGGCTATAATTTATAGAATAACGATGTGTTCACGTGAGGTGAAGAAAAAGTATCTTATGGTCGAATTTATGCCAAGTCGACTTAGAAAAAAGTTTTACTATAGATGCGCACAATCAAATTGGAAACATATCTGCTCGTTCAAAGATCCATTCCTAATTTTTTACAATTGTTTTTTTGTTGTTGTTATATCCGTCAACCTGTTGCACCCCTAGGCACAACCCTTAGAAGTCTTCTAGAGACTTGTGCGAACTGAGGAAGGCGCAGACCTTACCTTTTAACGTGTGAAGTCATCCAGGAGACCATTGACCATGCTGGGAATCGAACCTAAGACCCTACGCTTTACCAGCCGACTACCACAGTAGTCAACGTGATGAGTTTAACAGGGTGTTTTGCAATATAAGAGGATGAAAATTCTGCATAAAAAGTAATGAGTTAGACATGGAACGAAAATTTAAATTAATTGCATCATATCAGAAAGTTTACTGATGGTGAGTTTTTTCATCATAACTTTAACAGGTACCTATCACATGATAAATAGAACATTGATTAAATTAGCAAAGAATATTTATTATAAGAAAAAGATTTTAGATATTAAAGGAGCATTTGTTTGTTTGTGCGTGAAACGGAAACTTGTGAGAAAATTGATGTAGTCAGGAACATGTAAAATTGAAAAATAAGTGGTTAAGATGAAATTTCTCTAAACATTTTTCAAAATCATCCTGAATTTGCTCCAATTATTCTTGGAGTTTTAATAACTGATCAATTGCATAATGGCAATTTTCCATCTTTTCGAAAACGACTCTTCTTTTTTTTTCTTTGGTGTCTTGGCATCGACTGCTATGTGGTGCGTTTTATTGGAGGCAGAAATGCTCTTCTCGTAGAAGTAGAATTTGACACATCTGTTTTTTTGACACCAAATATATCTACTTTCTCTACTTTCGCTACGATCAAATTTGAGGGTAGCAAAAGTAGATAATTAGTTGAAAAATGAAAATTCCTAAATCGTAGCAGAAAATGACACTATTGACATTGAAAGTAGTTTGAAACATATTATGGACTTTCATTTCTTACATTTCAGTTTGGTTGTATTTTGAAGCTCAAAAAACTTTATTTACACACATTAAAACGATTTTGGTAGTGAACAGCCTCTAGTTAAAATGTATATGAGTGTTATATGGACGTGAGTAAAGTTATAGATGCTGGGAACGTTCAAATACGTATAGGCTGTACAACGACTTTTATATATAATAAAGAAGGTGGGTTCACATTGATTCTCAATTCATTGAAAACCTCTGTTAAACCTTCATTTTAAAACCATATCCTAAACAAATATACAAATGGTTACAAAAAAAGTAGATGATGACTCTGAAAGTAGCGAAACATTGTGTCAAATCGATTTATGTATGATGAATTGAGAAAATTATCCAGATAAATATCAAAGAAATATTTTTCAGTTCCTATTTGTTCCCAACCTACAAATATGCTATCATTTTTCAAAGATAATTCCGGCTTATTCGCTACTTCACTCAAAGCTACCTCGGAAGTGGAAGGTGTGAAGGTTTAGGAATCACTTCTTCATAATGATTTTTACATTCTGAAAAAGCTTCCTGAGTGAAAAACTTATTCAAGGAATTCGCATATATGATAAGTTTATTGCACTTGAAATATTCCCGCCTAGATCTAATCCTCGAATAGATATAATACTTCTCGCGCCTTCTTCCATTGTCTATTTCGGCTGTGGTAGTTGTTAATGAAAGCAAATTATTCATATTGAATGTATCATTTATAATAATGAAAACTATGAGTTTCAAACTTTTTACAGAAATTTAGGAAATTTTAGAATTATCTGACTTCTATTGGAAACCCTGAAATTGCGTTTTTATGACACTCTACTTCTTCTACTAGTAGATGTAAACTCTAGTGGTCAATAAAACGCGGCTATGGTCATTAGCCACGTGTTCTGTATAGGCCTTGTTACTAACTCCAGGCGCCACCTTAGAAGCAGCACTGTTAATTGGAACGCAACAGTGAATCGTGCAGGACTCACCCCTGTCCAGCCACGAGATTTGAATAATTTAATCGGTCAAATTAAATTAAAAAATCCCAGCCGCAACTGGGGCTCGAACTCCGGACCTTTCGTCCCAAAGTTGGACGCTCTAACCACTGCGCTACACCCCGACATACGACTCTTCTTATATCATAGAATATTTCATTCCCAGTCTACCATTGTTGGATTGAGGTAATCAAATGTCAACTTTCTGATGTGAGTTGTAATTTTTGCACGGTGAGTGTTCTCCATATATTGCGCAATACTTTTTGCTAATATAAGTTATGAGTAAAAAAAACAATAGGTGTTTATTCCCTTTCCGATATGTATCAGCCTGATTTTCGTGATTAATTCAGAAGGAAGTCATTGTGAATTTTTATAAATAATGTCGAAAAGTGGTACACTACGATAAGAATGTACTTGTATATGGGAAATTGTGTTATTTTTACCTTCACAGTACGTTCCAAAGTACTGAGCAATATTTGCGAACACTTTGTATAATCGGTGTGGACGCCAAAAAATATCCCGAGTGGTGGTTATTTGAATATCTTCTGGGCATGCATTTTACCAAATATGGAAAATGGTCGACCAAAATACGAATAGTGTACACCCTTTGGACCCTTTCTGGACTTGAATTGAACATCTAAATTTGTTTCCTGAACCAGAAAATTCACAAAGGTCCGTGTTGGTATCGTACTATAATAAATTGATGGACCATGGCAGAATGAAGAAGGTGTAATAAGTAAAAGTTCAATTTTTATTTTAACATCTGTTTCATTCATTAAATCGTTCTGATTTGAGAATACATTCAGTTTGGAATTGTTGAATTGCAAATTCATCCAAGACAACGGATGATACATGCTGATTTTCTTGTAAGAAATGCTTTGCTTGATTCATTGCTACATTACAAAATATTCAACTGGCTAACACGTTGACTGTCAAGTAAAAACATACTTTTCCCTGTGGGGCCAAGAGCGACAACTCGTTCATTGGACTCATGATTAACTGCCATTTCAAGCAAATTTTTTGTTTTAGTTTTTTATAAATTTTTGCCGTTTTCTCATGCCGGTCCCACGGACCAGCGCAATACTGACTGTCCGTGGAATGTGAAATTTGAAGATCTGTATAAAGACAAAACTGCATGTGTTGACAAGTGGCTCAGCTTCATGCAATTCCCAGTTTTACAGGAAGTGACATTCACTTTCGGCAAATGAGACACCTGGTTTATATTCACTTCTTTTGTCTCGATGTGACACACTGAGTGCCAGTTTTTCAAGTTCTGTTAAACTCCAGATAACTAACTAGTAGTTTAGAATGTGATCCTTCAAACGCCATTTGAAGAATGTCGTTCTCCATCTGAACTATTAGTTAGTAATCTGGAGGTTGACTCGATCATGAAAAACGGGCCCTGAATAGAACTGTCTATCACTTGTCCCTTTTCATAACTATTATCTGTAGGATTTATTTTTTATTTTAGAGAGCTATGGATAGGTTCAAATCAATAATTTCCATCCTAAAATTTTGGGAAAAATACAACTTTACTGTTTCAGTCAAAATGTATCTGCTATGTACAATTAAATTTTAAATTTGTATTATTTTGTTTTCCAATGTGGCAAAATTGTGTCTTGTCGCGTTAGAAAAAAATACCGTTTTATTACGATTAATTTGATACCGCACATTATTAGGTTTCAAACTTCCGTTTAAAATTTAAAATGAAATTCAAATGCATAGTATACTGTAAGCAACACAACTTGTAAAACGAAAGCATTTATCAGAGCATTTGTTCAAAAGATAATAAAAAATCTCTAATAATAATTATTACCTCATTTACTTTTACAGAAGCGAAATAAAACGACAAGTAATTTTTTTTTGTTTATGTTTTATCAGTTGTGATGGTCATAGATTATTCGATGTATTAAAATTGTACCTTTTTACCAAATTTTACTAGATATAAGGTAATCTTTTTAAGTTTTAGAACGAAAGTTCATTAAATCCTAATAGTGTGCAGTATCAAATTGATCGTAATAGAATAATCTTTTTTCCTAACCTAACGACCAACGTACCATGTTGCCATTTGGAAAAAGTTTATAATTTCAATTCAAAAATTAAATTTCACATAGAACGTACATTCGGACCAAAAACAGTAAAGTTGTATTTTGCCCAAAATATTAGGGCTGAAATTAGTTTTTTGAAAGTATACATAGCCCTCTAAATTGAACTATAATTTTCAAAATTAAAAAAAAAATTGGCTACAAAAAGCGAACACTGATTGTACACTGGTTGTAGTAAAAATGTGGAGACAAAATAAGTGAAAATATACCGGGTGTCCCATTTAAACATCTGAAGTTCATGTCACTTCTGGTTAAACCGGAATTCAATGATTCCATAACATATCTTCAAAAACAAAAAAGTCACAGGCGCGAGCCACCTTCCGCGGACATCCGGTATAATACTTGTTTTGTTATATGACTTGCTGCTTGCTGATATTTTTTGAAATAATCAATGTGTAAATATCATTAACTTTATATAGTTTATCTTTTTGTTGTTATTCCCAGTTTCATTATAAAAAAAAAGTTAAATTTGAAAACAATGCTTTTTAATATTTCCTCTGAGGCCCTGATGATTCCAAAAGCGAAATAATTACATTAGAAAAGAAACCAGCGGCTCTATAGTTATCCAACAGCTTGCAAGTCCCATGGCAGTCAACGTGTTAATAGCTTTGCACATTAATTTGCTTCGTGAGAATTATAATACTTTTCAAATATGGAAATAAATTAATATCAGAGTACCTACTCGGTTTATTTGAATTTCCAAGTTAACGACAGTAAACTTTTATCAGGTGAAAATTGACGAACATAATTATTATCTATTCCAAAATTTCTAATTTGAATTGGAAGCATAGCGCGTGCTAGTTTTATTCACAGCAACATTTTACTCGACTTTTGGAATGTATTGCATACATCTGGACGATTGCCAGGAAGGGCCGTGCAGTTTACTAGTGAAGAAACGATAGTATATTGTGTATCTAGTAGTAGAAGCAATACATTCCGGAAGACAATGTAATTAGTTGTCGGCGTTAAGCCGAGGCCAACAAGCATTGAAGTCTGGGAATGTGCTTTTTCTACGATGTACACATACTATTTTTTCTGAAATCGCATTCAGCATTATCAAAAACTAAGGAATTCTACATATTGTTTGCGTGAATTCAATAACTGTCTAAAATGTAAACAAGCCGGCAAAAATTTTCCCGTATCGTTTTCGATACGGGAATAGTAATTTATGTAACAAGTCCGGAAAATGCTTTTTTTTTTTTGGACGAGTAGACCAAATTCTAGGACGAGCGTCAGCGAGTCCTGGAAGTCTACGAGTCCAAAAAAACTGTTTTCGGACATGTTGCGTACACTATTTTTTCGGCAATCATGTAGAATAACAAATCAATGAGACTTTCACCCATCTGTTAACCGGATGAAACGATTCCAAATATGAATATTTCGAACATTTCAGTTCTTATTTGAATTATATATTGAAATTCGAACAGAAGATAGGTACCAACAGAAACATTCTAATTCTTATTTATATTAATATTTGTATTAAAATTCGAGCACTTCCCGGCCTAGTCCGGGAAGTACGTACGTCTCGGACTAGGCCGGAAAGTGCTACTTTCCGAAAGAAAATGTGTCCGGGAAGTAAACACTTCCCGGGTGGTTGCCGGAAAAGTACTTTCCCGTATCGTTTTCGATACTGGAAAGTATTAAACGGTCCGGGAAAGTTCGTTGCTTAGCAACGTACTAAAATACTGGATTAGCGTATTTTGAGGCCTGCAGTTGCTCCGAGAAAGTGGGCATTCTATTTTTTCAGCAAATAAATTTTGACAGGTGAAGGAAAAGATCAATATAAGAATGTTAATTGTGGAGTACCTCAAGGTTCTATACTTGGACCAATTCTCATTGTATTATATGCAAATGACCTATTGAACATCCAAATATCAGGTTCTTTTACTGGTTTTGCTGGTGACAGTACTATATTCTGGCATCACAAAATCAAGTTTAATCTTAATCAAATGATACGTTACCACTTGTCATCGAAAACTTGATATTTTATAATGGATGTAAGATGTTCAATAACCTTCCAATAATTATTAAAAGTGAAACATCACTTTTTCGTTTCAGAAAAGATGTGAAAAGTTTGTTATCAGAAAAAGAGTATTATAGTCTACAAGCGTTTTATGATGATAGTTTTTGAAAGTCATCATTTTGGATCATTGTTCTGAATTTCACATTTTTTTTTCTATGTCATCTACACTTTGACATGTTTATCTGATTTCATGTGCATACTCTTCAACAGATGGAGAACTGGTGATCACAGGGTGGAATGGCAGAGAGTGACAGAGATGATGGAGTACCTATGTATTGGTTTTTAATTGTTGTATTGTTTTATATTCTCATTTACCAAGAACCTTTTAAGTGGTACTGTGGATTTTTTCCGAGTTTTTCCTTTAGTTGAAATAGCAAATGCGTCACCTTTTTTCGTCATATAGTGGTGGTGTTCTTTCCCATCTGGAATGATGTGCGGATGGTAAGGAGTATCACCTTAGTACTTTTTAATCATTCATTTAAATAATATTAACATTATCTGTTATACAATGAAGCTTTGTATATGAGTTTTTATAACTCATTCAATAAAGTTCATTCTGACTTCGACTAATGAATGTATCGGTAGACGCTGTGAAATTGGATGGCCTGCCCGTTCTTCCTATTTGAACTCGCTTGACTATTTTAAAGGAATTTTTGAAAATTTTAACTCCACTTTAACAGATCAAATGACGTCAATGATTCAAAAGACAGAATAGGTAAGAATTAATCAAATCAGCCATGAAATCAAATCACCTGGAAAATTAAAACAACCTTATATTGCTGGAACTCTTGCCAATGAGCTATTATACGTACCTTCGTTAAATTTTTTTAAGGGGTTGCTATCACTCCAACAGGGATAGAAAGAGTAAGTGTCAAATGATGCTCAAAAACTGTAGTTTTAGAATAAAAAATTGAGGCATTTCAGAATTTTGTTCATAAATTGTATATTACGTAGAGGATGAATTCACTCGTTATTTATGGGTATCACTATATAATAATGGATACTCTTATTTCTCGGATCGAGACCTAAAAAAAATCCTAAACGTAGGAGGCGTATATTTTAGATCCCTCTTATTCTTTTGGGCATCCTACAACTAGACCAGGGCGTATCCAGGATCTGTCCTTCTTGGAGGGGGGCGGGTAGATTGTGCCTCGCAAGCATTGTTTGAGGTTTAGGTTCATCTGTTTTTGAGGAAAGTTGGAAATACTTTATCTTAATTCTTTGAAATTAACACTAATTTCGAGTTACAAATCGAAATTACCTTAATTTCGAGTTACGAATCGAAATTACCTTAATTTCGAGTTACAATTCAAAATCAGCGTTAGTTTCAACTTTTGTTCGATTGAATGCATTCAATCTTCCTGGTGCCTGAGTGTTTCTTGCTTCGCTCCCCGAATGGCGCTACAACTGACTTATTGTAACTCACGGCTTCATTCGTGGGTGGGGGCGATAAAGCATTGACCAATGTCATTTGTTCGATTGAACAAGATGACTTTAATGTTGACTGACATATCCTAGTACTGATGAAATGTGTGGAGAGAAGGGTATTTCAACTTTGTCGCAATTATTCATTTCATTTAGTCGATACTGTCCACCACACTTTTCGAACTAATGATTCTGAAAAAATCAGTGGTAAGGGTCTAAATTTTATGGCGTCATAACTTTCAGCAATTTTTTTTTTACGGACTGTACCCGAAGACTTTTACTAATTGATTCATATGATACAAATCGCACCAAAATATGATATGGTACAGAAAGTAGTTGAAGAAGGCGTCCTGTAGACGAAGAATGCTTTCAATACTACCAAACGAGGATATTTGGCATCAGGTCTAAAATTAATTCTACATGTTTTTCAATTATAACCTGATAAAAGTTCATTCATAAGGTTCTGATTTTATTGTCATTCGGAAACGTTGTGGACAGTGCCCTACTTATTCCCTAGATATCATTACTCTTGATTCCGTTCACATTTTCGTATTGACTGAGTGTTTCCTCTGGACTATTGACTTGAGCAAGGTCTGGTACTAGTAAATTTGGAGAACTGGACGCAGTGAAGATTGGAACAGCTGATGCAGCCTCGTCAACTTTGATAACATCCGCAGCAGTGTGCATAATGATGATTGGTCCCATGTCATCCTCCTCTAAGATGCAGTCACAATCTATTTCATCACATTTGGGGCATCTTTCCATGATGTCGGATTTGATGGAATTTTTCAATTTCTGAAATCATTATTGAAGTGATATTATGGTACAAGTGGCCAATCAACGATTGACATTGATTAGTGTTCAGTTTCAATATTGGACCAAGTGAATGAAAAGCAGTACGTACAACTTGAAAAATCAAGCTCTGGGTGTCTAGAAATTTATGAGATGCGCAAAATAGAATGAGAAACTATTCGGACGAGAAGGAGGGTACTATATGATACGGTAAATGATTTCTATCGCACATCAATAGTCGTGGCGATTTCACATTCAGAGCTAGATTTGTCAAGCTGTAAAGGCTGTACTATGGTATTTGAGACTGAATTCTTATTATTGGGCGAATCATGTTTGGTGAATTCACTCAACATAAATCGTTTACTTCGGTCATACATAATGATTTTATTATACCTATCAGTTGTGTTGGTGACAAGTTACTCGATACACTAACATTTTATTTTAGTCCCAAAAGATGCTTCATTTTGAGAAAGATCTAGTTTAGTAACAGAAGTTTGTTTGATACCTGTTTTTATTTGTTATTCCCGTCAACCGGTTGCACAACCCTCAGAAGTCTTCAAGAGATTTGTGTGCGAGCTAAGAAAGATGTAGCCCTTACCTTTTAACGTGTGATGCTATGTATGAGACCGATGGTCATGATGGGAATTGAACCTACGACCCTACGCTTGGGAGGCGAACGCTCTACTAGCACGACCGCCACTCCTTAGTGTGCGGTATCAAATCAATCGTAAAATGCTCCTTTTTTTCTAACCCAAAGAACCACTGAAGCTGACATATGAACAAAATAGTAATATCTGTTTGAAAATTTAATTTTATATAGCTAGTACATTTTGACAGTAAAGTTCTATTTTTTCACAAAATTTTAGGACTGAACTTCTAGATTGAAAAATAAATTTCAAGATGAAAAAGAGTTTGGTTACAAAAAGTAAAAAGTGAAACATGGTTGTGTTCAGAATGTCATGTGGACACAAAATGAGTGAAAATATACCGTGGACACTCGGTATATTATATGTAGCAATACTAAAAATTATATTGAAAAGAAATTGTTGGAGTTGGGTCTCTTATAGAGTATTTTTCAGATAGATAGATACGTTTCGGTAATATAATTCGCCATCTTCAGGGCAAATAAAAAATTATGTACGATTACAAAAGTTGCAAACAATAAACAATTTTTATATAAGAATAAACAAAAATGTGCATAGTTTTTCACATTATTTTTTTTGAAACGAACTCAAATTCAAAATTACAAATAAAAAAATATATTCAAAAATTATAACTTTGACTATAAACGTTAAAACGTTTTTATTTTTTACTCTTAAGGAAATTATTTTTTTGCTCAATTTTTCTTTTGTAAATGTCCATAATTTTATATTTTAGAGACCTGAAGATATGAAGATATATTGCCGAAACGTTAGGAATCGTGGTTTTTCTATAAGAGACCTCACCCCAATAAATGGTAGGAACATCATCATGAGTAAAATTAATTTCTGCTGTATTTGCCTGTTAGATAACTCAGCATTCGGAAAAAAAGTAATATCTATCGGTTAGTTTGGATAGTATTAACTCAGATTAGTGACACTTGCAATTATTTCAAACAGCAGAAATATGACCGGCAACTATTGATGAAATTCCCGTGAATCTAGTTATGATTTATCAGATAATAGGTAATCTCAATCCTCAACGAACCATTCAGCAGAATTTGCAAGAATGGTTGGTCGAGTCGAGTATTTCCAAAATTGAAGTAAATAAATTATTGACTATTCTCAATAGGCACGGTTTACAAGTTTACAATTTTTTTTAATTCCCTAGAAAAAATTGCTCATGGTTCACTTCACCTAAATCAAAAGATTGATAATTTTGTGTATTGATTAAGTGAAGAATTTAAATTTTCAAGGGGAAATCACTACCAAATTTTAAAAGAAATAATTCAGAAATCTTGATAAGTTATTGTAAAAAAGCTAATTCTTTATTTTTAACCAACACTTTGTCCCAAAGTGCAGTGAAATGTATATATGTATTATTTTCACAAATATTATTCTTTACCATTTACTTTCAGGTCCACCGAAGGTGACAGACTGGTAGATTTATGCTGAAATGTAAATTTTTTCCGTATTTTGGGATATTGTATTGAAGTATAATAAATTTCATATTAGTTCATGACCTTGTCTCAATATTCTTCTACTCTTGCTGCAATTATAATAATACAAAGTGTCCCAATCTCAAGAAGACCTACCAATACGAAATCATGCGAAATGGCTATTATCTTTCTTTATACTACGTCTCTGTGAAAGTAAATATAATAAGGCCAATCAATAGAGCATTTTTTCCTAACAAAAATACTAGTAGAAAACCGACTGCGCCATCACATGGAAGACATCTCTTTGTTATATTCTGTTATGTTTTCGACTCGTAACTGTCATTTATTAATTTTTTATAAACATTTAAATAAAAAAAAACGTGTTTTTAACAATTGTTCTGCTTACAAATGAAAACTAATGAAGTAATCTGGTTGCTCCAATGTAAATAATTGTAGATAATTAAAATACAAACAAAATGGAATGTTTTACGACCCGATCGGATCATTTAACGGAGGAAAACCGAAAAAACCGGAAAATTTGATAATTTTTCAAAAAATTCATAACTCCGCCATTTTTCAAGAAATAGGGTTGGCCCTTCTTATGAAAGTATTGAATCATGTTTACTTTATGTGTGCATAATACAGGCTCTGACGGATCATTAGTTTTGGCACAATTGCAATTTAAATTTTTTTTGCACTATCTTGCAGCGTGCCTGGATGCTCCAGTGATAGTCCGATTTCAATTCCGATCACAGATTTTTAAAGTAGAAGTACAGTACCACAAAATGTATATTCTCATTTTGCGCTAAAATGCTGCGAAATGGGTGAAAAAAGCTTGCAAACATGACTCAAAACGGCTGAGCTGGTAGAAGCGGTCGAGAGAATGGAGAGAGCGGGAGATGAGAGGAAGCGTATTATCACGTAACCTGTTCATTAGAAGAATTCTCCTTTTTCCTACCGTTCGGCTCGGTCGTTTTCAGTCATGTTTGCATGCATTTTTCACCCATTTCGCACTATTGTAGCGCAAAATGAGAATATACGTTTTGTAGTAGTACTTTCATAATCTGTTTGAGAAATTGAAATCGGGCTATCACTAGAGCATCCAGGCACGCTGAAAGATAGTGCAAAAAAAAATTTAAATTGCAATTGTGCCAAAACTAAGGATTCGACAGCGCCTGTTTTGTGCACACATAAACTACACATGATTCAATACTTTCAGGAGAAAGACCAATCCTACTTCTTGAAAAATGACGGACTTATGAACTTTTCAAAAAATTGAAAAATGTTCAGGTTTTTCCAGTTTTTCTCCGTTGCTATTGATCCGACCGGGTTATAAAACATCCCATTTTGTTTGAATTTCAATTATCCCCATTCTTTTCATTGGAGCAACCGGATTCCTCTATTAGTTTTCATTTTATAAGCAAAACAATTTAAAAACACGTTTTTTCTTATTTAAATGTTTATAACAAATTAATAAATGACAGTTGCGAGTCGAAAACATATTAGAATATAACTACGGACTGTCCCCCATGTGATGACATAGTCGGTTTCCTACTAGTATTTTTGTTAAAAACTCACGCATTTTATGCTCTATTGCTGGGTGTAAATCATGCATATATGAGTAGATAGAAACATTTCACCAATTCGAAGCTGAAAAACATTATTTGGCCCTATATACTTATATTGAATCTATGAAAGAATGACATTTCATAATATTGATGTACGATTATACCTGATTATATAAGAATTTTTTAATTTTACGAAGATGATAATACCAGATATAGAATCATTTGCGACCGAAAGATAAATTTCAGTTACTTTCTCAGTTCAGGATAACCTCTTAGTAGATTTTTTAGTTCGAAAAAGAAAATATTGTCAATAGGAAATTAAAAAAAAAAGATTTTTTTAGCATTCAGAATAAACTACAATGAAAAATTTGGGTCAATTTTTTTAACATTTAACAGAAAAATACTACTTCCTCGCTGGACATTCAACAACATCTGGTAGATATTTTGAAATCCTTAACTTTAATCCTGAAAAAATCATATAGTGAAAATTTGCATTTTCATTCAGATGTTTGATTCAGATACTTTTTATTCAGTTTTGATCGAGAAAGTTTTTCAATCAATATCTGAATGAAAATGCAAATTTTCACTATTAGATTTTTTCAGGAGAAATGTTGAGGATTTTGCAATCTATCACATGTCAATGTTAAGGGTGCCATAGCGCGGGGGAATAGTAGTTTTAGTTGAGATCGTTTCCTTTTTCTATGCGTAAGAATATCTTGTACAACTCTTAATGCGAACTCTTGAAAACCACGCCAGAAGCACTACAAGCGAATATCAGAAACCGACCTCACATAGATCTCAACAAAAGCAGTGGAAGTGAATTTCTCAAAGAAATCGCCAAAAGGCTATATATGCGAATTGCATTGCCCACAGAACTCAATGCGAGTTCACAGAGAACTCGTCATGAGCAGTACATGAGAATTTCTCAAAGTACTCGCCTCAAGATTTTGAAGAGAACTCACCACAAGATTTCGTAGAGAACTCGTCAAAGTGTATTGTTAGAGAATTTCCACATGGGATTTCGCTAAGACCTCGATGAGAATATCCCGGCGGCGGACATTTGGAGGAGATATAGTGCTCTTGATAACCTCTGACAGAAGTAGCAAAAGATGCCACAATCTCCTAAAAAGAGATCACCGAGATATCTATAGGACCTCTTTTTGTTCCTGAGACAGTATTGGAAAGAGTATACCTTGGGTATTGTGGTTTAATGAGAGCATAAAGAATAGCTTACTGAATATTGAGAGAGCATTACAATTTCTTCTCGAATAGCTCAAAGAAGGGATATCCAATTATTGTCCTTCGACATCACTACATAAAGACAGGTCAACTAAAGGTTGATATATGCTGCGGCAATTAACAATTATCAATTAATAATTAGCAATCAACAAGTGATGGAAATATTACGATCTAAACACACTCAATTAACAATTTATAAAGAAATAGTGCGCAGGCGCTCAAGCCGGAGATTCTCGGACTAACAGAACCATAACCTCATACTATTGTTTATTGTTTTTTACCAACGTGTAGAATTTCTACTTTCAAAATGTTTCCTGCTTCTGATAAAGAAGTGTCTGAGTCAGTTTTTATAGTAATTAACTACCAGTTTATTTACGTTGAAAAAGAGGAGGCATAGGAGTTAAACTGTCAAACCCATAGACAACGGAAAGAAAAAGGAATATTTAATAACAATTTCTTCTCGAATAGCTCAAAGAAGGGATATCCAATTATTGTCCTTCGACATCACTACATAAAGACAGGTCAACTAAAGGTTAATATATGCAGCGGCAATTAACAATTATCAATTAATAATTAGCAATCAACAAGTGATGGAAATATTACGATCTAAACACACTCAATTAACAATTTATAGAGAAATAGTGCGCAGGCGCTCAAGCCGGAGATTCTCGGACTAACAGAACCATTACCTCATACTATTGTTTATTGTTTTTTACCAACGTGTCAAATTTCTACTTTCAAAATGTTTCCTGCTTCTGATAAAGAAGTGTCTGAGTAATTTTTTATAGTAATTGACTACCAGTTTATTTACGTTGAAAAAGAGGAGGCATAGGAGTTAAACTGTCAAACCCATAGACAACGGAAAGAAAAAGGAATATTTAATAACAATTTCTTCTCGAATAGCTCAAAGAAGGGATATCCAATTATTGTTCTTTGACATCACTACATAAAGACAGGTCAACTAAAGGTTAATATATGCAGCGGCAATTAACAATTATCAATTAATAATTAGCAATCAACAAGTGATGGAAATATTACGATCTAAACACACTCAATTAACAATTTATAAAGAAATAGTGCGCAGGCGCTCAAGCCGGAGATTCTCGGACTAACAGAACCACAACCTCATACTATTGTTTATTGTTTTTTACCAACGTGTCGAATTTCTACTTTCAAAATGTTTCCTGCTTCTGATAAAGAAGTGTCTGAGTCATTTTTTATAGTAATTGACTACCAGTTTATTTACGTTGAAAAAGAGGAGGCATAGGAGTTAAACTGTCAAACCCATAGACAACGGAAAGAAAAAGGAATATTTAATAACTTCAGGAGAGATTTTTTAGCTACACAAGAATGACTCCTAAACTGTTTGACATTTTGCTATCGCTAGTGAGACCAAGACACAAAGATTTTTCAAAAAATCCCTTGTCACTAACCCACAGATTGCTTATAACATTATAGTAATAACTTTTTGTCTTTTCTAGTATCAACGTCATATCCCTGCTGATTCAATTATTCTTTCTATTTTTCTTGCTGATGGATGAATAGTCCAAGAGGCTGCAATAATAGTGAAAAATACCATCAATATTGAGAGTTGACGCAAAGGTCTTCCACGCATTTCTTCACATTTTTAAATTTGAATTCTTTTTGTCCTTTGTCATGAATGACGGAAAATTGGCGAAGGTTGACTAGTATAGTATCATTGAGATCCATTCATAATAAAAATTGCCCAACTACCTACAACAAAGTTAGAAGTTGGCCAACATCTCACTTGTTACTTGTTAAATGATAATTGGTAATTGTCTGCATAAAACAAGAAGTTCAACTTATTATTGCGAATTGTTCATTCAAGTTGGTGGCACGTTCGAACTCATGAGGATATACCTCTGAGGTGCTACATCTGGTGATCAAGGTGGCCAGTTGATTGTACCACGTGTACAAATTAGCCGATTGGGAAATAATTGATTCAAATATGTCACCACCGTGCCCGCATTGTCGTCAGAACGACCATCTTGTTGAAACCTCACGTCGTCAAATTATAGTATAAAGATTCATTCATCCCTATACAATGGTCAAAGTTAGTGGCAAGAGTGCGAACAGCAGAAATAATTTGATTTTGCAAAACTTGCAA